>JALJCQ010000015.1:3000000-3580000 GCA_023091665.1 Pythium myriotylum
CTCCCATGGAGTTTGCGAGATGGGAGACAATGTCACATATTTTGATTATTTAACGGTGGGCCTGTCACTCGACTGTCACCTTGATAACGGGTGACTTCCACTCGAGCTGACCTTTGACTACTTTGCCATTGTTCGAGTAGGACCAATCTGGGTTTGTGCGGGCGTTCACGACGTGGGTTTGCGGTCTCACGTTTGGCACTGGGCGGTTGCCGCCGGCTCCTTGCTCCTGCCAGTCCTGGTCGACGGTCGCGACGGCGCGGATGTAATACACGCCGGGAGTCGAGAACCGAACGCTGCTGCTGAAGATCCCATTGTTGGTTGAATCGGAGGTGCCCATGTCGGAGTGGTACCAGCGCGTGACGCCGCTGAGGCTATCCGTGCGCTTGGCATCTTCGAAGTCGGCAGATTTGGACATCAACAAGGATGTGTTGTCCACTGTGTAGGCTCCCATGACCTCCCATTTGAAGTTCACCGAGTCCCCTGCTGACGACTGCGTCGGTGCGTTCTTCCACACGACATACGGCTGCACGGCTTCGATGAGTAGCAATGCAGCGCGAACGTTGCGTGGGACGTGTCCAATAGTCTGGCCTGATGGTAGATATCCAGCCAGTGCGTCGTCGGATAGAGCAGCGCTGTTGCCGAGCTCGGCCTCGGTTGGCTCCTTGCTGTCGCTGGTTTCAATGAGGATGTTGAACGCGCGGTGGGTCGCGCTGTTGTAGACCGACTTGCTGCCTGCGTAGCCGCCGAAGGTCTCGGGCTCGCACACGCAGATCGGCTGCGGGGTCGTGTACTTGTTCTCCCACGATGCAGCGTAAGCCCAGTCCTCCATGCCACCATCTACCGCGTACACGGCGTCATTCATGGATCCCACGGGGTAGTACTCCTTACTGTCTTCGAAAGCAGCGCCATATCTCGATAGACTTAGCCCGACGTAGTGCTGAGCCTGGTGGTCCGGCGACTTTTGAGAGCCACCACCTGCTAGCTCATGGTTTGGCGTGCCCCACTCGTACGAAATTGACTGCGTGCCGCCGTGGAAAGTGATGGCTAACTGGAAGAGATGGTCGCGCCAGACCTCGTTCACCGCACGAGCTGTCATGGTCTCAAAACACGTGCCATTCTTGAGATACGGGAAGTCGCGGTTCGGATCAATCGACAGCTCCGTGCGGTTGTTGTGGTCGTATCCTTGCGGGTTCGTTGTCGGCATGATCACGACCGTGCGTGTCTTCACCAACCGCTTGATCCACGCATTCCCGTCACTTCGACTCGCGTGGTCCACCAACAACTCCGCCAACGTCGTCACAGCCTGAGGACCCACGCGCTCGTCTCCGTGGAGAGCACCACTCAAAAACACCTCGGGACGCGATGGATCAGGCAGAGACGCCTCATCCGTGATCTTGATCACGTAATGGAGACACGGCTCTTGTTTGCCTTTGCGTGTGCACTGTAGTTCGTCTTGGATGGGGAGTCCGTACTTGTCTTGAGCCGTGAAGACCTCGACGAACTGTGGGTATTTGTCTTCGAGCGCGAGGATCGTGTCGACGATCTCGCTGTAGCTGCGGTACTTGTAGCTCGTGGCTTGCTGCGACTGCTGCCTGTCGAGCGTCGCGCGCAGGCGCTTGGGCGAACCGGAAGACGACGAGCGCCGGCGGCTTTCGGTGGAGCCCACGGCGAGCGCCACGAGCGACAAGAGAACAGAGGCGACGCGCATGACGAGATCAAATAAATAGGAGGAATGGGTCCTGCGACGCAGAAAGAGGAGCCGTCGACGACGCGTTGAGCCATTGTGGCGCCGCTCCTCTCCACGACGACGGTGCATAGATGCAGCTGGGCTGATACTTTATCGGTGACTCGACCATTTCCCTTGGATTTGATTTTATACGATATACCCAATATGAAATTAAATATAGTATTATAGAGGTTACAAGAACAGGAAATGAGCCCGAAAACTCGCTATTGAGGAGGTATTCATCATGTTTCATGGTGCCCATGACGATGGGTATTTTCCGGTGATCGTCGCCCACCTTAGAGCGCCAGACCGCCGGCTGGTGCCTGTAGCTGGCGAATGAGACGGCTTGTTGGATGGAAAGCTTCTCCCGCGGCTGACGACCACGGTCTTTACATCAAGGTCGACCGGCTCGCACGTTGGACTCTGGTCGCATTTGACGATCGTCTCGTCGCCGGTTAACTCACGTGTCCACCAACATAGTCACACTGACCATGATATCCCGAGTGGATTCTTTCAGTCGTGCGCTCTTTACGGTGCTTTCATCTTTGGTAGTTCATTGCCTTCTTCCTGTGTCCATACGCTATGGACGATTCCTCCGTGTAGCCACCCGAGTCGACAGATTTGTTCGCCAGATAGACATGTCGGAGAATAATGGCATCATTCGAGATCACGATCAACATTGTTTCGTTTCATGACCTGGGTCGGCGCAAAACGTGATGGCCTCATCCTCGTTGCTGCATTTGCTCGTAGGAAAATGGCGCGTGAGCGCGCAGATGGAGGATGGCTAGTTACCGGATCGGTTTCCCTGTTTCTGAAATCAGGTCGGTGCGATCTTTCCAAGCGGCTTGCGCTCGCGATCGTTGCACAGCCCTCAGACTCATTTCCTATCCCTCTCGCCGACACTACACGAGACACACCCATGCCCGTCTCGGCCACGCTCTTCGTCGTCTTCACGGCTGTACTGCTCGTTGTCTTGGGCTCTCCGTCATCGTCCGCTGCGTTCAACACCACGAAAACGTTGAGGACCCCAGGGTCTACTCAGGCGACAGTGCGACGTCCGCAACTCAAGTCGACCAAGCTGTCCGCGCAGAGCGTACCCAGCAGGCCATCGGCGGGAGCACCGCACACGAAACCCATCTCCAAGCTCAACCAATCCACCCACGCAAGCGTCGGCGAGTCATTGCGGCGCAGTGCGCGGCACCCCCCAGCGCGCTATAAGCATATCACCGTGACGAATTCGGTCAAGTCAGCGTCCCACGCCAGTAATTAGGTCATGACTATGTTTCTCCTGGTCTAGATTGCCCAGGAAAACTTATGATGATGATGAAGTCTATCGGATACAACGAATGGACCCTACTAGCTACGAGGTTAGGATATTTTTTTAAAAAAAAAATCCTAACCTCGTAGCTAGTAGGGTCCATTCGTTGTATCAGGATATTTTTTTAAAAAAAAAATCCTAACCTCGTAGCTAGTAGGGTCCATTCGTTGTATCCGATAGACTTCCTTTTTAAAAAAAGGATACTCGGCTGAGGCTTGGTACATTCACAGATTCAAATCATCTGAGTTTGAGAGCGATGCTATCGGAGGATCTTGAAGCCACGGGAAGTTCTCTTTGGCCTGTTTTAACGAGAGACGTTGGTGTACTGCCCTCTTTAATCATCCGCTCGAGGAATGCTGGCACGCCAAGCACTTGCAGCAACCTGCAGTGGGTGTCTCGCGGCGCTACTTCCTCCATTGGGGTCTGCTTTGTGATTATCATGGCGACGACTGACCACGCGTCGGTCGTGAGTAAGTCGATCTCTCGGCCCGAGAACATCTCAGGCGCTGCGTACGCTCTCCGCAGAGGAGCTGGTGCCACACAGCGCCGCCCCTAGCTCTTGCTGACGTACACGGCGCGGCGAAAGTCACTCAGCCGAAGTGATCCCGTCGTGTCTACAAACACATTTTCCAGCGAGATATCCATGTGAGCTACTACTTCTTCGTGCATAAGCGCGACTGCACTAAATTGCTCCCGTACAGGTCGCTGGATACCGAGGTCGTCTTGCATCGACGAATCCTTGGAGTTCTCTCGAAGATTTCTCGGCGTTCGACCAGGTGTCGATGCGGCTGCTTGTCTGGTGTCGAAAGTAGCAGTGAATCGCCAGTTCCTGGTTGATGAGATGAACGTCGCTCGGTTGCGACTAAAACAGGTCAATTTGATGGTCAGGTCAGCGTCTTTTCTATGTGCAGGGCGTGACCTGTGCGGCCCCGGCCACTTGGTGGTCAGGCGCAGAAACATACTAATTTATTGGGCGAGCGAAGGACAAATCATTTACAAAGTGCGTTAGGTATTTAGTTAACATCATCTTGGTTGAGGAGTCCCCACTGCGATCTGAGTCATTCTCATCATTGTCGTGCATTTCGTGGGCGGAAAGCCCGCGCATGTCGTCAGGTGCAGATGGCTCATGAGACCCTTTCGATCGTTCTCCAGCGACGGGTGGGACGCATCAAAAGACTATCGGCGGCATGGTGTTAGAGATTGCGATCAGATCGATCTCGTTTTCTTATCGCGGTGATAGCATTTCCAGCGGCGTATGACGCCCCACCAATGCATCACGCGGACACGCGGAGTAAGTTGTGGGTAGGCTTACGATCCCAGGCGCCAGAGGACAAGCCTGGAGATCTTGGAGGCGGCAAGCCGACGGACTTGGCTGCCGGTATCCGACGTGAGGGGAGAGATCAAGTTCCGAGAAGGCGCTAGGGCAGAGGTATAGCTGTGCTCCTCACACTGCTGCACGGTCGGGGTGCTGTTGCCCGATACCAGAGCCGGAGCCGGCGGTGGCTCTGGAGCAGGAGTGCCCAACGCCCATGGTGCCGGTCCGTCACTAAAGGCGCAGTCAATCCGGCGGTGAAGGCGCGCTCGGGATCTCGCCTCCACTCCGCTTGAAGCCGGATGTGGAGCGGGAGCGGAAGCAGAAGCTGAGGTCAAAACCGACGACCACGAGCCAGAGTCCCCGCTGCCCTGCCCTTGCTGCCCTTGTCCATGTCGCGCTTGGACGGACACGGTGTGTCAGCGAAGTCTCCTTCACCAAAAGTTACGCTCGACGAAGTTTTACGCAGCTTTTAGGTGAGCTCAACCCGGGTCGGCGGGGTTACTGTTAGGTCTGCTGCTGCTGTCATGTGGTCCGTCACTAAGAATAGGTCTTCCGTATGCAGGGGCAACTGCACACAATGGCGGAGGGCGCTTTGGATAGCACGATTGACGTGGGCTCGCTGTCCTCAAGTTCGCATCCATTCAATAGCGCCTGACCTAGCATGGTGACGCGACGCGAAGACCGTGACTTCCACATCCAACCGACCGCAACGGAGAAACGCTTGCTTGAGCGACGGCGCTGGCGCAGGCGAGAACGACCTTACGCAACTGAGGCCAGCATGATGATGATGAATCAAGTGGAGTCTGTTGAGTTTGTCTTAATGAATCCTAACAGGTTTCCTGCTGCGCTCCACATACTTCGTTTAGGATTCAATAGTGTCGCCAGCCAAATTGTGCAAACACATCTAACGCATTGCTATCAACAACGAGTGTTGAGGCTCGCGCGCAGGCTCTACTTAGCGCGCCACTCCACACTCCAAGAGCACAAAGCGCCCAGGCTCTGCCCCGAGGCCGATGAGGACACGAAGCGCCACGGCCGCCGACCACAGTTGGCGGACAAACCGCCCGAATGGCTCGCTGCTTCCAGACGCAGTGCCGGCGGCAGCAGTTGCGCACAGAGCTCTCCCGGGTGGCCAACGACGAGGCGCAACGCCTGGCGGTCTGCTGCCCGAGCTTGTGCGGCGGCGATGGCGCAAGGCCTCGCGCGAGCGCGACCACCCACAAAGGCGTTAGACAGAGGTCGCGCCATCGCTACCCGCGGCCGGGGTGACGTTCGGCCACGCGCGAGCGCGACCTCGGGCGTTTCCTCGAGGCCGCGCTGTTGCCGTGACTCACAGCCGAACACGTGCACTCGGGAGGGCGCGACCTCCTTGGCCGGCAGGTCGACCCCTGTTCTTGTTTGATTGGTTTGTTGGTTATTCGACTGTGGAAAGTCTGTTTCGGCGTCAAAAGTCTGACCTCGGCAGTGACAGTGAGCATTGGTCACGTGGCTCGACGTGACCTGTTGCCTGACCAAGTGGATGCGTGCATAGAAAAGACGCTGACCTGACCCACAAATTGACCTGTTTTAGACGCTTCCACGTCGCTCGGTTCAGCGTGGAATCCGATACGTCGATCAACAAATGGCCGTCGGTCGTCAAAAACGATGTCCACACGCCAAATTGGATGTACGCAATTGCAGAGGTTCTGTTGCATCTTGAGCTCCATTGGCTCGACTTCGAAGACGGCATCGGCATTCGGAGGAAGCTTCTCTGAATCATAACGGCGAAGGATAGGAGAACGCTAGTAAGAGTCGTCCATCGGAACGACCGCGAAGAGATGCACACCCTTCGACTCCACTAGCTATAGCTGTTCGCACAGACGTAACGCAATAGACTCCAACTTTCATCATCACCTTCGACTCCGTGCCCGGGCAAGCGATGCATGAATCGTCGTGTCTGCGTTAGTGGATGGCGAATTCCCCATTCTGAGTATGGCCGCCGAGATGAGAACCATGCAACAGAACAGCTCGCAGTTCGTCCATACGTTTTATCAGCTGAGGAGGAAGTTGCTGCCTTCCACTCGGATGTTTTTGCGCCTTCTCGACTTGATCACGAAATGAACGGTAAATGTCGCAAATGGACCGATTCCCGCAGGCAAATAGGACGGTTCCTATCCATAATTCCATTTTCAAAACAAGATTTAGACCCGGATCGGCGGTCTAAACAGCCTCAGTCCGTGTTCATAATTTTTGAAATGAAAGGGGGTCCCCACCCCCTTTCATTTCATAATCACTGTCCATAATTGATGAAAATAGATACCCCGTTAAAACGAATTGTCCCAAATACTGTCCCGGATTTGAAATGGTTGAAGTTTCCACTTCAAGTCACCAGCGTGTACGTGGGCAAGGCAACGGGCGCTGCGCGCGCCAACAGCGGCAAGAAGAAGGGGTGCCCCCCTAGCGCTTCAGGGTACAGCGATGATGACCTGCATGTCTTCGATTGTATCCGCACCGTATACTCGTGGTGACGATAAACGCGTGGTCATTCCAGGCCGCGAACGTGGTTTCCCACGGCGTAATCGTCCGTGGATCAGGGAGCAGATCTGCGCGCGTAAGGTACGATTAACCGCGCGTGGCGTCCCGGAAGCGCTCCTCCCCTTTCGTGTACATGGCGAGCGCGAAGACGAGAGCGACGTCGTCGTCATCGTCGCTGCTCTCCGAAGAGGAGTGCATGCTCGCGAACCTCCGAGAGTTTGTTCGCGATTTCGAAGTGGAGGGACGCGTTTCCTCGATTGGTTGAAATGGAGGTTTCTACGGGAAGGGATCCAATCCTAAATTTTATGGATATGGATTATGAGAATGGATTTTCAATCCTAAAATCCTACGGGAATCGGTCCATTGGACCGATTCCCGTAGGATTTTGTTTATGCCAATCAAAACGTTTAATACACAATTTTATCCAATAAAATACGAACTGCACTTGCTGAAATGTAGCCATCTTGAGCCAGTTGAAAAATATTCAACTGTTTCGCCAGGCAGCTGAGTGAATATTATTCACTCAGCTGCCTGGCGAGCAGAGCTTGTGCTGCATCTGTGGACGTTTCGGCTCCATGGCCGCACGCCACTTTGAAGATCACAGCCCAGACGCACGAACTGGCGAAACCGCCAGTGGCTCTTGTCGCGTCGCGTTTCTTGTGACGATCGTTTGCGACGCGTTTCGATTTGTAGGCTGCATTGGCATTGATGGATTATCTGCCAAACTTACAAAGAGCACGTGAAGCGATGGGCAACGCCCACCCCAAGACCAAGGTCTACGTTGCGATCTTCGACTCGTGCCCCGAGCGTATCCACATGGGCGTGCCGCTCACATCGGAGCAGCGCGAGTGTATCCTGCAGCGATGCGCGTCTCGAAACATAGCGTGGCAAGAGAAGCTCGCATGGGATGCGCATATTCATGAACAGAGGATGGTTGCCGAGGAAGAGAGGAAGAAGAAGTCGAAGAGGCCTTGCAAAAGCCTGACCGCGTGAAGAGCTCTCACGCATCTACACATCCATGCATCAACTATTTAATTAAGGCGGCAGCACTATGGCGTGAACACGGCGCCTTGCAAGAGGTCTTCGACCATTTCATCGTAGTACGGGCGAGAACGATGAAGAACCTGATCAGCTAACCTGTCAAACTCAGATGGATACATTTTGAGCCATTTTGATAGGATAAAATAAGTTTTGTGCAAAGACGATTGGCCAAAATATTCTCATTGACCCTGGATGATGCAAGTGACGTATGGCCTCTTCAGGCAAGTCGCTCTTCGCTGGCTCTCCTGAATTGCTCACGGCACATCTATGGTCCTCTCTGCAGCCATTCACGAACTCGACGGCTTTGGTTCATCGCATTCCATGGCGGTTCGCCTTCTCACCGTGCTCCTGCTTTGCTCTCTCGTGACCACTGAGGCCTCGCTACGAGGACACGACGAACCCCTGGACAAGCAGCAGCTTCCTGCCATTGCCGGTGGCCTCGCGTCGGCATCAACAGAGTTTTTACCTCCGACGACTGCTATCGTCCAGCAAAAGCTTGCTGCCCCGACGCCCGCACCGTCTTCGATCACCAGCAGCAGCCACTCCTCGAAACCGACTACGACCGAGCCACAGGCTCAAGTGGCAGTTCCTTCAGCTTTGACGCATCCTCTGTGCAAACACAAGCAAAAGCCTTCCGTGTCCGCTGCGATAGCTCGACTGCAGGCCATAAACGACCTTTTGTTCGCGAAACTCGAAGTCGTGGAATCAGTACTGGATTTGATTCTCGCCAAGCTTCACCATGTGCAAGACGAAATGCCTCTGTAGCACAAAGGAATAGATATCGGGTTCTTCACTGTGCCCACTTTGCCAGTGCCGAGACAAGGCACTTCATAAAATCGATCGTTCTCGCTGATAAGGCAAGACGCAGATCTCGCCTTATCAGCGAGAAGGAACGACCGTTCCATTGTGTTTGCAGCTGAACTTGATTTTCGAGCGCTGTATGTTATATCTCTTTTGTGGAAGAAATTAAGAAACCCAGCACTGCCGGCAAAGGAAGGGAGATGAACTGATCTATCTTCGAAGGTCCACACTTCGTTCTTCAGTTAGTTTTGGGTGCATCCTGTACCACACATCTCAGGGTCGCGCGGCAAAACTCGAAACGCATGGGCGCCAGAGCCTCCAGCAGCTCTCGTTGACATGCCCACTGCCTATGAGTGTTGCGCTAAGGGGTTCAGTCGAATTCACACTAAAACCATTCGAAGAACGCTCTTCACCATTGAATCCGTCGACTTCCTTGCTGTTAGACAGTGTACTTGGTTTGACAGGTCTCTCTGGCCACGTGCACCTTTCCCCCATATCTCACCAACCGGGATGGGCCACCCGACTCGTTTGCACACTCGAACTGACGCGGAATCCAATGGCGTCAGGTTTCGCTTGGGTGTGTGGGAAGTGAGAATCCAGTGAAGAGAATCCAATTACGCGAAACTTCCGTTGAAACACCCCTGGGCACAGCTGGCTGCTAAGTCAGATCTCACACCTGCAGGATTTGTGGCCAGCCGATGAACAGAACCAGAGGACAAGAATGCTGGACGCCATGATTCATTTATCCGACTCACTTCTCATTCCTCCTCACCCATGCCATCTCCAACCCACAATGCTCGTGCTGCCAAGATCCGCAAGCTCGAGACCGGCGAGTCCCTCGCAATATTACAAGAGTCGATGATCGAGCACAGCGCTGCGTCCGATGCTGCCTCCCAAACAGATAGTAGGCATGACCCCCCAAGCGACCCGCCTATGATCTGCATCGCTATTCGACGTGGCCGCCTCGCGTTGTTGAGCGTTGTAACGATTGGCGCTGTTCTTGCCTTCACCATCATCTTCAGTGGCCGCGGCGTCGTGATCGACAGCTTTGACCGCAAAGCTGTCTCGATTTCGGAGCAAGAAGACTTGTTGGAAACGTATAACTCGTACTCGGGTACAGTCACGGCAGCACTCGAGCGACCACTGGAGATGTTTGCAGCACTCTTAGTTCAGGTGATTGTGCTGCGACTCATGGCGAATGACATTATCCAGGCCAGCAGCCCTGGCCGTGTGACGGTCGCAGCGGCCGTGATAGGTGGTGGGACCATGTACCTGCTCGCAAATGGGCTCAGTGCTGTAAACGTTCAAGTGCGAGAACTGCGCGTCGAGTTGGGTATCACGGCCGAAGACCTCTCGATCGCTGGACCAAATCTCAGCTCGACGACAACGATGAACCAATCGTTCCCCGAAGATCAACCAAACAATCCGATGACCAACACTGTTTTGCGCAACCTTATTCTCCCACACGAGATTGGTAGTATGCGGCCCTGCGGCACACGCGACACGGTGGATGACGATGACGACGTGATTTATAGAATTCCTCAACAGTCGTGGATGAAGGATCTTGTGCCAATTGCTCGTGATGCAAAGAGCTTGCGGATTGCGGTTGCCAAATCGAACCCAGTCGCAAATGGCTTACTCAAGGCCGATCAACTCCCTATGAACGCGTCAGTCGCGGCAGACTTGCTCCTGTATAGCCTGGTAGATCCCGTGGAGGGCGATGCGTGGGGTCTTACCTCTGGCTACACCCAAGACGAATTGGTCGGGTCACTCTTCCGCGAGCAGACACAAAATGGAGCGACGCAACAAACCTCCGTCTACGTTCCAGCTGGGAGGCTGACGGGTCTGTTGCCTCCAACTCTTACCGGCACTGAAGAAGAAGATCGCGAATGGTTCTTGAAGAACAGCGGACCGAGGATGTACAACATTTCGGAGTCTTCTTACAAGAACGCGTCGCTTCGAAGTTGGAACATGACTTTTTCGCACGTCGACATCGAGCCTGGCATGGTCTGGGTCGACGCCGTCACGATTGAGCGAGAAGTGGCGTCGCCACGACTAGCGACGAAGAATGCATCCAAGTCAGACAACTCAACACAGTCCTATGCGTTCGACTACTCAATCGTAGGCGACGTCACAGCGGAATACAATTTCTTTCCACAAGCAAGTAAGACCGCAGGAGACCGCATCGATATGTACAGCGTCTGCGGGGGCATCGGTGATGGCAACCTGGCAGTTGCTAGTGTCAATAACCGCAGCATTCTCAAGACCATAGATTGCACGAATACCTCGTCCAACTCGCTTTTGGTGGTCACTCGAGGCCATCGGGTGATCGCCGACGCAGTGATCAACCAGGCGTCCACTGGGATCGTGGGCAAAGGCGTCATCGTCAATACCCGCGAGATTTTGTCCGTGACTGTGGCCCGCATCACGTGGCAGCTTCAGAACCTGTCGACCAGTTACAACGCGAGCTGCCTCGCACCAAGTGGGTGCATGGGACTTGATGTCTCTCTTCCTGGTTCCGGAAAACGCTTGATCGTGAGTGAGAACGCACTTCCATTGAACGTGACCCCTCCGATCGTCCTTCCAATCAACGAATTTGTGAGCAAGCCGCTCACAATCTTGTCTATTCGTCGGCCGCGGCGGTTCCAAGCTTACAACACGATGCAAATCCAGGAAGACCACCCCGAATACATCGGCGATATACTCATGCCGTACAACGTTCACAACGGGACTCCGGACAGTCGGCTGGACGGATTCGGATGTGCGTCGCTGATTAGAACTCGACTGGCCACCGTCGTGAATAATCACTTCTACATGGAGCACACGCTTCAACCGACGTACACACTCGCCGCTCTGTTCCTTCTACAGTCTGCCGTCGTGCGAGACGTGCTCAACCAGACGTGGACGACCCAGCGGATGCTCGAGTTCAGCGGGAACTCGCAAGGAGTCGATGTGTACGTCTACATCCCGTCGCTCAACGTCTTGCTCACGTTCGCGGGTTGCGTGCTGCTTGTCGTGGCCAACGTCGTCGTCGTCGTGTGGTCCCAAGTGGCTTTGCGAGGCAACTCGGATCCCTTGGCACAGATCTCGACGCCTCACACGGTCGCCAACGTGCTGCTGAACGAATCGCAGTTCCCGCCACTTCTGCTCACACGCTCAGTCGCGCCGTCGAAACCTTCCGACGACAACGCCGGCGCCTATCAGATCGCGTTCTTGTCTCTCAAGCGTAGTGACGAGTCGATCCCTTGAGTGGATACAGTACTGATACATACCAGTAGCGAAATGACGAGAGCTTCTCTCGGAACGAGCTCATCTTCGTGTGGTAATCACCGTGGCCATTGGGTAATATGAAACTGCAACTTGATCAGCAAGCGTGATAATCGAAGGACTCACCATCGCCTCGAACACTTTCGCATACGATCCAGGATGCTGAGTATGTTGAGTCTCAACGCAACACGCCGAGCTGGTCTGATCGGTGATGGCTTCACTCATTAATTTCTCGTGCGACTCACAGGGTAACCATGGTGTTCACTGCTATCCAGAGCCTGATCGAAGACCCGATGCGCGCGGTTCTTGTGGGCGTGGGCATTGTAATCCCCATCACGCTTCTCGTCCACTACTCGAGCCACAAGCGCAAGGAAGGCTCGGTGAGGCATCCGCATCGCCTGTCGACGACGCTTCCTGTGCTGGGGAATCTTCTCGACTTCATCAAGAATGCCGAGATCATCCACGACTGGACCAGCTCACTCTGCGAGAAGTACAAAGGCGAACCGTTCTGTCTCGTTAAACTCGGCCAACCCATGGATACGACTGTCTACACGCCACAAGGCGTGGAAGACATGCTCAAGCTCCAGTTTGACAACCTCCCCAAGGGTCCCACACAGCAAGAAAACTTCCGCGATCTTCTGGGCCATGGTATCTTCGCGACCGATGGAGAAAAGTGGGTCCATCAACGAAAAACAGCCAGTAACCTTTTCACGGCACGTGGGTTGCGCGACACGATGACCGAGAGCATGCGTCGATACGCCGTCGTGCTGGAGCGAATCTTGGTGAATGCTCGCGATACGCAGCAACCGATTGACGTGTTCAAACTCATGAACAAATTTACCATCGAGGCTTTCGCCAAGATGGCGTTCGGAGTCGACATGAACTGTCTCGAGTCGGACGACGAGCATCCGTTCCAGAGTGCATTTGATAGCGCGCAACGCGCCGTGCTTCTTCGCTTTCTTCGTCCGGCTTGGTTCTGGAAGCTACAGCGCTGGCTCAGTGTCGGTGCGGAAGGCCAACTCAAGCAGGATATGGCGGTTATTGACAAGACAGTGATGGACATTGCGGCTCAGTCTCTTGCTCATCGGCAGGCTGGCCAGAATCAGGTCAAAAGTGGCGACATTGTGTCTCTGTTCCTCGACCACTTTGACGAGTCCTCGGGTGAAAAGTTCGATCCAAAATATCTCCGGGACATCGTGGTCAATTTTCTCATCGCTGGTCGCGACACGACGGCACAGGCCATGAGCTGGTGCCTCCTCAACCTCAGTCGTAATCCACCAATCGTGGCCAAGATCCGCGCCGAGATCGCCAAGCACGTCCCAGACTTTGCCAACGGCACCCGCACTAAGCCACTGTCGATGGAAGAGGTACAGCATCTAGTGTACCTGGACGCTGTGCTCAAGGAGACTCTGCGACTGCATCCTTCGGTGCCTTTCCTTCCAAAGTTTGTCATGAAAGATACTCTTCTATCGGATGGGACACTTCTCCCTGCTGGCTCGACTGCGTCAATTCCCGTCTACGCTATGGGCCGCATGGAGTTCATCTGGGGACCTGACGCCAAGCAGTTCAAGCCTGAACGATGGATCGACCCAGCCACGGGCAAGCTCCGCAACGAATCGGCCTTCAAATTTGTATCGTTCAACGCTGGTCCTCGCATTTGCCTTGGTATGAACCTGGCGATGCTCGAGATGAAGATCGTGATGGCAACAGTACTAACTCGCTTCAACATCGAGTTCTTGGACAGTGAGAGTATCACGTACGACTTGTCGCTGACGCTGGCGGTGAAAGGCGAGATGTTGGCGCGTGTGACATCTGCGTAGTGGAAGTCAATCACAGCGAAGCCTCGCAGAGTGTGAATCTGAGCGAATTAAACCGAAATCCTTTATCGCAATTGCGCAAATTCTCACCGCCATTCAACTCAACAGAATGCATAGACTCAATTCCACGAAGACTATTAGTACCCACGCTATAATAGTTACCCTCCTACCGTGTTGTTAGTTGGCACGATTTTATACTGGAATTAGCCGGTGGTAGTAATGTCGCTGCTGCGTGTGCCGCTGCGGCACATATCCCGTTGTTTGGCAGTGCCGCAGAACTGAACTAGCGATCCCGGGTCGGTACCATACGACAGAGAAGATAGAGCACTTGGTCGAATTACTCCTGTTGAGTTCAGTGACAGGGACAGAGTGGCTAGAAGGTGCTACTTGGCAGACAGTGCTTCGCATTCGAGACTAATAACAGCGTTGATCCTCGTACAGCAAGCATTTAGCCAAATGGATGGGGGTACGACCTGTCTTGAAAGTTGAGATGATGGCCTTGTTTGAAACATAAATTTTGAGTGTCTGTCATCACCTGTAAGAGCTTCGGCCAATGTATCAGTATGAGTATCACCGCTTCTTTGGCAAAGAAGCCGACATACTCAACGAACCCAGTAACTCCTCCAACGCAAGCTATAAATCTACGTTACTGAGTGAGTAGGCTACACGAGTCTTTCAGGTCGAACTGAGCTCGAACCTTTAGTACTCTCTGCAGAGTGGCATCTCAGGCGAGGTTTGGACGAGAATAAAGTGATACAACCAAGGAGGCACTGTACCAATCGGTGTGATAAGTCTGACTGCGACCTGCTACTAAACTCTTGGTCTGCAAACACTGGGATGGGCCGATCCTTTCCGGAGTTGGATGGACTCCAAAATAGGACCTTTATCAGATTACTACTAGTAGTAGTTGTGAGGAAACTTCTTTGTGGGCTTTGACAACACATAATAACCAAACGATGGTTCGACAATAACTCGACTCGTCGTATTGAGGCCATTTCTGTGAGCTGGGACGATATAACTGCAACAATAGTTTTGGTTTAGTGCACACTACAACTCTCAGCGCCCGAATGTCTCCCAGTCAAAACAGCTGATGGGCATGGTTTCTCAAAGAGACAGTCGACACCCCTCTCAGCATCACTTCAACGCTTGCCCCGATACCTCCTTTACGCAATAATTTTGATGAATAAATAGATACTTCAAATCAATATAAAATGCAAATCCTTATTACCTTCATCACCATCCACATTCTACCTTTGATAAATCATCTTAACGTTTTCGATTCTCTTTGAAACTGATCCCTGCGACTATCCAGCCCATGGCGCAATCGTCGGGGTCAAGATTACGAGCGTTGGGAATGGATCATTTTCCGACTGCGTGGATTGGGCGAATGCAATAATTGTACACAATATAATTGGTCGAAAATCCGCCCCTCCCCGACGCCTCCGATGACGTCTTTTTTCCAGCAGATCAGTCGCCAACAACAGTGGGACCCACTCGGCGAACTGCTACGAAAGACCGGAACCACACTCGTTTCCGCCCAGCGCAGCGAATCATCGGCGGCCAACTAAAAAGAACATCGGCGCATTCGCAATTTTTGACGGTCTCCGCTGTTGTCGTTCGCCACGGTCTCCGCTTTCGCCTTTCGCCACGGTCTCCGCTAACAACAGCCTGCCATGTACGCGTGCGTGCTCACGCTCACCAAGGCCGTCTCGCTCGCGTTCTGGCTCGTCATGCTGGTCGTCGCCACTCGCGTGCAGCCGCCGCGACTCGCGCCGCTTCTAAGCGCCATCGAAACCGCGCTCTCGACCGACTCGTGCGACAAAGAAGACGTGCCCGCGCGCTCCGACGTGCTCGCGTCGCTCGCTGCGGCTGCGCTGGCCGCGGGGCCTCCGCCCCGGCGCGTCGCGTGAGCGGCTGGTTGCCTGTAAAAAAGATTAGTTGTGCGTCGCGTGCGAGTGCAAAGTGTCATGAAATATTAGCAAATGTGGATCTCGTTTTTGGTGAGCTGGGATGGTGGAGGATTTTTGTTCCGTGTTGATGAAGAGAAGATCACAACAAAACTTGTCCCAGAGTCAAGTGGTGAGAAACGAGCCAGCAGTATGTAAAAGCCAGCGCTGCCTCTTGCGATTTTATTCTCACACGTAATCGAGTCGAGCGACTTCCGGAGAAGAAGAATCCCTACTTGTGCGAGTGACTGCGTCGACAGATTTGATATCTTGGCCATCGTCACGGCTGGAAAAACAACTGTGCCTGGTTGGTCTGTCGCAACAAGCGAGAGGTGTCGCGTCTTCCACGACATTACTCAAGGAAGACAACTCATCTCGTTTCGCTGACCAGCCGTTCGGAATATACGCGTTCTTTTGTATCCAGCTTGCTACAGACTAAGCGCAAGCGCTGAGTAACTGACACCGAAGCTCCCGTCAACTTCTCTGCTGAGAGGGTTTCGATCAAGATTTGCGATAAAAAGAGTTGATCAGCTCTCCGAGTCGATCCTGGCACGGCCAAATTACTTCGGAGAACCAAGCCAAGAGTAACAGGCCCAGGACTCCTTTGCTCGCGATGCCTTTGTGTGACTTTCTTCAAGAAACCTTAACGATACAGTAAGTGGCGTTCTTCGACGCGGAAGTTTTAGAATGCGACCCATGCGCAACGTAACAATGCAACTCGGAAAATCCGAGCCGTGAAACCCAACAACGTTCTTATCTTGACGAAACAGTACTCATCGGCTACCCTCGACTGTGAGTAATTCTTGGATGACTGGCACGTGGGCACTGGAGTGGAATGCGAAAGATCGCAGTCCATCTGAGAACAGTCAGGTTCTAGATCGCCAGGTGGCCCTTCGAGTAATCAGAACAACACAGGTCCATTATCCTCTCGTTGGCTGCGTATGGTCAACAGAGAACACTCGACTCGAGAGGGTGCGCCAACAATTACGACCACTAATACTAAATAGTCCCGCATCAAATCGCCTCGATACGCAATGCTTGAAAAATACTGTGAAAGCTGGCCAGTGACCGTGAATCTCTCACCTTCGGCATCCTGCTTGCCACCCAAATTGTTCGGGAGGGCTCGATCTCTTGGAGCCAGTCGTCGCCGCGTAAAGAAAGCCAACTCGAATCAGATGCCCCATCCTTGATGTGTACACCAGGCCGACCCGGCGCGAAACCCGCTGACAACCTGACCTTGACCCGGGTGCAATTGAACTCACCTTCCGTATATATGATCCCGGGTCATAACCTGGCATGGGTCGGAGGCATCAGGTACTATCCAGACCCACGTCCTTCCCTTTGACTAGCGGAGCATAAAACGGTCAGGAACTGCAACACCGAGAGCTTTTCAGTCACGGAGCGTTGACTGATCCTCTTGATCCTGCCTCTTCCCTGGATCTGAGCTCGCTCCTCCGGCTGCGCAATCCGCATGACGTCGACGAGCTTGCACCCAATGTCCATTTCCCATCGCTCCTTCCCCCACTCATTCCTCGTTTCGCCTCGAGCAGCTCAAGTCTCCCTCCGATGCGTCTCGCCACTCTTTCGCTCGCGGCACTCGCTGCTGCTATCGGCCTCGCCGGCCCAGCGCCAGTCGCTCAGGCTCAGACGGCTTACAAGTACCGTACCTACAGCCAGATCGTCGACTCGATCCTCGCGCTCGAGGCCAAGTACCCGCAGTTCGTCGAGGTCTTCACGGCGCAGGACCGCTATGGTCTGCCCAAGCGTTCCGAGCTTCAGTGCACGCGCAACGGCAAGCAGGAGCCGTGCCTCCACTACGTAATCAAGATCACGGACGAGGCCTCGCTGCCTGACCCGGCTCGTCCCGAGGTTTTCTTCAGTGGCGCTCTCCACGGTGACGAGCGCGTCGGTCCCCAGAGTGTGACCGCGCTCGCTGAGTTGCTCGTGGACCACGCGAGTCGCCCTGACGGCAACCCGTGGATCAAGCGCCTTGTCCAGACCCGAACGGTCGTGATCATGCCGACGACCAACGCTGAAGGCTACGATAAGAACAAGCGTACGGAAGGCAGCACAGACCCGAACCGCGACTTCAACTACCAGAAGGGCGCCACGTGCTTTGAGACCATGGTCGGCCGTGCTGTGAACGAGGTGTGGCGCGATCACCTCTTCCAGCTTGCTATCACGTTCCACGGCGGTACCGAGTCGATCTCCTACGAGTGGGGCTCGCCCAACCACGAGCTCTCGGGCGGTGGCTCGCAGAAGTCTCCGGATGACCAGGGCCAGTTCTACGTTGCGCTCGGCATGTCGCGCTTCGGTGGCAAGTTCGCGGACGGTGGCCGTGGTTTCTACCCGACGGGCTCGATGAACGATGTCGTGTACGCTGTCACTGGTGGCATGGAGGACTGGGGCTACGCCGCGTCCTGGGAGAACCAGTTCACCTCGCCGCAGCCGATTGGTATCTGCAACCCCAAGACCTACGGCGGTTACCCGGCTGAGAAGTCCATCTACAACAACGCTACGCACCGTGCGTTCAACATCCTCATCGAGACGAGCAACAGCAAGCAGCCGACCGAGGCGGCCCTCGGTAACTCAGCCACGCTCTCGGACGCTGCGCTCGCTGACTACCTCCCGGCTACGCAGACCGTGGGCCACGTGCCTCGCAACGTCCGATTGGCTCTGATGTACATCGATGTCGTCCAGCCATACGTCCAGTGGAAGAGCGCACCGACCACTGGAGTGGCCAACTCGGCGGTCAAGTTCAACTGGGAGGTTCTCGGTGCTTTCACGGTTGACAGCACGCAGCTCAAGATCTCCAAGACCCCGGACTTCGCCACCGTCGAGAAGACCGTCGAACAGAAGGGAGTCACGCGCTGGTACCACCCTGACATGAAGACGTCGACCGCCACTAACAAGGGTCTCTTCTCGCACGACGTGACGTTCCTCTCGCCTGGTGTGTACTACGTGCAGGCGGTGGCGACGGTGGACCAGGATTGGCAGAAGCAGGGTGTGGGCAAGGACTTGCCGTCTCCGAACGTGAAGCCTCAGACGCACGTGGTGAACGGCCGCACGAATCCGAACTGGTTCTACAGCAACAATGGCAAGATCGTGAAGGGCCAGCTCGAGTGGACTTCGCCGGTGGTCAAGGTTGTTGTTGCTTGAGCGATTCTTGGTTGAGATCGGGAAGCAGTTGAAGTCAATAACTATAATCCATTTATTCGTGAATATCCAAGTGGTGTGCCTTTATAGTATTTTGAGGTTGTGCGGTTGCGATCATTGTTAAAGTTTCCGCAAGCTTCTCGAGCCGCCTCTTTCCTTGAAAGTGAAGCCATGCGCCAAGCGTCTCTACGCATTCCTGAATTCGAAATCGATGGATCCATGTCAAGTTCTCCGAAAATTTTGAGAGGCCGTTGGCAAAGGTCGCCATTGCGCCTGGGAGAGCAATATCCACTCAAGGGATCGACTCGTCACTACGCTTGAGAGACAAGAACGCGATCTGATAGGCGCCGGCGTTGTCCTCGGAAGGTTTCGACGGCGCGACTGAGCGTGTGAGCAGAAGTGGCGGGAACTGCGATTCGTTCAGCAGCACGTTGGCGACCGTGTGAGGCGTCGAGATCTGTGCCAAGGGATCCGAGTTGCCTCGCAAAGCCACTTGGGACCACACGAAGACGACCACGTTGGCCATGACAAGCAGCACGCAACCCGCGAACGTGAGCAAGACGTTGAGCGACGGAATGTAGACGTACACATCGACTCCTTGCGTGTTCCCGCTGAAGTCGAGCATCCGCTGGGTCGTCCAAGTCTGTTTGATCACGTCTCGCACGACACCAGACTGCAAGAGGAACAGAGCAGCGGCCGTGTACGTTGGTTGAAGCGTGTGCTCCATGTAGAAGTGGTTATTCAGGATGCGTATCTGTCGAGTCCTTGTCTTCCCAGCACAAATGAAGTGACCGAAGGATCTGCGTGGAGTTCCGTCGCGAACGTTGTATGGCATGAGTAGGTCTCCGATTAATTCGGGGTGGTCTTCCCACTCGTGCATCAAGTTGTTGAAATACTGGAACCGTCGAGGTCGTCGAATTGATAGGATCGTGAGTGGGTTGATCAAAGTTACACTGCCTGGACTGACGATTGGAGGGATCTCGTCCGCTAGAAGTGCACTCGCACTCACGATCAAGCGTTTCCCGGAACCCGGGAGGGAGACATCAAGTCCCATGCACCCACTTGGTGCGAGGCAGCTCGCGTTGTAACTGGTCGAAAGGTTCTGAAGCTGCCACGTGATGCGGGCCACAGTCACCGAGAAAATCTCTCGAACGTTGGTAATGACACCTGTGATCAGACCGCTGATAATTGTTACTCGCACCGCGTCGCTGACCAGTCGGTGGCCTCGAGTCACCACCAACAGCGAGTTGGAGGAGATATTCCGGCAATCGATGGGCTCCAAGAACATGTTCTCCCGGATTTGAGTGCGCATCACATTGCCACCATCAGTTCTCCCACAGACCCTGTACAGATCGATGCGCTCTCCTACGCTGTCACTTGCTCGTGGAAGGAAGTTGACGTCTACTAGAACGTCGCCCACTATAGAGTAGTCGAACGCATAGGATTCTGGTCCATCGTTCGCTAGCCGTGGCGATGCCACTTCTCGCTCAATCGTGACGGCGTCGACCCAGACCATGCCAGGTTCGATGTCGACGTGCGAAAAAGTCATGTTCCAACTCCGAAGAGACGCGTTCTTGTATGAAGACTCCGAAATGTTGTACATTTTCGGCCCGCTGTTCTTCAAGAACCACTCGCGATCTTCTTCTTCAGTGCCTGTAAGAGTTGGGGGCAACAGGCCCGTCAACCTCGCGGTCGGCACGTCGATACTGGTGTCTTGCGCGGCTCCATTGGGTGTTTGCTCGCGAAAGAGCGGCCCGATTAACTTCTCGTCGATAGGGACAGAATCCCTCAGGCATTTCCAATACCCATCACAGAATTTACCCCAGGCGTCGTCCGGCACAGGATCTACCAGGCTATACAGGAGCAAATCCGCCGCGACCGACACGTTCATGGGTGTGGAGTGTCGACCTTCACTCAGCATGTTCAAGCCGATCACTCGGCCAGCAACCACTATCGTAGCAACCATTCCCAACAGCATGAACAGCAACAACCAACAGCATCAACAACCAATAGCATGAACACTACAACAGCATGAACAGCATTATCAGGATCAGCATCATCAGGAACAGCATCATCATGATCAGCACCATCATGATCAGCACCATCATGATCAGCACCATCATGATCAGCACCATCATGAACGGCATCATTTTGCCCGCAGCACGAGTGCGCCTGGCAGCAGCAGCATCATCACGGCGCGACTCATCAACTCGCCACAGAGGACGCCCCATGGTCCCCATGAGGGCGCCCTCTTCCATGTACCCCAGCGGCAGTAGGAACTAGGACCAAACTTGTGGCGACAAAATATACTCACTTGCAAACTTGCATCGCAACCAGCACCTGGACATACCATAAAGAATTCTTTGGCTTACGCCAGTTAGCAAGCAATCCAGCAAGCAAAACTAGTCTCGCAAGTGGAAGCAACCCTCGCCCGCGCGATGCCGCCTGGCCGTGTCGACAAGGACGGCGACGTCGAAATGAATGCGCCGCCTGTGTTCGAGTACATCAAGGCCCCTCGCTTGACCTCGTGGGACCAACCAAGTCTGGTGCAGTGGCACCGTGATCGCCTACAGTATGAGCGCCGGATCGTGGAGCGATGCGCCGTCACTAACGAGGCCGTCGAGGCCGTGATGGCGAGCGTGCGCTCGTCAATCGAGACTCGCCTTCTCGACCAGCTCTTCAAGTATATCCTCCGAGTGGATGAGGAGCTAGCGACGGATGAGGAAATCATGAATAAGATCAAGCAGCGATGTAACGAGCTGCAGAACCGCCACGTACCGGACATCGACGACCTGTTCCGTCGCCATCTGAAGATGAACATGTCCATGGCTGACGTTGAAGCACGGTTGGTTAACTACTTCGGTGACTTCGATCGCATTATCGAGGAGAAGGGTCTCAAGGACCCACTAGGTACTACGAGCTCGACTGCTGATGACTACAAGAACAAGATGAAGGACCGCTGCCGCATCTTGACGGCCAACCTAGAGCCGCCTGCCTTGAGAACCGAGGTCCAACGCCTGGTCGCATTCCAGCACCGCGCTGCGAAGACGAGCGACCTTGCGCTGTTCGACCTGGTGCTCGAGCGAGCCAGGGAGCAGCAGAACTACCACGTTATGAGCGCCGAGGCGAATGGGAGGCGCCAAGTCGAGTCGAGGCGAAGTGCGCCGCGTGCTGCGGCTCCCGCTGGCGCTGCTACTCTGCCGACACCACAACCGCCGCGCACCGTCCCTTTTCTCACAGAAGCTTCTCGTGCGCCGCGCACTGGGTGTTGGCACTGTAAAGGTGACCACTGGCTTCGTGATTGCCCGACCGCGTCCGAAGAAGACAAGAAGGCAGCGACTGCTGCTATGAGAAAGGTCAAGGCTGCCCGCCACGTCCAGGTAAAGACCCTGCGAGTGGCCGGCAGTGAGCCGGGCCGCAGCATGGTCATCATTAATGACGTGTTCGAACTTCCCTTTGTCGCTGACACCGGCGCCGAGTGCAACTTGATTCCCCGGCAGGCAGTGAACGAGATGCGCGATTTAGATATCCTGCCAACTTACAAGAAGCTTGATGAGCCTGTGACCATAGAGACAGCGGGAGGGAAGCGAGACCTGTGCTCACATAAGTGTGAGGTGGATCTGAAGATCGGGACCCCGGCAGGCAACGTAAACGTCCGCCGCGTCTCCTGCCTTGTGCTCGAGGGCAACGATGACTCCTTCTTAATGGGCAGGCCGACCCTGGAAAGCCTTGGCATCGATGTTGATGGCATGTTCGAGCAATTGGCCCGTCGCCAAGCTGACGATGGCGACGACATCCCTGGTGGCGTCATCATTGGTGAGGACCGCGAAGGCGAGATCGAAGCCCTGATGCACGGTATGTTGAGTGACGCCATCAACAACGGATTTCCGCCGCGGCTCCTACCGCGACTGAAGACCCTCCTGTGGTCGTTTAGTGACATCTTCCGAGTTCGCTTGGGCCCTGACGCTGCGGCTGACGTTGATCCACTCCGTGTGACGTTCAAGGAGGACACCCCACCGTATAGGTGCCGCCAGAGGCGCTATCCTGAGGCGCAGAGCGAATTCATGCGGAAATATGTTGAGGACCTAGAGCGGTTTGGCATGATCAAGAAGAATAATCACAGCAAGTGGGCGTCAGCAACTATATTGGTGAAGAAGAGCGGATCAGAGAACGACTTCAGGATCGTCAACGACTATCGACCGGTGAATGCTATGACCGTACCGATAGCTGGCACCATGCCTGACCTTGCGAAAGCGAAGGACCGTGTTCGGGGAGCCAAGGCGCTGGGAAAGTTCGATCTCTTCAAAGGCTTTTGGCAGTTCCCTTTGGACCCTAGCTGCCAGGAGCAATTCAGTTTTATGACCGATGACGGCGTCTACACTCCATTAAGAGTGCCGCAAGGCGCGATGGACTCACCGCTCCATTTCCAGAGCCAGATGCAGACGGTGTTCGCGGACGAACTCTATCACAGCGTGATCATCTGGATTGATGACGTCGTAGTATACGGATCGAGTGATGAGGATTACCTTGACAACCTACGCGCATTCTTTTTGAAACTCCGTCGATACAACCTGAGGTTGAGCGCACCGAAGAGCACGGTTTATGCGAAGAGTGTGACCTGGTGCGGACGTGTGATTAGTGGCGATGGCATGCAGCAAGACCCCGACCGCGTCAAGGCACTGACCAGTCTGCCACTGCCGGCGAACGCTGGTGAATTGCAGTACTTCCTGTGTGCTGCTGGGTGGATGCGTGAGTCTGTCGTCGACTACGCTCGCATCTTCGAGCCACTCCAGCACAAGCTTGACCTGTCGCTCAAGAACCACAGTAAGAAGGCACGGGAGGCTAAGAAGGTGACACTATCCTGGTCCGATGAAGAGATTGATTCCTATGAGAACGCTAAACGCGTGCTGGCGAGCCCGAACGAGCTAGTGTTTCCCCATGCAGACGCGGAGGTCTGTCTTTTCACAGACGCCTCGGATCTAGGATGGGCTGCCATAGTGACTCAAGTCCGTCAGTGGGACGCGAGTGAGCCCGTTGTGCAACAAAAGCACGAGCTGTTAATCTGCAAAGGCGGATGTTTCCGTGGCGCGCAAGTGAACTGGTCTGTTATCGAGAAAGAGGCCTACCCAATAGTGCGCGCATGCGGTGATCTCGAATATTTGCTCCAACGACCGAACGGTTTTCGCATGTTCTGCGACCACGCTAATTTGATCAAAGTATTTGACAACGACACAGAGATGAAGCAACACGTACGAGGAAAGCTACAGAGGTGGTCGTTCAAACTGGTGGGCCTCAAGTATGAGATCGAGCACATTCGGGGTAGTGACAACGTATGGGCGGACATGGTGTCCAGGTGGGGACCCCGTGCCGAACGCGAGCACGAGCACGAGCGTGAGGTAGCGGTGCGGGTGGTTCGTACCCGGGCGCAGGGCCACGTCTCTGAGCTCAGACCGCTCCAGGACGACACGTTTGAGTGGCCAACCGTGGCCGCCGTGACCGCCGCACAGCAACTACAGCTCAGGGACCTGGATGGTACCGATTATGCACGAGAGGGCGAAATGATTCTAGTTGACGGCAAGTTGTGGATCCCTACGACAGACAACGAGCTACTCCAACGCATTCTGATCGTCGCACACTGCGGTGTCCAAGGCCACCGCGGCGAGGACATCATGTTGAACCAGCTGAATCAACACTACTCTATAGACCGTGCAACTCGGCACGTGCGTCGGTTCCACCAGAAGTGCTTGCTGTGCAAGCACATTAAGGGCGGGAAGCTCGTGCAGCGCCATTGGGGCGACTACAACGCAGCAACTGAGCGCAACGAGGTGCTCCACATGGACTATCTGTTCATGGGGCCATCATACGGCACCGAAAAATATCTCCTTGCCCTCAAGGACGAACTTACCCACTTTTGTGGACTGGTGCCCTGTGACTCACCAACAAGTGACACCGCTGCAGAAGCCATCCTTGACTGGTACAAGCGTTACGGGGCAGCCAAGAAATGGCAATCCGACCAAGGCAGCCATTTTAAAAACGCCCTCATGGCTACGTTGAGTGAGCGGCTAAAGGGGGTCCAGGCGTTCACTCCAGTCTACTCCCCATGGTTGAATGGTACGGTTGAGCGTCTCAACCGCGATATACTACAGGTGATCCGCGCACTGCTTCTAGAGGCGCAACTGGACACGAAGAGCTGGCGCTACATCCTTCCTATAGTGCAAGCGAATTTGAATCATGCTCCCGTCGCAAGCCTGGCCGGCAGAGCTCCGGTCGAGCTCTTCACGGGTCTGTCCGCAGCGACTGCGCTCGACACGATCCTCCGCCCGACTGTGGCGAGCGATGAGCTCAGCGTACGCGCGATCGACGTCGTGGTGGCGGCTCCCGCGCTGGATAAACTGCGAGCTAGCCTCGCAGGGTGGCACCGGGACGCGGTGGACGCCAAGGAGAAGCGCCGCCTCCAACAGATGGCCAGCAAGAAGCACGGGACCACTAGCAACTTCCATGTCGGAGACTATGTACTCTGGTCACGCGTTGACAGCCGTCTGGACGGCAACAAGCTCATGGTCCGCTGGGTGGGCCCTTTCCGCGTCGCTGAGACGCTCCCTTACTCTTACGTGATCCAACACATATTGACCAACGAGCGCTACGAGGTCCACGCGACGCGTCTCAAGTTCTACCACGATGCGAGTCTCAACGAGACAGAAGAGATCCGCCGCCATGTCGCCCACCAGGGGCTCACCATGGCCGTCCGCGAGATCCGCGATCATCGCCGCAACAACACCACACGCCAGTGGGAGCTTTTGGTGGCGTGGCGTGGCCTTGAAGCCGACGAAGACTCGTGGGAGCCACTCCAGGACATGTACTCGGATGTGCCTGTGCTCGTGCGCGCCTACATCACGGCTCAGGATGTACCCGTACTTGAAAATGCCATTGCCCACTTGTAACACCATGGTTACAAATCAGCTGTGACGAACATGGATACATTTCGGTGATTTTGAGTGATCGACTTTGGGGGGTGTTGTGGAGTGTCGACCTTCACTCAGCATGTTCAAGCCGATCACTCGGCCAGCAACCACTATCGTAGCAACCATTCCCAACAGCATGAACAGCAACAACCAACAGCATCAACAACCAATAGCATGAACACTACAACAGCATGAACAGCATTATCAGGATCAGCATCATCAGGAACAGCATCATCATGATCAGCACCATCATGATCAGCACCATCATGATCAGCACCATCATGATCAGCACCATCATGAACGGCATCATTTTGCCCGCAGCACGAGTGCGCCTGGCAGCAGCAGCATCATCACGGCGCGACTCATCAACTCGCCACAGAGGACGCCCCATGGTCCCCATGAGGGCGCCCTCTTCCATGTACCCCAGCGGCAGTAGGAACTAGGACCAAACTTGTGGCGACAAAATATACTCACTTGCAAACTTGCATCGCAACCAGCACCTGGACATACCATAATGGGGAGTTTATGGGTTTCAAGCACTCCATCAGCTGTTACTTTCGAACCGGCAATTGCGATCGTCAAGCTCTTTGCATCCCGAGCAACCGGCACGAGGTCTTTCATCCACAGTTGCCGAGGAATCCTATAGGCCACGCCGTCATTGCCATCCACCAAGTCACCCTTCCCACAGGATGGCTCTTTACTGAACACTTGGGGGAGAACAAGGTTGCGCAAAACGGTGTTGGCCATCGGGTTGTTTGGTTGTTCTTCAGGGAACGACTGGTACATCGTTGTCGTCGAGCTGAGATTTGGTCCAGCGATCGAGAGGTCTTCGGCCGTGATGCCCAACTTGACCCGTTGTTCTCGCACTTGAACGTTTACTGCACTGAGCCCATTTGCGAGCAGATACATGGTCCCACCACCAATCGCGGCCGCTGCGACCGTCACTCGCCAAGACCTGCCTATTCGGAGGATGTCATTCGCCATGAGTCGCAGCACGATCACCTGAACTAAGAGTGCCGCAAACATCTCCAGTGGTCGCTCGATTGCTGCCGTGACTGAGCCCGAGTACGAGTTGTACTTCTCCAACAAGTCTTCTTGCTCCGAAATCGAGACTGCTTTGCGTTCAAAGCTGTCGATCACAACGCCGCGGCCACTGAAGATGATGGTGAAGGCAAGAACAGCGCCAATCGTTACAGCGCTCAACAACGCGAGGCGGGTATGTCGAATAGCGATGCGGATCATAAGCAGGTCGCTTGGGGGCTCATGCCAACTATCTGGGTGGGAGCCACCATCCGAGTTGGTGGTGTCCACAGTCACTGACTCTTGTAATATAGCGAGCGACTCGCATGTCTCGAGCTTGCGGATCTTGGCAGCACGGGCAGTGTCGTGGGTTGGAGATGGCATGAGATTGGTACAAGTATAAGTGAGCTCATTACTCGAGCGACTCGTGCTCATGGACACAACAGGGTGAGTGAGTCGACAGCATCTGGATGTCGATCACGATAACACCTCTTACCCCTACCCTATGATTGGTCTTCCCTGGAGCCAAACCCCCCGACTCTCAGTTCATAATCGATTTCATTTATGTTCCCTTTGCCATGTCGACAAACTCCGACCTCGACCAGCATCAAAGACGACTGTGTAGAGCTAACCGCTCTTCAATGCTCGAAGATGTGATTCGGCTTCATGACGAGCGGTAGTTTTCCATTTCTGTTCGATGTCGTTCTTCAAAAATCGCGGCGAGAGACCAAGATGTGTGGCCAATGGCCACACATCTTGTCTCCTAACAAACTTGGCCAGCCCAAATTTATGGAAAATGGAGCCCCAGCCATTGTTACCGTAGTTGTGCTCAATGGACTTCACCGTCATCTTCGTGGAAAACGAATTTTTTAAGAATTCTATCCAGAGCAGACTGGCCTACAGTATTTGCAACAAAATAAAATCGTCAGGAATCAGCGACAACCTGTTGACGGATCTCTTTCGTAGATACTGCACAGTTCGCACTGAATCACGGGTGAACACGGTCATCCAAGAAAAAATCGCATGATGCGTACTGCAGCGTGTCACCCTTTCTCAACCGAACCAAGACGATCATCGTCATCCGAGATAGCACCATTTACCGTACACATTCACTTGTACCTCGTTTGCCTCACAGAAAAGTGTACTCACTGCAGTACTGTAAGCCCACAATTATGATGAAGACGAAGGTGAAGTCTAATGGGCGCATTAAATTTACCATCAAAGCTGGGGGTTCGGTGGTGTGCTTCCTTGTCTTTTTATTCGTGGGTCGACTTAGCTGGTTTGCCCGGGTCGTAAATCGGAGTGCGCGAGCCGTAGCAGGTGAGAATGGCAGATCCGGCTATTTAGTGAGGTAGTGAATTTGACTGGATTTGTCGGTGGTTTACCAGTGTGTTCGCATGGCGTTGTAAGCGCGCAGGGCAGTACGTGGCCGATCCACACCATGTGCAGCACATCATGTGGATCGGCCACGTACTGGCCATGCACATGGGTACGGATCTTTCTGACTCTGTCTCTGCCTCGCCATGCATGTGTACATAGGAACAGACATAGCTGCAGAATTCTCGAATGCATATTCTTGAATGACCTGGAGCTCTCCGTGGGCACCAAGCCCGAGAGCTCCACAGCGAGTGCTAAGCACCACAGCACAGACAAAACAGAATATAATTTGCCATCAGCTTAGCATTCCGTCCCGGTACGACCACACATGCTGGCACCATTGGCTAGTGATAGAGCGGTTGGAGTGTGTCATTCTTGGGAGGTCGGTATGCACGCGCTTGGCGAAATATGAGTGTGTTGGCTTCTTTAACAGTGAGGACATGCCATCCGTTCTCCACTGCTGCTTGGAGCCCATCAATGAGCCCTCGGCACTCCGCTTGGTTGTTGGTAGTCGTAGAAACAACCAACCAGGTTGCGGAGCTCCAGAGGACCGCCGGGGTGGAGTCCTCAGCGGTTGGCTCCCCCTGGCCCTGGCTTGCCGCGCGAACCACAGTCGGAGAAGAGCACGCGTGTTGGCGCCGCGAGCGCGGGGATATGGTCGTTCGGCTACTCAGTTGTATAGAGGATGTTTCTAAAGCAGACGATGATATTCGTAGCGTAAGCAGGTGTGTCCGGGTCTTGTTCCAGCCGGTGCTGCAGCGTGTCGAGCACGCGTTGGCAGCTTATCTTGTGCACTCCCACCGCCTGCTGGATTGACCAGGCACACGACTTCACAACCGCTTGCAGGACTTAAATCGGTCCAGCTTCTATATCGTCGTTATGCTCACAATTATACCGGCGCTTGTCTGACTGTAGTGGAGTTGGCAGGGTTAACACGGTTTCGAAGAGTTTCGGATGGAAGACTTCGCATCGCCTGCCGATGGCGCTTCCTGTTAACGATGAAGAAAGCTGCTGAAGTCTATCGTGTTAGATCAGTGTGGAAATAAAGCTTCATGTGCTGGGAAACGTCGTCGGGGATGCTGGCTGCCGGGGCGAGATGCATAACACTTGGACAACTACGCGGATGGGTTGGGCTGGTTGATCATTCTATTAGACTGGAGAAGCCAGATCACACATGACTCTGTACAGTAGTTAGCGACAGCTGAGCAAAGACTCAGTTTTAGTCGCTCGTGGGTTACGCGAAGCCGACTCAGCTTCAGTCCATTCCTGACATCCATCAGTCGACCATGGAAGTGAGGTTCACTGATCGTCGATCTGCTGCATATCTGAGTACGGTCAAGGGTAAGACATTGATTGATTCGATCGTTCAAAACCACCAGCTCTACAGCATCTCTTTTCAAGTGTGTCGGTGTATACAGTGCCCTAAATGAGCTCGGAAACGATCCGAAAGCTGTTCATGTGTGTCAAGATGGAGAGACTGGATTCGGCTGTGTTGTGCCCTGTACATACAGTGTTGACACTGTAGACGACAGTGCCCAACTTAATCTTTCAGTCATCCATGCGTTGACCAGTCATGCAAGAACGCCCAAACAACTGACATGCGATGCATCGCGCTCCTCCCGGAATCAGAGCTTGCGTCCCTTTCCATTGGAAGGGGACGTCATCGGAGGGTGTGACGACAACAGACCCTCCGATGATGTCGTTGTGCGCATGCGAATCCTCAGCGACTTAGTTCTTTGCTTTCCACATTCTCTTTTTTGCCTCGAGCAGCTCAACACCCAAGTCCACGGACGAAGAAGAATAATGCGTCTCCCGTCGCTTGTGATCGCAGCTGCCGTTTCAACTGCCAGCTTGGCCAGCCAGTCCTCATTGCTCGTCCAGGCACAAACCAACACGACTATCTTCAAATATCGCACCTACAGCCAGATCGTCGATTCGATCCTCGCGCTCGAGGCCAAGTACCCGCAGTTCGTCGAGGTCTTCACGGCTCAGGACCGATATGGTATCCCCAAACGCCAGGAGTTGCTGTGTACTCGCAATGGCAAACCAGAGCCATGTCTCCACTACGTGGTCAAGATCACGGACGAGGCCTCGCTGCCTGATCCAGCTCGTCCCGAGGTTTTCTTCAGCGGCGCTCTCCACGGGAACGAGCGCGTCGGTCCTCAGGTAGTAATGGCACTCGCCTAGCTTTTGGTCGACCATGCGAGTCGCCCTGACGGCAACCCGTGGATCAAGCGTCTTGTAAGGACACGCACCATCGTGATCATGCCGACGACCAATGCCGAAGGCTACGACAAGAACAAACGCACCGAGGGCAAGACCGATCCGAACCGCGACTTCCCGTACTCGAAGGGCTCCACGTGCTTCGAAACCATCGTCGCGCGTGCCGTGAACGAGGTGTGGCGTGACCATCTCTTCCAGCTCGCCATCACATTCCACGGTGGCGCACAGTCGATCACGTACGAGTGGGGCTCGACAAACCACGCCATCCCACCGATCGGCTCCCAAAAGTCCCCGGACGACCACGCGCAGGTTCAGGTAACCACGGGCCTCTCGCGTTTCGGCGGCAAGTTTGCTGACTTTACGAATGATTACTACCCCACGGGAACCATGAACGAAGTCGTCTTCCCCGTAGACGGTGGCATGGAGGACTGGGGTTACGCCGCGTCCTGGGAGAACCAGTTCACGACGCCGAAGCCAATCGGAGTGTGCAACCCGACAACTTACGGTGGCTACCCGGCCGAAAAGTCGATCTACAACAACGCGACGCACCGTGCGTTCAATATCCTCGTGGAAATGAGCTTCGACCACACGAACTTGGAGAGTACCCTGGGTGACTCGGTACCTCTTTCTGACGAGGCTCTCGCAGACTCTTGGCCAGCGACAAGGAATCTCGGCCACGTGCCACGCAATGTCCGATTGGCTCTGATGTACATCGATGTCGTCCAGCCATACGTCCAGTGGAAGAGCGCACCGACCACTGGAGTGGCCAACTCGGCGGTCAAGTTCAACTGGGAGGTTCTCGGTGCTTTCACGGTTGACAGCACGCAGCTCAAGATCTCCAAGACCCCGGACTTCGCCACCGTCGAGAAGACCGTCGAACAGAAGGGAGTCACGCGCTGGTACCACCCTGACATGAAGACGTCGACCGCCACTAACAAGGGTCTCTTCTCGCACGACGTGACGTTCCTCTCGCCTGGTGTGTACTACGTGCAGGCGGTGGCGACGGTGGACCAGGATTGGCAGAAGCAGGGTGTGGGCAAGGACTTGCCGTCTCCGAACGTGAAGCCTCAGACGCACGTGGTGAACGGCCGCACGAATCCGAACTGGTTCTACAGCAACAATGGCAAGATCGTGAAGGGCCAGCTCGAGTGGACTTCGCCGGTGGTCAAGGTTGTTGTTGGATAATGCGGTCTCTCATCAGATGCTCTAGTGATGGTGAGGAGGCCCGAATATGTTTTAGTACAGTTCTTGACAAGGAGGCCTTAGGTTGGTCCTCACCAAATAGATGTACGAGCTTTGTCACGATAGCTATTAATAGCGCGTTTTTTTCGAATCAATCCAGTGGACTGGATTGGAAGCCTGATGAGCTCATTTGTTGTCCACATACAAGTGTTTGCCATCAGCGCTCCAAAGTGGTCAGGACCTATCATCAATTATCATATAGCATCTCACCCACAACCTGAAACTCTGAATGCATGTTGATGAAGTACCTGGTCCTAGCAGGTCAACAAACGGCACTGAGGTGCATCAACTGCGACATCCTTCGGCTTCTGAACCAGATCCGCTCGTCCAGCTTCCACTCGCGCGCTCTGCAGGTGCGAGCAATCAAGTTGCTGTTTAGCTACGTACAGGGCATGATAAAATACCCTCGACCTTAGAGTCAACACGTTGTGTTGCCGCAAGCTCGAGTGGTCCATCACGGACTCTGACTAAACTCGCTCGCTGGTTTCATCTTCAAGTAGACAACGATGAGTATCGCCGAGATCAGGGCAGAGACCAGGTGTTGTGCTTGCGTTGCTAGTACCGTACTCATCTTCCCTTTAGCGGTTTCACTTGTACTCATCAAGTTGAAGTAGATGAGCTGAGATCGTGCAGGACGGTCTCAACTTTCCTTCTCGAATTGAATCCCTCCCCATTCTGTTTTGCTTGAAATGGATGAAAACGCTCGTTTTTATGACGAGGAGATCGTCATAACAAATGATTGAGTGTCTCCAGTTCACCACGAGAATTCTCATCCTTATAATGTCATGCTGTTGATCAAGAACGGCTTTATGCTTGAAGAAAGCCGTTCCAACGTTCTGCTATCGTCGCACCGATGGCCCGTAAACACAGACTCAACAACCTCGAGCATGGTTCTCCGGGAGACAATTCGTACTAGTCTTCTTTGTCCCAGTAGAACTGGACAAGGACCCCTTACAACCACGCCGAGGGGTCACGGTATTTGTTGAGAAGCATTCTCGGAATCCTCAGTTCCAATTTGTCCCTGTGACCTCCAAGCAACACTCCTCAAGCCAAGTCACCATGGTACTGACAGTCTTCCGGATGATCACCGAGGACCCAACAGTCGCCGCGCTCGTCGGTTTGGGCGCTGTGATCCCGCTACTGCTCGTGTTCCACATGTCCAGCCGCCCCAAGCTCAAGGACGGAAAGTACCCACGTCGATTGCCAGTGACGTTGCCCATTCTCGGAAACGGGATTGAGTTGTCCCAGAATGCCCCGAGACTCCACGAATGGACCGCCGAGTACTGTCAGAAGTTCCAGGGCGAGCCGTTCTCGGTGGTCATCCCCGGGCAGCCCACGGATACAGTTATTTACACGCCACAAGGCGTCGAAGACGTGCTCAAGCTCAAGTTTGACATCTTCCCCAAGGGTCCGTCGCAGCACGATATCTTCCACGACGTGCTCGGCACAGGCATCTTTGCTTCCGACGGGGAGAAGTGGGTCCACCAGCGAAAGACCGCCAGTAACCTATTCACAGCGCGCGCGTTGCGCGACACAATGGCCACCAGTATGCGTCAATACGCTGGGGTGCTCGAGAAGGTTCTTGCGAAAGCTCGTGACACGCAAGAGCCGATCGACATATTCAAACTCATGAACAAGTTCACGATTGAGACGTTCGCCAAGTTGGCCTACGGGGTCGAGATGAACTGCCTTGACTCGGATGTCGAGCATCCGTTCCAGAGCGCCTTCGACAGCGCCCAGCGAATCCTCGCTCTGCGCTTCCTGCGTCCGGCCTGGTTCTGGAAGCTCCAGCGGTGGCTCAGCGTTGGCGAAGAAGGCCGACTCAAGCAAGACATCGAGGCCATTGACAAGTCGGTGATGGACATCGTCGCCCAGTCCCTCGCTCGCCGACAGACTCAGCAGAAAGATGACGTCAAGGGTGGCGACATCGTATCGTTATTCCTCGACCGCTTTGATGAGTCCTCGGGCGAGGAGTTTGATCCAAAGTACCTCCGCGACATCGTGATCAACTTCCTCATCGCAGGGCGCGACACGACGGCGCAAGCCATGAGCTGGTGCTTCCTTAACCTCAGCCGCAACCCTCAAGTTGTCGCCAAGCTTCGCGCCGAGATCGCCAAGCACTTCCCCGACTTCGCAAACCGCAGTCGTACGACGCCACTGTCAATGGACGAAGTGCAGCAGCTCACGTTCTTGGAAGCTGTGCTGAAGGAGACGCTACGCCTGCACCCTTCAGTACCGAGCATCCCGAAGACCGTCGCGAACGACGTGATTCTCTCGGACGGCACGTTCCTGAAAGCTGAATCCACCGTCAACATTGCGACCTATGCCATGGGACGCATGGAGTTCATCTGGGGACCAGACGCCAAGCAGTTCAAGCCTGAACGATGGATCGACCCAACCACAGGTAAGATCCACAACGAGTCGACTTTCAAGTTCATTTCGTTCAATGCCGGCCCTCGCATCTGCCTCGGCATGAACCTGGCGATGCTCGAGATGAAGATCGTGATGGCGACGGTGCTGACTCGCTTCAACATCGAGTTCTTGGACAGCGAGAACACCACGTACGACTTATCACTGACCTTGCCTGTGCGGGGTGAGATGCTGGCACGCGTGACGTCTGCGTAGGAAGTCGGCCAAGCTGGGTTGAAGCGAGCAATTGAACCAAATGTATTGATGGGTGTTAGCTTATGTTATGGGCCAATCATAAGCAAAATACAATGTAATTCAGCCAATCAACATAGACTAAAATGTACCCATCTGAGGAGCTCCAAGATCTTTTGTCTGTGGTGCCAAGTGAATGCAGACAAACCAGACATGTACGCAGTCGATATCCAACACTAGCGTCCTCCGCTGCCTCCTTCCGAGCAGCAATCCATGATGTGGCTGTTAGGAAGGCGAGGAACACCAGTTTACTCGATGCGTGCGCCGAGGAAGACGGGCCACTTGCCACTCGTCGGCGACTCGATGCAGCACTTGAGGTTACCGCTCGCATCCTCGTACGGCATACCACCCGTCAGCGCCTCAGCTCCGAAGAGACGAGACACCTCCGAGCGCTTGATGCAGCACTTGACGTTGCCGTCCTTGTCCATGTACGGCGTGCGGTCCTCGTCGTTGGTCGTCGCGGCGGTGTGCTGGCCCTGGGCTCCCTTGATGCAGCACTTGAGGTTGCCGCTCGCGTCCTCGTACGGCATACCACCCGTCAGCGCCTCAGCTCCGAAGAGACGAGACACCTCCGAGCGCTTGATGCAGCACTTGACGTTGCCGTCCTTGTCCATGTACGGCGTGCGGTCCTCGTCGTTGGTCGTCGCGGCGGTGTGCTGGCCCTGGGCTCCCTTGATGCAGCACTTGAGGTTGCCGCTCGCGTCCTCGTACGGCATACCACCCGTCAGCGCCTCAGCTCCGAAGAGACGAGACACCTCCGAGCGCTTGATGCAGCACTTGACGTTGCCGTCCTTGTCCATGTACGGCGTGCGGTCTTCATCGTCACTGGCCGTCGTGATCTTGCTCTGACCTGGCTTGAAGCAGCACTGGACCTTGCCGTTGGCGTCGATGTAGGGCATGCCGCCGTTGCTCAGCGTCGCTACCTGGTCGCCGGGCTTGATGCAGCACTTGAGCTGGCCGTTCGCGTCCACGTATGGGATGCTGCCGGGCGTGTAGCCCGGGACGAAGCTCTTCTTGATGCAGCACTGGACGTCGCCGTTCTGGTCAATGTACGGCGTCTCGTCGGAGGCCGGCGCGACGGACTGGGCCGGCGGCTTGTAGCAGCACTGGAGGCGGCCCTGGGCGTCCACGAAGGGCATACCGCCGTTGTCGAGCGACGGCGCCTGCCACGCGTCGGCGTGGCTCACGAAGGCGACAGCGACAGCGAGACACGCGAGGATCTTGGAAGGCTGGAACATGGCGCGTCGAGTTGGATGAAGAAGAGAGGAGAGAAGAGGAGAGAAGAAGGCTCTGAGGCTTGGAAGGCGAGTTGCACAATGAGACTTTGTGCACGACGCCAAGAGAACGGGAGACTTGAACCAGCGTGCCGCCGTTGTAGCTCGTGGAGCTTTGCTACGCCGGACTCGTTGGGGACGGGGGACACGATCACAATTCCGACGCCCTTGGATGACGACGGACGTGAACTGGTGTCAACGGAGACGACGAGTGAGCTCGTGTGAGTTGCGATGGTCTCCTCCCCGGTCTCACTGGCCACACGTTCGACTGGCCCCGCGGATGCCGCGGAAGGGATGACGAATCGAGGGTCTCATCGTCTGACTTTTCCGTCTTGCCTCGGGCTTCCCAACCCAGTGAGGGGCATGAGATGAGATGACGCGGACCTCTTTCCGGGAGCATCCCACTGCTCGCAAGAGACCATGCAACGCTGGACTTGCACGGCGAGAGGCATGCACCAGGAGTCCCTCGCGCGCAGCTGCGGGTCGTCGTCATCTTCCGCGTCACGCCAGACTCGACGGCGATTACGGCCGAATACTGTATGTGATTTGGATCACAGCTCCATTGCCCACCATCCAACGACAAGATCTCGTCCACCAACTGACTCGCATATCACGCTCCAGTACTCGAGCCGCGAGCCTGTCCCTTCCTCCTCCATTCTTCTTCTTCTTCTTCTTCTTCCTTCCAAATCAAAAAAGTCCCGGCGGGCTTGCCATTTACTGTTACCAATAAGTTATTTCTCCTCCTGACTACTCACTCGCTCGAGCGGCTCGCGAGCCCCGCGGATCGCGTGGGTCTCGGTCTCGGCGGCAGACTCGGCGACTCGTCCGAGCGGTCCACGATGGGCGACGACGCGACGTGGCGGCTCATCGACGGCTGCGAGGACGACCGGAAGGCCCGCGTCGTGCGAAGCTTGCGCGCGGCCTCGGCCGACGCCGCGCCCAGCAGTCCGGCTGCTCGCGTCGCGCAGACCGAGGCCTTGTGCTTGAGCTCCTGCGCGTTGATCTTGGGCGGCGCCTTGGCCGTCTCGGCGTGGAGGCTGCCGTCCGCGCTGCCGATGTAGCTGTCCTCGCTCGAGGTCGTGGCGCCCGAGCTCGAGCGGAACCGCATCATGGACGGGATCTTCTTGGGCAGCTGGAGGTTCTTCTTGACGGCCGTGAGCCGTGTCGGGAACGAGAAGCTCGTCTGGCGCGGCAGTCTCGGCGCACGCGACGCTCGCTCGTGGTCGTAGTCCTCGTCGTCGCTCGAGAAGCCGCCGTCGTCCTCGGGCGGAGGCGGGCTCGCGTGGCGCAGCGACGCGGTGGCCGACCGCGTGCGCGCGCGCAGCTTGTCGTACGCCTGGTGCATGCGCACCGAGGCCGTGCCCGAGTACGTGCTCGCCTTGACGCGGGAGGCCCACGGCGCGCTGGGCGCGACGCCATGCGACGCGACACTGCCGTCCTCGCTCGTCGAGTCGTCAAAGAGAAGCTGCGAAGACGTGGTCGAGCTCACTTCGAGGTCGTCGAGCTCGTCGGCCTCGGTCACGCTGTCCAGCAGCTCGCTGCCGTCCTTGGCCTTGCTCTCGAGCGAGCTCGACCGCCGGAACGCCGTCTCGGCGTTGAAGACCTCGACTTCTTCGTCCTCGTCGTCGCTGCTGGGCGCCTCGCGCTCGCTCTCTTCGTGCTCTTTCTGTTCCTCGAGCTCTACCAAAGCGCCAGGCTGCTGCTGCTCAGTGTGCTGCGTCTGGTCGTCATGATCGATCGGGATCTCCTCGAAAGCCTCGTTGTATTCCTGTTCCTGGTCGTCGTTGTCGTCCTCATCCTCGTCCTCTTCCTGTAGCGGCTCAAACTCGTCGCCATCGTCCGAGCAGGGCGAGATGAGGTTCCAGAGCGAGACGTCGACGCCGTCTAAACTCGGGAGCGCCACGGGCAGCTCGAGGCCGCCGAGAACGTCCTCCTGGTCGCTCTCGACGCTCAGGCGCAAGTCGCTCGAGAAGAGCGAACGCTCGTCGTCGTCGGTCGCGGCCAACGGCGAGTCCATCATAACGGAGCCGATTTCCAAGTACCGTATCGGAGACCGTCGAAGCGTCCGAGACCCCGAAAGCGCCCGAGCAGCTGCGAGATCCACGCGAAGGTCGGTCAGCGAATGGGGGAAGCGAGCGAGCGAGTGAGAAAGGAGGAAGCAGGAAGGAGCAGGCAGGCAGGAAGGAGGAGGAGAGGGAGCGAGGGCCTTGCCCCAACGACAGCGCGAGGGAAAACGCACGGACTCAGATGGACAGTCAGTGCGATCTGAGGAAATCTGAGGCGATAAGGGCTGTTTTTTTTCGCAGCTGGCTGATTTTTCAGACCGAGGAGCCAGTGCTGCGCGAGCGCCACTCTCTCGCAGCGTGGCGTGGGAAACTCGCGTCCACCAGACGGACCGCCGATCACCGTCGCCACCCGCCGCCGTGAGCAGAGAGCACGAGCGGAGAAGGAAAGCCACCCGATCGGAATTGGGGAAGTTATCTTTTCTTTTCTTTTCTGGCCAGTGGATCGGGTCGACGTGAGAGGTTAGGCTAGGTTAGGTTCTATTAGAAGGGGGGGAGGGAAGGGTCTCGACACACTTCCTGTCACCACCTGACGACACGGTTTGGTTCGGCCATCGTCACTTTGCGTGCCACAACCCGACACGGTGGCACGAGCCAGGACACTTGGCATCCCGTCGTCCACGCCTTGCGAGGAACTCTGTAAACAAGTATATCTTATAATGAATACAAGATTTGAAATATTTATTCTTCTAAAAATAGTCAAAGATACCTTTAGAATCAATGTCCTGTCTATACCGATGAAACAGACGTTTACCCCCACGACGAGGAAAGAGTGGACTGACTGTCTCTGTGTTTCATGCCAATGCTCGCCAGCAAAGATCGCGTGGATCCGCTCACCAGCTCACCGAATCCTCGTTGAAGCTCCACATGCCGTACGCTCTCGTCTCCAGTAACGTCAAGTCTTCGCTTGTGGATGCGAGCGACGCGCTCCAAAAGATCTCGCGAGCCATCGCCACGGCTCTCGGCAAGCCCGAGAACTACGTGATGGTGCAGCTGCAGCTCGACACGCCCACGATCTTCCAGGCGAGCGAGGAGGTATGGGCCGTTGTCGTCCAGTAGTATCACTTGGTGCCCATCCTAGGTCGTGAGGTCGCGAGGATGGAGATACGGCCTCCACGACCTCGCGAATCGGTGGCGTGCCCCTGACAGAGACACGAGTTCTGAGAAAAAAACTCCTGCTGTCACAACGCCCCGACAGCCGTGCGCGATGGTCGCGCTTCGCAGCATCGGAAGAATCGACCCCGAGACCAACACCAAGGTATAGTACACTGGATTCCATACAACTAAAAGAGGATTACGGATCCCTTCCGACTCGACACGACGCGAATCACGCTCGCTGCGGTTTGCTCACTCGTGCTTTTGCTCGCTCTTCCAGACCGCCGCGCTGCTCACCGAGGCCGTGAGCTCAGCGCTCGGCGTGCCCGCGGCTCGTATCTACGTCAACCTGGACGACGTCGCACGCAGCAACTGGGCCATGGCCGGTCGCACGTTCTGAGCCCACTGCGTGTACTATGGTAGTGAGATGCTCTCCTCCCAGGGTTCCATGTACACTCACCCAGCGGAACGCGAAATAACGTCCCTTTTCACCACTCGAATGCGTTTCTGCTTTGAGTCACTCATCGTGTGTACCATGTCACAGATTGCCTTGGTTGCTGGACTACGCAATCGAGAGAAGCCCGGCGCTCTATTGCGGCGGATCTTGTGGCACAGCTCCATCGAGCTCGGTATTCCTAGATTCGCCCCAGCTCAAGAATGCCCTTTGTCCGTGTGACCAGCAACGCCAAGCGAGCCTCGGTGGACGTCGAGGCCGTGCTCAAGGCCGTCTCCAAGAGCCTCTCGGACGCGCTCGACCGCCCTGAGCCCTACGTCATGGTCGACGTGCAGCTCGACCGCGACATGTGCTTCCAGGCCTCGACCGAGGTAGAGTTGTGTCCTTGTGGGGGTGATCCAGAGAAGGATTTCTTGCTCATGACGAGGTGGTGATTGTGTGATGGTAGCTCTGTGCGTTCGTGGAGATCCGCAGCATTGGCAAGATCGACACGGAGCGCAACCCGAAGACCGTCGCGGCGTTGACGGAGACCGTCGCGACGCAGCTCAATGTGCCAGCCGACCGCGTCTTTATCAACTTGGACGACATCGCGCCGAACAACTGGGGCGCGCTCGGCAAGGTCGTCGCTTAAAGCAGCGATCTCCATTCGCTTGTTGATAGGCACGTCTCAACAATGAAGATACTCAATGAAAAAGCAAAAAAAGAATGATCATTTTGGCAAAGGCAATTCGAGTTGAATCTGTCGACGCTCAAAAGATGTTCACAACAGGGTTCTCGTCAATGGGATGGAGACAAGATATTGGATTCGAGGCCAAAAGAATTCAAGAAAGGTGCTTTCAAGACAAACGAGATTTCTGAAAACAGTTCATCGTACTCTCTTCGATCAAGGTAAGTACTAAGTAGCGAATCTGGCATCAGCATTTAAGGACTAGCTACGGACCAAACTCAGCTCCTTCACAACCCCGGTCCGAGTCTCAAAATGCAGAGATAGGGGTTCTGCATCACTTCTTATGAGATTTGACAATGAGGCGCTGATTCCCACTTTCTCACGCGTGGCAAAGCAAACAACTTAGAACAAATGCATGGTCGATTCATTCATTCGCGGCAAGCAATGACTTGCACTGACTTGGTAATGTAGAATGTATTCATTCGCAGAATATAATCTGGGCTAGAGTCTCAGAAAGCAGAGATAGGGGGCTCTACGTCACTTCTTAGAGCTGCACAGCCTTGCCGTCCCAGCCCCAGTTGTGCATCTCGACGTTTTCGACCGTGATGAAGACGCGACCCGACGCGACGCCGAGCTGCTTGGAGACAGTCTCGGTGATGTCGGCGTAGATCTTGTTGTTGGCCTCGGGCGAGAAGTTGCCGATGCTGCGCACGTGCACGTATGCGGCCGGGTCGGTGTTGCCCTTGCTGAAGACGAGGTGCTGGTCGAGCTCGAGGTGGGCCATGACGTAGGCCTCGTCGCGCTGGAGGGTGGCAGCGAGCGTCTTGGAGATGGCGGCGATGGCGGCGGCCTTGTCGACGTTGGCGCTGGCAACGTTGGAGGAGACCTTGACGAACGGCATGGTTTATGTGGTTGGAGTGGTGGCTTGGTGAGGTTGTGGTGTGGTGTGAGAAGGTTGTGGGAAGTTGTGGAATGAGTGATTGACCGACGGACAGAAGTCGGATCGGATCACCTTGAACCGTCACTCCCGCCGTGGTTCGAACGGAGGGAGTGAAGGTGAAGATGTTGAGGGAGGACATGTGGGCGATCGAGTTTCCGTTGACACTCGTTCAGGGTTGGTGTCGTCATTGTTGTCACCCACGAAACGGAGTTGTCGTCTGGCTCGTCGCTATTGATATCGTCATCTGGCGTCATCAAGATCTGGTCTGGTCTGGCCTGGAGGGGATCAAGTAGATCGACACGTGGGGCACAATAACTAGATGCCAGACGCCAGTTGTGAGTGGCCAGATTGTCTGTATGGAACCTTTTTCACCTTCAGTCCTTCCTCGCCTCTCCTATGGATACTCTCTACTCTGAAAAGCCAAACCACAACTCTGTTTCGTGGGTGACAACAATGACGACACCAACCCTGAACGAGTGTCAACGGAAACTCGATCGCCCACATGTCCTCCCTCAACATCTTCACCTTCACTCCCTCCGTTCGAACCACGGCGGGAGTGACGGTTCAAGGTGATCCGATCCGACTTCTGTCCGTCGGTCAATCACTCATTCCACAACTTCCCACAACCTTCTCACACCACACCACAACCTCACCAAGCCACCACTCCAACCACATAAACCATGCCGTTCGTCAAGGTCTCCTCCAACGTTGCCAGCGCCAACGTCGACAAGGCCGCCGCCATCGCCGCCATCTCCAAGACGCTCGCTGCCACCCTCCAGCGCGACGAGGCCTACGTCATGGCCCACCTCGAGCTCGACCAGCACCTCGTCTTCAGCAAGGGCAACACCGACCCGGCCGCATACGTGCACGTGCGCAGCATCGGCAACTTCTCGCCCGAGGCCAACAACAAGATCTACGCCGACATCACCGAGACTGTCTCCAAGCAGCTCGGCGTCGCGTCGGGTCGCGTCTTCATCACGGTCGAAAACGTCGAGATGCACAACTGGGGCTGGGACGGCAAGGCTGTGCAGCTCTAAGAAGTGACGTAGAGCCCCCTATCTCTGCTTTCTGAGACTCTAGCCCAGATTATATTCTGCGAATGAATACATTCTACATTACCAAGTCAGTGCAAGTCATTGCTTGCCGCGAATGAATGAATCGACCATGCATTTGTTCTAAGTTGTTTGCTTTGCCACTCGTGAGTAAGCAAAGATCAGCACCTCACGCTTAAATTTCAAATCCAGTCACTGTCGGAGTCCGAGTCTTCTTCGTTGTCGGGGTAGATGCTACCCGAAAACATTTCGTTCTTCAGGAATTCCCGTAGCTTATATGAGACGGAGTCAATACTTGGGCGCTGCTCTGGATCGAATGATAGACACTGACCCGCGAGCTGGGCAATCTCATCGGGGCACTCACCCGAAAGTGACGGCTTAAGTTCGCCCTTGGCAACTAGCATTGCGATCTTTGCGTCCTCCATCACCGTACTGTTCGCGTTCATGGCATCGTGATATGGCAATTGAAGTGTGTCGAGTTCGCAAAGCAAGACGCCAAGTGAGTACACGCCACTTCTGCTCGACTCAGAACCTCCAAGGATGAGTTCTGGTGCAGACCACCGCAGTTTGGATGCAGCAAGCCCACTTGAAAACTGGAGGGGGTTGACTCTGGCTCGGCCGTCAGTGGACACGAGCACTTTCCGAGATGTCAAATCGAAACTCGACTCGGAGGCGGTTTTGTGCAAATATTGCAGTGCGCAGACGACGTCAATGGCGAGTTGGCCTTTCGTATCGGTCCAGGAGAGTGCCGAGGCCTCGGTCGACGACAGAAACGTGTGAAGGTCTCCGCCTGCGACAAAGTCTTGTACGACTTGAATGTCGATCGCTTTCGTCCACACAGCCCCAACCACTCCGACGATTAAAGGGTGTCTGAGTCGAGCCAATTTCTTCACGTTGGAGGCAACGAACAATGCGTTCTCGGTCGATTGGTTTGCGGTCGAGAGCCGTTTGATCACCACAGACGTCGAGCCAACCCGCCCTCGCCAGAGCTCACTACATTCCGTCGTTTCGATCAGACTATCGTGCTTCACGTCGTCCAGCGATAACCGCTTCACGTGGCTGCTAAGATTGTTCCAGATGCTCGTGGCTCCTGACATGCTCTCAGTGGCGAGGAAGCCGTCAGCCCAAGCCGCCTCTTCTTCCTCTTCCTCCTCTTCCCTGTTTTGAATTGAATGTCGAATATCATCCATCATCTCGAGACGCATATCATCGTCGCCGCTCGATTCGGGCTCGTCGTCATCATCGTCTTCGTCGATCGCATCCAATAGTGCTTGGTACCACCTCGCCGTGCATTCCGCCGAGTCGGTATAAAGCTTAAGCTCGCGTTTTCTTAAGCCGCGCAAGGCCAGACCGTTCGGAATCGTATCGCTGACCGTCACCGCGACGACCGTGATGAGCCCTTTTGCTCGCGTCGTCTCGTCAATGCTTTCCGTGTCATAATACGTGAGCTGCCTGCCTCGCAGCACTGCGAAGCGCTTCTTCCACGTCTTCACGAGCGTCCCTTGCTTGTAGATCCACCCGGCGAAGTCGCCGCCTCCGTCCGCCGCGTCCGCCATGGCGCTGGCGTTGTTGCGTGAGGTTGCAACGGGCGCTCTGGCGCCCAGAGATCTCTCATTTCTCACTCGGAGCTTGGCAAATCGGCCGGAGCTTCCATACTGTTCACGGCTCAATACAAGAGTGGTGAGAAAGGCAACCAACCCTTTCGATTTCGATGATCTGTTTATAGAGGTAATTCCCAGTAGCCTTTGTTATAAGATATATGATGCGTTATCAGAGGTTACGGGTTAAGTCCTCTCCGGCCCGTCACGGGTTTGAAACCCGTTTTGTGTGTCCGACCCGGCCTTGCTCCACCAATCGCGTTCACCACCAGTGGTTCCTCGGTCATCGCGTCTATCGGTCTAACCTTCAGGCGTCTAACCCCTTCCACCATTTCCAAAGACTCCGACGCAACCATGCCGGTAGGTGTTTAGACCGCGCGTTAGACGCCGCGTCAGTGGAGCCGTTAGACTCACTCGGCTCTATGCGCGTCCCTCTAGATCCGTCAGTTCCAGGTAGTTGGCCGCAAGGCCCCCACTGAGAAGGAGCCGAACCCGCCGGCCTACCGCATGAAGCTCTTCGCTCCGAACGAGGTGCTCGCCAAGTCGCGCTTCTGGTACTTCCTCCACCAGATGAAGAAGATGAAGAAGACCACGGGCGAGATCCTCGACATCAACGAGGTCCGTTGCCTCGCTTCCTGAGCGTCGTCGTCGTGCTCGGCATCGTCTCCACTCCTCTCCGTGCGGGTCCGACCGTGCGGTTAGACATCCGTTTAGCCCACGCGTTAGACCGCCGAGAGCCCTTTAGACTCATAGCGGCTCCACAAGAGCGCTTGCCTGCCACGAGAGCGTAGAGTCCACGAGGCTGTCTCGGCCCAGTGGTGGCAACACCCGCTTTACGCTCCAGCTTGCAATCCGCTTCGCTATTGAGATCGCGGTGTAATTCCGTTGCGTTGAGTCGACTCCGACGTGAGGCGTCTATCCCTCCGCTTTTAGCACGGTCTAAACGAATCATCACGGAGTTCTATGCGACGTGATATAGACTTGCTGAGATCTGTGAGGGTGGTGACAAATCCGCCGGAGGAAGCTCGTGAGGAGAGATCCTTCTCCTTGATGAGATGACCGTCGTCGTTGCTACTCTTGTCTCGCCTTCTTGTCAATGACAAGGCTTGGCGTAGAGGAAAGCGCGTCCACGGTCGCGCCTTGTGTGCGTTGGGGTCTCGATACGCACTCGGCTGGTTACAGCGTGGTGGCTCTCGGGAGAGGCTCGTGGACGAGTTGGCGTGCACGTCGCGTCGCTCAGCTCCCTTGTCCGATTCCATGCCACTGACTTCGCTTGTTTATTTGCTTCCCTTTAGTTGACGGAGAAGAACAAGCGCATTGTCAAGAACTACGGTATCTGGATCCGCTACAACTCGCGCAGCGGCACCCACAACATGTACAAGGAGTACCGTGCGCTCACGCTCTGCAACGCCGTTGAGCAGCTCTACGCCGAGCTTGCCGGTCGCCACCGTGCCCGCCCGCGCTCGATCCAGATCATGCGCACGGCCATCGTTGCCGCTAAGGACACGAAGAAGCCGAACGTGCAGCAGTTCCACGACAGCAAGATCAAGTTCCCGCTCTCGCACCGCATCCCGCGTCCGTCGATCAAGAACCACCGCACGGTGTTCAAGGCCTCGCGCCCGTCGACCTTCCGTGGTTAAGCAACTTGCTCAGGTCGCTCGTAACGGGCTGGCCCTCGTGGTTGGCCTGTTACGGTGTCTAGGAACAGGAGTGTGAGAAGCGAGTGTTGGAAATTTGACTTCAATACAATGCAACGCAACGCGTCGGACGATTGCGGAGTCTCAATCTCGTGTACTTAGCTCATTCCTAATGATTCGCTCTGATATTCTTGATGTCTTGGAGTACTCTAGCCATCAGGATGTGTTGTTGCCTAATGAACGTCAAGACCATATTAAATCGATATCCGCTGTCCTTGAAGTTGGCGTACTTCTCCATTGCCGCACTTAATTGCCTCATTCGTTGTGTGGTCAACTTTTTAGCTACGTCGAAGTGATCTCGTGCTAGTTGGCCCCTTGACGCTCTCTCCACGTCGGCTGCCCTCTCCGGAGACTTCGCGATAAGAGCAAGTCGCAAGAGTTTCTCGATCGTGTCACCCTTCTGACCCCCAATGCAAACATCCTGGGACCACGAGTTCAGCTGCATGCTTTCCATCTGAGCGATCACCAGTTTACGGTTCATGTCGTGTGGCGGTAGCAGCCTCGCCTTCTCCAGCTCGAAGTGGAAGTGGGCGCAATCATATGAGTTGTCGTGAAGCACGAAGCCGTGGTAAAGAAGATAGATATAGTTGGGTTGGGCATAATTCTCCACGATTTGGTCACCCTTCTTGAAATCCGATGATGCACGTGTAACCGCGGCATTGTTTTCCTCATTGAGTCGCGTTGCATGTGGGGCATGATGACGAGAAATCTCCATGCAATTCACCATGTCGAGCAACGGCACTAGGTGCCGCGAACCAGACCACCAAATGCTGCGTGAGTCGAGAATTGCCGTTGCCCAGCGGAACCTCTCCCAGGTTATCCAGTTGGACACCTGCAGCAACTCAATCGATAAACTTGCATACTCTCTTTCGACGCGCTCGCGATAATCGTGGACAAGGCGCCACAAATCCAAGGCTACTGCATCTCTGAGCAGCTGTAGCTCCGGTCCATCATTCATGTAAAATAATGGTGACCCAAGCCGATCTTGGTCCGGAAGAATTTCAAGGTACGGCTGCCACTTCGATGTGTGAAATGGCGCGAACTTTTCGTGAAGAAGGTGGAGCAGCAACAACAGTGAGTCAGTCCAACGCGCACTTGGATGGCGACGGTCGACTATCAGCTTTCGAATGAACGAAGAGCGGAGTGCAGAGTGAGTATCCATCACGATATCCACAGGCACGCTGAGGTACGCTTCCCCGTTGTTTATCGTTTTTGTTGCAAATGTACCATATCCCATCGATGAACTCACATACTTCAACTCGACATGGTTGACAGGAAACCCAAGCTTAGCAATCCAGGTGGAGAAGTGATCGACTTTGGTCTCAGCAGATATAGACTTGAAGCGTTCCTGTGGCAGAAACGGCGGGCTAAAAGGCATATCCGACTCGAGTTGAAGCTTTTCGAGCTGGAACAGTGCAGATTTCAGGATCCGCTTACGAGTAAGACGAAACCACACTGCATGCCGCAGCGAGATCGACAAATTGGCTGATTCCAGTAGGTCTTGGTCGTTCTCCTCAGTTGTTGGGTACTTCGCTAACTGATGACGGATCGCTTTGGCAAGTAGGCGATCTTGTTGTATTTGGGTTGCGACGTTGACACAAAGATTATGGGTTTCTCGTTTTGAGCACAGAGTCTCGGCGTAAACGTCGTCCAGTGCCATCACACTCGCATAAAACTGGACAATTTCCTCCTCAAAGCGTGATCTTAATCGTCCTTGCTTCGTGACACATAGCTGACCGGATCTTCCATGTTGGTGATAATACTCCACCGCGAGACGTCGTTTTGAAGGCTCAATCAAAGTCGTTGGTAGTTCAACTGATGCACAGTCATACGGGTTATCTTCCATGATGAATCCATGGTACAAGAAATAGACATAATTGTCGTTGTCGCCATAGTCCTCAAAGACATGTTGATTTGCACTTGAGATAGGTCGATCAGCTAGAATATCCATGCCCAAACCTTCTTGCAGACGATGATAAAGAAGGAAATGATTCCCGTTTCCATCTCGAGCAACCTGTCTTTCGGGCTGCGGTTTGCCATTGAACATATCCCCGAAAGGGGTGAGGAATCGGTCTCCACGAATGGAAAAAGCACGGGAGTTTATCAAATAGCGAGCCCAATTGTACCTTTTCTCGAGCAATGGTGAGACTTTGGAATCTGCTGGGAGGACACTTTTGAATAGTCGACGAAATCGCCGAAATCCGACTTTGGCTTGCTCTCGCTCCTGAGTCGAAGCCTGAATCATTCGCTCGTCTTGCAGCTCTTTCAAATGATCAAGTGAGTCGAAGAATAGTGGAGAAGAGACACTCTGAAAATGTGATGGATAAGCTGGAAGGATTCTCAGATATGAATACCAAAACGAGCTGGAATCTTTGAACTGCTCTAGGAGGAGGAATGCCGTGAGCAGCTCAGCAGGATGTTCGCTAAGCTTCTCGTATTTTGGCAATAGCGCTTTTGAAGCATGCTTCATGATCGTCTCGCGACAGATGATTATGTCCAGCGGCACAAATAGCAGCTCGTCATCCTCAGCAATCGCCATGCGCGAGGATATACCTCGTCCCATTGAATCAAATGTAGCAATGGAGATCTTGTCGCTCACAAGACCACCGTTCGCCTGAAACCACGCGAGAAACTCTGCTGAGGTGCGATCGAGAATCGAGTTGGCTTGCTCTAGCGAATTAGACGACGAGAGTTGAAGTCCGATCGATACGTAAAGTGTAGAGAAAGCAAGAAAAGCAGCAACAGTCGCAGCTACCAATGCTGGAGACAGTCGAGAAACACTCCACAACGACGACTTGACCTTCACGACGATAGCGGTGGATTGCTGACCCCCACCTCCACCATCTTTGCACGTGTTTCGCCGTTTCTTGAGTGGAGCGACCGTGCTGATATGTTTCTGTGCCGTGTTAGCAGGCCCTTCCTTTGCCATTGTTGTAGCGTCTCACCTTTCGAGATTTGCGAAATGACTTAGAAGTCACAATCCGCTTTCAAAGATCGCGCCCTTTCACTTCGATTCACACATTCGCGTAACATTTCGATATTCGAACTTGTCTTGGGCATCTAGGACCATCCTCACTCAGTCAAGTCCAAGCCCTGGTCATTGAGCAGCCCCGCCTTAAGCCATCGGCTATCCATCGCTGCAGATGCAGAAATTCGCTTCATGGGGTCGACTTGCAAGAACCCGTCTAGCAACTCGAGCATCTCATCCGAGAATTTACAAATAGCCGTCTGCTCGAGGTACATTGCACGCAGATACGACAGGAGGCCGATCTTTTGGAATAGCTGAAACCCTTTATCGCTCGATTCAGTCGAGTCGAAAATTGGTTTTCTCGTGTATAATTTGATGAGGATGACACCCAGCGCCCACACGTCAGCCTTTTGCAGATCCACCAGCTTCCTCTCGCCGTTCAAGCTGCAATACAGCTCTGGGGCTCCATAAATGCGTCGCAATGGTTCCTCTTCTTTGAGCACTTGCATCTGGTTCTCTGTGCCGACAAACACTGCATGATCAAAGTCCCCGATCTTGAGCACGTTCATGCCTGTCGCATATATGTTATCCAACGCCAAGTCGCAATGTGCAATACCGTTCGTGTGAAGGAAAGCCACACCAGAACAGATCTGCCGCATGGCGTCTCGCACTTCACTCTCAGTCGGTGAGAAATTGAGCCGCAGCAACGGATTTGGCTCGGTCATGTATGCGCGTTTCAAGCTACCGAGCTCGCAAAACTCGACAAAAACGTGTATCTTCTTTCGAAATGTAAAGTATCCACGGAGCTGGATAATGTTCGGATGCATATATCCAATGTTGAGCTGTGAGTATCGTACGATGAACATGAGCATTTCCAGTTCGTTACGCAACAGTTGAACGGACTCTGTGGCTCTCGACTTGACGCATTTATCCACGAGGAGGTGCGGTAGTCGGCGGCGTTGCAGCTTCGGATCGGACACAACGTTGACCCTTCGAGATGAGTCGTACATACCACACAGGTTCCACTCATCAGAGAACCCCTGGAACTTGTTGAAAGGAGTCGGAATCACCGACTTGGTTGGATACACGCTTGGTCGCCTCAAGGTTTGAGTGATCTCGCTTTCGATCCTTGACATATAGGCCACTCGTTTGTTAACAGTACTGTTCTTTTGGCCCATTGCAGCAGGGAATCCGTCGGATATTGCGGTGTGAGTCCCGGCAAAGGAGGCCGATGAACGAATCCATATGCAATCTTTTCATTCGAAGCGACGCCTCAGTATAGCGATGGCATGTCGTCAACTCAAATTGCCCAAAATTCCTCAATCCAATACCCAATACCGTATATCAGTTCTAATACGACGAGCTTGACCAATGGTCCAATCAGTTGACTCATGGACTATGTTTTCCAGTGCGTTGTGTCCAGTTCAGCCAGCAGACCGCCAGGTCGTAACCACTCATATCGCTCTGTCAATTCTTTCAGACGGCAGCGCTTCGACGGATGTACGACTAATACTTCGCTCAGCAGAGATATGACGTCTTCTGGAACTTGCACCGATGCGATGTTTCTTTGACGACCCCGAGTCCTCCACACATCATAGTACTTCACAAATCCTAACTGCCTGAATTGCTGGAAGTTCAAGTCGGAACTTGATGCTGCACTGAATAATTGCTGCCTTGTAATCATCATAAAAATCAGCACCCCCACTGACCACGCATCGGCCTTGATCATATCCACTTTCAGTTCTGATTCATCACCATCCGAGTATCGTTCTGGAGCAGCGAAGCCGTGACGTATCGGTGGTGGAAGAGCAACAGGATCACTGCAGGGGCCAAAGAACACAGCTTCCTTAAAATCGCCCACGACGATATGGCCATTGTCGCTCACAAATACGTTTTCTGTAGATAGGTTTGTGTGCACAAGCTGGGCATCATGCAGGAACACGACGCCAGAACAGAGCTGGCGGATTGACTCCTTCAGTGCTTGTTCTCCGTGGAAAATAGGTAGACGTCTTTTGTGCGTGCGTTCAAATCGCTCGTCAATATCGAGGACGCTTGCGAGGTTGCCGAGCTGACAGTATTCGATTAGGATGTGCAGCTTCCGGTTGTGCATGTAGAATGCAAAGAGTCTCAGGATGTGCGGGTGCTGAAGTTCTTGTACACGTGGCAAGTAGTGAGTTTGTGTCGAGAATGAACTATCCGCATGTGTGCGCTCGTAAAAAAATGTTGACAAGTGAACGTGGTGCTTAAGTTCTTGAAATACACTGCTGTTCTCTCGCTTTGTCAAAATTCGTTGACTGCGGTCGACTAAAAGAGCTTTCGAGGGCCTGCCATTCACTGCACGTGGAATGGTAGCCCATACGGCTTCAGTCTGGATGTCACGAACCAAACCCCCACTTAAATTCTTGTGCTCTTTGAGATCAAGGGCATCAACTTCAAACAACAGTTCGATATCCTTCGCATTCTCTTCTACGCGTAATCGAGTTGATTTACTAGGACGGTGAGCCACGTGAACTTGCTTGATTTGCTGTACTGCAGAGGCAGTGGCCACCGTAGCCCTCCGAATCGACGCCGGGACAGCATATTTCTTTTGGATCAGCAGTGTTGGATGGGATGCAACCGCATCTTTTGATGACGAGCTCCCCATCAGCGTGCTCAGACACAATTTGACTATGACTGACGAATTCGGCTGAACAGAGCGTGGTGAGATGGATCAGCCGAGTATACCTTCAAAATCCTAGAACGGGGTAACCGAGCTATTCTTGGGCAAGACACCACATCCCGTTCTACTTTCGACTGAGTGCAGTCATCGGGCGCTGGCTGAGATCAACAAACACACCCTCAGCACCAGGGTCTGGCTTGCGGTACATTGCTCTTGACTCTTGGACAACCTGCCCTTCGTTAATACAGAGTACGTCCTGTTCCTCTGCGCCGCAATAGTAGACTTTGCGCTTTTCTGCATCGATTTGTGCTTGATTCGTCGAGAACAGCAGTGGCTGGGAGAATTCGTCTACTACTAAAGCTTTGGATCCGAATCGCCCCACGATCTGTCCACCATTTCCGTGTGGTGCCTTGCGTAGAGCGCCTGCGTAGATGTGTAGGTCGTCCAAGTAAATATCCATGTCCTTGACTCCGCGCTCGGGAGTCTTGCTGTAGTTCCAAAACTTGATCATTGATAGTACGATTGGAGCATCGAAGACTATGTAAACAATGTTACCTTGGCTGATGCCAAGTGAGCTAGCGAGCGGAGCCAACCACGCATCGCTAGCGTCCCAGGTGTTCTTGTTCTTGCCACTGAGGAGATTTTCTGGTACTCTTACATCCTCTTGAGGTGTACTGTCACCCTCGATATCCGCGAGGCTGTGCGGATGAGCGGTAATCACAGCAGGTCTACTGGTAACTCTTTTACCCTGCAAGTCGAACAGCTCAAGTCCGTTCAAACCCACGTAATATGGGTCTCCCCATGTCGTCCAAATAACAAGTTTGAGCATGAACCCTTGTGGAAACAGCGCTGGCTCATAATCCTGCCTCACACTTGGCGTCTTATATGTCCGGTTTTGAACTGGGTAACTGATCCGATCCGTATACAAGCGATCCCTCATGTCACCGGCTTCGTTAGCACCGAATCGGACTATCTGCTCAAAATCGAACAATGAATTTCCAGGTGCCTTGCGGAGCACAAATCCGGTTAAACGAGGCGAAATCAATACCCCGTCAACTGAAACAGTCAGCTGTTTTACTCCGCGGAAGGAATCTTCGAGAGATTTGTTGTAGTTCCAAACGCGAATGCCGTAGATTAACTGGTCTTTCTTCAGGTCGATTCGGAGTTCCTGGTTGGCACCAAATGGAATGAGCCACATATTTGCGTCGTCGCAACTTGTTCCAATTCCGTTCACTAGCTACAGTGAAGGCCATCAGATTTCAGATCGCCGCATTTATGATTCCATGTATAGACTCTACCTTGTCCAGTGTGCGAGGATCGCCATCATATCCGAGCTGTATCCGTCAGAGCAAAAGGTGAATGCAGCGCTTTTTTGTAGACAGTTGGGCGAGAAGTACTTACCGTCGCAAGATCGCGTGGACTTGCATCGATGTTTGAAAGATCGAGCGAGGCTGGAACCCCATGTTTACCGACGAGTACATCCAGCTGAGTGAGTCCGATGTAGTTTCGATCACCCCAGGTACTTAGCAGTCTGATTATTATCTTGCGGCCACGAATCAATCCCTCCTCATCGCTATCATCGTTATCTGAATCGCCTTCGTCTGCCTCGATCACTTTGGTGAGGACAGGCGATCGCTCCTGGGGCTCTTCGCCAACCCAGGAATCAACGGACTTCCTAACGTCAATGCCGCGATGTCCAGACTTCGCTGAAGTCATCGGTCTTTCGCTGGACGTAATCGGAGTTTGTTGGAGCCCTTCTGGGTCCTTTGATTCGGGGTTATGCGGGTCGGCTCCTTTATCTGCGGTTTTTGGCCGCTGAAGCTCCAGCGAAGATAGCACACTGGTGACGATTGCGCTTGTTTCTTCATCTTGTTCATGCTCCTGCCCGAAGATACGAAGCTGAGCGTCGTTTCTTTCAATTTCTTTGAGAATGGACAAATCGCTCGTGAACAAAATAACTTCGCACCACATTGCCGAGTCACTGCCTCCATCTCTGAAGAGCCCACCAGGAGCACGCCGAATCTCTCCTTCGAATATCATTCGACCCTGATCTGCTTTAGTATCGGTATATAAGATTATGCGGACGTGTCGTACACCACGACACGTGTGAGCACGAGACTTGTTATAGTTCCATATCCGAATCATTGACAGCGATACTTTGTGGTCAAGTTGGATGGCGACGTAGTGTTCTTCTCCGCACGTGTAGGGTGCAAGCCACATGTGAAAGTCATCACAAGTGCAGTTGATCCCATCAATCAAGTTCTTCGCAACACGTGGATCATCGTCGTACTCGTCCAGAACGTTAATACTGGATGGACAAGCACAGATCTGCCGCTCTGGACTTGTGAACGTAACTGGCTTACCCCGATGATCGAACAAGTCGATTCCATTGAGGCCAACGTAAAACTGATCACCCCAGGTGCTCAAGATCTCCAACTTCATTCGACAACCACTCGGCAACTCTGGAATCTCCATTTCCTTTCGACTGAGGAGATTCGTCGTGCTAGAGGAAGGTCCAAGAGATTTTGAACCATTACGCAACTCGGTAAGCAATGCCGAGGTTGTGCTTGGAACAAATCTTGACACTGGCTGCTCCAATAAAGCTGGGGTCGGGACGACTGGATTCTCCGTTGGCACGGGAAGTCGACTGCGACTTGTCTTGCTAAAATGCTCGAGGGAATCCCAAGACTGTGCCACTCCACAACCCGAAGGCCTGACGTTGTGATCTGTGTACTGCGTGTTATTTCCACCGTTGCTTTTAACGATGGAGTTCTTGGATTCAGCACCACTCAGGTGGGGATCGATAAGTTGAGATGGATCATCCTGAGTTCCCGCTCGTTGACGTCGGCTGGTTACGCTGAGAGTTCGAGGGGTGAGTCCGTCCAGGTCTTGTAACAGATCGTCCTTAGGGTCAGCCTTTATGGGTAACGAGGAGCCAAATGGAGTCGCAGACACAGACGTTGAGAGCCAAATGGGTCCACTGAGCATTTTGGTGTCACTTGAATGCTGAGAAAGAGCGAGCGTAACCTCTGATTGTATATTGTCTCGGGTTTGCCCATGACGGGCTGTGGATGAGCGTGATGTCTTCTTTTGGCCTTGTACAACGCTGATCCATACACAAACGTTATCGTCCTCGTCCCCAAATCCTTGGGGTAGAGATCCGCTCCAAATTGGTTTACTGTTAACCAGTACGTCCATATCCCTCGTACATGCTGAACACATTTTCTGAACACCAATAACAGATCACTTGAGTTTCTTGTTATTTCTGTCAGAGGAGTAACGTACGCTGTTGTAGTTCCAAACACAGAGCTTGCTGGGGTTTGTCCTGAGCTCGAACGAGATCTCAAGCATCCCTAATTCATTGAACTTCGTTGAATTGGAGAAGTGCTGAAGTTGGGAACTGCACTTACCGTGATCCGACAGACGCCCAAGCCACATATCTTGGTCATTATTGGTTTGTGCGATCCCGTTAAACAATCTTCCTACCGTCCGCATCATTTCGTGGCTTTTAGCTAAAGCTCTTCCTTCACTTTGCTCATAGATTTTCACCGTGTTGAGATCGATTGAGACCTCATTTCCGTCGACATCATACACGCATATTTGGGTCAAACCCACTGCGCGTGTCTTCCCCCACGTTGAGAGGAGGCGAAGGCGCACCTCGATTGCAGATGTGTTTGAAACGTCTTTCTCCGACCCGAGGAGCGAAAAGAAGTTTAGCTCAGGAACAGTCGAGACGAACTTTAACTCGTCTCGGATGGCAACTGAGTCTCCTTCTGCAACAGCGTCCTCTTTATTGCGCGCGGATTTCGCATCACTCACGGAAGCAGACACCTTCATGACCGTCGCGGCTTCTTCTTGGGCGCATTCTGCGGCCAATGAGGAACACGAAGACTTTTGCTCTCCACTTGAAAGGTCGCGGAAAGCAGTGCCAGCCACTGGATGGAAAGCTTGCTGTGCATCCTCGTGTTCCATTGCTTTCATCTTGGCCAAACGCTCCTGGCGCTTCAGCTCCATCAGGCGCTCCAGCTCCTTCTCTTCTTCTTCCATTTGCTTCAGGAGCGTTAGTCGACGCTGTTCAGCCACAATAAGAGCTTGTTCTTTGGCCTGGCGTTCCTTCAACAACCGTTCTTGGACCTGTTGTGCGTACTGTTCCTCCCACTTCAATTGGTCCTCCATCACACGCGCCACGGTCAATCCTGGAACCTTTGCTTCAGCCACCGCTGATGGGACTAGCTTCGCCTCGTCCTTTGGTGTCGACCCAAACAACACTGCAGTTACTTGCTTCCAAATCGTAGGGTCACCAATCGAGCTCTGCAAAGTCTGCACGTCACTTGTTTGCTGCGCACTCGCCTCAAACTTCTGAAGTACATCGACAAGCATCCTCTGTTTCGACCGAGACAAGTTCTGGATAACTGAAAACAATTCAGTAGTCGTTCGAGATAAACCCGAAGACAATGCTGCATCCTCAGTTGTCAATTGGTCTTTACTATCTGCTCGGGTGGAAGGCTTATCACCTCTCACGTCCTGGTGACTCTGTTTCTCGTTCATCGTGCACTGCCGCTCATCCTCCTCTTCATCTATCTCTTCCTCAACACCTTCAAACTCTTCAAATGACTCCTCCATATACTCGTCTTCATCCTCGCTCGCTTCCTCTCCTGTCCCATTCTTGGCTCCAACGCACAGAGTTGTTTTGCCATTACGATTCTCGACGCCGAACGCCTCACCCTCTACCGGTTTGCTCCACTTCGCACGACGCACAGGCGGCACGTCTTGTCTAGGCATATCTCCGACATCGTCACCTCGCGGCGTGTGGCGCAACGGCAGCGTGGTCGATGGCGCCGAGCGACCTCGAGCCTCACTGTGCATCCGCGTGGGCAACAACGCAGCCGCCGACTTGTTCTTCCGCATGGCGTCTTGCGCTCCCGTAGCGGCCGTCGTAGCCACGTTGAAGGTCGTCACGAACGCGTCTTCGCGCTGCTTGTCGCGCGACTCTTTCTTGCTGGCGGCCGCGAGCTTCTTCTTGAGCCGGTTGCGTTCCTCGAGCATCTTGATGTACTGCACCTGCTTCTCGCGCACAGGGTCAGCCGTCTCGGGCGCCGTTGAGCCGTTCGCGCTCAGCTCCGCGACCGGCGGCTGCTTGTCCCACTTGCGTCGCTCGCCCATGGCGCAGGATTCTCGAGGGAGAGTGCAACGTATCGGCGGCGACCCATCGGCGCGAGCCGTCGCTTCGCGCAAGTGACATAAAGACTATCAGTGTAACCGTGGGGTACGCATGCTGGACTAGTCGCCCATCGAGAGCCGCTCAGGAGCTTCGACGACGCGAAGAGGAACGCACAGAGAGAGGAAGAGAGCCATCGGATTTCCCTTCCGTGGTCGACTTGCATTTTGGACTCCATCGGCGGGAACTTTGGGTTCTGAACGGATATCAAAGAAAGATACGAACAAAACGTAACCACTTTCGCTTGCGTGTAACCCAGCCAGACGCTTGAACGAAGGCACAAGCTTGCTTTGCCATGATCCTGGGCGCGCGTAATCTGCCGAGAGAAGAAAAATCCAGCGACGGCGTGCCCATTGGCTGACGAAGTCGTCAGCTCCTTCATGGAAGCTCGTCGGCGAGCGAGTCACACGTCGAAGCCAGAAGATTCCCGTCTCTCCCGTGAATCTCTGCTGACTATGAAGTCAGAGGCCTCGAGGTCGCAAAGAGGCCAAGGCTTGTCGCCGATTACTATGGCTGGACATCAAACTCACAACCCAGAGAGAAACTCTGGCCTGATGGATTTGTTAACGTTGAGCCATTAGTAGTACCGGATAGGCTAGATGGACGCACTATCCACCAGATCAACCCGAGCTTTCTTGATTAGAATGCGAGTATGTAATAGTAGCGCGTGACTACCACTCGCGAGCGTCGCTTGTAACGCTCGCACGAGGCGTCATGCTTCTCGCCTCTCGACCTCCATCGAGCTCCTCGCTGTCACTTGAACCATGCGGTTCGGGGTCGACCTGTGTCAAGACACTGTCGCAGATCGCCACTGGCAAGCTGAACCCAGCGCGACCACATCTGGAGCGAATCTGCTCGCGTGGTCAGACAGTTCGAAGGGGCGCTCATGACAGCAGCGAGCTCCATCAACCCAGAGAAGAACCGACTGAAGTGAGACCTCTCTCGGTCTGGGCAGCTTCAACGTCCATGTTCTTAACACCCATCACGTTCGTAACCTCCGTCAATGGGTACAGTCAGCTCAGGCTTCTCCGTCGCGAAAGAGAGAGAGAGAACGGTTCCAGTCGGGAGAACGTCTCTCTTTTTCCGCCAATGCAATGTCCGCGAGTGTCCCAGCAATCACCGATTTGCCGGCTTAACGGGGCGTCTATCGGCGCGCCGCTTCGAGCGAACGCGCGCCAGCTGCTTACGGTCTAACCCTCGGCCTAATCGCGTCCGTGACACGCCGGCTGTTTGGGCGCCATGGACCAGGCGGCCATCGCGCTCGCGACGGCCATCGTGCCGGGCGTGGGCCCCGTGCTCAAGGCACTCGACTTTGCGCGCCAGCTCTACGCCAACATGAAGGAGAGCCAGGCGCTCTGCGACTCGGTGCAGACGCGGCTCGACGCCGCGTGGGCCAAGCTCCAGGCCATGGAGAAGGCCGGCACGCTGCCGCCCAAGTTCCGCGTCGCCGACTTCACCGACATCGTCGCCAAGTTCCACGCGCTCGTGGCCAAGCAGGCGCAGAAGAGCCTCGTGCTGCGCATCGGCACGTCCGCGAGCTTCGCGGCGCAGCTGCGCGTCTGCCACGAAGAGCTCGACCAGCTCCAGGAGCTCTTGCGCGACCAGGCCACCGAGGACTTGCTCACGTGGCGCCGCCAGTGGGAGCAAGACGTGCAGCAAATGATGGACCACGTCACGCAGCTCGCCGCCACGGGCGTCGCCTCGCGGCTGCAAACCGCGGCCGAGTCGGCCGAGACCATCGCCGCGCTCGTCCACGAAAAAGACAAGCTCGTGGACCAGGAACAGATTGTCGAAGCGCTCCAGGCCATTTGCTACCAGCTCGCGAGGCAGAGCAAGCAGCCGCTGCCCAGCAGCATGCCGCCCTGGTTCTTCACGTTCGACGACGTCGACGTCGAGCCCGAGCCCGTCCACGCGCCCGAGCCCGGCGCGACGGCCATGGGCACGATCCACCGCGCCAAGTGGGGCGCCCACACGAACGTGATAGTCAAGACGATCGAGCTGCCGCCGGCCCACAAGCCCTCGCCCACAGGTGCCTGGAAAGAGGCCGACGTCTGGTGGAAGCTCAACCACCCGAACGTCGTGCGCATGTTTGGCGCGTGCCACGTGACCCAGCCGGCGTTCATTGTCTGTGAAGAGGCCAGGCACGGCAACATCCGAAAGTACCTGGCCGCCGACGCTCGCCGAAAACGCCGCTTTTGGCGGCTACAGCTTGATGTCGCGGTCGGACTGGAGCACCTGCGAGCGAGCCACGTCGTCCATGGGAACCTCAAGTGCAACAACATCCTCGTCGGCGACGACGGTCGCGCCAAGATCACGGATTTTGGGTTCTCATTCATTCGCAACGTGGACAGTGCAGTCAAGAACGACACGCTTCTCACAGATGACGGCGAGTCTGGCGCTGCCGTGGCGCCGTTTATTCCGAGCTGGCCTGCGCCTGAACTTCGAGCGGCGGCCGAGCGGGGAGATCGACTGCTGCCATCGTACGAATCAGACGTGTACGCATTTGCTGTTTGTATGCTTCAGTTGCTGTCGAACGACGGGCTATCGGACGACCGATTTCTCGCGCGAATGGCACAAAAGCCAAAGCGACCAGCAGGGATCTCGGATGACGCGTGGGATCTTATCAAGCGCATGTTTTGTCAAGATCCAGCAATGCGACCGAATATCCATCAGGTGCGGAAGCGCCTCCAGCGGCTTGCAGAGGAAGAAGCAGTTCGACATGGGGCGAAGCACGACTTTGAGAGTTCATTGGAGAGCCACTCATCGTCCATTGATATCGACTCCGAGCGAGCTGGGTACGAGGAACGACGCAGTGGCAAGGCGGGAATCAGTAGTGGTCGACAGGATGCCCACCCGGAGCTGAAAGCGCAGCTTCAAAAAGAGCTTGAGGCTTTACGACAGAAGATTCGTGACGAAGAGCGGTTGCTTGAAAAAGCAATGGAGAAACGGCAGCGAGCCGAGGCTGCTCCACGTGGTGACAGTGCGCAGCAGCCAGGAGAGAATCCAAAGTCACCGACACTGTCACCGTCTCTGTCTACAAAGCAACTCTTGCGCATCTTGCGGTGGGGTACACCCGAAGAACAGTCTCAAGTCCTTGTCGCGATCGATTCGAATCCGAAGGAACACAGTGCCTTTGAGATCGTCAGAAATAATGGCCTTGACATTATCGTGGCCAGCATGAAGCACGGTCACAGCTCTGAATTTCGCCAGACCGCTATCGACATTCTGCAAAGTATCACAATTGCAGGCTCATGGCTCTACCTCGATGCGGTTCTTGAGCACGGCGTAACGCAGATTTTGATGAGTATACTCCACTATCGCCGCGTGCCAGCAGAACAACGACGAGCAGGCCAATTTCTTGTGTTGCTGTCGACACAGAGTGCACGAGCGCGATCGTTCTTTGTTCAGAACTCGGGCCTTGAGCTGTTGATCAAGCTGTTGTGGCAAGAGCAAATCCCGATGTTCGACAAGCGGTTCAAAGAACGCACTACTTCTGCAATTGTCGACGATATGCGGCATTTCCTTTCCACGCACGCAGAGTCGCGAGCAAAAGAAGGTGATCGTGCGATGGCACAACGGACGAACCATGATTTGGCTCTGCAAAAGTATTCGGAAGCAATTGTCCTCGATCCACGCAACGGACGATACTACGCCAAGCGGAGGTGAGTCCTTGTCTTGTTTCATGATTTTTTTGGAGTGAGATGTTTGACGGGGATATTCTAGCGCGGTCTATTCTGTTTTTAAAAAGCACGATCATGCTGCTAGGGATGCAAAACAATGCATCCGATTACTGCCACAGTATGGAGAAGGTTACTTCCGACACGCGATTGCTTTGTTTGCATTGAAGCAGCCCGAACAGGCCGACCGTGCAATACGTCATGGGCGCACGCATGACCCGCAGTATTTCAACGAAGAACGAATGTACGAGCTCGCGATCCACGCGCCGCGGGGCCGAGAGAGGGACAACACATCAATATGGGCGCTTGGATCAGTCGAGTTCTAAGTTATGAGGAAGTGGAGTTGAGTGAGAAATGAAGGGGAGGCATATAGTAATTTTGAGAGCAGGAGCATTTGGGGATTCTCTGGACTGTACTTAGACATGTATCATCCTCCTAGTTGACACCTTTCTGCTTCGAAGGGCGATTTGTGCGGGATATTCGGCTAGACGTCCGCGTCCACCGACTCGTTCTCTTATGTGGGTCGTAGGTAGACATTTCGACCTTGTAGGTCGGCATACCCACAACCTTCTTCGTCGTTTCATTCTTGAAAAACAATAGTTGGCTACTCCTGCACTTTGACTGTAATCACCACCTAGTTAAAAGTCAACTCGACTCCGGATTTCTCACACCACCTAGTTAAAAGTCAACTCGACTCCGAATTTCTCACACTGTACTGTACTATTGCATTAGTTCCGTATCCGTTGTGGACTCGCCGGCTCGCACTGAGCATCACCAGCTGAACGCCACGAAGGTTCGGCAACAGTTAGTGCAGCGTTCATCTGGTCATGCAGCTCAACTTTCTTCTCGATGCACTGTTCCCCATACATAATCTGCGTGATCAGCAGTCCGGGATGTGGGCGCCGCAACTGCGAGGTTACACCTCGTTGGATCACACAGGACGGCAGAGGATGGAGGCTTCTCGGCTTTGATCCTGGTTGGAATAAATGCCGCGCAAAAGAGATTGCACGTCTGGGCACGCTTTGGAATTGAGAGGATCATGGCATCAATATTGCGGAATCACGCTAACACTGTATGTCGTCAAACTCAGTAGGGACAGTGATATATTTGATTTTATACGGATTCACAAGCCAGGATCCAGCAGCCTCAACGCTTCATCGAGTACTGGCCCTGGATAATAGTAGTCACAACCTCGGTCGCAACTTAGACGGCAGTCGCGAGACCAACGCGCGGACCCGTGGCCGACGTGCCGTAGTCGAACACGACGTAGTACTTGCGCATGAACACATCACCCAAGATCCAGAAGCTCTCGCCCGAGTTCTGGAAGCCGAGGTAGCACGAGCCGTCACCGCCGTCGAGCGTGTAGTCCGACTTCTGGATCGAGTACGACTTGCCGCCAAGCGTGAACGAGATGGCCGGACCCGTGCCCGAGCAGCTGATCTTGTACAGACCGTACGAGCTGACGTAGGTGCCGCCGACGGCACGGCCGATCGCCGAGAACTGCGACTGAGGAGCCGCAATGAGCGAGGTGCCCGAGTCCACGATGGCCGGGACGGTCGTCGACACGACGCTCGACGTGCCGACCTTGACGCCGCCAAGGGCGACCTGCCAGTAACCGCGTTCGGTGACAGGGATGTAGCTCACGGCACCCGTGAAGCGAGCCGTGTTCACACCGCCAAACGTGATCTCACCGACGTCGCCCGAGCCGAGGTAAAACGAGAACTGCGGCTTGTCCAGCGTGCCAGCGTTGACGAGCTTCTCAAGCGGGCCGGGGATGCCGTTCTCCGCGATCGTGTCGAAGCCCAGACCGAAGATACCATCGAACTTGCCATCCGAGTAGGTGGTGCCGAGGCCGCTGGCATCCGTCACCTCCGCAAACTTCTGGTTAGCGACCGTGATACCACCGAAGCTAATCGTGTCCTGCGAGATGAAGCCCGAGACAGGACCACTGCCGTACTGGATCGCAAACGCCGAACCGTCCTTGACGTACGTGGACGACTGCGAGCTCTTGTAGTAGGCGTGCGAGCCGATCGCCTTGTTCGGGACCCAGATGTTGCTCGAACCCGTGTCGAAGACAACCTGGAAGTTCTGCGCCGGCGTACCGATCGACAGCGTGCCGTAGAACTCGGCATCCTGGTAGTCCTGGATCACGACCTTGCCGCTAATGAGCGGGTTGAGGCCCGACGCGGTGCTGTTGGCGCGCTGGGCAGCAACCGCCTTGATGCCGTCGATGTAGCTCTTCTTGGCGATCTTCTGCACCGGCACACTGACGGTGCCGGCCTCAGACGACTGGACGAAGAGCGCGGTGGCGATGACGGCGAGGTAGGCGAGCGGACGGAACATCTTGAGCGTAGAGCTGGGAGATTTGCTTGGACGGGGAGTCTGGAACTCGACTGGAGTCGCTCGGTGGAGGCAAATTGCAAAGTGAGCTGCTTGACAAGCGTGCGTTGTGCCGGTTTCTCGATCTGCCTTCTCCATGAGCCAGGGTCCGAACGGTCCTGGCTCAAGAGGTCGCGAATGCACGGGACAGGCCGCCTGGATAGTGCTGGATAGTGCGGAGACCGGTCGACCCCACTCGAGGCTTCTTCTGCGCGGTTTTCCCCAAATAACGGGAACACTACAGTACTGTATCGAGTGGGTTGTCCGGTGGGTCCATTGCCCACCGTGCAGCGCCTGTAGCTTGCACGTCCAAGAACCTGATAACGTCCCGTCTATCCACTCGGTCAACGCAGTGAGCCGGGTCACAAAACTCCCCTGTTCATACTGTACACTGCACGCCACACTGCAGTATACGTACAGTGCTGCATGTAGCGTACTCCTGCTGCGGCCAATACAGTACCTGTTGCGGCCACCGTACACCGCACAGTTCCTTACAGTGCGTTCGAGGATAATTCTCAGATGCTTGAAGTGATGACAGTCCAGGTGCTTCAAGTAATCCGAGTGGTGAGTAGTCATGTCACCGAGAGAACCACGCAAGCTTGCGCGATGCAAGCCAGCCGAGAGTTGACACTATCGAGTAGACTGTCGAGTAGACAGTGGCCACCAACCGACTAAGGCCAAAAGGGCTGCCGCGCCAAGGCCCGGTGATCTACACCACCAAGATTGGCAAGTCGTCGCACTTTGGTGCCCGATGACACCGGTAGTTCGCTTGAGTGACGAAGGTGTGAGGAGCGCTCATTCGCTTGATTGCAGTGATCCTGTACGAAATCCCCCCCCCCCCCCTCTCAGGATCATAGGGACGAGCGATCTTTGAAGAACTGTCGGCCGCACCGTCACAAATCTGCTGACCGGGCCAATCACGCTGTGCAAAGTTGTCGCGTCTAGTTCGGACCAAGACGATCAGCCCGAAAGCGTACAAAAAATCGTCTTGGCTATGCACGACACGTCAAGGCTCGATCTGAGTACAGGACTGTCCATGTCAACGTGGACGACATCTGACACAGGCATCAACTAGATGCCTGTGTCTGGTGTCATCAACTTGATGCCTGTGTCTGGTGTCATCAACCACCTCGTTTTAACGAGGTGGTTGTACAGTACGGTGTGAGAAATCCGTTGTGGACTCGCCGGCTCGCACTGAGCATCACCAGCTGAACGCCACGAAGGTTCGGCAACAGTTAGTGCAGCGTTCATCTGGTCATGCAGCTCAACTTTCTTCTCGATGCACTGTTCCCCATACATAATCTGCGTGATCAGCAGTCCGGGATGTGGGCACCGCAACTGTGAGGTTACACCTCGTTGGATCACACAGGACGGCAGAGGATGAAGGCTTCTCGGCTTTGATCCTGATTGGAAGGAATGCCGCGCAAAGGAGATTGCACGTCTGGGCACGTTTTGGAAGTGCACAGAGATGCGAAAGTTGCTTGATGAACTGATCGATACGAGTACCGTTGTCTCCCCCAACTACTTGAGACTGTCGTTTGTCAACCGTCATCTGACACAGGCATGGAATGCCGCGACCCGCTATCCCAGAATCTTGATTTAAAGATGGTGAGTGACCGCTTTCGTTGATGGGGTGGTAATGTAATGGAGAAAGCTAGACCACGCCGCCAACAACACCATCGCACACAAACTCTAGATAGTGTTCATCTGGACTTGCTGGTGGACACGTCTGGAAAAGGAAGAAGCGCCTGATCGAAACATGCTGCATAGGTTGCTTTGCTGTCGTTTCACGAGCGATTTTGAGTTGGATCATTCCGAGTTTGCTTGGAAGTGTAGCCAGATGTAGGTTTACGAGTGTGTGTGCGAAAAGGAAAAGTGGAAACCTCTCGAATTCATAGCCGTATGTGTGGTGTTCGCATCCAATTGTTTGAAGGATATGTGTGTTCGATGCGGTCGCGAGTTGGGCAATTCGAGCTTGACGAGTGAGTGGCCAATCACGATGAGATCCAGCTGTTGCTTTCAATAGCGACGAAGAAGTCCAGGGTGCGAGTGCGGATTTTGTACTCGCGCCCTGGGCTACCGGTACTTCGTTTTTTGAAATTATTCGACTTTGGCTTCGAAGACAAGGTCGATTGGATCGCACTACTAATGGTTTGAATTATCTGTGACATAACGATCTAGGCTCAAGACGCAAGAGGATGATGACATCAATATTGCTGAAACTGTATGTTGTCGAACTCAGAAGGGACAGTGATATATTTGATTTTATACGGATTCACAAGCCAGGATCCAGCAGCCTCAACGCTTCATCGAGTACTGGCCCTGGATAATAGTAGTCACAACCTCGGTCGCAACTTAGACGGCAGTCGCGAGACCAACGCGCGGACCCGTGGCCGACGTGCCGTAGTCGAACACGACGTAGTACTTGCGCATGAACACATCACCCAAGATCCAGAAGCTCTCGCCCGAGTTCTGGAAGCCGAGGTAGCACGAGCCGTCACCGCCGTCGAGCGTGTAGTCCGACTTCTGGATCGAGTACGACTTGCCGCCAAGCGTGAACGAGATGGCCGGACCCGTGCCCGAGCAGCTGATCTTGTACAGACCGTACGAGCTGACGTAGGTGCCGCCGACGGCACGGCCGATCGCCGAGAACTGCGACTGAGGAGCCGCAATGAGCGAGGTGCCCGAGTCCACGATGGCCGGGACGGTCGTCGACACGACGCTCGACGTGCCGACCTTGACGCCGCCAAGGGCGACCTGCCAGTAACCGCGTTCGGTGACAGGGATGTAGCTCACGGCACCCGTGAAGCGAGCCGTGTTCACACCGCCAAACGTGATCTCACCGACGTCGCCCGAGCCGAGGTAAAACGAGAACTGCGGCTTGTCCAGCGTGCCAGCGTTGACGAGCTTCTCAAGCGGGCCGGGGATGCCGTTCTCCGCGATCGTGTCGAAGCCCAGACCGAAGATACCATCGAACTTGCCATCCGAGTAGGTGGTGCCGAGGCCGCTGGCATCCGTCACCTCCGCAAACTTCTGGTTAGCGACCGTGATACCACCGAAGCTAATCGTGTCCTGCGAGATGAAGCCCGAGACAGGACCACTGCCGTACTGGATCGCAAACGCCGAACCGTCCTTGACGTACGTGGACGACTGCGAGCTCTTGTAGTAGGCGTGCGAGCCGATCGCCTTGTTCGGGACCCAGATGTTGCTCGAACCCGTGTCGAAGACAACCTGGAAGTTCTGCGCCGGCGTACCGATCGACAGCGTGCCGTAGAACTCGGCATCCTGGTAGTCCTGGATCACGACCTTGCCGCTAATGAGCGGGTTGAGGCCCGACGCGGTGCTGTTGGCGCGCTGGGCAGCAACCGCCTTGATGCCGTCGATGTAGCTCTTCTTGGCGATCTTCTGCACCGGCACACTGACGGTGCCGGCCTCAGACGACTGGACGAAGAGCGCGGTGGCGATGACGGCGAGGTAGGCGAGCGGACGGAACATCTTGAGCGTAGAGCTGGGAGATTTGCTTGGACGGGGAGTCTGGAACTCGACTGGAGTCGCTCGGTGGAGGCAAATTGCAAAGTGAGCTGCTTGACAAGCGTGCGTTGTGCCGGTTTCTCGATCTGCCTTCTCCATGAGCCAGGGTCCGAACGGTCCTGGCTCAAGAGGTCGCGAATGCACGGGACAGGCCGCCTGGATAGTGCTGGATAGTGCGGAGACCGGTCGACCCCACTCGAGGCTTCTTCTGCGCGGTTTTCCCCAAATAACGGGAACACTACAGTACTGTATCGAGTGGGTTGTCCGGTGGGTCCATTGCCCACCGTGCAGCGCCTGTAGCTTGCACGTCCAAGAACCTGATAACGTCCCGTCTATCCACTCGGTCAACGCAGTGAGCCGGGTCACAAAACTCCCCTGTTCATACTGTACACTGCACGCCACACTGCAGTATACGTACAGTGCTGCATGTAGCGTACTCCTGCTGCGGCCAATACAGTACCTGTTGCGGCCACCGTACACCGCACAGTTCCTTACAGTGCGTTCGAGGATAATTCTCAGATGCTTGAAGTGATGACAGTCCAGGTGCTTCAAGTAATCCGAGTGGTGAGTAGTCATGTCACCGAGAGAACCACGCAAGCTTGCGCGATGCAAGCCAGCCGAGAGTTGACACTATCGAGTAGACTGTCGAGTAGACAGTGGCCACCAACCGACTAAGGCCAAAAGGGCTGCCGCGCCAAGGCCCGGTGATCTACACCACCAAGATTGGCAAGTCGTCGCACTTTGGTGCCCGATGACACCGGTAGTTCGCTTGAGTGACGAAGGTGTGAGGAGCGCTCATTCGCTTGATTGCAGTGATCCTGTACGAAATCCCCCCCCCCCCCCTCTCAGGATCATAGGGACGAGCGATCTTTGAAGAACTGTCGGCCGCACCGTCACAAATCTGCTGACCGGGCCAATCACGCTGTGCAAAGTTGTCGCGTCTAGTTCGGACCAAGACGATCAGCCCGAAAGCGTACAAAAAATCGTCTTGGCTATGCACGACACGTCAAGGCTCGATCTGAGTACAGGACTGTCCATGTCAACGTGGACGACATCTGACACAGGCATCAACTAGATGCCTGTGTCTGGTGTCATCAACTTGATGCCTGTGTCTGGTGTCATCAACCACCTCGTTTTAACGAGGTGGTTGTACAGTACGGTGTGAGAAATCCGTTGTGGACTCGCCGGCTCGCACTGAGCATCACCAGCTGAACGCCACGAAGGTTCGGCAACAGTTAGTGCAGCGTTCATCTGGTCATGCAGCTCAACTTTCTTCTCGATGCACTGTTCCCCATACATAATCTGCGTGATCAGCAGTCCGGGATGTGGGCACCGCAACTGTGAGGTTACACCTCGTTGGATCACACAGGACGGCAGAGGATGAAGGCTTCTCGGCTTTGATCCTGATTGGAAGGAATGCCGCGCAAAGGAGATTGCACGTCTGGGCACGTTTTGGAAGTGCACAGAGATGCGAAAGTTGCTTGATGAACTGATCGATACGAGTACCGTTGTCTCCCCCAACTACTTGAGACTGTCGTTTGTCAACCGTCATCTAACACAGGCATGGAATGCCGCGACCCACTATACCAGAATCTTGTTTGGGCACTATCCAGGCGGCCTGTCCCGTGCATTCGCGACCTCTTGAGCCAGGACCGTTCGGACCCTGGCTCATGGAGAAGGCAGATCGAGAAACCGGCACAACGCACGCTTGTCAAGCAGCTCACTTTGCAATTTGCCTCCACCGAGCGACTCCAGTCGAGTTCCAGACTCCCCGTCCAAGCAAATCTCCCAGCTCTACGCTCAAGATGTTCCGTCCGCTCGCCTACCTCGCCGTCATCGCCACCGCGCTCTTCGTCCAGTCGTCTGAGGCCGGCACCGTCAGTGTGCCGGTGCAGAAGATCGCCAAGAAGAGCTACATCGACGGCATCAAGGCGGTTGCTGCCCAGCGCGCCAACAGCACCGCGTCGGGCCTCAACCCGCTCATTAGCGGCAAGGTCGTGATCCAGGACTACCAGGATGCCGAGTTCTACGGCACGCTGTCGATCGGTACGCCGGCGCAGAACTTCCAGGTTGTCTTCGACACGGGTTCGAGCAACATCTGGGTCCCGAACAAGGCGATCGGCTCGCACGCCTACTACAAGAGCTCGCAGTCGTCCACGTACGTCAAGGACGGTTCGGCGTTTGCGATCCAGTACGGCAGTGGTCCTGTCTCGGGCTTCATCTCGCAGGACACGATTAGCTTCGGTGGTATCACGGTCGCTAACCAGAAGTTTGCGGAGGTGACGGATGCCAGCGGCCTCGGCACCACCTACTCGGATGGCAAGTTCGATGGTATCTTCGGTCTGGGCTTCGACACGATCGCGGAGAACGGCATCCCCGGCCCGCTTGAGAAGCTCGTCAACGCTGGCACGCTGGACAAGCCGCAGTTCTCGTTTTACCTCGGCTCGGGCGACGTCGGTGAGATCACGTTCGGCGGTGTGAACACGGCTCGCTTCACGGGTGCCGTGAGCTACATCCCTGTCACCGAACGCGGTTACTGGCAGGTCGCCCTTGGCGGCGTCAAGGTCGGCACGTCGAGCGTCGTGTCGACGACCGTCCCGGCCATCGTGGACTCGGGCACCTCGCTCATTGCGGCTCCTCAGTCGCAGTTCTCGGCGATCGGCCGTGCCGTCGGCGGCACCTACGTCAGCTCGTACGGTCTGTACAAGATCAGCTGCTCGGGCACGGGTCCGGCCATCTCGTTCACGCTTGGCGGCAAGTCGTACTCGATCCAGAAGTCGGACTACACGCTCGACGGCGGTGACGGCTCGTGCTACCTCGGCTTCCAGAACTCGGGCGAGAGCTTCTGGATCTTGGGTGATGTGTTCATGCGCAAGTACTACGTCGTGTTCGACTACGGCACGTCGGCCACGGGTCCGCGCGTTGGTCTCGCGACTGCCGTCTAAGTTGCGACCGAGGTTGTGACTACTATTATCCAGGGCCAGTACTCGATGAAGCGTTGAGGCTGCTGGATCCTGGCTTGTGAGTCCGTATAAAATCAAATATATCACTGTCCCTACTGAGTTTGACGACATACAGTGTTAGCGTGATTCAGCAGAATTCGTCGGGTCTTACTTGTCAAGATTCTGGTGTGTTCATTATCTTGCTGCCTTCAAGTTCTCCATACACTTCATTCTACCGACCGATCTAATTAGTCATGGCGGGAGTTCGTGATAGCGGCTGGTGCCATCGTTCGTCAGGGCTACCGTTGATGAGTCTGCGCGGACGTCATGCCGATCGCGGTCACTTACTTCGCCGACTCGTTCGCAATGTGGTGGGCCGAGGACGGCCGGGGACGAGGCAATACGTTGCCCACTCACTGTGCAGCGGGCTGGTAAACCTATAGCTGTCTACACTTCCAACCAAACTCGCAATGATCCAACTCAAAATCGCTCGTGACACGACAGCAAAGCAACCTATGCAGCATGTTCTCTGGATATTTATATCCAGAGTTTCTCCGTGATCCGAACAGCGTCCCAAGACTTGATTTATTTGTATACGTCATAATATGATAGTATGATATACAGACTATCACATGGGATTCGTGTCTTTTTATCGTTATATACGATAAATGTCGAAAATGAATTATTTAGATGAATGTTGACCCAGTCGGTCAAGAACGACATTCGTGTAACATTCTCTCCAGTTTTATTCGTTAGAATCCAAACTTAGAGACCTTACTTATTCACCATGGCGGATGCCGTAGTGAAGAACGCGACACAGGAACTACCAGTCATGCGCATAACCATGAAGACTGGATCTGCTACTCACACCTGCCCGAGCTCGAAGTCTCCGACTCATCCCTAGCCAAATTGACCCACGGTAACTAGGATTGCAGCTACAACTACTATGATACACTATTCTCGCTCAAAAGACTTCAACTTCGTCCCCATCACCAGGTCTTTCCTTACTCTCAAGCCCGCCTTTTCTACGAAGACGACGACATCCGTTACCATGCTGGGAGACGATGCGTTCGTGACACCGCACGTACAGGCTGCAAGTTCGCTGTCCGAAGTTCGTACAATTTGAGGCCGTCCTTAATCGACTGCAAGCGGAGCGTGGCTAGTATTCCTGTGATCGATGTCTCGTGATTGTAGAAGTTAGGGATGACTCTGATAAGCGGCGAGCTGAGGAAGCTGCCGTTAGTCTGGAATAGATCCTACGACGTGTCATCTCCGGAGGTGTCGCTCCAGTCGGACGGCACGTCGACGCTGTCAGTCTGGTTCACGTGCACGCTGAGCATTAGTACGAAGATGAAGGAGATCACGACCTCGAGAAAGGGTTTACGACCTCGAGAAACGTCACAATTATTGATGCCACTAAGCTGAGGTACTCATTCGTTTCGGATAAATTGATCCGTGTGTGAATATCCAGAGCTTCCCGGGCAACGCACGGCATTAGTTTCGATCAAGCGCTTCTTCCTTTTCCAGACGTGTCCACCAGCAAGTCCAGATGAACACTATCCAGAGTTTGTGTGCCATGGTGTTGTTGGCGGCGTGGTCTAGCTTTCTCCAGTACAGTGATGATGATGCAAATGAAGTCTATTGAGTTCAACTAGTGAATCCTAATAGCTTGGGGGGGGGGGGGGGGGGCTTCGATCAAGCGACTTACTGAAGCTCAACGTGGGGGGCCTGGGAGATCCACCACGGACGCAGGTCGTTGAGAAGCTCGTGGGGCAGGTCATCGTGACCTACACTAGGGAGAACGTGGTTGACGTGTAGGCTGGTGCGCGTCTGCAAAGCGCGGTTGACCAGCGAGTCAGCCATCGTGTTGTTGGCGCGTGGGTGCCATGTCCATTGACGTGCCCCGAGAGGACCAGCCAGTGCCTGAGCTTGTTGGTATAGCCCGTGGAGGATACCATTACGAGGCGGACGATGTTCGCGGAGCTGACGGAGTAAGCGCGCGTTGGTACCGATGACCTCGAGAGATGTGAGTCCGAGAGTCCGAGTGGCAAGGAGCCCTGCTAGTAGACCTTTGTATTCCGCTTGATGTGATAGTCCTATTCGCGTGGTTGACTGCCGCGCTCCAAAGTAGGGTAGCCGTCCCGGAGGAGCGGTTAGCTCGCACGAGTACGACGCCGCTGCCAGCGAGGCCGGAATCGCAGCTAGAGCGGTGTGATGAAGTGCGCTGCCTTTTCGCTAGCTTCTGGAGCTGGAAAAGGGTATAGACCTAGCGTGTATATGGGTAATACACGCAGGTGAACTCGGGCCCGCTGTGAAAACCCAAGTTCTGGCTTCGTACTTCACGTTATGTATCCCTTGACCGGTTCTTTTGAGCTTTGAAGTATGGGGAAATACGTCCACTTGGAGTATTCCACCAACCCAAGACGGCTCAACCAGCTCTGGATAACGATGAGGACCAGTCTTTTGATATACAAATACAAACGACACACTTAGACCCAGGACGGAAGACTAACTTCGATCCGCTGGGTCTCGTCTGGGACGGAGGACAACCTCGATCCGCCAGGACACTGGAAATCCCCTCTGGGATCTGGGAAACTCTCTCTCAACCAAATGAAGTGTATTACTTTAACTGGGGAACTACGACCAGTTCCCAGCTATCGCAACACAAGAATACGCAAGAAGATGGAGTGTTCCAGGTCTCTAGTACAAACTAGTACCCTTTGCAGGTGCCTCAAGGGCTGGATAGGGGGTTGGCTCCTCTCCTCACTCGCAAACACACCAATACCCACGCACCAGCAGCCAGACACACGCGCACACAGTCCACTACGGCAAATCCAACACACGCAGGCTTACCTTGTGGCGTAGACCCTGGGTCCTCCCGCGGTTCGACGGAGGAGACTTGGGGAGTTGAGAGCAAAAAGCGAAGTCTTTTGAATACAGGGTAAAACCCTAAGGGGAGCCGCTGAACCCTACCTACTTAACTACCAGATCTGATAATAACCCTACTCTGTGTGGTCTAACTGGAAATTGCCCAATCCGAACCGGGAAAACCGGTAGGAACTGGTTTCCGGAACGGATGAATCTGGTCAACATCCGGAGGAAGCCAGCTCAAACCAGACAGAAAATCACCCACTGGGAAGGTCCAGTGGATGAACCCAGCTCCTGGCACACTGTGCCAGGCTGGAAAGGTGGGTGAGTAGCTGGTACAGTGTACCAGGCTACCGCCACCTACTACCTCTTGTCATTTAATTTTCTAGTCAACTAATCCAGCTCCGTGCCAGCTCCCACAACCTGGGACCAGGCAGCGAGAGACGAGGGCACTTCGTCTCAGCGGCCTGCAAACAGGAGGAGATGCGCTTCTGCCTGAGGTGGGCGGCGCGGAGCCGCAGAGTGGGGAGGAGAGGAGGCTCCGAAAAGGCCCTGAGCTCGTCGATAAGGTTAGAGTGGGCCTTGGGGAGTGTTGGATCTGCCCTGAGTCTGGTGCTGAGGACTTGGAGCACTTGCTGGCAGAAAGCATCATGTAGCACCGAGGCTTGTCCTCGTGACCAGATTTGATCATCTTCAGAGCGTCGGGTGCGCCATGCCTGTAGGAAGACCAGGGATTCCAGTACGCACTGCTGCCACACCGCATGAAAGATTGGGAAGGGATCCGCCGCAGAGTCGTCGTCTTCAGGGTGACTCCGGTGAAGCGAGGCCAGATCCCAGGCTTTTGGCGGCGTATGAGGCAGGCGAAGGCTGAAAATGGCTTGGAAGAGTTGCGTTGTCGTGGATCGTCCCCGGTCATGCCAGAGCCCGAGGCGGTCTCACCAGCTGCGGACAGTCGCCCATATATGTTGGGCCGCAGGGCATTGCCACACCACGTGGAGTGTGTCACCACCTTGCGGTCCAGCGTTGGGGCAGTGCGGGCACCCGCACCGTTGACGAGTCCAGTCCCATCCGGAGAGCCGTTGGGATTTGAGCTTGTGAAAGATGAGTCGTTGCCTGCTCGTGGAGTGGGCTAGGCGGTGAATATCTTGCCAATCGACCTCAGCGAGTGCGTCGCCGAAGGCGTCGAACGCTGCATAAGCCGGTGCTGAGCGAGCCGCGAGCTCGATGTCTACACGATCCTGCCTCCCGGCTTGCAGTGACTTGCGGAGAGCTTTTTGTGACAGGCGCGTGGCCGACCCCCAGAGCGGAAGGATCGGAGACAGCTTTGGGTGCGGGTGAAACTGGAGGCGCGCGCGCCAGCTGGCGCGACGGGCCAGCGATTCCGCTTGTCGAAGCGTTGCTACCTCCCCGACATCTGTGTAAACACCGGGACGAACGACTCGTTGGAGCCGCAGCGTGTCGGGGGTCTCGTGTAGGCGCCAAAGCTCCTTGCTACGGCCAATCTCGATGAGAGCGTTCTCGGGTTCGTGTGGCAGGAGGAGGTCTGGATAGCACATGACCAGGAGGTCGCACAAGGTTCGGAAGCTGCGATCGCCGGGGTCTGGATAATCGGCTTCTTTGTGCCTAAAGCATAACGTCGTGGACGATATCCACTGGATTTGAACCACTTCCCCGACAATTCGAGCACCAATAGCGAGGTCGGGTAGGTCGCTTGCGCGGAGTACTTGCCCTGTGCGGTTGAGAAGCAAGTCGGTCCCGAGGATCGGAGAGGCCAGCAGGCTGTGGAAGTTGAGGCGTCCAGCGCGCTCCCGCTGGATGGTTCGGACCGTGGTGAGCTGCGCGAGGATAGAGGAGAAATCACGTCGATACCAACTGTAACGGGGTACAAGGTTACACAAGTAGGTTAGGTTGTGTAGGTACATAATGTGTGTGGTCCACTTAGGGGAAAAGTTACCCTAAGTAGTGACTCTCTTTTATTAGATTCAGTAGGGGATATCCCTGGGTACTAGATACCAGGGATATCAGGTATAGGGGGGATTATTCCCCAGGGGAATAATCTGAATACAATTAGTTCGCCTTTTGCCAAGTCCTTGGCGCTCGTCGACAGGGGTCGACTCGGACCGGCTGCTCACGCTTCCTCAAGCGCAGGTGCTGTGTACGGTCGTGGACCGTTACACTTGGTAGCACTTGTCGTCAATCCGACGCCGACATCGTTATGTCCGAAGCTTCCGACTTCGTGATGGCGCCAAGCCATCCGACGCTGTCGCGTCAAGACCATCCGTACCTGGATGAGGCCCAGTGGGCCTATCTCCAGAAGATGGAGGCCATCAATGGCCGTGCAAGTGTCATCGAGCTGCTCCGACGCGGCTCCGGCAAAGTCCTCGCCCATGTCGCGCGTTTTCGCGACTACGAGACAGCTCTCGAGAAGTATCTTCTCGACGTCGTGACGTCCCGCGTATCTGCGACTCAGGCTACTCAGCCAGCTCAGGTGCCGCCGACGGCTACGTATGTGCCATCGCCGGCACCTCCGGAACGTCCGAAGGCCGTGAAGGTTACGGTGTCCCCGTATTCGGGTGAAGAAAGCTACAATCTTGCCTTCTGGCAACGCGAGATCGAGCTCGCGACAGCAGCCGGCTGCATCCGTGATGAACGGCAGAAGATCGCCTTTTCGATCTCGAACACGACGGGCCGGGCGAAGATCTGGGCCCTCACGTGCGAGACGTCGCATCTCGGATGTTTTTCCGACTGGGCAACGCTTGCCAAGGCGATGAAGTCGATGTTTCAACCGCCAAATGTGGCGCATCGCCAGCGAGCTGCGTTTCTCGCTTGTCGGCAAGGTGGCCGCGAGCTGCACACGTATGTGCAGGAGTTACGTCAACTCCGGGCCAACATGGCTGCGAATGCGCTCGCAGAAGACGTCATGCTGATGACGTTCATGGAAGGGATGGATCCCGGTCCCGAGAAGGCTGCGGTTTTCCGCGAGGAGCCCATGCTCCTAGAAGACGCGTTCGTCGTCGCGCTGCGAGAGGACTACGTTCAGCGTCTCTCGCGCGGTTTATCCGCGAGTCCGGCAGCGCCGCCTCCGGTCACGCCGGTTCCACCACCGGTCATCGAACCGATGGATCTGAGTGTCATCGACCTCAATGGAGTCGATCTCAGCACGGTCGACTTGCGTGCGATCGACGTGAAGGCTCTTCATATCAAGTCTTCTACTTGTGGGAAGTTCGGTCACTTCCAGCGGAATTGTTCGCGCAAGAGGGGCGGTGGTCGTGCTCGCCGTGGTCGGCCGCGGCGCTCGGGAAACCGTGGTGGATCTGCTTCCACGTCGCAGGGAAACGAGAGTTCCCAGTAGATGCGGGGCAGTCTACTGGGGCGATCACTCCTCGCTCCGCGACGCCGAGTTCGGCAGTATCGCAAGGCGGGGTGCCCCCGGAAGAAGATCTCTTCTCAGCAGTTGATGAGCTGCGCATCAGTGGCGAGCTCATCGTCGTCACTGCTCAAGTGAAGGGATTTGCACGTCCCTTCAGAGTCCTAATCGACTCTGGTGCGACGCGCAATTACGGTCGCAAGCAAAGTATTGCTGAGAATGCTTCTCGGTTTGCTCAAGCTTGTGAGCGAGATCTCGGAAGAGTCTCGGTACGTCTTGCGACGGGCATCGTCGCAGAGACGAAGAAGATCGAGGTCGATCTACGCATTGCGTTTGTCGATTTCGACTCAGTCGAGCGCTTTACAGTGCTCGACATGGATGAGAGGTTTGACCTCATCCTCGGCATGCCGTGGCTCGAGCGCCACGAGCCATGGATCGACTGGAGGACCAAGTCGATTGGGAGCACGTCTCCCGGCAGGAACGGAGCTCAGGAGCGTCATGAAGCCTCCTTCGTCCGCCGGCTGATGAACCCCATCAAAGAAGATGGAAGTGCCTACTTCATTGGCGTAGTGAACGCCATGGACACCTCGGGTGTTCCGGAGACGGTCGTGCTGTCTGCCGTGGAGTACGGCGTAGAAGAGGGCGTCGAGTTGTCTCCGCCCCCTCCGAGTACCAGCATGGAAGATGCTTCCGGGATTTGTCCCCTTGTCGCGTGTCCGCGTGCGGTCGAGCCGCTTTCAGAGTCGTCGGATATGACCGAGCCCAGGCCTGAGCCACTCCCGCTCTCGGACGCGTCGTATGACGTGCACATCGTTGATGTGATGACGGGATCGTCGATCGATCCGTCCACGGTCGATATGGCACCGTTGCCCGAGTTTTCCGAGCTGACTGGCTTGGAGGAACTTCCTATGGACGATTTCGTCCGCGAGCTCAAGGCTGGTGAGATCGCTGAGGTTGTGATCCTCCGATCTGAGCGAGACCTCGCTGAACTCAACACCTCGACGGTGATTGACGGGGATGTCCTCGTTGAGTTTCGTCAGAAGTTTGACGCGCGCCGTGGTTCGGCCATCCTTAAGAATCCGAAGGATCGGTTCTATCCGCTAGTCAAGCGGTTTTCGGAGACTTGCCTCAGCAAGAACCCGCCGGCGGGGTTGCCCCCTGATCGTGGCGTTCGCCACGAGATCTAGCTCAAGCCTGGCTCGAGCTATGCGACGGTTCGCCAGTGGGCTCTGCCGGCCGAACAATCGGGCTTCATTGATGAATTCTTTGCCAAGAAAGCCAAGGCTGGCCTGGTGCGCGAGAGCGTCTCGCCGCACAGCGCACCAACGTTCTGTGTGCGCAAGCCAAATGGCAAGTGGAGGATCGTCCACGCGTACAACAAGTTGAACGCACAGACGATTCCTGCGTCCACTCCGATCCCTCGGAAGGATGTGATCATCCACCGGATGTCCGGCGCGAAGAAATTCAGTTCTCTCGACTTGGTCGACGGTTATTACCAAGTGCTCATGGAGCGTGGGGACATCCCCAAGACTGCCGTCAGTACGCCGAGCGGCATGCTATGGGAGTGGCTCGTGATGCCACAGGGGCTGTCGAACGCCCCAGCGACGTTCAATCGCTTGGTGATCCATTTGTTCCGTCCCCTGCGAGCGTTCGCAAAGACGTACTTCAACGACATCTACGTCCACACGAAGCCGGAGCCCGGTCGTGATTTGGATACGCTCCATGAGGATCACCTCCGCCAAGTTCTCGAATGCCTCGAGGAGCATAAGCTTTATGCCAACTTGGATAAGTGTATCTTCGGTGCCGAAGAGATCCCAGTGCTTGGGTGTTTCGTCGGAGTCGACGGTGTTCGGGCGGATCCCGAGAAGGTGAAGGCAATCGCCGAGTGGCCATCGCCACGGTCCGTGAAGCACCTACGCAAGTGGTTGGGTCTCGCCAACTACTTGCACCGGTTCACGAAGAACTACGCCGAGATGGCTCGGCCGCTGACTCAGCTGCTCAAGAATGACGTTGAGTGGTCGTGGTCTCACGACACGGAAGCTGCATTCCAAAGGATCAAGGAGAGTCTCCTCCAAGCGCCGATTCTGGCGTTGCCGGATGACTCCGCTCCGTATAGCGTCGTCTGCGACGCCTCCAATTATGCGATCGGCTGTGCACTTCTACAGAAGGACCACGATGGTCACGAGGGAGTCATCTCGTATCAGTCTCACCAGCTCCAAGCAGCCGAGAAGAACTATCCAGTTCACGACAAGGAGTTGTTGGCGATGAAGTACGCCCTGGTGAAATTCCGCGTTCACCTTCTCGGCGCGTTGCCGTTCGTGGTCTACACAGACCATACGTCTCTACGCACGGCGACTCAGTCCCCGCACTTGTCGCCGCGAATGGCTCGCTGGTTGTCATTCTTTTCAGAATACAACTTTACTGTTGAGTACAAGCCGGGTCGGCTCAACGTGCTGGCGGACGCACTCTCTCGGCGTCCCGACTACGAGATGAACCATCTCACATCAGTTGCTTCTGATGTCTACGACTTGATTCGTGACGCCTACGCAGGCGACGCACAATGTGCGGAGATCATTCGTGCTCTCAAGTCGTCCGACTCGGAGAAGTCTCTCACGCCTCGTGTTCGAGCCCGACTCCATCGGTACACGTTCGAAGACGGCCTCCTGAAATATCAGGTCTCGAACAGCGAAGAAGCTCGCGTTGTCGTTCCTGCAGACGACGACCTGCGATATGTGATCGCGCATGGTGCCCACGACGCACCTGGTGCTGGCCATCTTGGCCGTGAGAAGACGTACGCGCTTCTCAGCCCAAGGTTTTGGTGGCCCAAGATGTACAAGTGGGTGTTGCGGTATGTCCGCACGTGTGACGTCTGTCAACGAGTGAAGCCAAGTGCACACTCTCAGGCTCCGCTTCAGAGCTTGCCTGTCCCCAGCGACTGCTGGCGCTCAGTGAGCATGGACTTCTTCTTTGGCATGCCAAAGACGTCCGCTGGGCACAATGGTGTGCTGGTCTTTGTTGACCGTTTGTCCAAGATGGTGCATCTTGTTCCGGTTTCGGATACCTGCACAGGACTCAACTGTGCTCGACTTTTCGTCGACACCGTGTTTCGACTACACGGTCTCCCCGACTCAATCGTATCGGATCGGGATCCCAGGTTCACTGGTGATTTCTGGGAAGGTCTCTTCCAAATCCTGGGCTCCAGGCTCGACATGTCGACGACGGACCATCCGGAGACCGATGGTCAGACCGAGCGCGCCAACCGCGTCGTCGAGGATATCCTCCGCTCGTATTGTGCGAGTGACCCACTCTCGTGGTGCGACCACCTCCCCATGGTGGAGTTCGCCATGAACAACTCTGTTCATGCCTCGACAGGTCTGTCGCCGTTCTACGTGAACGGGTTGAGACACCCAGCGCTGCCGCTCTGTCTCATGGGCAGTGCCCAGTCTGGTGAGGGAGGGGCTCGGCAATTACTTGCCTCCCAGTTGGAAGGTGTTTCCAAGTCGGCGGAGCGCCGCAAGATCGACGGGTTCTTGTCGACACGTGTGAACGTCATCACCCGCGTGCGTGACACGATGGCAGCTGCCCAAGATGTTTAGAAGGAACAAGCCGGCAAACACGGTCGGAAGAACACGCACGTGTTCAAGCCAGGCGACTATGTGCTTGTCAGCACGAAGAACCTGTCTCAGAATGCTGTGTCCAGCTTGGGCAGCTCAAAGCTGATGCCGAGATATATCGGCCCGTTCAAGGTGTTGAAGCGGAGTGGAAACTCCTACAGGGTCGACCTGCCAACATGGTTGCAGACGCACCCGACGTTCTACGTCGGCTTGCTCAAGCCATACCTCCGCCCTGATGGAGATGCATCAGACGAAGAGTCGTCGGAAACAATTCCAAGCGGAGTTGCCGCCGATATGCAACCACCCACAGTCAGCACGAGAACGTGCCAGTCACGGATGGTTCCTCCAGCGACTCTCTCGCAGTGCAGGGTTCTGCAAGTGGCGTGGTTCACCCACACAGCGAAGCGCCAAGACGCTCTACACGGCTTGCTCAAGCCCGTCGAAGTTCGACATGGTCGTCAAATGCGACCGCAGCGTCGTCAATACGACGTCGGGTTACGTTTGCTGAACCCGAAGGAGCACGTCGGGTCCCCGACACTGGTCAAGACCAGAAGGAAAGCGCTGCGACCGGTGCGCGCTCCTTTGCCTGTGATCGACAGGAATGGCGAACGCCATTATCACGTCGAGTCTCTCGACAGTGTGCGTGTGCACAATGGCGTCCGCCAGCTCTTGGTGAAGTGGCTTGGATATCCAAGCAACCAGAGCTCCTGGGTTGATGAGAATATTCTCAGGCAAGATTGCTCTGATCTTGTTCGCGCATGCGAACATGATCATCCTGGATGGTTCCAGTAGGTGGTACCGACCACCTCCATCAAGATGAGAAGTGTCTCAAGTTCCTCAAGGAAGACGCTCAGTGGAGCACACGGAAGGTCCGTCTCAGTCAAGTCGACTGTCCCTGTCTATTATAGACATGGGTACAAGACCCAAGCAGAAGGCCATGAAGATGGCGAGAACGCCGCGTTCGGCGCAGTCGAAGCTTCGACAACGTCCACCGACCTCATCGGTTGCGTTGGACAACGCTCGCACCAAGCCAGAGTGGCTGGCTCAGTTTGGTGTTGCTACACCGAGCAGTTCTCTGCGGTGTAGCCATCACGCCCGAGCGTGTGGCCGACAACACGAAGTTGGCAACGTCGTTGTTCGACTGCCACGGGTATCCCCGCACTCCACGCACTCAGTTGAGTCGCTGGATGAGGCTAGCCAGCATCTTGAGTACTTGGTAGTACTCGCGGTGGGTACCCACCGACCACAGTCTCCAGTATAAGCCTGGGCCCAATTCTGGGCACCGTCAAGAGACGAAGTTTGCGAGTTCACATCGTACAGGTCTGTACGCTTGCACAAGGCAAGAACCCATCACACTGAGTGTGTGTGCCAAGTTTGGGCTTGCCGCGAGCTCTGCCCGCCTCGCAATGGTCGTCTGACCATGCCATTTTGGCTTGCCGCCGTCAGACGGCAAAATGGCCCAGTTTTGGGGGATCGTCATGATCCGGTGGTCGCTGGCGACCGCGCGCACGTCTGCATGCGTCTCATGACGCAGCGAGGTGTTGCGCCAAGCCGCTGCGGCTCTCGACCAGTCGTTGTCGAAAAATCGACACGCGACTTCGCGCTCTTGCGTGATGGTCGCCATGAGTCTGTACCCATTTCCGTGTGGGTCCTCGGAAATTCCGTACTGGAATAGGCTCGTGTTCCTTTTCTAGGACACGGCTGTTCCTAAAGTAGGGACAAGGGTGTCGGTACATAATGTGTGTGGTCCACTTAGGGGAAAAGTTACCCTAAGTAGTGACTCTCTTTTATTAGATTCAGTAGGGGATATCCCTGGGTACTAGATACCAGGGATATCAGGTATAGGGGGGATTATTCCCCAGGGGAATAATCTGAATACAATTAGTTCGCCTTTTGCCAAGTCCTTGGCACTCGTCGACAGGGGTCGACTCGGACCGGCTGCTCACGCTTCCTCAAGCGCAGGTGCTGTGTACGGTCGTGGACCGTTACAACAGTCATGTTCCTGATTCATGCACTTACGTTGTTGTTCACACTAACAGTGGGCGAACCCATGTTGTTGTTGACGTTCACGTTGGGAGGCGAGACGTTGTTATTGACATTCACGTTGGGAGACGAGACGTTGTTGTTCACGTTCACGCTCGGTAGGTTCACCTGGTTGTTCACGTTGATGCTGGGCGACGTCAAGGCGTTGTTCACGTTGACGCTTGGCGGGTTCAGCTGGTTGTTCACGCTGACCGACTGGTTGTTCACGCTGACACCCGGCGGCGACATGACGTTGTTACAGTTGATGGACGACGGGTTCGTGTTGACATTGACCGACGGCGTGGTGATGCTCGGTGCCGAGACCGTGCCGGTGAGCCCCTGGAGCATGGCCTTCTTTTTCGCAAAGTGATTCGCGAGCATGGGGCCACCCAACATGCCGAAGGTCTGCCTCTCGGCGGCGACGTGGCTCGAGAGCACGGCAGTCGAGGCGACCGCGAGGATGAGAAAGAGCTTGACGATGGCTGCGGAGGCGGTGGCGGAGTGACTTGTGGGGGCGAGGTGGATCGCGTAATGAGGAGGTAGGTGTCCACGGCCTTCAGACTGCAAAGGATGTGGCACGGCGCGCGGGTGCGTGATCGGATTTAGCTAGTTGAACACGAGTCATCGGTGCAGACAAGTACATGTTCATTCTGGAACGAACACGAAATAAAGCAACGTATGCCGACGCGCTCGACTTTACGCAGCTATGATTGAAGACGACAGTATCACAGGCCTGGCCTATAATTTTGTGTGTAGTGGCTGCAAATCCAGGGCAGTTCTCGTCAGTTCGAGCTGACCATCTCGTTTGGAGTTCAATGCACCCGTCCTACTCGTTACTGGAATGACTCCACGGACGTTGGGGACAAAGGAAGGTCCCTTGTAATCTGGAACTTGGACTAGCACGATAGGGTTGTAATCTAGAGTTTGTTCATCCGGCATAATGTCGTACACGTAACCTCTCCATCTATTGCACAGACCTGCTCTCTGCTCAAGATTAAAAGTGAGAACAACCAGCACCAATGCACAAATTGAGCTGGAGAGGATGATATTTAGTGGATGAGGGCTGCATCGTCTTTGCTTCCACTATGAGAGTTTGCGCCTTTGCTTTATGGACTGACCAAATAAGGTCTCTATCGGTGCGAACTTCTCGTACAGGCGATCATCGAGACGCCCTAGTACAGCAAGATAAACTTGTGTCCCGCAGACCGCCGCCACTGCGTGAACGGCAGTAGGTTTTGAACACAGCGTAGATCTGAGCAGCGGTATCTCGTAGGTTAGGGAAAGTATCTCATCTATTCAACACGATTATTTTTGACATATGAAGCTGCATGAATATGAGCATTTTGGTCAAAGGAGGGACAAAGAGTTGTATTCTAGACGTTCAACAGCGAGGGAAGCCTCAACGTATACGAAATGTAGCCTGGTTACATCCCTCCACTTGACGGTCACAAACAGGTGCAAATCCACAGTTGTTCTTCAGGTCCGATGAATCATCCTTCCCGGAAGACCAATCGTACATAACAATAAAATCTTGCACAAACTATTACACGTCTCCCTCTTTTTGACTCTATCCACCGTGATCTGAGAAAAAAGTTTCAAGAAATTACCAATACCTCTCATGTCTCCCGGATCGCAGGAACGTAACTTGCTTCTGGCCTTTGTCGCTTTGACATCTGTGTCTTTTCTTCGAGACACTTTTGGTAGAAGAAACGTGAAAAGTACAGAGGAAACGTCGAATCTACAGAGCACACAGTAAATCTACACGGCGGGTAGAGGGAATCCGGGTTCGGGGTTGAGTGTACAGCCACCCCTCCAGTAAGATTTACCAGATTTATGTTGAATAAGAGGGACCTTCTCCATTGCCCCCCCCCCTCCCTCGCCCGTCAGGCTGCCAACGCGACGAGATGACTCGACAATGTGCTTGACCGTTCCGAGCGGCGACGTCACCGACGCTCTGCTTGGCCATTCTTGGGGGGATCGGCGGGCCCATCCGCATTCTATCCATGCCTCTCCGATGTAAGCCATTTTATGCCTGTGTAATCTCCGCTGCATCATACAAACGCAGCCTCGTACCAAACTTATCCGAAAAACGTCGCAGACGCGGTGTCCAACGCCAACCGCGACTGTGGCGCGAGTTCTCATCGGTCGCCGCCATGGGGCGGCTCAAATCAAAGCGCCTACTCTACCCAACGTGTATGTGTGCCGCGCATGCGCGATATATGAGTTGTATTGGCTCCAGTACGGGCCAGTCAGCCGTTGCTACTCCCGCCTCTTCGGTCTTCGCCGCCGTCTCTACTTCCTCTTCCGCCACGAAGCGCCCGCCAAGCATCAACACGCACGGGCCGCCGCTTGCCGTCGTCGCCATACCACCAAGCCACCCCAATGCAGCACCTTCACGCCACCGCAGTGGAGCACCTTCAAGTCACTGTAATGCAGCATCCTCACGCCACTGCAATGCAGCACCCGTACCACCAGCAACAGCATCACTGGTCGTCGCCGTACGCACTGCAGCCCCTGCATGCGTGCGTGCGCGCAGTACCGCTTGCGCAAGCCGTAGGGCGTGACGGTTGCAAGAGCGTCGCCGACCTGCACTGTATGACCACGCATGATCAAAGCAAATTGTTACCGTGCAATTGCGTGCTTATGGGGCTTGCCCTGGTTTGTGCCGACTGTGTGTATGCAACGTGTGAAGAACCGTCAACTGACATCCTACCGACATCCTACGTGCTCCTCCTCGACCAGAGTCTATGTGCGACATACTATGTGATCCTCCTTGACCAGGGTCACTCGTAGCTGAGCGCTCCGCCTACTTTCTTCGGGCGCCCGCTTATTTGCTTATGACGCTTGTTGACGAAGGTCGTGCGCTTGAAGACGAGTCTCTCCACAGAAAGCTGTAACAGCACACGACATGCTATCAGGCGCACACAATAGCCAAAGCTAATCCATGTGCGGCAAGTACATGAGCCTGCTCCTACATCGACCACCCATCCTGTTGAGGGCTGACCGTTGGTCTCCATGGTGGCGCTAGCCTCGTCCTCAATCTGCTTGTTGGAAGCTCTCGTGTCGTTCGATGACACGCTCGGTGCCACAGCGCGCTGAAAAATCTCATATACATTGGTTTTGCCGTCAAGAAGAAATTGGACGGAGCCCCTGTGGAGCTGAGTGATCGTGAAGGCATCTGCAGCAGCAACACGATTGTAGCCGCGAACCATTTCGTCAGATGGACGGGATAATGTTGCAAATGAAGGGGCCCGCACGGATCGATGCGAGGATTGTTCGTTTAAGCAAAGCCCGGAGGGGACATGTCGCATTGCCATTCCGTGAACCGTCCAGTGAGCCATTGGTCGACAATATGCTTAGAGATTTTCGCGCACTCGGGGACAGCTCCCCACGCATCAAGAGCCGCCTGTTTTCTGGCCTCAAAGTCTCCGACGTCAAGCGAGTGGTGCATAAATAAACGTGTTTATACACAAGGCGCTTGTGAACGGCTTAAAGTTGTCGGCTGTGCCACTTCACGCTCTTCATCACGTGGAACCAGCACATCTTGAAAGACTGCTGGTCGCCATCGTCACTAATGGTCTCACAGGCATTGCGTTCGGCCTGATCTGCGTCCGCCATGATCATCCGAATGCGAGCGACTTCACCCGCCGTTTTCTCGTACATGTCTAGAGTAGCTTGAAAAGCGCGTTGATATTGCTTCGTCTTAAGATCCGAAGTCAAGAGAAATGCAATAGGGTGGAATTGTCTGGCATAGTCGGATACGCCGACGACAATTACAGAGTAACGGAACGAGTTGAGTTTGAATGTCGCATCCACGTGCAGTAGTTATTCTGCAGCCAACGACAAACGCCGAATCATTTTTTTTTTGTCGTTGTCCCAATCAGAAGCGGATTGGTGGGTGATCCATCACCTAGTATTGGTGAACCCGTAGCATCAACATCAAAGCCGAACAAAAAGGCGATCAGATCATCGATCTCGGGACTAAAGCGGTGGCAATTCGCCAATTCCAACATCTCGTCAATGAAATTGTTACTGCCGAGATGGTTGCGGCGGTGGGACGTCGACAGTGATTGGACTTTTGGTAACAGACCTTCCACGTCTGTCAGGTTAAAAGCATCGATGAGGTCGTTTAGGATTTGGCTTGGCTTCAATCTCTTCTCGGTTTTTTCACGCACGAAGCGCTTCATTAGCAAGTTGAGTTTTCCATTGGTAGGAGATGCTGCTGGCGTTACGTGAGCGCTGTGTTGAAAGATTTGAGTTACACCAGAGTGCTGGCAAGCGCGAAGCAGGAGAAACCAAGGGCACGGACTGCAGCTGCTGATTGGAGAATACTCCTACTCCTTTCATTTACTTGAGTTGCACCGCATCAAGATGTATCGCATTAGGTGTCGGTCAACGTTAGGGACGCACACAGTACAACATTCGAACTGGCTTTTCTGAACAAGATGACTCTTTTGCGAATCCAAAAAGCCTCCCACCTTCACCACATCGGTGCATGTCGTCAGTGGCTTCCACAGGTATTCGAACGGCATATCGTCTTTTTGGACTGCGTTTTTTGGATTGCAGCACGGAATTTGATTCCTCTTCTGCTACTGGGCCTGTAGAAGAGAGACCGAGCAGCAGTGGTTCCATCTGAAACAAACCATCTTTACTAGAAATAGCTTTAGAGACCTTCAAGTCACACTACGATTGAAAGGGATGGCGTTGCCCTGAGTCCAAGAATGGCTTGGAGACCAGTTCCTCAGGGGTGAAGTAGCCATGTCCGGCCAATCGCACTCCACACCAAAAACCAACAGCCAATCATATCGCGTTACTCCGAAACCCTAGTCTCTCTTTTCTCTTTGGCACATCGCCTGTGGATTTGAATCGCTTTCTGTGTACCGTCTGTAACGGGGTGTGCCCGTTACATGGGTCTGTCAATGGTGTCCGATAGGAACATCGTGAACCCATCTGGTTGCGATGTCTCCTGATTGGATAATATCCTACGATATTATCCCGATTTCCCACCAATCACGCTAGGGTCTTGTGATTGAGTGGATGGCAGAAATCCGAGGGCGGATCTGCGAGGTTTTATATACAAAGAGTAAGTTTTTCTAGGTTTCCTAATTCATAAATTCAGTTTCCCATTTGCCTGATTCAGCACAAGTCTCTGTGTTGCGCGCTTCCTACACTGCTCCACAGTGTACGTGACGTAACGAGGTCAGCCTCGTTACACCTGGTAGCACTTCGTAGTCCGCCCAGCGACTATGAATCCCCCTGCGCCGGAAACCCCTGGCGCGCAGGGTCGCCACGCCTCGCGTGAGAACTTCCTCCACTTGAGTGAGCTCGAGTGGCAGGCTGTTCAGCGCATGGCCGCGACAGTGGGCGAAGCCGCCGTCGGCGCCATGCTCCTCTCGCTCTTGCGTGATGAACAGCACGCGAGTATCGTCCAGTTCATCCAGCATGAGCTGAACGAGGCGAGAGGGAGTCTTGCAGCTCTGCGCGAGCAGAGCGCTCAACAAGCGGCGTTGTTAAGACAGCAGCAGTCTGCTGCTGTGGCGGCAGAGCGGCCTCGACGTGTCGAGCCGTTGAAGATCGAGATCTCCAAGTACAAGGCTGACGGTAACAGCCTGTTGCGTTGGTTCGTCGAACTCGAGGATTCCATTGAAGCCCGTCGCATCGATGACGATGCGATGCGAGTGACCTACGCCATCTCCAACTTGGCAGGTCGTGCGAAGGTGTGGGCGCTCGGTCTCAAGTTGTACGATCCGTATTGCTTCGGATCGTATGAAGAGTTCAAGGTCAAGATCAAACAAGCGTTTGAGCCGCCTCGAGCCGAGTTCAGGGCTCGCGCTGAGTTCCTGGATCTCAGGCAAGGTAAGCGTGACATTCACGCTTACGCCCGGCACGCACGATATCTCGTGAGTTGCATCGTGGAGAATCCCATCGATGATCAAACGCAGGTTGCTGCGTTTATCAAGGGGCTCGAGGATGGGCCGATCAAGACCCAGATGTTCCGCCTCGAGTTTGATAAACTCGAGGACGCGATCTCGGCTGCTCGCCAAGAGGACTTCAGCCTGCGACAGGCTTATGTCCATTCTGCTGCTTATCGTCCGTCCAGACGACAAGACTCAAGTGTTCCAGAGGCCATGGATCTTTCCTAAGCCGAGAGCGAACAGCACCCTCGCGTGGACAAACGATTGCAGAAATGCAATCGATGCCAGAAGACCGGGCATTACGCTTATGAGTGTAATGCTGCGCGTCCAGTGCCTCGCGGCAATGGGCACGGTCGCCACGTGGACAAGAAGGTGGGTCGGATCAACACGCTGCGAAGAAACAGCAGCGTGTTGATCAACAAAAAACGGTCAGGGTCAGTAGGGGCGGAGCGCCCTACTGATCCAGTCACGTCAAGAGAGTTTGTGGGACTCTTGACGAAGGCTGCTCCCAAAGCACAGTCTCTGTGCTTCGCCACACCTGGTGATGATAAGGCCCTCATCACCTTGGAGCTCGAAATCGAAGGCGCTTCGTCTTCACTTCGCGCCATCGTAGACTGTGGGGCGTCGAACAACTTCGTTCGACGACAGTCTATCGAGTCTTTGAGGCTCGACGTTGTCGAGCGAGACATTCCTCCGACGAGGATGACGGTGCGCCTTGCAACTGGCGCAACGGTGAAGGTAATGAAATGCGTAGTGGGCCTCCACTACACGCTTGAAGGCAATGAGTACGACGACGACTTGCCGTACTCGACCTAGATGACAAGTTCGACGTCATTCTAGGCCTGCCATGGCTCCGTTCAAACGAGCCTTGGATCCGCTGGCGGCATCGATCCGTTACGATGCCCGCCGCTCGGTCATCAGGTGGCCACCTGATGTCGGTTCTGGAGCGTCCAGATGCACGTGGACGTGTGAAAGATGAGTGTGATGGCCTCACCAGTCACAAAGAGTCGACCTTTGTCGTCGAGCCAGCTGCCGGGGTCTGCGTAGAGCCGCAGACAGCGCCGAAGACATCTCGTGCGAGTGAGTCGCACGAGTCAAGTAAGGAAGATCCTCGTGCTGATAAGTCGCACGAGCCAAGAAGACAGTGCTTGCCACAGGGGCAGCACTATGAGAGGAAGGTCTCGACGTTTGCCGCAAGGAGGCAACGTCGACTCTCCGCCTCGACTAGAACGTCGAGCGATGAAGATCTCGCTGCAGTTGCGCAACTGCAGTTCGAGGAGTCAATGACGGGACGAGAGTGGGTGCATCCACACTCGAGGTCGTTGCGCCTCCGAAGTCAACTTTGGAGATCACCGCACTGCCCACGCTGGAACCCAAGCGGTTCTTGCAAGATCTACGTCAAGGAAAGATCACGCAGATCTGTATTCTCGTCGCGAAGGACGAATGTGCGACCGATATCCGGTCGGCAGTGGTGTTTGCTGAGAAGGAACGGCTTCTCAGCAGCTCATCGATGGACGAGAGTGTTCTCGATGAGAAGACTCGGATTGAGCGGTACTCGGCTAAATCCTGGGAGTCGCTCAAGGGAAATCCTCTCTACAAGGATTTGGTCGAATTCGCGGATGTATTCCCCGAATCCGTGCCGGGCAAATTGCCGAAGGACAAAGGCATGCGGCACGAGATCGACCTGAAGCCAGGTTCGAAGTACTGTGTCATGAAGCAGTGGCCACTGCCTCGTGAACAGGTCGAAGCGATCGACAAGTTCTTCGTAGAACATCTCGCTGCTGGCCATGTGAGGGAGTCTACCTCCCCTCACAGCTCTCCGACCTTCTGTGTGCGCAAGGCAACAGGAGGGTGGCGGATTATACACGCTGTACGCGAACCTGAAGAAGTGTATCTTCGCGGCCAGCGAGATACCCGTTCTTGGGTGTATAGTCGGCAAGAACGGCGTGCGCCCTGATCCCGAGAAGATCAGAGCGATCAAGGAGTGGCCGACGCCACTCGACGTCAAGGGACTGCGCAAGTTCCTTGGCCTCGCGGCGTACTTGCACAAGTACTCGCGCAACTACGCCGAGATGACTGTTCCTCTTTCTCGATTACTCAAGAAAGACACCAAGTGGACTTGGAACGCTGAGTGTCAGCGTTCCTTCGAAGGCATCAAGCAAAGCTTGATTGAATCGCCAGTTCTGGTGATCGCGGACCAGGACAAACCATTCCACGTGATTTGTGACGCAAGCGACTTTGCCATCGGCGCAGCGCTGATGCAGTTCGACGACGCCGGCGCTGAGCGCATCGTCTGTTACCAGTCGCGTCAGCTGCAACCAGCTGAACGTAATTACCCAGTGCATGACAAGAGGCTCCTTGCCATGAAGTATGCGCTGACCAAGTTCCGCGTCTATCTGCTTGGAGATAGACCGTTCAAGGTCTTCACAGACCATGAGTCTTTGCGCACAGCTGTGAACAGCCCACACCTCTCGCAGCGTATGGCGAGGTGGCTGTCTTTCTTCGCGGAGTATAACTTCTCCGTCGAGTACAAGCCCGGACGACTCAACGTCGTCGCGGATGCTCTGTCCCGTCGTCCAGACTCTGAGCCGACGGTCGTCGCCCAAGATTCCCTGACGCAGCGAGTGCGTTCAGCTCCAATATTCCGTCGTCGACCTTGCTCGACGACATTCGTGCTGCGAATGCACACGACCCTGAGGTCGTGCGCTTGCTGGCCTACCTTGTAGAGCCATCGCTGCAAGCGTTGAAGAGCTTGCCGGCTTCGTATCGATCGAAGGTTCATCGATACACGCAGCGGAACGGCCTGCTGTTCTACAGCGCCGTTGCCGATGACACTCCGCGTGTCGTCGTGCCAGGAGATCATGATCTGCGCCTGCGGATCATGTACGAGTACCACGATTCTCCAGTGAGCGGACATCGTAGACGTGAGAAGACATATCTCACGTTGAGTCGCGACTTTTATTGGCCTCGCCAATTCAAGTTCGTGCGCAAGTACGTCCGTGCTTGCGAGGTTTGCCAGCGAGTGAAGTCGGGACCTTCACTTCGCGCGCCGCTACAGTCTCTGCCGGTACCGACAGAGTGCTGGGAGTCCGTCTCCATGGACTTCATCTTCGGATTTCCCGAAGATGAACAGAAGAACAACGGGATCCTCGTGTTCGTGGATCGTTTCAGCAAGATGGTGCATCTTGCTGCAGTTCCAGAGACGATCACAGCCGAAGGCTGCGCTCGCGTCTTCGTCGACACGGTGTTTCGAAACCATGGACTGCCACGAGAGCTCGTGTCAGATCGAGATCTACGGTTCACCGCGGAATTCTGGCGCGCCGTGTTCCGCTCCCTCGGAACACGAATCAAGATGTCGACCTCTGACCATCCTGAGACCGATGGTCAGACAGAGCTCGCGAACCGCGTGATCGAAGTGATTCTTCGAGGCTACGTTCACTCGTTCTCGAGTTGGAGTGAGTTTCTGCCGATGTTCGAATTCGCCATCAATAACTCTGGCTACGTCCACTCGTTCTCGAGTTGGAGTGAGTTTTTGCCGATGGTCGAATTTGTGGTGTAGCGGGCAGCAAAATTACTCTTGCTGAGCGCTTCCCACGTCAGCGTCTGTGCAGGATTCGGTAACAACCGCACCCTGGACACAAATGCCCCAGTTCTTTGGTCTTGTACCCGTTCTGGGACCGTGGACTCGAGATCCCGCGTTGCAAGCGCGGAGAAGACAAGATCCGTTGAGCCTTGAGCGGAAGAGACGCGCCGCAGCGGTTACACGCGCGGCGTGGCCTGGATCCGGTGCGTAGCGCGACCGGCAGGACTTGACACGGGATCCGCGCCGCGAGGCTTGGATCCGACCTTGAAAACGACCTTGACCTTCCCACAGTGTCTCGGGACACTGGGACTTTAACGTGGGCTGCTTGCCACCCACGGGACTTGAGGGTTGAAGCTGCACGAGGCGGGGGGCGCGCTGGGTTCTCCTGACCTTGACCGCAGCTGACGCGTGCCTCTGACCTTCCCTCTTGTTCGCCGCTTGGTCCGGGGACTTGAGCTTGAGGGGGGAAAATCGCAACTTGTTTGTTATCGGCCAGACACGTGTCCGGACCCAACTTATGTGGTCCACATAAATCCGGTTTTAACCCCGGATCCGGGTGTTCCACACAAAATCAGACCATGAGACACGAGATCCAGCACCTACCCTACGCCTACTACCTGTACCCTACATATTAGCCTAATTAGCCTAGTCTAGCTTAAACTTCGCCTTTCCTTCTGAGACTCGGGACCCACAATGAGGGACATTAGGGCCCTCTGGATCCCCAACCGGAGCTCCTGCGGGACGGTTTAACCGTCGGATCCACGGGGTAGACGGTGGTGAGAGACCGCGGCCTCCCTCCTTCAATCCACATCACCACATCCGCCCCCAAGGTCGGTGGCTTTGCACAACGAGCGCGCCGACCTTGCTCCATTCTTCAATCGGCCGGCGCACGCGCGCACATGTCGAATCCGCCGCCTCCAGCTCCTTTGCGTGCACGCCGGCGCAGGGTCCGCCTCCTCGAGCGCTATGAAGAGACCGTCTGCCTTCACACTTGCCGCCAGGTCTGGATCCTTCGGCTGCCGTCTCGACTCAAGACGACAGCAGCGTCGCCTCCTTGATCTGCCCCAACTGCGACTTGCAAGATGTAGTGGATGGTCGGCCCCGTCTTGTCCGTGAACGGGTAGATCCACGCCCTTGTGGCGCAGCTTGCATCGGCCGCACCAGAACCTGCAAGCGTTCGTGTAGATGCTACTCAGGTTGCGCGGTTGACGCGTCGGATCCAGATCTTGACGCCACATAGCCCAACAACGACGAAGGCAGCAGCTCCGACAGTAGAAGCAGCACCGTGGACCAAGCAGTCGAGTAGATCCGTCGATTGTCTGTTGTGAGGCTGCATAATCTTCAATACACGTTCTTGGCCTTCAATCAGTAGGTCTTCATCTTGGCTTGACACCTTAGCGACAGATTTTCACTCTTCAGCCTTGATTCTCGTCGATTCTTGCTTCACACGCCATGTTCACCCTTCATCTCCTTGGATCTACGCTTCAGATGCCGTCTTCCTGCGGATCCTCACTGTACATGCCGTTATCGAGTCGACTTGGCCGCATTCCGTCCGTTCCCACCCGTATCTCCGCAGATCTGGTCTCATCTCATCTTCCTCGCGTTGGATCCTCGCAACTCATCATGTCTTGCCTTAGATCCGCGGCTGTCGTCGTCCCTTCCCCTGGATCGGCTATGAAATTCACTGATCTCGACCTCTCCGCGTCGGATCTAGCCGCTCGCACCACTTCGACTTGTAGTTCCAGTACAATTCCCCATACGACACTTCATATGCATATACATACACATGCTTCTTCAACATTCTGACTTCTGCTCTTCCCATGTGCACGCAAAAGTCAAGGGCCCTCTCAGACCCCATGGATCCTCACGGATCTACACCACCGACGGCTCCTCGGTCGACTGCATCATCTGAAACCGATTACCAGCACGTTCCCGACGATTAAAATCGTAGATCAAGCCTCCACAGTTCAGATCCTCCTCACGAACCCACGTCGGGTCATCATACCCCTTCCACTTGACGTGGTACTCGACATAGCTCCGTGCATTCCTTGTCCTTGGTCGTACAACACGCCGATCCAACAGTTCTTCCACTTCGTACATTCCATCCTCCGGATCTGGCTCGAAACTGTCCTCAGGCAGAAGAGCCTCGTCGAAATCGAACCTCTGGTCTTCTGGTACACGAATCCGCACTTGTGGTCTCATTGGAGCTTCCCGACAAGGTTTTAGACGCGACACATGTACCCACGGTGACAATCGGTAGCCGGATCCGTCAATCTCGAGCTTATACATGAAGCCGTCTCGGATCTCGCACACACGGAAGGGTCCGTGCCACTTGTGAGCTAATTTCCTTGCCAAACCCTCCTTAACTCGTTCAATATACAGCCACACTTGAGATCCGACCTCCAGAGGATGTACCGTCACGTCAGCGTTCGCCCTGTCTGCTCTCTCGGCTTGTGCAGCTTGGATCCTGGCGTTGGCCTCACGACGCGCATAAGTGTACTGTCGTTGAATCCGGAACCTCCATCGTAGTGGATCCAGGTCCTGGGTCTCTGTACTGCCACACAGCAGCGTGCTCTCCAAAGTAGTCTTCGGATCCCAGCCGTGGATCAAGTAAAACGGCGTTTCGTTACGGATCCGATCGTGCGACGTGTTGATGGCAAACACCAATCGCTCGGCGTAATCATCCCAGTCTCGCTGTCCTTCGTCTTCCACGTACATACGTAGTGCCCTTGTAAGTGTCTGTACCATCCTCTCCGCGGATCCGTTGGCCTGCGGCCGATACGCCATCGTAGCTCTCTGGCGCTGGCCCATCAGCTTGTTGAAGGCTGCAAAGAATTCAGCCATGAATCCGGGTTCTCGATCGTGGCGGATACATTCACTCGCTCCGAATCTTCGAAACACACACTCTTCGTACGCCTCAGCCACCACCGGGGCGGATCTGCTGCTATTTGCCTTCGCGATCACGTATCCGGAGAATAGATCCACCCACAGTAGCAGTTCTGTGTTGCCTCGATGACTCTTGGGCATAGAGGGGACGTGATCCATTGCAATTACTTGAAAAGGATACGTAGCTTGTACATTCCCAGGTGATGGACCTCGGATCCACGGCCTTCCCTTGCCTGTCTGACAGTCTTGACAGCTCCCCACATACTGCTGTACATCCCTGTACATAGATCTCCAATAACAGTACCGTCGGATCTTCGCATAGGTACGAGTGACTCCTTGGTGACCTCCCTCAACACTCGTGTGGTAGTGGTGGAGCACATCGTCGATTAACGTAGTCGGAATCACCAATCGCACGTCTAGATCCTCGGATCCGTGACGTTTCGGGCGGCTCACGTAATACAGTAGTCCATCCTCGTCAACTTCGAAGTCATCTGCCACCTTAGCACACCTCTGGAGCCTTGCACTGTCCAATCGAGTCAGATCTCCGGCTAGAAAGAGTTTTAGGTCTTGGATCCACACTTCTTCCTCTTGTGCAACGCGGATCCGGTCTATACGCAGCTTCGCAATCATTCCAGGGTCGTGAACCTCATTCACGCGTCGATCCTGAGCCGGATCCCCGTCAGCAGTGCTTAGATCCCTTATTTCCCGTCTCGTTTGGACCGCATACACTCTGTTCACATCAGACCCTGGATCTGCCACTTGGATCACCTCACCGAGACGATTCACTGTCTCTAGGTCCTTTCTCAGCTCTGGATCCACTGTATCCGTCCCACTTTGCGCCTGTAGAGCCCTTGTAGCAAGCAGATCCGCCGCGGCGTTCCACTCTCTCTTCACGTGTACTAAGTCGCACCGTCTCAGGGTCTGGACCTTTTTGCAGGCCTCTGCATGGAGCAACTGTAGTCCTGGGGCTCGACACTCCATCTCCCCTCGGATCTGACTGACTACCAACTTTGAGTCACCACAAATGACCAGATCCTTGAGGTTCAGCTCTGTAGCCATCTTGTGGACGAGCAAAAATCCACGATACTCGGCCTCATTCACTGTGATGTCGTCGAAATACTCGGACGCACTCAGAATCACTGTCCACTCAGGTAATTTCCACAGGATCGCACTACAGGAGCCGCCCTTTCGCTTAGATCTCGCCGAGCCATCAAAGCTAGCGACAATCACTCTTGTATCTGACGGCAGGGTCGGCACTGGGACCTGGATCCGTGGCCTCCGCTTGACCGTGAGGGGCGAGATGGCCTCGAGAGCTTCATTCATGTGGTCTCTAGGAGAGGATCCTGCGGCGACAAGTCCTAGAAAGCCGTGGATCTCTTCGACCCCCTTCTGGATTTCCAATGACCAGCCTGATAACATAGCGGCCCATATAGCTAGTCGGCCCTGCAGACCCTTGGTCTTCCAGAGCCAACCCAGCGTCGACGTCGCTGTGAGCACGCGGATCTTCCTACCAGCAAGCATATTATAGCAGACATCGAGGACTCTGAGCAGGGCGAGGATCTCGCCCTCGGCCTCCGAGTAGTTTCGTTCGTGCTGCTTGGTCACGCGACTAGTGAAACGGACAGGTTCGTACACATCGTCGTAAGCCTGAAGTACTGCACCTGAGATGGACCATTTTGTCGCGTACACAGCGACGACCACATCACGGGCAGGATCAAAGTGCCTCAGCCTTGGAGCCTCAAGGATTCGTCGTTTGAGCATCTCGAAAGCACGTTCCGCCTTCTCCTACTGCAGGGATCCTTCCATGGGTCTCGGATCCAGATCCGTGACAGTTTCAGGATCTGTGACAGATCCCAGACCCCCGACGGTTACAGAACCTGTGACAGGTGTCAGATCCGATATCGACCGAGGTCTATATTGATCTTGACGTTGTAATTGACCGGATAAATGTCCATTCGAGCTCAATACGGGTTTCCACTCATAAAGGACGGCCGCAATCGTCGCGAAGTCGTCCACAAAGCGACTATAGTAGTTGACACTTCCCAGGAAGGACTGCATAGCACGTAGAGTTGTCGGGAACGCCAGATCCTTCAGCGCAAAGGGATCCTTGAGATTTGGAAGGATTTCTGAGGATCCACTTTGTGTCCGAGGTATTCTACCACGGGAACGCCCCAGACACTCTTCTCGACACTGATAGACAGGTTCCAATAGACACACGCGTCCAGAAAGCGTTCAACAAGGTCACAGAGCTGAATCCAGGTCTTCGCCGGCAACAAGAAGTCATCAATGTAGGATCGGCGCTGCATGAGCGACCCTTCGCTCGGATCCGCGACTTTTCCGTTCTCAAACACGTCCGAGGAGTGGGATCCGATGGGATCCGGGCTTCTATCGACAGGATCCGCTGGGTAAACCTCAGACCCGCCATTATTAGAGATCCTGAAGGTATTATAGACCACATTGTCGACAATCCGCTGGTAGATCTGAGGTGCATTCTTTAAACCGAAGGGCGTACGGGTCCACTCATACAAACCGAAGGGAGTAATGAATGCTGAGATCTTCTGAGCCCGTGGCGTCATCCGAACGACCCAAAAACCACTAGCCATGTCTAGAGAGCAAAACCACAGCATTCCTTCAAGATTTTCGAGCAGATCCGAGACTAGAGGCATCGGATACACCATGAGTACCGTCAGGGCGTTGACTACCCGGTAGTCAGTACAGAGTCGAATCTCTCCGTTCTTCTTCTTGATGATTACGATCGGCGAGGCCCACGGAGACTTCGAAGGACGGATCAGACCATTCTTAAGCAGACCTTTGAGCAACTTAAACAGCTTTTCCAGAAATTCTGGGCGGACCTTGCGTACAGGCTGAGCCACTGGCTTGGCATTGCCGACATCAATATCACAGATGACGCCGTTGGCTGCCGGCGGCATAGCATCGCCTTTGCCCATCAGAACCTGGGATCTACGCCAAATAATATCCCTGAGACGATCCAGATCCTCCTTAGAGCTGACAGACGGGTCTCCGACGTTGAGATCTTCCTTTCAGAGCGGATTTCGGCTCTCACCATCGGATCCATGACCGATATCCGGTAAAACTGCAAACCCTGCTTCTAAATCCTCCACCAGAGGATCAGAACCTTCGATAATCACTACTTCATCAACTGCGCCAGCCAGATCCAGGTCGAGGTCCGTTACTTTCGACACAAGCATGATACGTGGGACCTCGGAGGCCTCGATTAAGTCATAAGACGACAGATCTGAGTTGCAAAACGCCGGATCCACACAGTTAAGCACCGAAATATTATTCTGAACGTTGGGATCCGATTGCTGAGCCTCTCGAATGTGCGGATCCGCACTGGAAACGGGGAATTCAACCTCCGAAGTCGATCTTAAGCACCTTTCGAGCAAATCAACACCGCTGGACACCTGATTCACAGCCGATACACCCTCTTGAACGTCACAAGCAATAAAGTCATCGTCTGGATCATGGATCTGAGCACTAGGAGACCGGACAACACCTGCATGATGATGAACTACGGCTGGAACAGTGGGATCCGAACCGGAAATTGCAGATGAGGCCCCTTGGAGCTCGAAAATAGCCAAATTAACGTCTTTGCGTGATGGATCTTCCTCCTGAGCATGGATTTGGCCTTCTGAGGTAGCAGGAACATACTCATACGAAGTCTTAGAGACACTAGATGCAAGATCCACGCAGGATCCAGCTAGATGAGCATCCTTGACGGCGAAATCGACCTTCTTGACAGGGATCTGAATATTTTTCACCACGTTAACTCCACCAAAAGGCCGATTCATCGCTCTGAGGCGGGGATCCGAGCCCGAATGCGACGCTAAGTCAATCCGAGGATCAGAAACCGTAAGAATAGCAGCACCAACGGCAGCATCTTCGACGTGAGGTGGGATTCGAGTCTCTGAGGTCGCACTAGAAATACTCTGCGATGGATTTGCGGTGTTTTCCTTTCGCGTACAGCCAGACCCAGCCGAGTACACCCCTTTGACCACCGAATCAGTGCCCAAAGCACACAAACGACCATCCGGAGTGGAAGAAACACCCGCTAGCGATGGATCCACACTGCGAACCCCGAGATCCACGTCCTTAAGAGTCAAACCGTCCCTGTCGACCACAGAATCAATTCTTGAAGCGACTTTTGCGGCTTCTATGTCCAGATCCTGGTTACTACGTTGGAGATCCGAGTTGACAGACGTCGGATTCGACGGCTTCGACAATCTTGACTTCGTCGAAAGCCCAGAACCGGCCTCTCCTTCATCTTGAACCTTTCTTTGGCGACCTAGAACGCGGATCTGGTTAGGATCACGTCGTAGAATACTCTTAGGAGTAGGATAATCGCGTCTTTCGACCTTGGGAGTAGTATCCACCGATTCCATCGGTAAATCCTCTTCGTCCTGATCTTGTGTAGCAGAATACGCAAGATTCTTCCACTCAGCACTCCTCCGTGACCCATCCATGACAAAACCCGGCTTCCTTGGCACAGAACCCCTCGACATCCACACTCCGACCAAATCGAGCGTACTGAGTCGGATCCTTTTGTCAGAAACGTTCGTTACGCGAACGATAATGGGAATTCCAGCCTGTGAGTGCACAATAGATGTAACCCACGTTGGATCTCGCCGAATCCAGAGAACCTGATCGTTGTGACGACCTGCTTTGACGTCGACTGACGCCCCAACATCCAAGATCCGAACTGAATCCGGGTAGATCGGCCTTGCATGCGAACTGAAGAGCTGTCGACGCCCTTCGAACCGCACATAGACATCACCAGGCAGACAAACGGATCCGTCTGCGGCATCAACACGAACGGCTGCTCTTGTCATGAAGTCTAGACCCAGGATCAGATCCTGTCCTTCCATCGGACCAGCCAAGAGCGTGAGTTCGTAGACGAGCTCATTGGCCAGAGTCAGCTTCACCACACAGGATCCGTCGGTCTGGTGCTGGGATCCACCGATTCCTTGGCTTGAGAACTGTCGATCTTCACTCCTAGCTTGTGCGCAAAGCTAGAACTGATGAGAGAGACTTCCGCCCCTGTATCGAACAGCACCTTCGCCCCTGTATCGTTGATCTTGGCCAGAGCTTTAGCCCGATAGGTCCATTGCTCCGGTTTCACCGACTTCCACCATCCTTTCCTCTCGTGAGGACGAAGTTGGATCTTCATGACCTTCTTCACAGACGATCGATCGAACTCGTCCACCACTGGACTTGGATCCGACTTGACTTCCACCACACCAGTCTCAGCGTCAACAAATGTATTAGCTTTAACCGTTCCCTTCTTGCCTACATCACTGTAAGCGACGGGTGAACGCTCGGCGCACACTAGCCCCCGAGCTAGCGAGCGTTCTAGTTTAAAGCCTTCTCGACTTCAGGTGGGAGAAGTCCGGCATGGCGTGAAGGGTTGTACCAAGCGGCGAGCTTGTTGTAGAGGGCCTCGAGGGCGCACTCTCCCTTCGCATGGACTTGATCACAAGCCTTGCACACTTCTCGGCACCGATCCGAAGGATGACCCATGCGATCACAGCGATCACAACGGAGATTCTTCCAGCAGTTGGCATCACTGTGGCGCTCGGATCCGCAAATCGTGCACGGGGATCTTGGTCTACCGTGACCGCGAGAGCTCGGATCGGTAGATTCTTGGACCACAGCAACCTGACGAGCCTCATAACGATCCTCGTCGCTGGATCCAGCATCATCGCTGTCACCAGACCCATAATCGCCTTGATCTTCGCCTTCACTATCGCTGCTCCGGGGATCCGAGCGACTAACAGTCGCCCCCTTTGGCGGCCATCGTACACTCTTCACAGGGACCGGTCTAGCCTTGGATCCAGGCTCCGAGGCAGGCTTCTTACCAGGATATGACGTCTTGGACGATGCGAAGTTCTTCTGAGCCGGGATCCGCGCGTCGGAATCACGCTCACGCCCCTGTGGACGCCGAGTATGGCGCGCTAGCTCCTTCAACGCGTCTTCAAGCTCATCGACCGAGCGGATCCGCTGCAGAGAGAGGCTTCGCACCAGATCTTCGTCATCAACCGAGCGAACGAAGCGATCCACATGAGCCTTCTCCGTCACAATCCGGCCCCGAATCTGAACCTTGGCCTTCTTGGCAGCGACATTGAGGCGGTAGAGATACTCAATGGGCAACTCGCCGTCGCGCCGCGTCATGGTATAGTAGTGCTCGGCCGGCTTGACGCCGATCTCACAGTACTGATACATGAACTCGTCGGCCGTAGAAGACCAGTCGCGAGTGATCTTCTGTGGAAGCTGTTGGTACCAGCTCTTAGCACCTCCAGTGAGTCGATCCGAGAAGAGATCCCTCATCTCACGTGGTGAGAGGCGATCCATACGACCCTTACGACACAGACGATGGATCCAAATCTTGGCTCGCTCGGCATCCATGTCGCGTCCTGAGAAGTTCTTGATCTCCATCGTGGACGCGGCACGGATGACGGGAGCTTGATAACGCTCATCATCCGAGTCTTGACCAAGGTTGATCTCGTCGTATGGGTCTTCACCGTCGTCGTCGGATCCAGAACCGGATTCGTACTTGGGCTTCGCCTTGGACTTCTTGGGCTTCGACTTCCGCTTCTCTTCCTTCTCACGATCGACTTAATCTTTCGACTTGACCGAGATCAGAGTATGACCTGGCAACACCGGGCGTGCAGCACGCGGATCCTCGACCGTAGACACGCGAATAGCCTTCGGACGTCCTTCTGGAGCGGGAATCCGCTGCACAGACTCCATGACAACGTCGAGATCATGCGAATTCTCGATCTTGACGGGTGTAGAGTACGGATCCTGCACTGCAACCTCAGCGAGGCGGTCCGTGAGAGACCCCAGGTCGGATCCAGCGTGGCTGGCGGCCACACGAGGGGTAAAGTTCGACAGAATCGACCCAACCAAGTTGGCTAGCGCGTTGAACACCGCCATACCGACGCCACGAAGCTCGGCAAACGTGAAAGCGTGGTAGTACGGCGCCCCATCGGCGGTCAGCGGCAGATCCGACTGCTTGACACCAAAGCCACCACACAGAAGCGTGTGCACGATGAAGCTCATGGCCAGATCACGGTCTTCTCCGACGATGTTCTCGAACTCTGGCTTCGGCACAGGGGCCCAGATCCTTGGAGGAAGCCGAATCCTGAGCGGCTTCAAGATCTTGTGCGACTTCGTGAGGTTTGCAAGCTGACCAGCGTTCCAAATGATGACAGATGAGTGCGTGGCTTTGTACGGAGACACCAGATCCGGGACGTAGGGACCTTCAGGCCCTGAATCCACGTTGTCTACGACCTCTTGAGCAGATCCATCGCCAGATCTAGCCCCTGAGGCACCTTGACGAGCACTGGACCGGCGATCCGCGGCACGCTTGGCTGCCTGAGCGTTCTTGGCTTCGATCCGCTTGGAGATCTGCTTGGACTTGGGGGAATTACATCTTCGGCCTTGGTTTCCTCACTACTGAAGCTGAGAGTGCGCTCAACGGCGCGCTCGCCAGCGTCATGCTCCACCTTGACCTTTGGTTCTTGTTCAGCTTCGAGCACCCCCCGACGCTCTCCACTGGCGGATCTAGCAATAGTTCCGACACCGACGGATCCAGCCACGTCGGGTGGAAGAGTTCCGGGCTCAACCTTGATCTTCACCTCAGACGACATCGTAACTGAGGGATCCGGAACGAACACGGTCCAAAACGCAAGACCCGGTCTCGCGCTCCAGTTGTGGTGTAGCGGGCAGCAAAATTACTCTTGCTGAGCGCTTCCCACGTCAGCGTCTGTGCAGGATTCGGTAACAACCGCACCCTGGACACAAACGCCCCAGTTCTTTGGTCTTGTACCCGTTCTGGGACCGTGGACTCGAGATCCCGCGTTGCAAGCGCGGAGAAGACAAGATCCGTTGAGCCTTGAGCGGAAGAGACGCGCCGCAGCGGTTACACGCGCGGCGTGGCCTGGATCCGGTGCGTAGCGCGACCGGCAGGACTTGACACGGGATCCGCGCCGCGAGGCTTGGATCCGACCTTGAAAACGACCTTGACCTTCCCACAGTGTCTCGGGACACTGGAACTTTAACGTGGGCTGCTTGCCACCCACGGGACTTGGGGGTTGAAGCTGCACGAGGCGGGGGGGCGCGCTGGGTTCTCCTGACCTTGACCGCAGCTGACGCGTGCCTCTGACCTTCCCTCTTGTTCGCCGCTTGGTCCGGGGACTTGAGCTTGAGGGGGGAAAATCGCAACTTGTTTGTTATCGGCCAGACACGTGTCCGGACCCAACTTATGTGGTCCACATAAATCCGGTTTTAACCCCGGATCCGGGTGTTCCACACAAAATCAGACCATGAGACACGAGATCCAGCACCTACCCTACGCCTACTACCTGTACCCTACATATTAGCCTAATTAGCCTAGTCTAGCTTAAACTTCGCCTTTCCTTCTGAGACTCGGGACCCACAATGAGGGACATTAGGGCCCTCTGGATCCCCAACCGGAGCTCCTGCGGGACGGTTTAACCGTCGGATCCACGGGATAGACGGTGGTGAGAGACCGCGGCCTCCCTCCTTCAATCCACATCACCACAAATTCGCCATCAATAACACCGTTCTACGTGAATGGCCTCCGCCATCCACGTATTCCAACCCTCTTGGAGAGTGAGTCTCCTTCAGGGGAGGGAGGGACTCGCTCGAGCGAGCTCCCGGACCGCTCTCGCTCATCGGAGATCGCCGTAATGGTCGATCCTCCCACCGATGACGATGATCATCGACTTCGACAGCGTCGAGAGCGATGGCGCTCTCGTCGAAGAAGAGATGGACATCTCAGAAGCGCGCACGTCGCGCGCTGCTACCAAGCAAACGGAGTCAGCAGAGGACTTCTTGCTGAAGCGCCAAGCGGTTGTCCGCTTTGTACAGGACTCGATCGCCCATGCGGTCGATCGAAAGAAGATGAACTTAGACAAGAATGGAAGAGGAAACACTCTTTCATTTAGTGAAGGTGACTTAGTGTTGTTATCAACGACTACACTACCTATACATGCAGTTACCAACGTCGGTAGCAACAAGTTCCTACCGAAGTTCATCGGTCCGTTCCGCGTGCTCCGCCGCATGATGCACGCGTATACGCTTGAGCTTCCTCGTAGGATGCGTCCGCATCCTACGTTCTACGTTGGTCGCCTTCGTCCGTACCATCAGTACGACGGCGCTTCCGAGCAATCGGAATCCCCGAGCGCTCGAGAGTCCCGAGGAGAAGCTTGTACTCCCGGACAAGCGTGTTCAACTCCGCTTGAACACGGTCGTGCGAGCCCCGCAGCGTCGCCAGCTGCGCCTCCAGCTGCACTCGCTGCGACCGCTCCTCCGCCAGGTCTGCGCGGAGACGCTCCTGCGCAAGCTGGAGCCGAAGACCATCCGATTCGTCGCGTTGAAGATACGTCGGCGCGGCCAGTGGATAATATCTTCCCACCGCCGCCGCCCCCACAGGTTGACTCCAGTGGTGCTGAGCGCTGGATCGTTGAGCGCCTGCTGAATCGTAGGGATCGGCAGGGCGGTAGTTGAACGAAGTATCTCGTTCGATGGCGGGGCTATCCGCCATCTGCAGATCGCCGGGAGCCGCGCGAGGCTCTCCTCGAGAATGTTCCGGGTCTCGTCGTACTGAGCGACGAGACCCACCGAAGCAACCGGGGGAGAGCAATGACCCACTTCCTGCAGTCAATAAGGTCAATGCAGGTCAGAGGCAGCAAGGCCCTAATGGAGGAAGTCAAGCTCATCAGACTGGTGGAAACGGCAATGAGGTCCGCTGTGAACATTGTGGCAAGTCCGGACATACCAAGGAAAGCTGCTTTCAACTTCATGAGTGTGAGTTTTGTGGAGTGACTGGTCACACGATTCAAGTCTGCCGTGCTTTCACCGAGAAGATGAAGATGCTCAGCCCAAAGCTCAAGACCGGCGAGATTACTGTGGATGATCTCGTTCGGCAGTTAAACCGCTAGCCCCGCAGCACTCTGCCAGTGCTGTACGTGACGGGGACGTCGCGGCGACTTTGCATGTGAAGAAGATCCGGCGCAAATCGAAGAAATACCAGAAACAAAAGGCGCCTTACATTGATGAAGAGAGTGTTCACGTGGAAGATGGAGTGAAGAAACATGAAGAAACAAGTTATGAGGATGCTGTGCATGAAGAACTGAACGTGTGTGAAGATACAGTCAAGGATGTTGCGCTACCTGCGGTGTTTGAATCGGTAGTGTCGACTGTGGATGAGAAACAAGAAGAAACAAGTGATGGAAACTATGTATGTGAAGATGTATATATGAGAGAAGCAGTTGGGGATGAAGATGAAGAGCTGCATGTGCTATGGTGCCCAATTGAGCCAATTGAAGAAGGCGATGAGGGCGCTTACGACGAAGATGCTGATGGAGAAGATACGAAGATGCCAAATGGTGCTCGAGATATATCTCTGCAAAGAAAGGTTACTCACATTCGTCTCGTTGGTGATGAACGACGAGGGTGGTGGAAGAACCACGAATTGTCAACGAACGAAAAGATACAAGCCTTCGTGCATGGTGCTGTTGAAGGACTCGAGATTCCGTTGATGCTGGATTCGGGAGCGAACATCAGTCTGTTACACACCAACTTGGCACGTAAGTTGGGGTTGAGAGTGCGGGCGTTCGAGGACTCGAGTGATTTCTTCGGCGTGAGTGAGGAACCGATGCAAGCACACGGAAAGGTCGTGGTGAAGATCCGGCTGGGAGAGTTCGTGGTGTACGAAGTCGAGATGTGGGTGGCTGAGTTTGAAGCTCACTCGTTGATTATTCTCGGCACCGACTTCATGATGTGCGCCGGGCTGAAGATCGACTTGGGCAAGAAGCGATGTGAGGTGCCTGACGAAGATGCGTTGCCGCTGCTATGTTACGACGATCTGCGCTGTGAGGCGTATGCGGCCTCGTATGACGCGGTGCGCTTGGCTGTGAGGATGCCACTCCTGCGTGGCAGCGACGTTGCTGTGCTGGTTGCTGAGGAGACCCGCCTGGAAGTGATCGGTCTGGAGTTGAGCAAGGGAGAGGCCACTAAAGAGGCGAGTACGGAGCCGAATAGAAGCGCGGTCACCGAAGTGATCAGTCTGGCGGAATGTCTCAACCATGAAGAGGCCGAAGTGATCAGTCTGGCCCAGGGCAGAGCGGGAGCAACCGAAGTGAACAGTCTGGCGGATGAACGAGCGTTTTCACAGGTTTGCATGCTGGACGGACCTCTCCCTGAAGATCTGGATCAGTCGAAGTTTGCAAGAGAAGTCTACGTCCATGAAGGGGTAGAGATGTCAGTTGAGAGCATGAAAGAGCAGCTTGCGTTGCTACCTGAGTTTGACGAGGCCCCGCTGGTGGAAGTCGACATGAGTGAAGCTGACATCGGCGACGAGGAGACGACGGCCGAGGAGATTGAAATGATCAGAGAAACGTTGGAGGCAAGGTCCGCTAGCTTCATTAGCTCGGGGAACGCTCTACCGCCGCCAGCAAAAGGAGTCGTGTGCGACGTGGACGTCGGGGACGCGAATCCGATCGCTCAGGCTGCGAGACGAGTACCGCCGCACCTGCTGGGAAGATTGTATGAGTTACTGCGCGGCCTCCTCCGACAGAGTTTGATCAGATATTCGAACTCACCGTGGGCATCACCGATCGTTATTGTGCTGAAGAAGAACGGGAAAGATATCCGTCTTTGCATCGACTATCGCCTTGTGAACGGTCTAACGAAGCTGATGGTGTACGCGATGCCACTGATAGATGACCTGCTCGACAATTTTGAAGAGATCATGTGGTTTTGCTCCTTGGATAATGCGAGCGGATTCTGGGCTGTACCTTTGACGGTCCGTGCGCGACTTGTGACTGCTTTTATCTGCCCGCTCGGACACTTCGAATGGACGAGGATGCCTCAAGGGTTGAAGAATGCTCCGCAGATCTACCAGCGCATGATTGATAACGCGCTGTGGAGCATGGTGAGACGACTCAGCAACCGTGATGTGAGATTCAAGGCTGTTGGGTGGACGGAGGACGAGTTAGATGACATGGAGGCCCAACGAGAGAAAGAGCGCATCGACATTGACGTACCGCTGAAACGAGACGTATTTCATCGAGGTGAGCCACAGGAGTCGGACGTGCTGCCGGTGATCAAGCGTCGATCATACATCGATGATATCACCTTTGGGGCGACGACGTGGTCGGAGATGAACGTGATGCTGCAATGCTTGCTCGACGCATTTCAATACTGGGGAGTGACCGTGAGCTTGCGGAAGAGTTCGTTTGGGAAGAAGTCAGTCGAGTTCCTCAGTCACGTGGTCTCGCGAGAAGGGTTGATGAGCGCCCCAAGAAACCTCGAGTCGATCAGGCAGATGCCGTTTCCGTCGACGCAGAAAGGGTTGCAGCGATTCATCGGCAGCCTGATCTATTACCACAAGTTTATCAGCAACTTCGCGACTTATGCGGCAGTTCTGTATGAGGTCACTGACCTGAGACTGAGAGATGGGAGCCAACTTGATCATGCAAAGAGAGCCTTCGAAGAACTGGAGATGAAGCTATGCGACGCGCCTCTTCTGCGCCATGTTGAACGCGGGCGAGAGCTTGTTGTAGTGCTGTACACGAACAAGTAGGCTTTCGGAGCATCTGTTTGCCAAGAGCACGACGGGGTTCTACATCCAGTTCGATTTGTGAGTAAAGTTTTCAAAGATGCAGAGACTCGATATACGCCTGCAGAACAAGAAGTGTTAGCTCTGCTGAAGACGCTCCACGTCGCGAGTCACAACTTGCTCGGCCAACCGATCGTAGTGTACGCGAGGTACTCTACCATGAAGTGGGTTTTCACGTCGAAGAGTCTGACCGGTCGTACCATCCAGTGGGCCGCCATGTTGTCGCCATGGAACTTGACAATTATTCGAAGCGATGAGACTCCCGCCGGCTTGATGGCAGTGTTGGCAGCATCGATAACCCCTGCAGAACAAATGGATGCAATACTTGAAGACATCGCGCCGATGAAGACAATTAAAGATATACCAGTCATTCGACCCTTCCCTGATCTACGAAGAAATGCAGACGGATACGTGCTCACGTTCGATGGGGCAGTCAAGTTGAAGGATACCCGGTCTGGCACGTTTGGTATGATCCTATGGAAACTGCCTGAGTGGAAGGTGGTTGCCGCGGAATATGATGTGAAGGAAGGGCTTACCGTGAACGACAGTGAATATCACGGCCTGCTCGGCGCACTCGAACTGGCAACGACGCGGGGTATCAAGGAGGTGCTCGTGTGTGGCGACTCCCGCCTGGTGATTGGGCAGATGAACGGTGATCTTCGGTGCAATCAAGCGTCGCTACAAGTCTGGCTGAATCGAGCGAAAGAGCAGCTCACCTTGTTCGACAGTGTGAGTTTCATTCACATCGCGCGCAAGTACAACCAGGCGGCAGACTTCCTCACCAGAGAGGCCATGCGATCCCAGTCGAGAGGTTCGGTCACTGATGATGCGCGCTTGCACGACTTGGAGCTTTTGAACACTCTCCCGGAGCTGTTGTACCGCGTGGACGTTGAACACGTGTGCGAAGGAAAGCCTGAGGCGGAACCGGGGGCCACTATAATGGTAAGGCGAGTTGATCAGTCTGGCCACGAGGTCGAGCCAAATTCAGATCAACTGATCAGTCTGGAGCCGACTACCACCCGTGCAGAGCCAAGTGAACAGTCTGGTGAAGAATCGCAGTCAACGTTGGAAGAGAAGAGCGAACTCGCGCCAGTCAAAGTGGCGAGCGGGATTGCATGACGGTCCAAGCTACGAAGTGTTTGTTGTCGACACGAGGAAGCGGACGAGGTCGAAGAAGGAGAGCCACACGAAGAAGAAAAAAGAAGGGCCGAACGCAGCTGACATTGGGACATTCGAGGATGATGGATCGAAGCCGGCCAGAGAATGGACGCCATTGCATGTGAGTGGAGAGATGCTAAGTCAAGCTCAGGTGGAGAGGTTCAGACGAGTGGCGGCAGCGCAACGCCGAGATGAATGGTGCAAGCAGGTAATCGCGTATCTCGAGGGCAATGAAGAGGAGTTCTCTTCGTCAACCGCGCTCAAGCGGGTAGCGCGGATCGCTGTCCTATATGTGCTCGACTCAGATGGGGTGTTGTACTACTCCCCTCAAGGAGAGAAATCGGAAGCTTTGAAGATGCGATTGGTAGTGCCGGACATTATGCAGAAAGATTTATTATGCGCCTATCATGAAGAACTCGGGGCCGGTGCGCACCAAGGTGTGGGGCGTGTGTTCGAGCGAATGCGCCGTCTGTACTACTGGAGAGGTATGTATGCGGATGTAGAATGGTATGTTGCCTCTTGTGAAGACTGCGCCACTGCGAAGGGCAAGCCCCGATACAAAGGTTGGTCCAGTGGCAATATTGTCGCGACCAGGTCATTTCAGGTGCTCGCTATGGATTTCGCGATTCCCCTCCCCAAGACGTACAACGGAAATGAAGCCATGCTCTGTTGCATTTGCCTCTTCTCAGGTTTTGTGATTCTCATTCCGATGGCCGACACGACAGCGCAATCCGTTGCAGAGGCGTATTTGAGTGGGGTGTTCAAGCGATTTGGGGCCCAGGAAATGATTCGACACGACCGCGACCCGCGCTTCATGAGTTCTGTGTTCAAGCGATTCAACCGCATGATGAATCAGAAGCAGCGCCCGACACTAGCTTATCGACCGCAAGCGAATGGAAAACAGGAACGTTCTGTGGAGACTGTGGTGAGGGCGATCAAGTGCTATATTGCTGATGCGGAGCAGAAGGACTGGGATGAATATGTTCAGCAGCTTGAGTTGGCCTTCAACACGTCAGTGAGTCTACAGCACAAGCAGACTAGTTTTTATCTGGTGCATGGCTGGGATGCACGAACGCAACTAGAAGCAGCGATTCCCCCCAAGGATGGCACGCTCAAGGAACGAAATGCACTTGAATGGCAGCAGAAAATTGCAAAGCAGCATGAAAAAGCTCAAGCGCACGCCGAATTTATTCAGCAGAAATTAATGGAAGAACGTGCGAGGAAGAACAACGAGCAGGCCGACGAGAATCTGCAGTCGACGGTGAGAACGGAGTATCAGCCAGGTGAGCTTGTGTGGCTATATCACGTTTTGGTCAAGGAAGGACTCGTGAAGAAGCTATCGCACCTGTGGCATGGTCCATATCAGATAGAAGAGCGTGTCAGTGACTCGGTGTACAAGCTAAAGTTCGATCGGAGCGAGAGTCAAGCCATGCCGATGATCCATATCTCCCGGCTCAAGCCATTCGTCTCAAGGATGCGGAGGCCACGTGAAAAGATTGAGAGCATTCAAGACCTCGAGTTGGACGAAGCTCTATTGCCTGAGGATTCGTGGTACGAAGAAGGTGTTGATGACGAATATGAGGTGGAGAAGGTGGTCGACTGCCGATATAAGAAGCGGACGAGGAACGGTAGACGAATGCGCGAGTACTTGATCAAATGGGTCGGTCACGAGGAGCCTACATGGGAGCCGGAAGAGAATCTACACTGCAACGCTCTGCTATACGAGTTCGACGCAAGACGGGCATGGGAGAACCGCAAGGAAGTCGCTCAAACTACTCATGAGGAAGAGGTCGATGAGAGTGATTCGAGTGACGAGTAGAGAGTGACCTGGCGAAGTGATCAGTCTGGTGTGAGAAGGTGCTCGGCGAAGGGACCAAGTGAACAGTCTGGTCGGAGCGAGGTCACAAGAATGAGGGGACGAGACTGAAGGTGCGCGGCGAGGTGATGCGGAGCGCCGCGACTGAAGGAGAGACGCTGAGGAAGGAAAGATGATGAGGAGAAGGAGAAGAAGAAAGAGCTGAATCGAAGTACAGCTCTATAGCGACCTGACGCGGATCGAATACGTGGTAAGGTCAAGTTCTGGGGTTGAAAGGTGGATCGAACCCACTGTACAGCCCTGCGATGGAATCCGGCGTCGGGGGCCCAAGTTGGCTGCGGAATACTGAGGTGCGGACCCGAGTTAGTTGCACAAGAAATCGCGAAGTTGACATGTGATGAACAAGTTTCAAGGAGCTACGTTTTGTGGTGATCGCATTCTGCCATGGGTATGCGGTGGATGCATCAAGAATGAATATTGTATTGTTGACATGGAAGCTACAAGCCTTAGGCGGTGCCAGTGCACTGGGTTGACCGAAAGGGGCTACGTCTTGACACGGAGACTGTCCGGAGAGACGACAATTGAGGTGATGTGGCGGGCGAGGTGGCGAGTGAAGCGCATGTTTGGAATCTGGCTGTCTGATCAACTACCGGACGAAGAACAGAAGCGAGCGCACGCACGTGTCAGCGAAAGTGGTGATCTGCTGTTGAGCCTGATCAGCGAAGCAGTATGGGAAGCGCGGACGTTGACCACCCCTGTCGTAGAAGCCTTAGAAAGAAACGAGAGAGTTAGGAGGATTCGGAGCGGATCGAACCCGCCGAGAGAAACAAGCGAGTTGAGACGGTTTGACGCGGATTGAATCCGCCAAGAAGCCGCGGCGTTGTCGAACTGAAGGGCTCATTCGAGTGGATCAGTCTTGATGCGCTGGTTGAGAGGGATGAGGTGATGCAGCGGAGAGAGGAGAGAGGAAGCGTGTGTGTATGTGCGAAGAAAATGATGAAAATGAGGTGACTGATGACAAGCGAGATGCGATGGACGAGGGGGCCCGTGCGTCAGAAGAAATGAAGCGGTATGGACACCAGAGAGGAAGAACGCACCTTTGTAGTGAGGCGCGGCCTGCGTTGATGACGTGAAGATGACTGGGGACGACTCGAGTTCGCAGGGCGACGCGCGGTGACGATCGGTGCCGGCAGCAAGAGACCCGTTCGTTTGATGAATGGCGCGGCTTGATTTCAAAATACTGGCCCCAGGAACGGTGAAGTGATCAGTCTGGCCAGGCTTGTTAGGGATCGGTCTGGTCAGTTTTGGTGAAGTGATCAGTCTGGTCACCATGAGGGGAAGGATCAGTCGAGATCGGTGTCTATGATGGCGAACGCAAGTGAAGGAGCAGAACGGTCTGTGAACATGGCTATTCGTCTTATCCGAATGATGACAGCGTCTATGATTACGTGTCTGCTGCGGTCGACAACGGCTCGACAGAGCGCGGGCGGCGCTGGCATGGAGGGCGAGAAAAAAGCGTTAGCAGGAGTCAACAAATCGATGTTCTTCGCCGGCGATAATTACCTTGGGCGACATTGAGGGACAGTGTGAGTTCGGAGCAGCAAGCGGGAGTGACCCTGGAAGGAGATGGCAGCGCGGGCGGAGGTCGAGAACGAGCGGCGGGCTTGGCGCACCAAGGCGCGTCGAGAAACTTCAGGCTCGATCAAGAAATGGGAGAGGCCGGCCTTCCAACCATCCCAGCCAGAGGACCAAGTACGCACTGAAGGGTTTACGCGAACCTAACGGCCCCAGGTGAAGTGATCAGTTTGGCGGACGAGGTGGAGGTCCCTGAAACGGAAGTGAACAGTCTGGTTGGTGAGGATCCAGCCCCGACGTCTAAGAACGTATAAGAACGTGTAAGAAGGGGAGAGCTCAATTGAAGCGTCAAGAAACTTCCACTGCGAACGAGGAAATCAAGTGAGTTGAACAGTCTGGCGGAGACACCCTATCGAGGCCGGCGCGAAGTGATCAGGTCTGGCGGACGGAACAATGGCAGCTGGCATGAAGCGCAAGCGTGGGACTGACAAGGGCCAGGTAGAGGGCGCAGACGAAGGGCGGCAAGACACAATCGAGACGCCGCCTGGAATTGAAGGAGAAGCTACACGGCAAGGTACGCATCAAGAAACACCACCGCCCTCGACTTCCGCTCGACACACGGCTCAAGATGAAGGAGATACTTCTGTCAACTCGTCAAGAAAGCTCGCTCGTGCCGGAAGCCAAGCTAAGGCCCCTGCTCGTTCGGCCTCGAAGAAGAGTGCTGGCTCACACTGGCCGGAAGGGCAGCTCAAGACGTTACGCGTCCTGTACGAGCTGAAGGACCGCAACAAGTGGACGTGGGACCGGTTCGCTGAATTCAACAAGATCAACGAAGTTACCGGACACCCATTGCGTGATGCTAATGCCTGCCGAGCTCGCTGCCAAAGAGATCCAGAGTTGAGGAAGAATACAGAGCCCAAGCTCACCAAGTGGACGCCTGAGCAAGAAGCGTTTCTGACTGCGGAGAAGAAGGCGAAGACCTCGAACCGAGACATATATGCGAAGTATCTTGATAAGGTTCAGGCTCACGGGTGGGCATCTCGAGAATACAAGACGGTGATGACCAAGCTTTCCAGCATCTCAGAGCGAGATTCGAGTCGCAAGAGCAACCGTTCAAGCGACCAGGGGACGGCCACTGACCGACAAACGCTGACTATGGCGCGCCGAGTATGGCATCCCGACGAAGACGCCGTATTGATGAAGGCTCTACACGCGCATAAGGACGAGGGCGCAGCTATATGTCACGAAGCGATACAGAGCGAGCTCCTGGCCCTAGGAGAACGAGATGGAGTACCCATTGGTGACCGCACCATTGTGGCCATCAATAAACGACTGAACACCTTACGTGGTGGGAAACCCGAAGCGACGAAGCTGCCCAGGCGGTGGACGGACAAGGACGATCAACAGATCCGTCAAGCTATGAAGCAAGAGAAGCGGAAGCGCAGACAAGCAATTAAGGAACTCTCGGCAGCGTTGGAAGTCTCCGAGTTTGCTGTGCGTCGTCGTTGGAAAGAGCTGAAAGTTATCGATAAGGAAGTCGGTGGTTCGACGGAAGAGAAGGAAGCCAGTCCAGGCCAAGGAATTCTCATCGAGCCGTTTGTGTGTGAGGCCAACCAAGGTGGTGCCACTCGGCCAGGGAAGACCGTTGCCCACTCGGAATACACGATGCCAAGCGCCGTATTGGCTGAGACGCTGCTGGCCCTGCGATCTGACAATGCGGAGGTCGAGAGCGTCGCCGAGAGTGGAGACGAGATCTTGTTCGAGGGCGTGAAGGAAGAGTCAGATGATCACGCACCAACGAATGTCCCAGCCAGACCTGATGAAGAAGACGCCGACCTTGCCGTGGCACAGGCTCTTGGCGAGGTGACGGCCATCGTGGAATATTGCAGCCAGCAAGCTAGTGAAGAGTCGAAGCAGGACACGGACCAGGGGATGAGCGGCCAAGCAGAGAATCTGCCGACGACCTTAGAGCAAGGAGACGGTGTCAGAGCGACGGATGCGGGCGAGAGCCTTGAAGACAGCGCTAGGGTGACCGCAGGAACTACTAGAGAAACTCCAGCGCCTAGAGAGACTGAGACCCACGAACTGCAGGCTCCCGGAGGAAGCGTACGCGAAGGTGCCACGGACGAAACGCCTTCAATTCCAGTGTATGAAGGCGTGCCAGCAGATACAGCCGACGTTCCGATTGCTCAAGCTTCGTCCAAGGCAGACGAAGTTTCCGACCACGCACCCGAAGTGATCAGTCTGGCTACCCCATTAGTGGGCGGTGAAGACGAAGTGAACAGTCTGGAGGGTTTGCCAGAGGCCACACAAGCTGGAGTGAACAGTCTGGCGGAGGTAGCGAAGGCAACTAACTTGGTCGACCTTTTAGTAGACCCTCCATCTGAAGTGATCAGTCTGGCCAAGGAACCAGTCGCCAGTCGAAGTGTAGTGAACAGTCTGGTCCCTTCCGTGGGGCACGCTCCCTCCAGCTTGGAAGACCATGCCGCAGAGAGCATCAAAGGCGGACCCCACGAGATCCGAGGACCTCAAGACCCACCACACGCTGCGCCGATGATAGAAGAGGACGAAGTGGTGTGGCGAAATGCACACGATGGTGCACCACAATACATCACCGTCCGAATTGCTCCAGACCAATCAAGGAAAGTTCTCTCAGCCGACACATGTGATCGTTTGAGAGCAAGTGACCTCGCACCAGACTCCAAGTTGAGGATGTTCTACAAGGACAGTGAGCAGCGCGTGCAAGATATGATTGAAGGCGGCCTAGACAAAATGCGTCTTCCCGACGGTCCGGCACCCCCTGTCGACAAGTGCTTGCTGAGGGAACTAATGCTGGCCGGAACAATCATCTCGCGTGGCGAAGAATCGCGCGCAATATTCTTGCGGGAGATGTGGACAGACAAGTACGGAGAGTGCCGGGACAAAGACTGCTGCCTAGCGTACGATGTGAACCGCCCGCATTTCCAGTATGAAGGCGAGTGTAGACACTGGCGATATTTCAAGATGCGACGGGTCAACTTCGACTATTTCACGAGCGTGAGAGACTATCTGCTGGCGGGCGCGCTTGCGACGCATCTCGAGATGCTCTACGCCACTGAAGGCCCCGACTTGCCACCCATCAAGCGAGATGCGCAGTGTGTCCGGTTGAGGCTCTCAGGGGGATCGATGACTAATCAGATGTCAGAAGAGTGGCCTGGCGGTGGAAGCGAAGGTGACGAACAAGGGAGCAATGGTGCAAGATCGGTGATCCATCTCCAGCCGTTGTTGTGCTCGATGACCACATTATACCTCTCTCTGGACATGACTACGGATCAGCAAGTCTGCGAAGCGCAGCTCTCGCCATGGGATTACGGTGCGGTGGTGGCAGGCGAGAGATACTTGCACGAACGTCAGGTACTGGGTCGCGGGGTGTTGATGAGATCTGGATCCCGGTGGTTTATAGTCACGAACGCGAGTATCACGTCAGCCCAACCAAGCAGACTCGATTTAATGTGGGTTCCGAGGACAAGTCTATTGAACTACGTGCGACGTTTCCTGGCGATAGACCAAGCGGCATCGCGACCTACGCCGCTCGTCACAGCGCTTGCCATGCGGGACATGCATCAGAAGGAACGCCCGCGACCTCAACAGACCCGAGCGAAGAGAGTGAGGATGTGGACGAAGTCGCTATTCCTGAGACCAAGCCAAATGAGAGTGGTCGAGGAATTTGTTACGAAGACTGGCATCATGCTAGTGCGCGGCCCGTTTGGCTGCGGCAAGACGACGACATTGACGCGCGCGATATCTGTCCACCGTGAGGCGTACCCCAAGGAAGTGATTGCAGTCGTGTCTGAAACGAACGCCGCGATTGATGAGGACCTCCGACGGCTCCGGCAGAAGAACCTAGTGCCCGAAGATGAAATATTGAGGCTCGGGAAGTGTGATGCTCACATGCAAGAGTTTGCAGGGATCTACCTCGACGAACTCATGAAGAAAAGACGGGTGTTAATAGAACGGATATACCCTGACCGGCCCGACATGATGGCACCCGAAATGAAGAAGTACGAAGACCATTTGCTAGCTCGAGCGAAGGTCCTTGTCGCCACATTAGCGACAATGGGGAGTGCGAAATATCAGCATCTAGCGAATCACGTGGTGATCATCGACGAAGGCGCGCAGGTTGCAGAAGCCGCGGTGATCCAAGCTCTTCGCGAAGATACGCACACGCTGCTACTAGCAGGGGACCCCAATCAGCTGCGGGGGTACAGCTCGCTGACGACAAATTTCGCTGAGAGGTTCCCCGGCGATGAGAGACGGCACAAGCTCAATTGGTCTGTGTTCCACACGTTCGAGCATTGTTACGCGTCTTACGGCGTGAAGTTCCCGGGGCTAACGACGGAGGACATTTTTCGGTGTGGACCAGATTTGGTGACACTATTGCAACCCTTTTACGACTACCCGCTGCGCTCCGCTATCAGCAACACTCCAGGATATCTAGTTGGGATGCTGCTACCGCCTTTGCAGGATGACGCAAGTTGGTCTAGGGATGGAATCGAGAACGGACCGCCCCTGCCTCGAGGACCGTCTGCAATATGGCTCGACTCGGGCAACGAAGGTTTTCACCCTGACGGGCGACGGAAATCTGCGAGCGAGGAGAAGTTTAGGCGCCCAAGTCAAGATTCCGTATTCCAGACTCGGCGGTACAAGTTATCATATTTCTCTTTATTTAGAAACCTCACATAAAAAACAGTAGGAGTAGGAACCTTATATTTGACAGATTTCAGTAGGTAGGAACGGGTGCTTGCCACCCAATAACCCACGGAAAAGGGGGCGATTCTCCGCCGCTAATTCCGTGGGAGTCAGTCCACAATTTTTCCTCCTTCTCGCAGAAGCCCCCTGATTCTTCCCTTAACAGTAGCCCGTCAGTAACTCGAGGAAGTCACCAAAAGTTTCGAAGTGATCAGTCTGGTCGACCGGCCGCCTGTTTTGGGTACCGTCGCGATCCGAAGTGATCAGTCTGGCCGAGGGCCTGGTGGTTTTGCCTGTGCTTCCTGCCAAGTCCCCGTAGGAGTTCTCCAAGAGCTCCATCGTCTCCAAGCCGTTCCTTCTCGCTGCCTCTAGACTTGTGAGGGTCTAGTTGTAGTGTCGTGTCAGAGTTCCGGGTCTCCGCTTCAAAGAAGTTGTGATATCCGGGTCTGAAGCGAGTATTCGAAGCACGCAAGATCCACCCCTTTCCTGAGAATATTGTTGCCGTCGGTGACTCAAGAGCGAGCCTACGTACGCCAGGTGCCCGTTTTTGATTCTGCCACACGACAGACGCGCGACGTACGGATCGTCTTCGAGCCAACCGCAGTCGAAGCGATCGTACGTCCGCAAGGGATCGTGCGCACCACTCCATCGGCTGATGTCGTAAGCCGATGGAAGCCAGGGTGTGACTTCTGGCACCGAGGATCTCAAGGCTCGATCCTCGGACTCTTGAGTCGCGTTGGTGATGATCACCTCACGATCACGTCGATCGTGAGGGCTGGGATCTTCAGCGATTTCCCCATCCTCCTTCATCTGTTCGTCCGCCTCGCTGTACGGCGCCGAGTAGCTGTTCGCCGACCGCTCGGACGACGAGCAGTCGAACAATGGCGATTTTTCGAAAGGACCGCGCGCGGCACAGTCCTCCGACTTGGCTTCTTCTTCGCCGTCGCTCTCGTCGTAGTCGACGGGCTCCGACAGCGTCGGCGATCGCTCTGCAGGCGCGGCTTTGCGCGCTGCGACGATCAACGTCGCAGCGCTCGCCGGCGCCTTTATCTCTTCGTCGCTGTCGGCCTCGGCGTCGCAGCGCATCTCGGCGTCGGCCGACGGGTCTTCAGTCGTCTTGGACGACGGTGGATCACCACCGTCGTTGTTCGCGGTGTCTTCAAGTGGCTCGGTCGAGGTGGCACCCTCGCCGGCCGTCAAGTTGTATTCGACCGCTGCGCTGGTGCGCGCAGCGGCATCCTCGCTCGCCTGAGCCGCGCTCATGGCGCGCACTGCCATTGCAGCGCGGCTGTCGGCGGCGCTGATGGTCTTCTTGCTCGGGTCCATTCTCCGAAAGGACCGCGACATTGAAGGCGTTGATCGTCACCGATCAACTCCGCGGCTCGCGACTCGCCGTTGGACCAATTGACCAACAAGTGCTCCCAGTCGCAAGTCGTTCAATGCGACTTTCGTCTTGAGGGGAGGGTGATGTAACGGGGTGTGCCCGTTACATGGGTCTGTCAATGGTGTCCGATAGGAGCATCGTGAACCCATCTGGTTGCGATGTCTCCTGATTGGATAATATCCTACGATATTATCCCGATTTCCCACCAATCACGCTAGGGTCTTGTGATTGAGTGGATGGCAGAAATCCGAGGGCGTATCTGCGAGGTTTTATATACAAAGAGTAAGTTTTTCTAGGTTTCCTAATTCATAAATTCAGTTTCCCATTTGCCTGATTCAGCACAAGTCTCTGTGTTGCGCGCTTCCTACACTGCTCCACAGTGTACGTGACGTAACGAGGTCAGCCTCGTTACACTGTCCTACTTTTCTGTGCAGTGCACCAGGTTTCTGTATAATCACCCACTTGCTCTGTCTCTTCTTTTGGTAAGGTTCGATGCGCACCTTGAAAAGGGTCCTTAAAACCGGTGGGTTTGCTGAAGAACAACCCACGGTTACTCGTGGTTACACGCCGGTTGATTATAAAGGGGCTTCGCCCAATCATACTATGACGTTTACAGATATACAGTTTGTTCGCGCTCTAAGCCGGTGTCAACTCTCTATGAACCTGTTATAATCCATATTTCTTTCCCGCAGGGAGATGATATGGAGATGGGTGGATGTACTGACGCACGTTCCAATTGGATGAGACCAACAGACTTGTGCAGTCCGGAGCCAGCTCTTCGAAGAAGAGGACTTTAGAAAAAGGGATATTTCACAGTCAATATGCGTCGGGAGCATGATCGCGCAGAAATTTGTGGAGTCAGTATGGCCAAACCCGTGCAGATCCTGTCATATTTCGTGTGGAGAAGATACCGGCTTCGTATGAATCAGAAGCCTAAAGAACTCCTAAAGCATTATCTGTACTTTTCTTGCAAATACTCTGAAATTCTATTTGACCCGTTGCTTCGATAAATCAGGGGTCCGGCTTAGAGCGCGAACAAACTGTATTTCATGTCTTGGAACGCTTTTCGTATCATGGAGAAACTGTGGTTCTCAATAGACCGACAGAGGCAGGAAACACAAGAACGCGGGAGGGATGTCTCTTTTATGCAACGTACAGTTCTCTTGTTTCAAGGGGCGCCCCGGGGTGACCCTTGGAAAATCTGGGGGGTGTCGAAGCGTCGCTAGTGCGGTCGACCGCGAATCGGAGAGTGTGCGTGTACATCATATATCTGGCTGCATCCATACAGCTCACCGTGTGGTGTCCCACTTATCATGCTGTCCCGCACTCGATGCTGGAGGTTCCTCTCGGTCAAACTCAATAGACTTCACTCGAATTATTGTCATCACTCGCAATAACGAAGACGAAAATGGTGCTGGACACGATTTATACAGGTAAACTACGTTTTGGGCTCAAGACGCAAGAAGACGATGATATCGATCTATGTGGACGCGGGGAGGACGCAGCAGTTTGCTTTGGAAGATAATAGAGAAGCTGGTGTGCGTAAAGTCTGTGCAAACCGAACTATGATTCCATTGAATCATGCTAACGCTCTAGTGGAACTCAGGAGGCACAGTGAGATATTTGATTTTATACGGACACAAGCAGGATCCAGCAGCCTCAACGCTTCACGGAGTGCTGGCCCTGGATAATAGTAGTCGCGACCTCGGTCGCAACTTAGACGGCAGTCGCGAGGCCAACGCGCGGACCCGTGGCCGACGTGCCGTAGTCGAACACGACGTAGTACTTGCGCATGAACACATCACCCAAGATCCAGAAGTTCACACCCGAGTTCGCGAACGCGAGGTAGCACGAGCCGTCACCACCGTCGAGTGTGTAGTCCGACTTCTGGATCGTGTACGACTTGCCGCCAAGCGTGAACGAGATGGCCGGACCCGTGCCCGAGCAGCTGATCTTGTACAGACCGTACGAGCTGACGTAGGTGCCGCCGACGGCACGGCCGATCGCCGAGAGCTGCGACTGAGGAGCCAGAATGAGCGAGGTGCCCGAGTCCACGATGGCCTGAACCGTCGTCGACACGACGCTCGACGTGCCGACCTTGACGCCGCCAAGGGCGACCTGCCAGTAACCACGCTCGGTGACAGGGATGTAGCTCACGGCACCCGTGAAGCGAGCCGTGTTCACACCGCCAAACGTGATCTCACCGACGTCGCCCGAGCCGAGGTAGAACGAGAACTGCGGCTTGTCCAGTGTGCCAGCATTGACGAGCTTCTCAAGCGGGCCGGGGATACCGTTCTCGGCGATCGTGTCGAAGCCCAAACCGAAGATACCGTCAAACTGGCCATCCGAGTAGGTGGTACCGAGGCCGCTGGTATCTGTCACCTCCGCAAACTTCTGGTTAGCGACCGTGATACCGCCGAAGCTGATCTTGTCCTGCGAGATGAAGCCCGAGACAGGACCACTGCCGTACTGGATCGCAAACCCCGAACCGTCCTTGACGTACGTGGACGACTGCGAGCTCTTGTAGTAGGCGTGCGAGCCGATCGGCTTGTTCGGGACCCAGATGTTGCTCGAGCCCGTGTCGAAGACAACCTGGAAGTTCTGCGCCGGCGTACCGATTGACAGCGTACCGTAGAACTCGGCATCCTGGTAGTCCTGGATCACAACCTTGCCGCTAATGAGCGGGTTGATGTTCGACGCGGTGCTGTTGGCGCGCTGGGCAGCAACCGCCTTGATACCGTCGATATAGCTCTTCTTGGCGATCTTCTGCACCGGCACACTGACGGTGCCAGCCTCAGACGACTGGACGAAGAGCGCGGTGGCGATGACGGCGAGGTAGGCGAGCGGACGGAACATCTTGAGCTTGAGCGTGGAGCTGGGAGATTTGCTTGGACTGGGAGACTGGAACTCGACAGGTGTCGCTCGCTGGAGGCAAATTGCAAAGTGAGCTGCTTGACAAGCGTTTTGCCGGTTTCTCGACCTGCCTTCTCCATGAGCCAGGACCGGACGGACCTGGCTCAAGATGTCGCGAATGCACGGAACAGGCCGCCATCGATAGTATGGAGATCGGTCGATCCCACTCGAGGCTTCTTCTGCTCGGCTCTCCCTCAACAACGAGAACGTTATCGAGTGGATTACATCCGGTGGGTCCGCCGCTTACCTTGCAGCGCCTGCAGCTTGCACGTCCAAGAACCTGATAACGTCCCGTCTATCTACTCAGTCAACGCAGCGAGCCGGGTCACTGAAGTCTGCCATACTGTAGTACAGTATTCATACTGCACGCCACAACGCAGTATGTGTCCGGTACTGCATGCAGCGCACTCTTGCTGCGGTCAATGTCTGTCGCGACGGCCGTACGCCGCACAGTTCCTTGCAGCACTGCAGTACAGTACACAGTAAAACGAGGATAATTTCTCAGAGGCTTGACGTGATGCCATCCAGGTGCTTCAGTCAGTAATCACTAATCCGAGTGATGAGTATGAATACAGTGGTCGTGTCGCCGAGAGAACCACGCAAGTTTGCGCGATGCAAGCCACCTGATAGTAAACACTGTCGAGGAGGCAGTGGTCAACAGCCAACTAAGGGTCAAGCACCAAAGGACTGCTGCGTCAAGGCCCGGTAGTGCGACTTTTTCTTTTTGAAGTTGGAGTCTATTGTGTTACAACTGTGTGACCAGTAGTGCGACACCTCAGTACTGTACCAAGATTGGCGTGTCTTTCTTACCTTGGTGGCCGATGATATCCGGATACCGGTACTGTAGTTCGGTTGAGTGGCCGAGGTGTGAGGAGACCTCATCCGCTTGACTGGAGTGGTGCGCAATCCGCCCTCCCCCTCTCAGGATCATGAACAAACGCTCATTGAAGAACTGTGGGTGATACCATCACAAATCTGCCAACCAGGCCAGTCACGCTGTGCAAAGTTGTCGCGTCTAGTTTGCATCATCATCAAGACGATCAGCCTGTAAGAGTGCAAGACCGCCTTGGAAATATACGATCTGTCAGGGCTCGACCTGACGTGGACGACCCCGGTTCAACGACAGTCAGTGAAGTGTTCATCTCTTCATACAGTATCTGCATCCGGAAAGAGCTCATTCTTTTTCTGTGCACCGTTACGCACACATCATCTGCGACATCAACACTCAGGGATGCGAGCGACGCAGCTGCGAGGATACACCTTGTTGGGCCACACAAGACGGCAGTGAGATGGTGGCGTCATCATCACCCATCCCCCGCGCATATTCAGCTAATAGTCCTTCACACCGATGTAACACAATGGACTACAAGGCGGTCTTACAGGCTGATCGTCTTGATGATGATGCAAACTAGACGCGACAACTTTGCACAGCGTGACTGGCCTGGTTGGCAGATTTGTGATGGTATCACCCACAGTTCTTCAATGAGCGTTTGTTCATGATCCTGAGAGGGGGAGGGCGGATTGCGCACCACTCCAGTCAAGCGGATGAGGTCTCCTCACACCTCGGCCACTCAACCGAACTACAGTACCGGTATCCGGATATCATCGGCCACCAAGGTAAGAAAGACACGCCAATCTTGGTACAGTACTGAGGTGTCGCACTACTGGTCACACAGTTGTAACACAATAGACTCCAACTTCAAAAAGAAAAAGTCGCACTACCGGGCCTTGACGCAGCAGTCCTTTGGTGCTTGACCCTTAGTTGGCTGTTGACCACTGCCTCCTCGACAGTGTTTACTATCAGGTGGCTTGCATCGCGCAAACTTGCGTGGTTCTCTCGGCGACACGACCACTGTATTCATACTCATCACTCGGATTAGTGATTACTGACTGAAGCACCTGGATGGCATCACGTCAAGCCTCTGAGAAATTATCCTCGTTTTACTGTGTACTGTACTGCAGTGCTGCAAGGAACTGTGCGGCGTACGGCCGTCGCGACAGACATTGACCGCAGCAAGAGTGCGCTGCATGCAGTACCGGACACATACTGCGTTGTGGCGTGCAGTATGAATACTGTACTACAGTATGGCAGACTTCAGTGACCCGGCTCGCTGCGTTGACTGAGTAGATAGACGGGACGTTATCAGGTTCTTGGACGTGCAAGCTGCAGGCGCTGCAAGGTAAGCGGCGGACCCACCGGATGTAATCCACTCGATAACGTTCTCGTTGTTGAGGGAGAGCCGAGCAGAAGAAGCCTCGAGTGGGATCGACCGATCTCCATACTATCGATGGCGGCCTGTTCCGTGCATTCGCGACATCTTGAGCCAGGTCCGTCCGGTCCTGGCTCATGGAGAAGGCAGGTCGAGAAACCGGCAAAACGCTTGTCAAGCAGCTCACTTTGCAATTTGCCTCCAGCGAGCGACACCTGTCGAGTTCCAGTCTCCCAGTCCAAGCAAATCTCCCAGCTCCACGCTCAAGCTCAAGATGTTCCGTCCGCTCGCCTACCTCGCCGTCATCGCCACCGCGCTCTTCGTCCAGTCGTCTGAGGCTGGCACCGTCAGTGTGCCGGTGCAGAAGATCGCCAAGAAGAGCTATATCGACGGTATCAAGGCGGTTGCTGCCCAGCGCGCCAACAGCACCGCGTCGAACATCAACCCGCTCATTAGCGGCAAGGTTGTGATCCAGGACTACCAGGATGCCGAGTTCTACGGTACGCTGTCAATCGGTACGCCGGCGCAGAACTTCCAGGTTGTCTTCGACACGGGCTCGAGCAACATCTGGGTCCCGAACAAGCCGATCGGCTCGCACGCCTACTACAAGAGCTCGCAGTCGTCCACGTACGTCAAGGACGGTTCGGGGTTTGCGATCCAGTACGGCAGTGGTCCTGTCTCGGGCTTCATCTCGCAGGACAAGATCAGCTTCGGCGGTATCACGGTCGCTAACCAGAAGTTTGCGGAGGTGACAGATACCAGCGGCCTCGGTACCACCTACTCGGATGGCCAGTTTGACGGTATCTTCGGTTTGGGCTTCGACACGATCGCCGAGAACGGTATCCCCGGCCCGCTTGAGAAGCTCGTCAATGCTGGCACACTGGACAAGCCGCAGTTCTCGTTCTACCTCGGCTCGGGCGACGTCGGTGAGATCACGTTTGGCGGTGTGAACACGGCTCGCTTCACGGGTGCCGTGAGCTACATCCCTGTCACCGAGCGTGGTTACTGGCAGGTCGCCCTTGGCGGCGTCAAGGTCGGCACGTCGAGCGTCGTGTCGACGACGGTTCAGGCCATCGTGGACTCGGGCACCTCGCTCATTCTGGCTCCTCAGTCGCAGCTCTCGGCGATCGGCCGTGCCGTCGGCGGCACCTACGTCAGCTCGTACGGTCTGTACAAGATCAGCTGCTCGGGCACGGGTCCGGCCATCTCGTTCACGCTTGGCGGCAAGTCGTACACGATCCAGAAGTCGGACTACACACTCGACGGTGGTGACGGCTCGTGCTACCTCGCGTTCGCGAACTCGGGTGTGAACTTCTGGATCTTGGGTGATGTGTTCATGCGCAAGTACTACGTCGTGTTCGACTACGGCACGTCGGCCACGGGTCCGCGCGTTGGCCTCGCGACTGCCGTCTAAGTTGCGACCGAGGTCGCGACTACTATTATCCAGGGCCAGCACTCCGTGAAGCGTTGAGGCTGCTGGATCCTGCTTGTGTCCGTATAAAATCAAATATCTCACTGTGCCTCCTGAGTTCCACTAGAGCGTTAGCATGATTCAATGGAATCATAGTTCGGTTTGCACAGACTTTACGCACACCAGCTTCTCTATTATCTTCCAAAGCAAACTGCTGCGTCCTCCCCGCGTCCACATAGATCGATATCATCGTCTTCTTGCGTCTTGAGCCCAAAACGTAGTTTACCTGTATAAATCGTGTCCAGCACCATTTTCGTCTTCGTTATTGCGAGTGATGACAATAATTCGAGTGAAGTCTATTGAGTTTGACCGAGAGGAACCTCGGGATCGCATGACTATTGTACTCGGCACCAACATTGATACGGACCAAAATAAATTCGATCATAACTTTTCTTTTAGACAACCTGCATGCGCCCAAAGCGGCTCTAAAGAACCGCCTCTTTGCGCACAACATAGTTTCTCATTCCCCTCACCGCTCTCATTCTCCAATTCTCATCATGAGGATTTTTTCCGAAGAGAAGCGCGCCCTCATTGTAGAGGCCTACCTCTATTTTGAGTCCGAGAAGGCTGAAGGACTCGATCCCCTGGACCGCAAGATACGGCAGCGTGTAGCGCGCTGTCTGGCGGTGGGAGAGGCGACGGTTGCGCGCGTAATGGCGGAATACCGGCAGAGAAATGCCGATTCTCCGCCGACGCCTCTTGCTGAGCCTGTTCTCCACGTCGAAACGCCTCCTGAAAATTACGATGGAATTTTCACTGACGTTCTGAACTCGCGTAATTTACAGGGTCTCCCAACGACCGCTCTCCATATCAGAGCTGAGATATTGGCGACGAAAGGTATACGCCTGACGACGAAGTTCATCCTCCGTCAACTGAAGAAGATGAACTGCAGCTTCATCAAGGGCAGGAAGCGCGACCCACGCGCCGACGACGCTGGAACTGTGAACTTCAGGTCAGCCTACCTCGCAAAAAAAGCTACCACGGCGTGCAGCGAGAAGAGAAACGTTACAGAGAGGAGCAGAAGCAGGAGGACAACAAAAAATCAATTCTACCAGGATATCTGAAGTATGTGGTTATTAAATTGTAAGGTTCAAAAAATATTCTTTGAAGTTTTCAGGAATTGCCAGCTGGCGGCAACAGCTGTTTGGAGGTTCGCAAGTTTTGCCATCTGTTCGCAACCATTTTTGAAGGGGTTTCAAGAGGTAGAGTTGTTTCCTGGTTGATTCACGCGACTGTGTTCCGTTTCTCTCACTTTCAAAGAGACCATCGCAAAGCTGAGCTTTCCAACGGTGGCCTTCGATCGAAAATTGGAGGTGTGGGTGTAGAGAACGAACAACTCAAATCTGCGGTATCAATGTTGGTGCCGAGTACAATAGCGAGTAGATTTCGGATGGCTAGCGAGTAGGGGTCAAAATCGGATGAGTATCGAGTAACATGATTAAAACGGATGACTGTCATTATCGAATGGATGAGTTTCGAGTTCTTCGATCCAATTGCTATTGGTGGAGACACCGTGTTGACTAGGACAGGGTTTTTTTTTTTTTGTATTGAGGAAGCTTACATCAGAGACCTAATGTCCGCGACCTAATGTCCCTAATGAGTCTCGCCACGCACAACACGCTTCATCTTCTTCATGAGACGCCACCGGCTCGGACGACCAGGGAACTCAGTGACTAGACGACAGAGATTTTTCGGCTCAAAGAATCGAACATCATTGCGCGTACGGTGGTCACGAGCCAACGAGTCGATAGTTTTCGGCTTCTATGTGATTCTGTGATGAAGCGACCCGGCGCCGTGGGCGACGGGGAGCATGCGAGGCGCCGCCGAGCGACTTAGGCAGTTTCAGGTAGTTGATTGAAGAGATTAGTCTCGGTCCGGATTGATATGCCGGACCGGTCCGGTTCACTTGAACCGGTCCGGATTCTCGGCGCCAGGTCCGGCTTTCGGACTTAGTGACGTGTCACAGTGACCCGAACCTTGTGACATTACCCATGTCACTATCGCGGGTCATTCGGAAGGTAGTCAGTCTAGCCAGTCTAGAACCCGGTTAAGTACGAGGGGCGACTTGCCTCCTGTCCTACTGTGGCGCCTCGCGTTGCTCGCCACGGGATCTCTCAGCGACTGCACGCTGCTGCAATCCAAGTGATACACTGTGAGCTTGGTTAGTCAAGCACTTGCTCGCGTATATTTATGTTTACCGAACATTGTTATACGTCTGCTCCAAAGACCAAGAGCGAAATCCATTCGCAACAAACGAGGGCGCGTCAAAGTGGACTGTCATTGTTCAGATGTGTGTGGTGAGCCGAATTGTGTGTCCACGGTAGCGAACTAACACATCACAATTATTCCTTAATCCATTCTTAAGTATTTGTTTGAGTTTGTTCCTGTCAATTGCTCGCTTCATTACTTACTCTTCCTATCACTCGAGTGTCCTCACATCTGCTTCGACCAATCTCTCTGACTTATAATACCTGTTGATCGCTCAGGCTGTGCGTCTCCTTCTTCTCTCCTCCTTTTCATTCTTGCTCTCTTGCTCGCCCGCAGTATCTTCTCTTCTTCGATGGCGGGTCGAGAGGCAACCCGGGGCCGGGCGGTTCCGACTCCGTGGTCGTTCACGTGGACTCCACGGGATTCGACCCTATGTTGGTCTGGAGCGCTGCCACGAGTCTCGACGCGGCTACTACCACCAGTATCAAAGACTCTCTACAAGGCTTCAGGCGGCGGAGCGCCACCGGTGGGTTCCTCTCACCATCATCGGCGACAGCCAACTTATTCTCCGTAAAGTCTCTCGATACCGGCTCCCCACCAAGGAGCACCTCCGGGTGCTCTACTCCTCTTCTTGTTGGTCACTATTTGACTCTATATTTCACAAAATCGAGCCAATCATTTGATATTGACACGTCTGACGTTAATGGAGTAAAAGTGTCGTCATCGGTCACTATTAGACAGCGTTAAGGTATGGTCACTATGGAGAGGTCCGTCTTTGGGTTTTCCCCTGGCTCTCATCTCCGCTGAGAGAACAATAATAGACTTTGGATTCTGCGGTCAAGTGCTCAAGTCGCTCGCCCTCCAAGCCAAGAAACCGGACCCTCTTCGGCATCCCAGACCCAGCAAGGTACGCTTGCTCGTGTTAGGCCTGCGCGTAGTGGATTTGGCTCTGGCTCGGGTGTGCATTGGTGTGTTGAGTGCTTGATTGTGTGAGTCCGGAGCAAAACTCCCGAGACTTTGTCTAAAGGGACTTGGTGAACTCCAAGGCCCCAAAGACACTCCATATTAGTGTGTGTAGTAGTTGCTCTGGCGGGAAGCCGGAGCATTTCATATTAAGGAAGGAGAGAGTGTGAGAGAAGTTGCGAGTATATTGATAGTTGGTTGAGCGAAGCTCTCTAACTCATATAATATATTCACCCCGATTTCCCTGTGCTTGTTGGTCTTCTTGTGATCGCTTCTGGACCGATCGAAGTGGCTCTTATTCACTGGCTTCCAAAGAGCTGCGAAAGGGTACACAACGTGAGGGCGGAAAGCTAGCGAAAGCTTGAAGCCGATTTATTACTGTCTGAGTGCTAGACCCGACGCTACCCCTTCGTCGGAGTCTAGCGAGAGTGGATTAGAAAGGTCGCTAGCTTGCTACATACGCAGGCTTTTGAACCCACTTCATCACAACTGGTGCGTATGCCAGGAGCCAGAGTATCTACTTCCACATCGAGCGGTTCTGACATGATGCAGGCAGAAGCCCCCAAGGACGTTGACAAGCAACAGGAACCCGACTCCGGGTCGAAAACCGGAGTCATGGCCCACCAGCGCCAAGAAGCTGGCATGCGGCGCCAATCTGTGGTTGGCGCCAGCCGTCTGGGTCTCCCAGACGACTTTGAAGATGAAGTGAAGACTGAAGATGGTGAAGAATATTTCAGCGACCCCAAGACCAGCTCCACAACCGACAAGGCCGCCGTGATGCACGTCACCAGCCAACTGGAATCGGCAGGCGCGACGAAGAAAACCGGCAAAGGCGGAAAGAAGGGTGGTCAGCAGAAGCAAGGAAAGGCCAAGAAGGTCGCTGAGCCGGATCCGAAGGCCCGAGAGCCTGCGGGTGCAGATGCGCCGGACGATCATCACCTGCACGATCAAGAAAACGTGTATCCGCACGAAGATGGTCAGTTACCGGCTCGCGAGTCGCGCCACGGTTGGAGGTATGACAGCCCCCGCGACAATTACTACCAGTATGTGCGAGCGCCCCCGGGGTGGTTGCCGCGTTATCCGGCGCCTCCATTCGACCCCCGGTATAGCCCTCATTATTTGCTCCCGGATTACCAGCATTACAACGTCGGAAGGAACTTTGTGCCTCACGATCCGCGCTATGAGCACCCGCCGGAGCGGCACGGAGCGCACGTCGCGCGAGAAGCCGGCGCTCGAGGTCGCGAGAAGGAACCCAAGGCGAAAGAGGTCAAGCCGAAGCCCAAGAACAAGAGCGCGCCGGCGAAGCGAGAAGGTAGTCGACGTAATCAAACCTCTCCGCGGGCAGAGCAGCGAGTCGACAAGAAAACGGACCGGGCGGGTAAAGACAAGAAAGTCGCCGCGAGGGTGAATCCAGTTTCCCCAAGCCGAACTTCAGCTCCCGACGCCGCCGAGCTCAACATCCCAGGCCTTGACGCCTCCTCAGGAGGCAGCGACGTCATCGTTGGGCTGAGTCCAGAAGAGGCGAGATACGTGCGAGGCTGTTGGAGGCGGTGGTGTCAAGCCGAAAGCCGGGTTACTCCACCGACCAGCCAGTTACCGCATCCGTCGGATGAGCAACACATGCGATTCCAAGCGCTACTGCTGAAGACCTTCCGGGAAGAAGAGTTGTATTTGAGTGTGCTCGACCCGATACGCGTGGGTGGTCCGGTGAAATACGAGTCGCTATGTTTCACGGTGGACCGATCTCTCCTTAAGCGCAGCGAGTTGGTAGCGCTGGTCCAGACCGCGCTATATAACGCCGGATTTTCTGTGAAGAATGTCGTCCCGGCGGTTGAAAAGTTCGAAGAACCCTATGACGCGTGGTCAACGCCAAAACCCTATGGCGAGGTCGCCAGAGTATTGCAAGCCGTCCAGAACGTCGTGGATTGGCTTCAGGATCTAGACGCGCAGCGGGCCAGACACCTGAAGTATCAAGCCGACATCCGTCAAACGATGGCTTCGCACCGGCCCGCGACTCGCCACCCGGTCGATCCCTACGCAATGCGCCGCCCAGCGTCCCTTATTAGCTCATCGGCTGAAGTGTTGAGTGCAGCCTCGGTCGGTGCAACCACGTCAGATGACGAAGAGAGCAGTCTCCGGCCCGCTCGACAAGAAGATCAGCTAGTGAACTCGGTCATGGAAAGGCGATTCTTCCGCGAAGTCGGACTAGGCGCGCGACGCGGTGAGCCTGAGTTCACGGTCCGCCCAGTGCTGCCCCCGAGTCAGCCTCGCCCTCCAGCTTTTGACGACCCTATGCCTGATGCGCCGCTCTATGGCTCGGGTTATTCACGTGTTATCCCGCCAGGGCCTTCAATTGCACATCCACGGCCTGATCGAAGAACCCCGACTCTTCCGCATTTTAGCCAAGATGTGTCGACGAGTGGCCCCCAGCATCCCTATTCAGCTGCCGGTCGTCCGTCGGCAAGTGTCTCCGGCCTAGTGCAGGGGCAGCAAGCTGGTGGTCGCACGCAACCCGTTCAGCCACCGCCCGACGCAGCTCGGTCGCCAGTTGTTGTTTATCCGAGACCGTTCGTGCCTGCGGGATACTTAGACCCACTCACCGGTGAAGAATCTCTCGAAGACCGCAAACAGTTCATGGCCGACTACAAGTACCTGCCATGTGGACTGATGAGGAAATGTGCCAGAACATCTATCGGTATGTGCGAAAGCCTATTCTCACTTTTGTCCGGCAGTTGGGTTCGCGAGCGAAGAAGTGGGCTACACTTGAGGCGGCTATTCGGGAGGAGTATCTCGAAGACGTGGAGTCCCCGCTGGAGAGGTATAGTGCGCTGAGTCAAGGAAGGCATGAGTCGGCTCGCCACTTCCTGTGGCGCTTGAATTCATTCGCTGAGCAAGCGGACCTCGATCTGAAGACGCCACGAGCCGTGGAGAATCACCTTAACCGGTTTCATCGGGGTCTGCGCGATCCGGTCGTCAGGGCCAAGTTGTCTGATGTTTCGGTTCGCTCCGTTAAAGATCTCGATAAAATGCTTCGACTCCACGAGCAGCGCACCGGCGCAGACCGATCGGATGGCCGCCTGGATGCTCGCACTAACGAGCGTAGCCAAAGCCGGGAACGTGACAGAGAATACGAGCGTGACCGTCGTGATCGCGAGAAGAGTTCGTCACGCAGCCGTTCGGCGTCGACCTACTGGGCCTATCAGGATGATTACACTGGGAACGAGTATGTGCGGGATAACGGGTCTCTGCGACGCGACTCCGAAGACGAACGGGCGGTGCGGTTCCGACTGGATCATGATAGAGAGAGTATCTCCGACGAAGAAGATGCAGTTGCCTACCGCGTCGCCGGGACACCAACGCCAAGCTACGGACGCTCTCACGCGAGTCCGACCCGATGGCCCAACTCGAGCCCGCATGGTGGTGCGAGACCGCGCCCGCCCTTCCGTGCAATTTCGCCGGGACAGGCGGTAGCTCATGTGCCTGCGCAGTACCAGGCGCCAGTTCCAGCATTAGCCCCGGCTTCTACGCTTAAAAGTTCGAGTGCGGTTCCTACCTCGACTCTACACGCAGAAGCGAGCGGACCAAATGGCCAGGTTCGAGGCCCGTGCTTCAATTGCCAGCAGTACGGACACCTGGCCTCAGATTGCCCGATGCGCCAGCAAGTGGCAAGACCCACGTGCCAATGGTGTTCCGGCTCACATTCGTCTGAGAGTTGCGGTAAGAAGTGTCCAGCGTGTTCGCAATTTCATGTCAAGAGCGAGGATTGCCCAGTTGTGCGCATGCTCGATGAGCTCAAGACTTGGTACCAGACCCCTGGTCGAGAAGAGTCAGGTGTCGGATTGCCATCAGGCGTCACGCAGTATTTCACCGAGGCGTCAAACTAGGCCGCTCGCCGGAATTCAGGGAACCGGTACGCGACGAGCGAGAATCCCCAAGTAGAGATTTGGCTAGTCAACCCGACAAGTCAGCTCTCGTCATGCATGTTTATGCGTTTATCGGTGCTGACGAGGGCGAAGAGGTCAGCATTGATAAAGAATCAATCACTTTACAACATCACAGTGAAGCGCATTCATTTGTTGTGAAGTCAGACGGGTTCGATCCAAATCGCCGGATATCTTTCCGACGTCAGCCCGGCGAACGCCGGGGGTGGTGGTCGGAGCATGCAAGAACAATGCGAGAGACCGGTATAGCGTTAGTCGGAGGGGCGGTGTGCGACCGCCGAGTTACCATTCTGCTGGACTCCGGCTCCGACACCAGCATTCTGAGCCTGGATGTGGCTCGGACTCTCGGTCTCAAGCTGACGTTCAACGAAAGACTGAAAGTGAAAGGAATTGGTGGCGTGGTGACGTACGTGACTGCAAGGGCCAGCGTTAAGATAACGCTAGGAATGAGTGTTGTCTACTTCATGGACATTTGGTGCGGCAATATCGGCGAAGGGATTCAGTGTCTGTTAGGGTTCGACTTTATGGTGGCAGCTGGGGTGCGATTGAGCGCGAATGAAGGTGTAGTCCGGCTCCCTGACGAAGAGAGTGTCCCACTCGTTAGTCGAGGTGCGAGGCCCAAGCTCCCCAAACGCACGCCAGTCTCTACACAAGGTGACTTATATATCGCTCCAGGTCGAGGTGTAACTGTGCCCATTGTGTACGGGAGATTGGATCCCGAGCTGGTGGTTTGGTTGAGGCGCGGCCGCGCCTGGCTCCCAATGTTGTTATATGACGATCGGGGGCGTCCGGATGCGATCCGTGTGGTGAATGTCTCAGGTCAACCCCTGCAGCTGCCGGGCAGTACGCCAGTCGCATATTTGGTCGAGGTTGGTCATTTGCCAGATGGAGAGCTATGCGTACGTGCTGGGTCTCCCAAGTATGCAGAATGGCAGACTCTTATCTACGAGAGCTCACAATCCCGCCTTATGGCGCGTCGCCAAGACCGAGCAGATTACGTATTCAACCAGAGTCTTCCCCCCGCGGTCTCCGCGCCAGCATACCCGACGCCTAAGAAGATACTAAAACGCGGAAGCGGCGGAATACCCGAGCCAGCTATCGAAGTGAGCAGGCATCCTCGCACCCTCCCCGACCCCGGTTCTGCTCGTGTTTCGGTGTCGCAGGGACCCCCAGAGCAGGCATGCGCTGGAGATGTATCTCGCTCGGCAGCTCACGAAGATGTGCGGAGTGTCGGTCTCGGGACCCCCGAGGCACCGAGTCCATTCGCCTCCAAGGCCGGATTTTCCCCAAGTTCTACCGGAATGATGCGCGAGGTGAACTCAACTCGCATGCCCCCGGCTCTCGCACGCTCGCACGGTCTGCATCTGCGGGAAGGAGAGGCACTCGTAGCTGCCTCGACGGAAGCGAGAGGTTCGAACAGCGACAAAGTTCTCGAGAGCCACACAGCGTTACGGTCGAGCGCGACATGCGAAGTAGTCATGAGGCTCGTGATTATGGACGCGAGCCAACCTGTGCTCGCGAGTACCCTCGCCCTGCAGCGGAGTCCGGAGAGGAGTGCGGACATCCGGTCAACGTTAATACCAAGTGATCCAGGACCGGCCTTCGAGCCACCCACGCGCCTAGCGTCTGTGTTCAAGGCAGTAGCTGAGGCCGAAGTTAACGGGGCTGGGTCGGAGGAGCAGCCCGCCGAGGAAGAAGCTTCTGTATTTTATCACGAAGGTGCTGATTCGTTGTCCCTCCATGCGCTACGGGACCAACTAGCGATGTTGCCAGATTTCGACAAAGAGCCTCCGCCGGCGAATATGGACGACGCGAATGCCGGCGAACCCGACGAAAACACGTTAGAGGAACTCGACAAGCTCCGCAACATATTGCGTAAGCATCAGCCGGCGTTCATGAGCTCTGGCAATGCGCTACCTCCACCGGCCCGAGGAGTGATATGCGACATCGAAGTCCCGGATGGCGTGAAGCCGATTGCGCAACGACCACGACCGATTAAGTCTCACTTGCTCCCAAAGGTTTACGAGCTGTTGAAAGGGCTGTTGGAATGCAGTATTATCGAGTATTCGGACTCGGCGTGGGCGAGCCCGATAGTAATCGTCATGAAGAAGAACGGCCAAAACATCCGACTTTGCATTGACTACCGCCTGGTGAATCAACTGATCAAGCTTATGAGGTATCCTCTCCCTCTAATCGACCAGTTGCTGGATGACTTCGAATCTGTAATGTGGTTTCTAAGTTTGGACATGGCCAGTGGATTCTGGGCCGTGCTGATGACTCTGCGAGCGAAACGCATCAGTGCATTTATCTGCTCGTTGGGCCACTTCCAGTGGGTGCGTATGCCTTTTGGCTTGAAGAATGCGCCACTCATATATCAACAAGTCATCGAAAATTGCCTCTGGGGATTCGTCCGACTACCTCCACGCCTTGAGGCCGAAGTCGACCCCGATGTTCTCGAAGGGGTGGGATTATCTCCCGGTCCTCCCTCCGGAGATCACAACCGAGACATCGGAGTCAACGCCGGCAAACCTGACCAAGGCGATCCGACTACTGGAGCTGACAACGAGACAGTTTTTCAGAAGAACCTCCCGGCCCCGCGGTGCATGGGCCCGGTTCTAGGTCGAAGCTCATACATCGATGACATCGCGGCGGGTACCAAGTCGTGGGACGAGCTCTGCGAACTGGTCGACAAACTACTATACCGGATCCGTTACTGGGGACTATCGGTGAGTCTCCCGAAGAGCTCGTTTGGCAAACGCTCAATCGAGTACTTGTCCCACCGAATAAGTCGGGACGGACTCCGAGCTCTACCAAAGATCGCCAAAGGCATCGACCGAGTCCAGTTTCCAACCACGCTAAAAGGGGTACAGTCCTTCCTCGGCAGCTTGAATTACTATCACAAGTTCATAGAAGACTATTCAGTAATTGCGTCCGCACTGTACGAGCTGACAGACGAACAGATCAAAGCAGGCCGGGACTTAAACCGAGCGAAGCAAGCGTTCGACCTATTGAAGACCAAGATTCAGTCACCACCAGTCCTTCGACATCCGGACCGGACGAAGCCGTTCTCGGTGATTCTTCATGCGAACCCGTGGGCAGTAAGCGCAGTGCTGGCCCAGGAGCACGAAGGTAAGCTGTGGCCAGTTCGTTTCACCGGCCGCACTCTACACGATGGCGAACTCCGGTACCACGAATCTGAAAAGGAGGTCTTAGCCCTGCTGCGTGTTTTGACCACGTTCTACACGCTAATTTCGGGTTCCGAGTTGATCGTGTACACTAGGTATTCAGTGCTGAAGTGGCTGATGACGTCAAAAAGCCTCGGTGACCGGCTGCTCAAGTGGGCAACCTTCCTCTCGCCATGGACGTTCGAGGTCAGAAAAATCGACAAGGACGAGGACGCACTGGCGTCACTGTTCGCCGCCGGCATCACACCGCGCGAAAACCTGGATGAGATTGCGAACAAACTCGCTCCGGCCAAGTCTAGGAAGATTAGGCCGCCCGTCATCAGCCTGGAGATGCTATCCGCCGAGTACTCCGGTTTCGTACTCAGTTTTGACGGCGCCGCCAAATGGAAGACTGGTGTCGGCAGCGCCGGGTTCGTGTTGTGGAAATTGCCGGCATGGACTCCGGTCCACGCGGAAGCGGCTTACCTAGAAGGAGTCTCAGTCAACGAGGCGGAGTACCATGGCATGCTGAATGGATTGCGGCACGTGCTGGCCATGTTCGGCACGATCGATATAGTAGTAGCCGGGGATTCGAGACTCGTGATCGAACAGTGTCAAGGCACGATGAACTGCAATACGTCCCGACTCCAGCTGCTCCTTAACCAGTTCGAAGAACTGAAGTCCCAGCTCAGAAGTGTGCGCATGGTCCACGTTGCTCGCGACTTCAATGCAGCGGCTGACTACATGACCAGCAAGGCCCTCCAGTCCAGCTCGCCAGTCGTGATAGAAGACCGTGAGGAGTTGCAGCGGATCGGCCAGCTGAATCGTCTCCCGTCTAGGATCGTCGCCACGCCAACGCAGGAAGAATCACCAGAGGTAAGTCTACCACAGGGCACGGGTGAAGAACCAGAAGCGCACCCCGGATCCGATGAAGAAGAGACCCGGGGCGAGTCGCCCCGCAGTCCGGATGAAGGATGCGAAGGAGGTTTGGTTTACGTTACCCGACGTCGGTATGAGCATCGTCGGCTGGATCCGACTCCAGAAGAACAACTAACCCCGCGAAAGACCTCCGGAGCACAGGCCACCACCTCAAGATCGAGATCACAGCCGCACGATGAAGTCGAAGAGCGATGGGCGCGCATTCGAGTGCACCAACGGGGCGACCGAGAACTGGGCCAACTAATTGATTTCTTGTCAGGAAACCTAGACGCGCTCACAGCAGAGGAAGCCCAAGCTGCCGCGAAACAAGCTGATTCGTTCGAAGTCGACGAAGCCGGGATTCTCCGATACTCCGGGACTAAGTCGGCGGCCAGACAAAGGGGCGACACTCTGAGGCTGGTAGTTCCCCCAGACATGAGATGCGACGTGCTCCACCTACATCACGACGACATCCAAGGTGGTCACCAAGGAGTAACGCGAACGTTCGAACGAATCAAAGCCGAATACTATTGGCGGGGTCTGTACCGAGATGTCGAGCAACATGTGCGCGAGTGCGTCGACTGCTCCACGTCGAAAGGCACCGCACCCAATCCGGGCCCCTCGCCAGGCAATGTAATGCCAGAGTACCCCATGCAGATCATATCCATGGACTTTGTGATACCGCTACCGGAGTCTCATCAAGGCAATACGGCTCTGCTCCTGTTCCAAGATATGTTCTCGGGCTACATAATGAGTAAAGCTATGCGAGGGACCACCGCCCAAGATGTTGCCGAAGCTTATGAAGAAGTAGTGTTCAGACGCTTTGGTGCAAGTTCGGAGATCCGGCATGATCGTGACCCACGTTTCATGAGCGAGGTGTTCGGCCATTTCACGCGAATGATGGGTAGCCAACAACGAGCGACGCTGGCGTACCGGCCGCAGGCCAACGGGCAACAAGAGCGGTCAGTACAGACGGTTGTCCGAAGCATTCGATCATATATCGAGGAGCCGGGGCAGGAAGACTGGGAAGACTTAGCCGGTCGTCTCTTGTTCGCCCTCAACACGTCCATGGACGCGACTCGCCGGGAGACTCCGTTCTTCTTAGTGCATGGTTGGGATGCTAAGACCACAATGGCTGCGATGTTATCGCCGAAGCCGGCTCGTAGGACGGATAGACTACGCGCCTACACCTGGAGGCTCCAAGTTCAGCGCGAATATCAGCATGCGCGAGAAGAAGCCCGGCGTTTGCAAGAAAGAACAAAACGCGCTCGCACCGAAGAACGGACTCAGGCGTGGACCGACCTCGCAGACAGATTCATGTCGGGATTCGAAGTTGGAGACGCAGTCTGGCTCTATATCGCTCAGGTAAGACCCGGCCTCACTAGGAAACTTGCTCACAAATGGCACGGCCCGTTCCGGATTGTCGAAAAGAACCAGGACTTCATGTGCAAGTTTGAAGTCCAAGGCTCACCGTATCGAGTGTTCCCGTGGGTTCACGTCGGTAGGCTCAAGCCGAGGTTGCTTTCCCCAGAACGCCCGACTAGCTCCCCCACGAACGTCCCGGAAGAAGCCGATTTCGACGCAGCCCTCCTCCCAGAAGACAGCTGGGAGCCGGATCGCGGGTTCAATGAGTATGAAGTCGAGGCTCTACTAGATGTCCGGTGGAGTCGGGTCCGCAACGCGAGACGTGGAAGGGAGTATCTGGTCAAGTGGACCGGATATGAAGAGCCGACATGGGAACCTGTGCACCGCCTGAATTGCGGGCGGCTGTTATACGAGTTCGACCGCAGCGCCCGAGGCAGGGCGCGCTTTGCCGCGGTGCAAGTGGACGAAGGCAGTGACGAGAGCGAGATACCCGGCGAAAAGGGGCTGCGGCGCCCCTCAAATCGCGAGATGGCTTCGCCCAGCCAGCCGCGATAGCCAGCATGAAGTCCAACTTGACCCGGGAGCAGCCGACTGGTAAGAGCTGTTCAATGCAGTCGTATCGCTCCCCAAGGTGGGTTGATGCCAGCCAGTAGGCCGGCCGTCTGGCCGTAAGGGCCGGACGCCGCTCTAGCTGATGAAGAGAGCGAGTATGTATGTTTGCATATGTAGGGGAAAAAAACAAGAAGACCAAAGGGAAGGCATGTATTAAGGGGCGACTGACTTACTGATCTGCCGCTATGTTGATCAACGAAGAGGAGTGCAAAACGACTAAATCATGGGAGAATCACCGGACAAGTCGATGGCGGACGGCGCGGGCGAAGCTTGACTTGAAGAGGCCGGCGAAGGATCCACGACACCCTGAGCAGAAGCGGGAACCCCAGGTGGATTAGAAGACCCCGCCTGGCTCGCTAGTGGCCACTCGCCCAAGATCTCTCGAAAGATCGCATCGTTCATCGACGCGCCGGACGTTGAATCGTTCAACTTGTACCATTCGGCAATCTTCTGCGTCCACCCCACCCAGTCCGCCAGAAGCCGTTGATCGTATGAAGCTTTGTAGAAGTCTGGGCCCGGTGTGCGGAGGGAGCGGACTCCATCTTCACTATGGGGATAGTCGGGTGACAACCAGTTGTCCGGCACCGACCACGCGACCCCGAGGTAATGATGATAACGGAACGCCATCTGAGCACGAACCTTCAGCGATTCGATGCAGCGGTCTTCGCGGCCGGCGTAAAAGGATCGGATCGGCTCCTCCTCGTCGATGGCTCCAAGTTGCTGACGTAAAATGCGGCTGCGGTCCGCGCCAGGCTCAACAGATTGAAGACGGGTCATGTCGGGGACCCAAGTGCAGTGGAGCGCGGGCCTGAACCAAAAGGCGGGTTCACACGAGCAAGTCGTCGAACGCCCGAGGCCAGCTCTTCGGACTGTCCAGCTTGCGACCTGATCAACTATCTTTGTACCCGTGTGAAACCAATGAAGGTGCTCCCAGAACGCTTGCCGGAACCGATAGCCGAAAAGTAGGAGCACGACCAGCCATTCCTGGCTGTCCCCCTTGAGGGTAGCCGGGTCGAAAGTCCAGATCTGCGTCACCCGGTATTTGTAGACTTCTTCCCACAGTTCGAGATCCATCAGCTCTTGATAAATATCGGCCCCACATTCGGCGCCATAAGATCGCACGACGCCGCTGGACGCCGGCTTGGACACGACAAGAGTGGAGAAGAACGGCGACGACGGAAGACCCTTGTCTCGAGGCACAGCCATGTTCTCCCGCTGCATCGGGACCCCGTTCAACTTGGCTCGGAGGAGCGCTCCAGACAGCGCAGACACCAATGTACGGAATACGGGGGCCCAGTTGAGCACCCGGTTGGCCCCCATCACGGTTCCTTTTGGGAAGTGCAGCGTAGACCAGACGAGCTTGAACTCTACTTCGGCCAAATCGGAGCTCAAGGGCGGGATGCCGCGTCTGGCGTGAGCGAGCACGGGAAGTTCGGCCTTGTACGCCGGAGTGTGGCGCATCCACTCCATTCGCTTGTCTGGTGTGGTGAGTGTCGTAGGCACCGCCGGCATCCGCGATGCGATCACATCTGGATGAAGCCTTGGCATGTCACTTCCAAGCATGGTGAGCTCGGGCTCAGTGGGAAAGGTCACTTCGAGGGCCCCATTCTCAGCGTCAGAAAACTTCATTGGAGGAGGTGCCTTCTTCTTCTTCCTCACCGGCTTCGGCTTCGCGCCACTCGGCGGCGCGACGGTCGCCACAGGAGAAGCGCCAATCGCGCTAGACGTCGTAGCAATCGGCTGCGGGGCCGGAGCCGGAGGCCCGCTGTGTGGTCGCTTCGTCTGTCTATGGGCCGAAGGAGAGAGCGGCGCAGAAGCCGGCCTTTTCAAATCACCCTCCGCACTTGCTGCCTCCTCCTTCTCTTCTCGCTCGTCCTCACTGCCGTTGTTGGATGAGGATGTGGGGGCGGCTCCCTGATTGAATTCGATATCCGGGTTTCCAGTTCCGAACTCCGGCCGTTCATCCTCGTCATCCCCGTCGTCCTCCCCTTCACTGTCGCCGTCGTCATCACCACCTCGGGGCCGCATTACTATGCGCCCGTGGTGTACCGTAGGCGAACTGCTCGCGCCTGGCGGCGGCGGAGCGGTCGACTCCGGCTGGGAACTCGTGCTTCGAGCTGGACAACTGGAAGAACCAGAAGAAGCAGAATCAGCCGGCGACGCGCCCGACGAACCTGCCGGAGGAGAAGAAGGTGGTGTCGGTTTCCGAGGCGAACTTGAAGGAACGGAGGACGGTCGTTGCGCCTTGGAAGATACTGTATCCGGCGTTGAGGTCGAGAGCGCCGCCAAGCTAGAGATAGCCGGCCCCGAAGCGAGACCCCCGCCAAAATCGCTGTCGCTGGCTGTTTCGCGCTGCTGGCGGCCACTAATGCTGCTAGAGAAGGCGGTAGAGGTGGCGGCATGATGTACAAAGCTGGATCAAGAGGAGGAACGCAGTAGCCCGGGTAGGGCACGACCACGCAGTTTACGTTGCATAAGCCTGTCGTGTCTCCACGCCGACAAGCTTCCAGCACGTAGAGCAGAGCATCGGGATCGCAACCCCGGAATGAAGCAGAACGCAGAAAGAAACCAGCCACTTCCGTCGGTGAGCCCAGGGACGAAGCCAACCGTGAGGCCAAGGCCGCCACGTTGGTCAGAGCCTCATCCCGCTGGCGCACCGCCTGGTCCCGCTCCTGAGTCAAGGTGTCTCGCTGCGCTATGAGCCTCGTCGCCGCCCGGACGGCCCGCTCTCGCTCGTTACGCCAGCGATCGACGTCTTGTCGCGAATATTCCGGAGCTGGTGGGTGACGAGCGCGCTCATCAGCCAAGACCAGCGCGCGGGCAAGATATCGGATCCACTCGCCAGTCGTAGTCAGCGCCGTCACCGTGTGTCGTACCCGCTCCAGCAGGTTCGTAGCGCCGTATTCCGCCGAGAGCCCGAGGGCGGCCGAATTCGCAGCCACTAACGCCTGCATCATCTCCTAATGCGACATGGGTACGTCGGGGGCCGGTGGGGTGCCAAGAAGAGTGTACGACAGAGGCTGGCCGGCCGGGAGCAGCACCTCAACAGCAGCTACGGAGTCCTCAGAAGCTCCCGCCGAGCCGCTCGCCTGGAGCCCAGCGGCCAAGTCCGCATAAGCCTGTCGCGTTGCAGCAGCGTCGAGCGAAGAGCCGGGAGGTAGCTGCGCCAACTTATGAACTATCGCCGGGAGGGGCGGCATGGCGAAGGTTTCAGCAGATGCACGAGATCCGGACGCGGGCGCGGGGGCTGCGGAACCAGACGCCGCCGAATCGGGCGCTGACGAGTGACCCGAGGCGGGCGCTTGACTCGTAGTCGGGCGCGCGCCTGCTGAAGAAGACTTGCCGGGGTCGGACATGCTACGTGGGCGCGCGGCGGGCGAACTGGAAGTGAGCATCGTGAAGGAGATCGGCCGCGCTGTGGCAGGGAAGAGACACCCGTTAGCCCAACAAGATCGATTGAAGTGACAGGCCCTCACCGCACCCCGCTTCGCGTGTCCGAAAGGCCCTGTCAAAGGCGCGGATGTGATGAAGCGACCCGGCGCCGTGGGCGACGGGGAGCATGCGAGGCGCCGCCGAGCGACTTAGGCAGCTTCAGGTAGTTGATTGAAGAGATTAGTCTCGGTCCGGATTGATATGCCGGACCGGTCCGGTTCACTTGAACCGGTCCGGATTCTCGGCGCCAGGTCCGGCTTTCGGACTTAGTGACGTGTCACAGTGACCCGAACCTTGTGACATTACCCATGTCACTATCGCGGGTCATTCGCAAGGTAGTCAGTCTAGCCAGTCTAGAACCCGGTTAAGTACGAGGGGCGACTTGCCTCCTGTCCTACAATAATAGACTTTGGATTCTGCGGTCAAGTGCTCAAGTCGCTCGCCCTCCAAGCCAAGAAACCGGACCCTCTTCGGCATCCCAGACCCAGCAAGGTACGCTTGCTCGTGTTAGGGGGAGATCGTCTCTCTCCATCACGCTGAAACGGTGGCACGCAGCGCCTCCCACCGACCTTCCTTGAAGTTCGTGCCGCACCCACTTCTCAGCCCAGTCCTCCCACTTTGGGGTACCGCCAGACTCCATGACAAGGCCACGTTGACGGCCCTCGTCTCAAAAACGCAGACTCAGCAGGCCACCCACGACATTAGCCGCCGACGTGATCTAGCGTTCGAGTCCGCCCTCGAGTTCGGAACCGCCCTTGATCTCATTGAATAGAAGACCATCCATCAGCTACCCCACAGTTCCAGCCGCCAACGATTGCTCTTCTTCCGGATCAAAGGCTCACGCATGTCCGGGTGGGATCGTCTTCACAACCGCTGAGGGTGCCCTCATTGCGAGCACGCTGGGGCCAGCGGCGGTTCGGTCTACGACATTGTCTGGGACTGCCCAGCTGCCCAGACACTATGGAGCCGGCTACGGCAACTCTACGCCGCCCTTGGGCTCTGGCGAACTAGGGACGCGACCACGCAGACCGACCTCCTCACCGCGGTCTTCAGCCTTCGGCTGCCGAAAGTACCACCCAAGGTCTGGGAACTACCCGCCCTCCGCAAGAGTCCGCCCGAAGAAGCAGACCCAGGAGCCGGACCGTTCCCCCTCCTTCAAGTGATCTGGCAGCAGCTGACGCTAGAGACGCTCGTGGTGATCAACGCTTGGCGCAACAGCATGGCCGATCAAGACAGAGCGTGGACCCTCTCGCAGGCAGCCGGAGTGCACTCAGCAAGCTGCCACCGAGTGCTCGACACATTACAGTATCGCCTCACGCAACAACCGGACGCACCGGACTTCACGGTGGGGCTTCTGTCCAAGTTTCGCAGCCTGTTCGACCAGGTTCATGAACTGGACCACGAGTTGCCTCCCGTCGACTCGCCCAAGATGGTGCTCTTCTTCGAAGGACGTTCCAATAGCAATCCTGGCCCCGGGGGCGCAGGCAGAGCATGGCAAAAAATGATTGGTATTGAGTTATTGTCAAGATTGTTTTACCCAATTAGTGATTGTGCCATGGTCTCCAATATTCGAGAGATTGTGACAATTGTTACAATTTATTTATTACACAATTGTAAATATTGTCGTAATTACGGCTACTGGTGGGGCCACCCATGGAGGTGTTTTGGGTGGTGGCGCACACTCGCACGCAACAGACCAAAAGCGCTGGTTGTGACGCCGCCTGGCTGCTTCACAGCCCCAAATGAACACTCTCTAGTCCTTGCGCATTCCACAATTCGCTCTTTGGCACTCTCTAAACGTTCAAATCCTCCCATGTCGTCCAACGTCTCGAAGCTCACGAACCGCGAGATTGTCCGCGTCATGTACCGCGCCACTACTCCGCCATCACCAAACGCTCTTGCCTGCACTGTCTGCAGCCGTGTGGTCAAGCAGAAGCAAGGTTCCGGCTACAAAAACCTCATCTCACACCTCCACCAGCACCGTGGATTTGAGGACGCTGCCCTGTCTGCTATCGAACAGAAAGGCGGTGCGAAGCCCGTTGCATCTTTTTTCGTCGACAAGGGCGCGGATGCTACCTTCAGGTGGCTCGAACTGATCGTCAAAAAAAACCTCCCGCTCACGTTCGTGGATGACGAGCTGGTACGTCGCTCTGTTAAGTTCGACCCACTCTCGTACCACACGTTTGTCGAGCGCTTCTACCGCACTGTTGAGCTCGTGGAGGGGAAGATTGCTGAAGAGCTAAAGGACAAGCTCTTTGCACTCGTCTTTGATGGCTTCACAGAGGGTGCGGAGCATTGCCTCGGCGTGTTCGCCGCCTACGACGGTGGGATGCGAAATCTTACCTTCTCACCATTTGACGATGACTCATCGATGACTGCCGACGAGCATATTGAGTTTTTAGACTCGCTCATGGACGATTTCAAGCTTGACGTCAAGAATTTGGTATGCATCGTTTCCGACAATATGTCTACGAACCGTGCTATCTCTAAAAGAACAACTATCCCCATGGTTGGTTGTGCCTCGCATCGTCTCAGTCTTGCTGTGAAGGATGTGAGACGGGCAAAATGCCATTGTTGAAGCAGGTCTCAGATCTGATGCGGAAGCTTCGATCTGTGAAGCGTTGGGCAAAATTGAAGGAAAATGGCTGCAAAACTAAACCAATGGTGTTGCATGACCTCCGGTGGATGGGCTACTACGACCTTCTGGGCCGCTATATGAAGATTCGGCCTTTTCTTCACCTCTTCGAGGACGACCACGAGAGCGAACGTGGGGACACCAGCGACGATGCCCCTACCTCTGTTGCCTCGCTTATCCCATCGGCGGCCGAGCACGCGGAGCTCAAGCAACTCTACGAAGATATGGACAGTGTATCTTACGCGACTCGGATGCTGCAGTCTACAAGGCGCACTATTGGTAAAGTGCGCGACCTGTTCGACATTTTGATCGTTGACTTTCCCTCTATGGCAAATCGCCTCTCCCCTACTGCGTCGATCGTAGAGTCCGTTGATTTTGAAGCTGCCCTCTGCAAAATCCAGTCGCGTTCGGAGTCGTCGCTCCGCCCGGCCGAGACTGCGACTGTAAAGAAGCTGCTCGGTAGCCCAGCCGGAAACCAGGCAAGCAGCGCGCCGTCGACCAAAGTTTCAGGTGCTCACGGAAAGAAAAAGCGGTCGGCGGACGAAATTCGCGAGGTTCTGAAGTCAAAGAAACAGTGCCGTGAGGACAGTCTGTCACGGTACGTAAAGACTGAGTAGATACCGCCAACCTCCGTCGCGGTAGGACGTGTTTTTTTCGTAGGTGAAGGCGGCGACTGGATTCCTCCGCCGCAGCATGTCGACGCGTACACTCGATGGACTTCTTGTCCTCAAGTTGAACTGGGATCTTCTCACACTCGAAGTTGTCTCTAATGCGATTAAGTCCCTCCGCGATGATGATAGTGATGTTGAAGGTGCAGTTTCGTGCAGCGAAAATGAGCTTGACAGTGAGTAGATCCGACAATAAAACAATCTATTGCAATACCCGAATAATTGATTGTGCCATATAATCGAGCAACAATCAATAAACAATAAGATTTTGCTATGCTCTGGGCGCAGGAGCGGTCATCGCCCACGTCGCACCATAAGCGACTTGATGAGTGGTTGTGGAGGGGTCCACATCCCGGACCCCTCCACAACCACTCATCAAGCCGCTTATCGTGGCCTTCGGGACGGTCTCCGGGCCGCCCACGCCGACGGATGGCGCGGTCTCGCGGTCATCAGCTCAAGCGGGCTAATTCTCCGACAACTTCGGGAGTATCGAGCGCCACGCAACGAGCGGCTCCGACCACTCTACAACCAAGCGCGCTATCTAGCCGACACCTCTCACTGGCACCAACAGGTGAGGGCCCACAACGGTACATTTATTGCGCTCAATAGACTTCACCTTCATCATCATCACGAGCCAACGAGCCACGAGCTTTCACTTGGCCGTCAGCTTGGCCCCGGAGTTGTAAGAGCATCTCCACCCGTCACTGTAAAACGCCCCTGTAAAACGATAAATTTCCCGGAGCGTAATTTACTTCCCCATCGCTGCCCTGAAAATAAATAAACTGTAAAAACGACACTGCAAAAATCGCCTCGACAGTGCAAACATGCGCACGTTTCCAGTGCGAAAGCCGATTTTGCAGTGTCGGGGTTCTCAGATATTCTCAGCGATTATCAGATATCATCAGTGCGTTTGAGGGGACACCGCGCCATTTCAAGTTTTCCCCTTCAAGATCGGCACGGCGCGCACGCATCGCTGCGAACAGGTTCGTGCCTGCAACTGCGAGATGCGATCTACGCTCCACTCCGCACCCTGTCTTGCCCTGCTCATCCACCGCGCCTGTGCTCTGCTCGTTGTAGTCCTTTTCGCTGTCGACGATGCCAACGCTACTTTTTTGGAGGAAGATTCAAACAACTCGTTTTCAGTGGCATTTTTTTAGTGTCACGGTGGGGGATCGCTCCATATATTCTCATGAACGCCATATCTTTCACGGTTAATCAGGTTTCTCAGGGGCGTTTTTACAGTGATGGGTGGAGATGCTCCAACCACTCCAATTAGCTCAGAATCTGATCTGTCTCGGAAATTGTTTTTTACATCCGAAAATTGTTTTTTAAAGCCCAAACTGTTTTATTCACTCGATAGTCATCTCCCATTTTGTTCTCGAGGAGATTTGTCATCCGCTTTTGAAAATTTACTCGATAGTCATCCATCTGGAGAGCCTACTCGCTGGTCATCCGTCACCTACTCGAAAGTCATCCGCACCCAGGAACCTCCAGTATCGAGTCTGGGACAGCGTGATAAGTGGGACACCACATGGCGAGCTCTCTGGATGCAGCCAGATATATACATTTTTTTGTATTACCGAAGAAGTTGGACATCTGGGTGGTCAGGTCAGACCCACCGAGCGTCAGCTCCCTGGAGATCTACTCTGGCCTACTACGCTTTCGTCCGCGAACTTGGCCATGCTCGTATAGCCCTGTGGCTCGGTGACCGTCTTCAAGCAAGTCCTTAGCAGGCCTTAGCGGCCGCGTGTCGTGCGTCACATCCGAAAGAAGGAGACGCGTAAGTTCTGCGTCAACGGGTGTCCAGTCGGTTGTGGAGGTTTCACTGCTTCGTTGGTTCATCGCATGATTGGCGAGGAACTCTGCCATCTTGTTGCCGGCGCGTAGAGCGTGCATGAATGAGACGGTTGGGAGGTGGCTGAGCAAGCTGGTTGTGCAGTGGGCTCACAGCCCACTACAAGAGAGTAGGTTCTTTAAGAGAGAGTTGTCCCTTCGGTGTCTCTGATTGGTCAGAGACGCGTGTGTTCGTGTTGCATTTCCATTGGTGGACATTCTCTGAGATTTCATCCTATCAGAGGACGATATCGCATATATAGGTTTTATTAGGACACCAGAGTAGGTTTAATGAGGTCCAGAGATGTCTGGACCTCTCAATGCAGAGTCCAACTTACCGTCAAGTCAAGAGCCCTATCTGAGCGTCGGGACAGGGGTCTCGACGCTGTGTAACGGATCTGCGCTCGTTACAGGTTGTCCGTTCGACATATCGTCTGAGGTGTTTGGATCGGCAGTTAGCTAGGCCTGCAGCCTGGCGCAACACGAGTTCGCTGTCCCCAATGAGCGTGATCTCTGGTGATAGGGAGTCGTACTGTCGCACACAATCTTGCAGTCCTCGGTGTAGGGCCGCGTGCTCGGCTTCGTTGTTGGTACCCTTGGGCCCTACATACGTGGATGCCCACCATGCCAATTCCCAGTGAGCGGCAGAGAACGCGATAGCATACGCATCCGTCTCCGGCCACGCCTGGGTTCCCCCTGGAGCCTCCGTCGAAGTAAAGCCGGACTTCGAGTTGATTCTCGGCTGGTGTGTCTGTGTCGTCGTGGAGGATGCCCCAGAAAACATCAAAGTCCGTGGCGAGAGGCGCAAAAACGTTGTCATCCGCTCCGTTCTCACATAGGGCGCGTAGTTGGTGGTCGACCGTAGACCAGATCATGGCCTCCAGGCCTTTTTCTGACGGTCTGACATATCTGAAGAGTGCTGAGTTTCTGTGTAGCCAAAGGTGGTGTGCTCCGATCGTACATATGACCGCCCAAGTGTGACTGATAAGCTCTTGTCGCTTGGCTTGTCGTGGTTCCACCTGTGCAAAGTAGTCGTGAAGTTGGGATCGCTGGGCCGGTGGTTGCCGTGCAAATATTGCAGAAGCCGCTCCTCCAGTGCCTGTAGATCCTGTCCAGCCCATCCACACGTTAGACCAAAACTGTGCTGCTCCCGCACACGTCCATAGAATGTGCTCGTACATAGCTATCTCACAACCGGTGCAAAATCGGTGTGGGCATGGCACCTCCTTCCCAGTGGAGTCTTGGAGGGATAGTCCCCCAAGCACAAGGCGGTACCAAAAGAATCGCTGATACTCGGAGAGACCGTTCTGGCGCTGGGACAGGGCTCGTAGGGAGACGGTCTGCAGAGCCGGTGCAATCTCTACGTTGCGCTCTCGTTGCTTTGCCAAGCGTTCCGCCAGTTTGACGAGGCCAAGGAGTGGGTTATGTAAAGCCGGTCGTATGAGTCGGCTTCCTCAAGGCTAGTGCAGGTTTGGGGGGGTGCTGGGAGCAGTGGGATCAACATCGGAGCATGCTGTAGGCGCGGATGCCCGGCCAGCGTGACTGGCGGGCCCTCTCGTAAGGCTACTAAATCGGCTTCACTTTCTTCAGCGTCGTCTAGTGCCTCGAACCGGAGTGGGCGCTGCCAACCCTGTGGGTGGGCTGAGAGCCGAGGAGGTGGCGAGTCCTGAGGTTGGCTCTCCCATTTGTCTCGCAGCCGCACTCCATGGATGGTTCTGTCTTCTTGTAGCGTCCATTCATAGGCATTGAATACGTCGTGATGCATATTCGCGTAGACACGCGTCGCTTGGTCGGTCGGGTCACCAGGCAATGTCGGAATGTTGGCGATCAGGATACTGAGCCAAAGACCGTGGTTATGCGCGGCGGACTTCCGCATTCGATGCGGATCGCCGCATAGGTTGCGGAAACGGAAGAGGCCGGGTTCGACTTCGGTCAGGCCAAGTTCCTCGACCGTCCGCAATCGAATACCTCGATGCGCATCGTGGTGTACCGCCTCCTTGGACCGTGTGCGGATCCACTCGATATCTGCCCAAGGGAACTCATTCCAGAAAGTTCTGATCTCGACGGTCATCGAGGTGTACACCGCCGTCTGGGTAGGCCGCAGATTCGCGGGTACCTGGATGCCCGGTGGTCGAGGAGAGCCATTGCACGCTCTCTCAAGGCCGCTGCGTTGCGGTCGGAGAGTGTATCGGGATGAGGATAGCTGGATGATCGCATTAACCAACGTAACGGCCGCGGTCGTTGCTTTGGCGCTTGCTGTCCTGGTTCCTGTGGGGATGGTGGTCGATCTACTGGGAAAGATTGCCATGGATCCCTGCCGTGCTTCTTCCCGCTGTGAGTGGTAGACCACTCGCAAAGCCTCCCAGTACTTGCGATGATGAGGTTGAGAGTTCCATCTTAAGATCCGCGTTGCTGCTTGGGCTAGCATTGCTCCTCGGTAGTCCCGGAGCCCCATTCCTCCCAACGCTCGCGGGAGCTCCATGATTTCCCGGTCGAGCCGATAGGCTCTCGGCGGTTCCCGTACTAGAGTCCCTTTTCACGCAAACTGGCGCCAGAGGTTGTCTATACTCTGTTGGGTCGCCTGATCGGGTGGGAAGAAGCGTGCCGTGAAAAGCAAGCTAGACGTTCTCGCTAAATTGATCATCTGGACTCGGTCACTAACCCCAGTGGCGTATTGTCCGAGATTACCCAATCGTTTGGTCACTTTACCAAGGCGCTTGTCCCGTTGGCTTGATGGAGATCCGCTACCCCGATCTCGACTCCCAAGTATGGGACGATTTGACCCCGTGGAACCACCGGGAAAGGTCCCAACCACTCGTTCTGGTACGTCGGATCCATGACGATTGCGTGACATTTTGTCGGCTGCACCCGAAGCCTCGAGACGGATCCAAAACGCTGCAAGACGCGTGTGAGATCCTCCACCATGCCCACGTCGTCAATGAAGACGGCAGAGTCATCGACAAACGCCGATAACGTGTGACGGTGAGATCGGTATATGCCGTGGTGTTCTATGCCCTGGATTAATGGTTCTGAGTCGAGAGCGTGTTTCAATGTTTCCGCTGCAAAAACAAAAAAGCAACGGAACAAACGGGCACCCTTGAAGTATTCCGGAGACTTTGTCAAACCTGCTTGATACCTCACCATTCACAAACACTTGTGCAGTCGTATCCTGGTGGAGTCGCCGCAGAAGATCGATAAAATCCTTTGGATATCCAAAATCCTCCATGGCTTTCCAGACAAATTCTCTCTCAACCGAGTCGTATGCTTTGCTGAAGTCCACCAGTACGATGGCTCCAGTGGGTCCGACACTTGGTGGAGGATCGCTCGCATCAATGTGATGCTATCGTCCAGCCCTCTTCCCCGCACGAAACCGTGCTGATAGGTGTATTCAAGCTGGCTTGGACTCGGTCTGCCAGAATCTTCATGAAAATTTTGTAGCTGGATTGGAGCAAAGAGATGGGACGATAATTCGCTGCCTGCGTGAGGTCGCCAGCTTTCGGAATCGGCACAATCAACGCTTGCGCGAAGCTCGCCGGTGGCGGGTCTCCTCGCATAACTCTGGCGAACCATCGCGCGAGCCACGGCGCTAGCAGCGAGCCCCAGTCCTTGAAGAAATCATTGTTTAATCTATCCGGACTGGCGGCTTTATGACGTCCGAGCTGCGCTATTGCAATCAGTACCTCGTGTTCACGCACTTCCTCCAGGAGAGCCTGGCCCTGCTCCTCGGTCAACCTGTGAGTTTGTGGGATGGCATATAACTCCGCGCAGGTTCTCCGTAGGGTGTCCCCGCTCATGATGCACTCCAAATATGGGCTTCATTTCCGCCGCCATAACGTCCGCTTCAGATGCGTGCAGTGGCAAGTCAGTACTAGTAGTTCTGGTCAATCTGGGTATTGCTCTGCGTTGGTCCCCATGCACAAGCCGCTTGAACAGATGCGCCGAGTTCCCACTCCTCTCCAATATATTCCGTTGGTACACTTTGCGCTGCTTCCTCTCAGCGCGAGCTTGACTATACTTGGTGAGATCTTCGAGGCAGCCAGATATATGATGTAAGCAGACTCTCCGATTCGCGGCTGGCCGCACAAGGCTTGTGAATGGAGTGGAATTGCCACCCCAGACACAAGTATGGAGCACACTTAGCGGGTATGCTCCCACGTCTCACGCCCGGTGGGTTTCCCCTGCCTCCGCAGGATCCCCACCGGTAGCACAGTCCGGTTTCCTCCAAGAGAGGTTTTACGGTACTGAGGAACAATGCCGCGCATTTGCACAGGAAGCTCTGGATATTGGAAATGACCTCGAGTATCGAATTCCGCAGTGTGATGATGTGACGCGAAGGTTATACATTGAACTTGATCACGCACGAACGTGCGTGGAGTTGGTTGAAGTATTTCTTGGCGTGGAAACAGAAATTCCAACGTTTCTTTAGGACACTGCTCCTTTGATTTGCTGTTCATTACTAGAGCATCAAGACGCAGTTTGTGCGGCGACGTCCAAGCGCCGAAAATGTATCGTACCGGCTGTGGAATCATTACTGACATCACCATTTATTCCTGGCGACATTGTTCCACTGAGTCGTCCTAACGATCTTCAAACAGTCCGAGTTCGGCGACATAATATCATTGACTGCGCGAGCCAATCATCCAAAAATCGTGCCAATACGGTATACAACGATCCTCAACTTACAGCAACACCAACTGCGAATCCACCTCAGCACCAGCCATCTGATATCGATGAGCTCCTCGATGATGCGGTAAGTAGTATCGACTCAAGGAATGACGAAGCGGAAGTACAGCGTCAAATCAATCGTTGCGCAAGCGTCAACGTCTGCCATCCTCTTCATCATCATCATCATCATCATCATCATCATCATCCACGTCCGAGGTCGAGGACCCGCGTGAAGTGGTGGTACATCGGTCTCATCGCTCGTCAAATTCCCTATTTCAACCATCGACAACCGAACTATCCCTCCATGCACTCGTAGCAGGTTCGTCATTGACAGGAACGTCTCCACATGACACGCTAGAATCGCTGCAGCACTCCCCTCGCGTGGTGAAGTTTCTGCCGTCTCCTCTCATTCTTCGTGGTGCGTACGGATTTGATTTCAGCCGAGGACTCGAAGTTCTGCACTTCAGACACGTCACGACCGCGGACCGAATTGCTGCACGTGAAGCCGGTGTTGAAATGACTGATTACTCAAAGAAGAATGTCATCCGACCCCCAGCGAAGGCGCGTAATCGAGCGGATGTAGCCGACGCACTGCGAACATTCCGACTCTTCGGGCGCTATCTCTACAACAAGAAACCTATCGCGGTTATCGAATCCGCAGGTGTTTTTGTTGATGAGCATACTGATATTCGAGATGACGACGCCGTTGGATGGAATTACATTGCATGGTGGATAGGTGACAAGTTTGGCTAGTTTAGCAGCATTTTGTTGTGCAACGAGACCGCTGCAGCACAAGCCGTCGCGCTCGAGTTCAACAGACTCGATGAAGGTCTCGCACAGTTCAATGATCTCCGACAGCCACGACGAACGGACAATTCAGAACAGCACCAGCGACCACGGCATGGTGAGAATGGATCGCGTCGTCCTGAACGACAACGCCGTCCTCCAACTGTACCCCTGAGCATCATCCGTAGCCTTCCGACGTCTGGCTCGAAGACGCTATGCATGAAGTATTTATCCGTCGCGCGGTGCTCCGGAAACGGTAGTGAGGGCTGCTTCGACCCTCGCCGAGCTCATTTCCGACCAAAGTCATCCGATTTGCAGATCTCTGACCAGTAGAGGATGAGCACATGTGCAAGAACAAAACACATTCACCAACTGAAGAGGTGCCCTGCGCATGTGATGGCCACCAACGTCCCCGCCGCGATTTCAGCTTACAGTCACGGTTCATTGAAGCAACCAATGATTTCGCCTTTCGTGTCCTCCAAGATTTTGCCGCCATCCACGGCTATCAACTTCCACATGCCAACTGGGACCAAGAGCAATTCGATCACACGTTCATCACAGAGGTGTCCGTGGTCGCTCGTGCATCCGGGGCAACACTTCCTGTCTTCATTTGTGCAATTCGTGGTGAGACCGCCGAGGATCCACGACCCAACAAGCACCTTCACCAAATCCGACGTCACATCGATGGCGTCGACAAATTGACACTGCTCCAGTGGAACCAAACCGTCGAGCACGGTGTGTGCCCGGATACTGCCAACAAAGCCGGTAATGCAATCATATCGACCACCAAACCACTGTTCCGCTCAACGGCATGAAGATCTAGTACGAAAACACATTCGCAAAGGTGCACGTGACGGTCGATATCTCATCGTCGAAGAATCACTACTCCTGCAATGGCCTGAGATCTTCATCAGTCCGATTGGTGCAGTGGAGAAAACCTCGGATGACGGTGTTGACGTTCGGGTCATCAACGACTATTCGTTCCCTGATGGGGCATCCGTGAATCAAGGGAGTTGTTCCCAACGATTGCGTACAACCCACCGGCCGACATTGCTTGCGGTGTGCACGAACTACGGCAAAAAAAAAAATAACCACGCACGTGTCTGGAGCATTTCGCCACGTTCCTATCAACGCCAACGCGGCTCACATGCTTTCATTTCGTTTCGACGGGTACGTTGTGGTTGATTTGTCGTGTGGGTTTGGCTGGTGTGGATCTCGTGCCTTCTACTCGCTGACGAGGACTCTCATCCATAAGTTGTACGAATCATCTCAACCAGCCGCTGCATCGTCCACCGACTCGAGCAACTTTGTGGTGAAGCGGCTTGAGGTTTTGAGGTGCGTCCAGACTTGACGCACCTCCCTCAACACTCGGTCGACATCAAGACCATCCATCAGTCGGCAATGGCAAGATTGAGGGTAACAAGCTCCGCACGCCGAGTTCGTCACATCCAGGATGTCCCCAGATGCGTACGCATGAGACGCACGTGACGGTTATGCCCCAGCACCTGGGACGTGGCCCAGAGGCTGGATCGTCGTTGAGGCCCTGAGCGGTCTGATACAGTATGATCAGATCTGAGGAGCCTGAGTAGTATCAGACTCAGTAGGTGGGTGATCAGCACCTGATTGCGTAGTTGGACGATTACCCGATGTCAGTGCAGAGACAGGGCGGGTGCGGTATACGGTAGGCAATCACGTAGGCATCTGACTCTCTGGGTCAGGTATTCGGTTGTTGGAAATAAAACTCTGGAATTTGCTGCCAAGCACTCAAGCCCCTCAAGTAAGGACTTCGAGTCCAGAAGTCACAAGACTGCCGCCACAGGAGGCGACGCTAAAACCTCCGGGTGCGTCTCGACAAGGCGCACCTGACGACCGTATTCCGACCGAATCACGTGTGGCTGCTGCCGCCCACGCGTATCGAGAGACTGAAGAGCAGGGGAAGACCAGCACCAGGTGCTGTGACCGCCGGACGAGGAGCCTCCCGTCCCCCGCGCATCCGGGCCACCAGCCAGCTTCTGGTGACGATCGGCTCTGCGCTTCCCCGTCGCACGCAGCACGTGATCAGCGATCCACGTGCTGTGCCAAGGCGACAAACTAGCGGACTTCACGACCCCGTTGGCCAAGACCCCCCGGACTTCAAGCCTAAGTGACTGCGTTTCACCCCGTCAGCGACTGTGACAGCGGGGTGTTAACGTCAGCAGCGACCGACCAGCCCAAATAGTCTGTGTGGACCCGTGTGCGGCATCTGCTTCGCCCTCGCTGAGCGGCAGGTTTTGCCCCCACGCCTTCACCACAACGTCGTCGGCAACGTGTGGTGCGACGATCACACCTGCGTAGAGATAAACACTGGTGCACGATGCCATGATGCTGACTTAGCACTACGAAGGGCGATGATTACTGTGCTAGGCCCGACGGCTGTCAACGAGATCAAGTTCACCCGATGGAGCAACCGGTGCAAGGCATTAGGGTTGCTCTGGGATACTAGTCACGGTACGGTGTCCATCCCGCAACACAAACTTGGCAAAGCAGTTCGTGTAGTGACCGACGCCATCAATTCCAACGCCGTCTCCCGCGCTCATGTCGACTCGTTACTCAGTGTGCTTCGTCACGTGGTTGCGTGTTTTCCCCCTGCTCGTGCATTCTTTCAACGACTCCAACAGTTTGCCATCTCATTTCGACAAGGCCACTGCCGCGTGCCGATTGATGCCATGGACGATCTTCGACTGTTCCTCGTTATTTTGTCCAACCCGACACGATTTAATGGCATCTCAGTGTCACAGCTGGCTACACAGGTCGATCCATCATTCCAGTTTCATCTGTCATTCGTGGCCGAGCACATCGCTGGGAACATTAACGTGATGGCCGATGCCGGGTCCCGCGCGTGGGAGTGTACGCACTCTCTATGGTCTACGTGGTCTCACTTATCTGATGGTTGGCTACAGGTTCCGATCCAACCGCCCTTCGACGATCTCTCCGCCGCGTGGATAGCATGCTGCGCCGGCACGCTTTGGCCGACTCTTCCCACATCAAGTACAGCTCTAACTGGCGCCAATGGGTCAAGTTCGCGCGATATATGAAGTGGTCTGAGTGGTTCCCGTCGCCTATGCTACTTCATTGTCTACTTATGGCGCCATGGTTGGAACAACAGCGGTCGCGGAAACTAATACTTGACCATCAAGCTCAAACTCGCCAGTATCCTGTGGTTCCCCAAGCGCTACCAAGGTGATACAATCGTGCCATCACCCAGAATGCAGATCCTCCTCCGCGGCATTTAACGTATGTCGGGCCATGCACGCAAGAAGCAGCCAGTGACGCCCGCGTTCCTGCGCATTCTGCTTCGTACACTCGACCTCCGTGTTCCACGGCAGCGCCTATTGTGGGGCAGCGTGCTCCTTGGCTACTTCTTTCTATTACGCAGATCCGAATATCTCGTCATCGAAGGTCCTTCTACTGTCTCGTCTCAAGAACTAGAACGTGGCGTTCACAGATGCACGAGGAAGGACGGTACCTTCGATTAACGCAACCGCCGTCACGGTCGGTTTAGAAGGTGCCAAGAACGACCAGTACGGTTGTGGTGCGTGGAGGACAATGCACGCATCCGGCGACCAAACGCTCTGCCCAGTGGTAGCACTACGACAGATGATGAAAGCAAGAAAAAGTATGGGGCGCTCAGCCACTTCCAGTCGGTACCTGTGTGTCGACGTGAATTCCAACGAGGTGTTGTGATGAAGTGGGTTCAAAAGCCTGCGTATGTAGCAAGCTAGCGACCTTTCTAATCCACTCTCGCTAGACTCCAACGAAGGGGTAGCGTCGGGTCTAGCACTCAGACAGTAATAAATCGGCTTCAAGCTTTCGCTAGCTTTCCGCCCTCACGTTGTGTACCCTTTCGCAGCTCTTTGGAAGCCAGTGAATAAGAGCCACTTCGATCGGTCCAGAAGCGATCACAAGAAGACCAACAAGCACAGGGAAATCGGGGGTGAATATATTATATGAGTTAGAGAGCCTCGCTCAACCAACTATCAATATACTCGCAACTTCTCTCACACTCTCTCCTTCCTTAATATGAAATGCTCCGGCTTCCCGCCAGAGCAACTACTACACACACTAATATGGAGTGTCTTTGGGGCCTTGGAGTTCACCAAGTCCCTTTAGACAAAGTCTCGGGAGTTTTGCTCCGGACTCACACAATCAAGCACTCAACATACCAATGCACACCCGAGCCAGAGCCAAATCCACTACGCGCAGGCCTAACACGAGCAAGCGTACCTTGCTGGGTCTGGGATGCCGAAGAGGGTCCGGTTTCTTGGCTTGGAGGGCGAGCGACTTGAGCACTTGACCGCAGAATCCAAAGTCTATTATTGTAGGACAGGAGGCAAGTCGCCCCTCGTACTTAACCGGGTTCTAGACTGGCTAGACTGACTACCTTGCGAATGACCCGCGATAGTGACATGGGTAATGTCACAAGGTTCGGGTCACTGTGACACGTCACTAAGTCCGAAAGCCGGACCTGGCGCCGAGAATCCGGACCGGTTCAAGTGAACCGGACCGGTCCGGCATATCAATCCGGACCGAGACTAATCTCTTCAATCAACTACCTGAAGCTGCCTAAGTCGCTCGGCGGCGCCTCGCATGCTCCCCGTCGCCCACGGCGCCGGGTCGCTTCATCACATCCGCGCCTTTGACAGGGCCTTTCGGACACGCGAAGCGGGGTGCGGTGAGGGCCTGTCACTTCAATCGATCTTGTTGGGCTAACGGGTGTCTCTTCCCTGCCACAGCGCGGCCGATCTCCTTCACGATGCTCACTTCCAGTTCGCCCGCCGCGCGCCCACGTAGCATGTCCGACCCCGGCAAGTCTTCTTCAGCAGGCGCGCGCCCGACTACGAGTCAAGCGCCCGCCTCGGGTCACTCGTCAGCGCCCGATTCGGCGGCGTCTGGTTCCGCAGCCCCCGCGCCCGCGTCCGGATCTCGTGCATCTGCTGAAACCTCCGCCATGCCGCCCCTCCCGGCGATAGTTCATAAGTTGGCGCAGCTACCTCCCGGCTCTTCGCTCGACGCTGCTGCAACGCGACAGGCTTATGCGGACTTGGCCGCTGGGCTCCAGGCGAGCGGCTCGGCGGGAGCTTCTGAGGACTCCGTAGCTGCTGTTGAGGTGCTGCTCCCGGCCGGCCAGCCTCTGTCGTACACTCTTCTTGGCACCCCACCGGCCCCCGACGTACCCATGTCGCATTAGGAGATGATGCAGGCGTTAGTGGCTGCGAATTCGGCCGCCCTCGGGCTCTCGGCGGAATACGGCGCTACGAACCTGCTGGAGCGGGTACGACACACGGTGACGGCGCTGACTACGACTGGCGAGTGGATCCGATATCTTGCCCGCGCGCTGGTCTTGGCTGATGAGCGCGCTCGTCACCCACCAGCTCCGGAATATTCGCGACAAGACGTCGATCGCTGGCGTAACGAGCGAGAGCGGGCCGTCCGGGCGGCGACGAGGCTCATAGCGCAGCGAGACACCTTGACTCAGGAGCGGGACCAGGCGGTGCGCCAGCGGGATGAGGCTCTGACCAACGTGGCGGCCTTGGCCTCACGGTTGGCTTCGTCCCTGGGCTCACCGACGGAAGTGGCTGGTTTCTTTCTGCGTTCTGCTTCATTCCGGGGTTGCGATCCCGATGCTCTGCTCTACGTGCTGGAAGCTTGTCGGCGTGGAGACACGACAGGCTTATGCAACGTAAACTGCGTGGTCGTGCCCTACCCGGGCTACTGCGTTCCTCCTCTTGATCCAGCTTTGTACATCATGCCGCCACCTCTACCGCCTTCTCTAGCAGCATTAGTGGCCGCCAGCAGCGCGAAACAGCCAGCGACAGCGATTTTGGCGGGGGTCTCGCTTCGGGGCCGGCTATCTCTAGCTTGGCGGCGCTCTCGACCTCAACGCCGGATACAGTATCTTCCAAGGCGCAACGACCGTCCTCCGTTCCTTCAAGTTCGCCTCGGAAACCGACACCACCTTCTTCTCCTCCGGCAGGTTCGTCGGGCGCGTCGCCGGCTGATTCTGCTTCTTCTGGTTCTTCCAGTTGTCCAGCTCGAAGCACGAGTTCCCAGCCGGAGTCGACCGCTCCGCCGCCGCCAGGCGCGAGCAGTTCGCCTACGGTACACCACGGGCGCATAGTAATGCGGCCCCGAGGTGGTGATGACGACGGCGACAGTGAAGGGGAGGACGACGGGGATGACGAGGATGAACGGCCGGAGTTCGGAACTGGAAACTCGGATATCGAATTCAATCAGGGAGCCGCCCCCACATCCTCATCCAACAACGGCAGTGAGGACGAGCGAGAAGAGAAGGAGGAGGCAGCAAGTGCGGAGGGTGATTTGAAAAGGCCGGCTTCTGCGCCGCTCTCTCCTTCGGCCCATAGACAGACGAAGCGACCACACAGCAGGCCTCCGGCTCCGGCTCCGCAGCCGATTGCTACGACGTCTAGCGCGATTGGCGCTTCTCCTGTGGCGACCGTCGCGCCGCCGAGTGGCGCGAAGCCGAAGCCGGTGAGGAAGAAGAAGAAGGCACCTCCTCCAATGAAGTTTTCTGACGCTGAGAATGGGGCCCTCGAAGTGACCTTTCCCACTGAGCCCGAGCTCACCATGCTTGGAAGTGACATGCCAAGGCTTCATCCAGATGTGATCGCATCGCGGATGCCGGCGGTGCCTACGACACTCACCACACCAGACAAGCGAATGGAGTGGATGCGCCACACTCCGGCGTACAAGGCCGAACTTCCCGTGCTCGCTCACGCCAGACGCGGCATCCCGCCCTTGAGCTCCGATTTGGCCGAAGTAGAGTTCAAGCTCGTCTGGTCTACGCTGCACTTCCCAAAAGGAACCGTGATGGGGGCCAACCGGGTGCTCAACTGGGCCCCCGTATTCCGTACATTGGTGTCTGCGCTGTCTGGAGCGCTCCTCCGAGCCAAGTTGAACGGGGTCCCGATGCAGCGGGAGAACATGGCTGTGCCTCGAGACAAGGGTCTTCCGTCGTCGCCGTTCTTCTCCACTCTTGTCGTGTCCAAGCCGGCGTCCAGCGGCGTCGTGCGATCTTATGGCGCCGAATGTGGGGCCGATATTTATCAAGAGCTGATGGATCTCGAACTGTGGGAAGAAGTCTACAAATACCGGGTGACGCAGATCTGGACTTTCGACCCGGCTACCCTCAAGGGGGACAGCCAGGAATGGCTGGTCGTGCTCCTACTTTTCGGCTATCGGTTCCGGCAAGCGTTCTGGGAGCACCTTCATTGGTTTCACACGGGTACAAAGATAGTTGATCAGGTCGCAAGCTGGACAGTCCGAAGAGCTGGCCTCGGGCGTTCGACGACTTGCTCGTGTGAACCCGCCTTTTGGTTCAGGCCCGCGCTCCACTGCACTTGGGTCCCCGACATGACCCGTCTTCAATCTGTTGAGCCTGGCGCGGACCGCAGCCGCATTTTACGTCAGCAACTTGGAGCCATCGACGAGGAGGAGCCGATCCGATCCTTTTACGCCGGCCGCGAAGACCGCTGCATCGAATCGCTGAAGGTTCGTGCTCAGATGGCGTTCCGTTATCATCATTACCTCGGGGTCGCGTGGTCGGTGCCGGACAACTGGTTGTCACCCGACTATCCCCATAGTGAAGATGGAGTCCGCTCCCTCCGCACACCGGGCCCAGACTTCTACAAAGCTTCATACGATCAACGGCTTCTGGCGGACTGGGTGGGGTGGACGCAGAAGATTGCCGAATGGTACAAGTTGAACGATTCAACGTCCGGCGCGTCGATGAACGATGCGATCTTTCGAGAGATCTTGGGCGAGTGGCCACTAGCGAGCCAGGCGGGGTCTTCTAATCCACCTGGGGTTCCCGCTTCTGCTCAGGGTGTCGTGGATCCTTCGCCGGCCTCTTCAAGTCAAGCTTCGCCCGCGCCGTCCGCCATCGACTTGTCCGGTGATTCTCCCATGATTTAGTCGTTTTGCACTCCTCTTCGTTGATCAACATAGCGGCAGATCAGTAAGTCAGTCGCCCCTTAATACATGCCTTCCCTTTGGTCTTCTTGTTTTTTTCCCCTACATATGCAAACATACATAATCGCTCTTTTCATCAGCTAGAGCGGCGTCCGGCCCTTACGGCCAGACGGCCGGCCTACTGGCTGGCATCAACCCACCTTGGGGAGCGATACGACTGCATTGAACAGCTCTTACCAGTCGGCTGCTCCCGGGTCAAGTTGGACTTCATGCTGGCTATCGCGGCTGGCTGGGCGAAGCCATCTCGCGATTTGAGGGGCGCCGCAGCCCCTTTTCGCCGGGTATCTCGCTCTCGTCACTGCCTTCGTCCACTTGCACCGCGGCAAAGCGCGCCCTGCCTCGGGCGCTGCGGTCGAACTCGTATAACAGCCGCCCGCAATTCAGGCGGTGCACAGGTTCCCATGTCGGCTCTTCATATCCGGTCCACTTGACCAGATACTCCCTTCCACGTCTCGCGTTGCGGACCCGACTCCACCGGACATCTAGTAGAGCCTCGACTTCATACTCATTGAACCCGCGATCCGGCTCCCAGCTGTCTTCTGGGAGGAGGGCTGCGTCGAAATCGGCTTCTTCCGGGACGTTCGTGGGGGAGCTAGTCGGGCGTTCTGGGGAAAGCAACCTCGGCTTGAGCCTACCGACGTGAACCCACGGGAACACTCGATACGGTGAGCCTTGGACTTCAAACTTGCACATGAAGTCCTGGTTCTTTTCGACAATCCGGAACGGGCCGTGCCATTTGTGAGCAAGTTTCCTAGTGAGGCCGGGTCTTACCTGAGCGATATAGAGCCAGACTGCGTCTCCAACTTCGAATCCCGACATGAATCTGTCTGCGAGGTCGGTCCACGCCTGAGTCCGTTCTTCGGTGCGAGCGCGTTTTGTTCTTTCTTGCAAACGCCGGGCTTCTTCTCGCGCATGCTGATATTCGCGCTGAACTTGGAGCCTCCAGGTGTAGGCGCGTAGTCTATCCGTCCTACGAGCCGGCTTCGGCGATAACATCGCAGCCATTGTGGTCTTAGCATCCCAACCATGCACTAAGAAGAACGGAGTCTCCCGGCGAGTCGCGTCCATGGACGTGTTGAGGGCGAACAAGAGACGACCGGCTAAGTCTTCCCAGTCTTCCTGCCCCGGCTCCTCGATATATGATCGAATGCTTCGGACAACCGTCTGTACTGACCGCTCTTGTTGCCCGTTGGCCTGCGGCCGGTACGCCAGCGTCGCTCGTTGTTGGCTACCCATCATTCGCGTGAAATGGCCGAACACCTCGCTCATGAAACGTGGGTCACGATCATGCCGGATCTCCGAACTTGCACCAAAGCGTCTGAACACTACTTCTTCATAAGCTTCGGCAACATCTTGGGCGGTGGTCCCTCGCATAGCTTTACTCATTATGTAGCCCGAGAACATATCTTGGAACAGGAGCAGAGCCGTATTGCCTTGATGAGACTCCGGTAGCGGTATCACAAAGTCCATGGATATGATCTGCATGGGGTACTCTGGCATTACATTGCCTGTCGAGGGGCCCGGATTGGGTGCGGTGCCTTTCGACGTGGAGCAGTCGACGCACTCGCGCACATGTTGCTCGACATCTCGGTACAGACCCCGCCAATAGTATTCGGCTTTGATTCGTTCGAACGTTCGCGTTACTCCTTGGTGACCACCTTGGATGTCGTCGTGATGTAGGTGGAGCACGTCGCATCTCATGTCTGGGGGAACTACCAGCCTCAGAGTGTCGCCCCTTTGTCTGGCCGCCGACTTAGTCCCGGAGTATCGGAGAATCCCGGCTTCGTCGACTTCGAACGAATCAGCTTGTTTCGCGGCAGCTTGGGCTTCCTCTGCTGTGAGCGCGTCTAGGTTTCCTGACAAGAAATCAATTAGTTGGCCCAGTTCTCGGTCGCCCCGTTGGTGCGCTCGAATGCGCGCCCATCGCTCTTCGACTTCATCGTGCGGCTGTGATCTCGATCTTGAGGTGGTGGCCTGTGCTCCGGAGGTCTTTCGCGGGGTTAGTTGTTCTTCTGGAGTCGGATCCAGCCGACGATGCTCATACCGACGTCGGGTAACGTAAACCAAACCTCCTTCGCATCCTTCATCCGGACTGCGGGGCGACTCGCCCCGGGTCTCTTCTTCATCGGATCCGGGGTGCGCTTCTGGTTCTTCACCCGTGCCCTGTGGTAGACTTACCTCTGGTGATTCTTCCTGCGTTGGCGTGGCGACGATCCTAGACGGGAGACGATTCAGCTGGCCGATCCGCTGCAACTCCTCACGGTCTTCTATCACGACTGGCGAGCTGGACTGGAGGGCCTTGCTGGTCATGTAGTCAGCCGCTGCATTGAAGTCGCGAGCAACGTGGACCATGCGCACACTTCTGAGCTGGGACTTCAGTTCTTCGAACTGGTTAAGGAGCAGCTGGAGTCGGGACGTATTGCAGTTCATCGTGCCTTGACACTGTTCGATCACGAGTCTCGAATCCCCGGCTACTACTATATCGATCGTGCCGAACATGGCCAGCACGTGCCGCAATCCATTCAGCATGCCATGGTACTCCGCCTCGTTGACTGAGACTCCTTCTAGGTAAGCCGCTTCCGCGTGGACCGGAGTCCATGCCGGCAATTTCCACAACACGAACCCGGCGCTGCCGACACCAGTCTTCCATTTGGCGGCGCCGTCAAAACTGAGTACGAAACCGGAGTACTCGGCGGATAGCATCTCCAGGCTGATGACGGGCGGCCTAATCTTCCTAGACTTGGCCGGAGCGAGTTTGTTCGCAATCTCATCCAGGTTTTCGCGCGGTGTGATGCCGGCGGCGAACAGTGACGCCAGTGCGTCCTCGTCCTTGTCGATTTTTCTGACCTCGAACGTCCATGGCGAGAGGAAGGTTGCCCACTTGAGCAGCCGGTCACCGAGGCTTTTTGACGTCATCAGCCACTTCAGCACTGAATACCTAGTGTACACGATCAACTCAGAACCCGAAATTAGCGTGTAGAACGTGGTCAAAACACGCAGCAGGGCTAAGACCTCCTTTTCAGATTCGTGGTACCGGAGTTCGCCATCGTGTAGAGTGCGGCCGGTGAAACGAACTGGCCACAGCTTACCTTCGTGCTCCTGGGCCAGCACTGCGCTTACTGCCCACGGGTTCGCATGAAGAATCACCGAGAACGGCTTCGTCCGGTCCGGATGTCGAAGGCTGGTGGTGACTGAATCTTGGTCTTCAATAGGTCGAACGCTTGCTTCGCTCGGTTTAAGTCCCGGCCTGCTTTGATCTGTTCGTCTGTCAGCTCGTACAGTGCGGACGCAATTACTGAATAGTCTTCTATGAACTTGTGATAGTAATTCAAGCTGCCGAGGAAGGACTGTACCCCTTTTAGCGTGGTTGGAAACTGGACTCGGTCGATGCCTTTGGCGATCTTTGGTAGAGCTCGGAGTCCGTCCCGACTTATTCGGTGGGACAAGTACTCGATTGAGCGTTTGCCAAACGAGCTCTTCGGGAGACTCACCGATAGTCCCCAGTAACGGATCCGGTATAGTAGTTTGTCGACCAGTTCGCAGAGCTCGTCCCACGACTTGGTACCCGCCGCGATGTCATCGATGTATGAGCTTCGACCTAGAACCGGGCCCATGCACCGCGGGGCCGGGAGGTTCTTCTGAAAAACTGTCTCGTTGTCAGCTCCAGTAGTCGGATCGCCTTGGTCAGGTTTGCCGGCGTTGACTCCGATGTCTCGGTTGTGATCTCCGGAGGGAGGACCGGGAGATAATCCCACCCCTTCGAGAACATCGGGGTCGACTTCGGCCTCAAGGCGTGGAGGTAGTCGGACGAATCCCCAGAGGCAATTTTCGATGACTTGTTGATATATGAGTGGCGCATTCTTCAAGCCAAAAGGCATACGCACCCACTGGAAGTGGCCCAACGGGCAGATAAATGCACTGATGCGTTTCGCTCGCAGAGTCATCAGCACGGCCCAGAATCCACTGGCCATGTCCAAACTTAGAAACCACATTACAGATTCGAAGTCATCCAGCAACTGGTCGATTAGAGGGAGAGGATACCTCATAAGCTTGATCAGTTGATTCACCAGGCGGTAGTCAATGCAAAGTCGGATGTTTTGGCCGTTCTTCTTCATGACGATTACTATCGGGCTCGCCCACGCCGAGTCCGAATACTCGATAATACTGCATTCCAACAGCCTTTCAACAGCTCGTAAACCTTTGGGAGCAAGTGAGACTTAATCGGTCGTGGTCGTTGCGCAATCGGCTTCACGCCATCCGGGACTTCGATGTCGCATATCACTCCTCGGGCCGGTGGAGGTAGCGCATTGCCAGAGCTCATGAACGCCGGCTGATGCTTACGCAATATGTTGCGGAGCTTGTCGAGTTCCTCTAACGTGTTTTCGTCGGGTTCGCCGGCATTCGCGTCGTCCATATTCGCCGGCGGAGGCTCTTTGTCGAAATCTGGCAACATCGCTAGTTGGTCCCGTAGCGCATGGAGGGACAACGAATCAGCACCTTCGTGATAAAATACAGAAGCTTCTTCCTCGGCGGGCTGCTCCTCCGACCCAGCCCCGTTAACTTCGGCCTCAGCTACTGCCTTGAACACAGACGCTAGGCGCGTGGGTGGCTCGAAGGCCGGTCCTGGATCACTTGGTATTAACGTTGACCGGATGTCCGCACTCCTCTCCGGACTCCGCTGCAGGGCGAGGGTACTCGCGAGCACAGGTTGGCTCGCGTCCATAATCACGAGCCTCATGACTACTTCGCATGTCGCGCTCGACCGTAACGCTGTGTGGCTCTCGAGAACTTTGTCGCTGTTCGAACCTCTCGCTTCCGTCGAGGCAGCTACGAGTGCCTCTCCTTCCCGCAGATGCAGACCGTGCGAGCGTGCGAGAGCCGGGGGCATGCGAGTTGAGTTCACCTCGCGCATCATTCCGGTAGAACTTGGGGAAAATCCGGCCTTGGAGGCGAATGGACTCGGTGCCTCGGGGGTCCCGAGACCGACACTCCGCACATCTTCGTGAGCTGCCGAGCGAGATACATCTCCAGCGCATGCCTGCTCTGGGGGTCCCTGCGACACCGAAACACGAGCAGAACTGGGGTCGGGGAGGGTGCGAGGATGCCTGCTCACTTCGATAGCTGGCTCGGGTATTCCGCCGCTTCCGCGTTTTAGTATCTTCTTAGGCGTCGGGTATGCTGGCGCGGAGACCGCGGGGGGAAGACTCTGGTTGAATACGTAATCTGCTCGGTCTTGGCGACGCGCCATAAGGCGGGATTGTGAGCTCTCGTAGATAAGAGTCTGCCATTCTGCATACTTGGGAGACCCAGCACGTACGCATAGCTCTCCATCTGGCAAATGACCAACCTCGACCAAATATGCGACTGGCGTACTGCCCGGCAGCTGCAGGGGTTGACCTGAGACATTCACCACACGGATCGCATCCGGACGCCCCCGATCGTCATATAACAACATTGGGAGCCAGGCGCGGCCGCGCCTCAACCAAACCACCAGCTCGGGATCCAATCTCCCGTACACAATGGGCACAGTTACACCTCGACCTGGAGCGATATATAAGTCACCTTGTGTAGAGACTGGCGTGCGTTTGGGGAGCTTGGGCCTCGCACCTCGACTAACGAGTGGGACACTCTCTTCGTCAGGGAGCCGGACTACACCTTCATTCGCGCTCAATCGCACCCCAGCTGCCACCATAAAGTCGAACCCTAACAGACACTGAATCCCTTCGCCGATATTGCCGCACCAAATGTCCATGAAGTAGACAACACTCATTCCTAGCGTTATCTTAACGCTGGCCCTTGCAGTCACGTACGTCACCACGCCACCAATTCCTTTCACTTTCAGTCTTTCGTTGAACGTCAGCTTGAGACCGAGAGTCCGAGCCACATCCAGGCTCAGAATGCTGGTGTCGGAGCCGGAGTCCAGCAGAATGGTAACTCGGCGGTCGCACACCGCCCCTCCGACTAACGCTATACCGGTCTCTCGCATTGTTCTTGCATGCTCCGACCACCACCCCCGGCGTTCGCCGGGCTGACGTCGGAAAGATATCCGGCGATTTGGATCGAACCCGTCTGACTTCACAACAAATGAACGCGCTTCACTGTGATGTTGTAAAGTGATTGATTCTTTATCAATGCTGACCTCTTCGCCCTCGTCAGCACCGATAAACGCATAAACATGCATGACGAGAGCTGACTTGTCGGGTTGACTAGCCAAATCTCTACTTGGGGATTCTCGCTCGTCGCGTACCGGTTCCCTGAATTCCGGCGAGCGGCCTAGTTTGACGCCTCGGTGAAATACTGCGTGACGCCTGATGGCAATCCGACACCTGACTCTTCTCGACCAGGGGTCTGGTACCAAGTCTTGAGCTCATCGAGCATGCGCACAACTGGGCAATCCTCGCTCTTGACATGAAATTGCGAACACGCTGGACACTTCTTACCGCAACTCTCAGACGAATGTGAGCCGGAACACCATTGGCACGTGGGTCTTGCCACTTGCTGGCGCATCGGGCAATCTGAGGCCAGGTGTCCGTACTGCTGGCAATTGAAGCACGGGCCTCGAACCTGGCCATTTGGTCCGCTCGCTTCTGCGTGTAGAGTCGAGGTAGGAACCGCACTCGAACTTTTAAGCGTAGAAGCCGGGGCTAATGCTGGAACTGGCGCCTGGTACTGCGCAGGCACATGAGCTACCGCCTGTCCCGGCGAAATTGCACGGAAGGGCGGGCGCGGTCTCGCACCACCATGCGGGCTCGCGTTGGGCCATCGGGTCGGACTCGCGTGAGAGCGTCCGTAGCTTGGCGTTGGCGTCCCGGCGACGCGGTAGGCAACTGCATCTTCTTCGTCGGAGATACTCTCTTTATCATGATCCAGTCGGAACCGCACCGCCCGTTCGTCTTCGGAGTCGCGTCGCAGAGACCCGTTATCCCGCACATACTCGTTCCCAGTGTAATCATCCTGATAGGCCCAGTAGGTCGACGCCGAACGGCTGCGTGACGAACTCTTCTCGCGATCACGACGGTCACGCTCGTATTCTCTGTCACGTTCCCGGCTTTGGCTACGCTCGTTAGTGCGAGCATCCGGGCGGCCATCCGATCGGTCTGCGCCGGTGCGCTGCTCGTGGAGTCGAAGCATTTTATCGAGATCTTTAACGGAGCGAACCGAAACATCAGACAACTTGGCCCTGACGACCGGATCGCGCAGACCCCGATGAAACCGGTTAAGGTGATTCTCCACGGCTCGTGGCGTCTTCAGATCGAGGTCCGCTTGCTCAGCGAGTGAATTCAAGCGCCACAGAAAGTGGCGAGCCGACTCATGCCTTCCTTGACTCAGCGCACTATACCTCTCCAGCGGGGACTCCACGTCTTCGAGATACTCCTCCCGAATAGCCGCCTCAAGTGTAGCCCACTTCTTCGCTCGCGAACCCAACTGCCGGACAAAAGTGAGAATAGGCTTTCGCACATACCGATAGATGTTCTGGCACATTTCCTCATCAGTCCACATGGCAGTCCGCGCCATGTACTTGTAGTCGGCCATGAACTGTTTGCGGTCTTCGAGAGATTCTTCACCGGTGAGTGGGTCTAAGTATCCCGCAGGCACGAACGGTCTCGGATAAACAACAACTGGCGACCGAGCTGCGTCGGGCGGTGGCTGAACGGGTTGCGTGCGACCACCAGCTTGCTGCCCCTGCACTAGGCCGGAGACACTTGCCGACGGACGACCGGCAGCTGAATAGGGATGCTGGGGGCCACTCGTCGACACATCTTGGCTAAAGTGCGGAAGAGTCGGGGTTCTTCGATCAGGCCGTGGATGTGCAATTGAAGGCCCTGGCGGGATAACACGTGAATAACCCGAGCCATAGAGCGGCGCATCAGGCATAGGGTCGTCAAAAGCTGGAGGGCGAGGCTGACTCGGGGGCAGCACTGGGCGGACCGTGAACTCAGGCTCACCGCGTCGCGCACCTAGTCCGACTTCGCGGAAGAATCGCCTTTCCATGACCGAGTTCACTAGCTGATCTTCTTGTCGAGCGGGCCGGAGACTGCTCTCTTCGTCATCTGACGTGGTTGCACCGACCGAGGCTGCACTCAACACTTCAGCCGATGAGCTAATAAGGGACGCTGGGCGGCGCATTGCGTAGGGATCGACCGGGTGGCGAGTCGCGGGCCGGTGCGAAGCCATCGTTTGACGGATGTCGGCTTGATACTTCAGGTGTCTGGCCCGCTGCGCGTCTAGATCCTGAAGCCAATCCACGACGTTCTGGACGGCTTGCAATACTCTGGCGACCTCGCCATAGGGTTTTGGCGTTGACCACGCGTCATAGGGTTCTTCGAACTTTTCAACCGCCGGGACGACATTCTTCACAGAAAATCCGGCGTTATATAGCGCGGTCTGGACCAGCGCTACCAACTCGCTGCGCTTAAGGAGAGATCGGTCCACCGTGAAACATAGCGACTCGTATTTCACCGGACCACCCACGCGTATCGGGTCGAGCACACTCAAATACAACTCTTCTTCCCGGAAGGTCTTCAGCAGTAGCGCTTGGAATCGCATGTGTTGCTCATCCGACGGATGCGGTAACTGGCTGGTCGGTGGAGTAACCCGGCTTTCGGCTTGACACCACCGCCTCCAACAGCCTCGCACGTATCTCGCCTCTTCTGGACTCAGCCCAACGATGACGTCGCTGCCTCCTGAGGAGGCGTCAAGGCCTGGGATGTTGAGCTCGGCGGCGTCGGGAGCTGAAGTTCGGCTTGGGGAAACTGGATTCACCCTCGCGGCGACTTTCTTGTCTTTACCCGCCCGGTCCGTTTTCTTGTCGACTCGCTGCTCTGCCCGCGGAGAGGTTTGATTACGTCGACTACCTTCTCGCTTCGCCGGCGCGCTCTTGTTCTTGGGCTTCGGCTTGACCTCTTTCGCCTTGGGTTCCTTCTCGCGACCTCGAGCGCCGGCTTCTCGCGCGACGTGCGCTCCGTGCCGCTCCGGCGGGTGCTCATAGCGCGGATCGTGAGGCACAAAGTTCCTTCCGACGTTGTAATGCTGGTAATCCGGGAGCAAATAATGAGGGCTATACCGGGGGTCGAATGGAGGCGCCGGATAACGCGGCAACCACCCCGGGGGCGCTCGCACATACTGGTAGTAATTGTCGCGGGGGCTGTCATACCTCCAACCGTGGCGCGACTCGCGAGCCGGTAACTGACCATCTTCGTGCGGATACACGTTTTCTTGATCGTGCAGGTGATGATCGTCCGGCGCATCTGCACCCGCAGGCTCTCGGGCCTTCGGATCCGGCTCAGCGACCTTCTTGGCCTTTCCTTGCTTCTGCTGACCACCCTTCTTTCCGCCTTTGCCGGTTTTCTTCGTCGCGCCTGCCGATTCCAGTTGGCTGGTGACGTGCATCACGGCGGCCTTGTCGGTTGTGGAGCTGGTCTTGGGGTCGCTGAAATATTCTTCACCATCTTCAGTCTTCACTTCATCTTCAAAGTCGTCTGGGAGACCCAGACGGCTGGCGCCAACCACAGATTGGCGCCGCATGCCAGCTTCTTGGCGCTGGTGGGCCATGACTCCGGTTTTCGACCCGGAGTCGGGTTCCTGTTGCTTGTCAACGTCCTTGGGGGCTTCTGCCTGCATCATGTCAGAACCGCTCGATGTGGAAGTAGATACTCTGACTCCTGGCATACGCACCAGTTGTGATGAAGTGGGTTCAAAAGCCTGCGTATGTAGCAAGCTAGCGACCTTTCTAATCCACTCTCGCTAGACTCCGACGAAGGGGTAGCGTCGGGTCTAGCACTCAGACAGTAATAAATCGGCTTCAAGCTTTCGCTAGCTTTCCGCCCTCACGCTGTGTACCCTTTCGCAGCTCTTTGGAAGCCAGTGAATAAGAGCCACTTCGATCGGTCCAGAAGCGATCACAAGAAGACCAACAAGCACAGGGAAATCGGGGGTGAATATATTATATGAGTTAGAGAGCCTCGCTCAACCAACTATCAATATACTCGCAACTTCTCTCACACTCTCTCCTTCCTTAATATGAAATGCTCCGGCTTCCCGCCAGAGCAACTACTACACACACTAATATGGAGTGTCTTTGGGGCCTTGGAGTTCACCAAGTCCCTTTAGACAAAGTCTCGGGAGTTTTGCTACGAACTCACACAATCAAGCACTCAACATACCAATGCACACCCGAGCCAGAGCCAAATCCACTACGCGCAGGCCTAACACGAGCAAGCGTACCTTGCTGGGTCTGGGATGCCGAAGAGGGTCCGGTTTCTTGGCTTGGAGGGCGAGCGACTTGAGCACTTGACCGCAGAATCCAAAGTCTATTATTGAAGGACAGGAGGCAAGTCGCCCCTCGTACTTAACCGGGTTCTAGACTGGCTAGACTGACTACCTTGCGAATGACCCGCGATAGTGACATGGGTAATGTCACAAGGTTCGGGTCACTGTGACACGTCACTAAGTCCGAAAGCCGGACCTGGCGCCGAGAATCCGGACCGGTTCAAGTGAACCGGACCGGTCCGGCATATCAATCCGGACCGAGACTAATCTCTTCAATCAACTACCTGAAGCTGCCTAAGTCGCTCGGCGGCGCCTCGCATGCTCACCGTCGCCCACGGCGCCGGGTCGCTTCATCACAGTGTAAGATGTGCTCAAGAAGGCAGCTCGATCGGCCGGCGTCCCAACGTCAAACTACGCTACTTACTCGATCTGAATCGGCGGAGCGACGGCGCTACTCAACTGCCGAGCCGACAGTCTGTCATCAAACTGCTTGGAAGGTGGATGTCACGGTGCTATGAAGACTACCCGGTGCAATCGACAGCAGCCACTATCGACATGTCATGACGGATGGTGTGAGTATCCTCCTCCTCGCCCGTCGCATCCGCAGGAACCATTCATACGTGGGGTCGTTCACCACGCGCACGATGGGCAAGGCCTCAATACATCATCCTGCCCCTGACGAGCATCGAGAGCAAGTGGAAAAGCAGAGCATCCAGTTTGGATGCTGCGGTTTCCGGACGTGGCAAGATGCCGAGGAAGCTCGCTGTATAATTAGAATATTCGCCAGAGTAGAAGAGGATCATCCTCAGTCCGCAATTTGCACGCTAACACCGCCTCACCACGCCCACAATGGGCAAGGCCTCAATACATCATCCTGCCCCTGATGAGCATCGAGATCAAGTGGAAACTTCGAGCCGCTGCTGCAGAACCATTCTCCGCCGAAGAGCGCAATGCAATCTCGACTTTCCTACCTGCGGCAGGAAAGGCGCCGCCTACGCATGGAAAATAGGTCAACGACTGGTATCAACGCGACTATGCCCTTGTCTACGACAAATTAAAAGCGATTCGTACGATCCAGCGCACAAGATCAGGCCGGCTCAATCTCGCAAGTCTTCTTCTTCACACGCCGATTTTTTAAGCGGACCTTTTGCTCCACTCTTCGGGTCGGTCGCTCACGCCAAGCGGACCTTCCAGGGCTTGGGGCCAAACACGCCACGGTGGACTCGCTACTCGAGATTCGTTGGATGAGCTTCCACCAAGCTCGAGTTTCGGCTCCGGGGTGCCACATTCCCGTACGAAGCTGCACATAGCTTCCGTGTGCTGTGTGACACGCTGGTTGTATGATATCCTGATCTTCTGATGCCGCATGACCCGGCCACTCATTTATCAGAGCGAACCAAGTCGAAGAACATTTGGCACTCACGTGAGGACGAGACTGGACTTCGCCTGATCAGAGACACAGACGAACATGATATACAAGTTCTAGGGGTCGGGACCACCCTGCGCCATGCAGAGACACTTGCCCGACAGGCGGCTGGTCGGCCACGCCTCCAGTTCGCCCCTCACCCGAGACTCTCGCCGGTCCTCCCGCTGTGGAGCTCCGCGACACGGACGTCGAAGCCGACTCTACGCCGAGAAGCGACAGCATCCAGAGTAGATCGCGAGCTTGACGCAAGGAGCGACATCGCCCACGAGGCTTCTCCAGAATTTGCGTCCGCCCTGGACAGCGTCTCGTGGTCTGAGGTTCATCTTCTCGACCACAGTTCCAGTTGTCAGCGCCGCACGTTTTCCCAAGTTGAAGGACAAAGGCTCCCCAGATGGGATCATACACTGAACCGACGCGGCTGTCGTCACTGCCCCGACTCAGGCGCGGCAGGGGGCTTCGTCAGTACAGACTCGCCTGCCTACTATACAGATCTCGCATGGGAATTACAAGGTCTCTTCCAGCGACCTACACCTCCTAGGCCGCCAGTTTAGACTAGCGCATGCAACCACCTACTACTCTTTGACGGCGGATCCCGGGGCAATCCAGGCCCCGGAGGTGCAGGTGCTGTCATCGTTCGCATCAACCCACTCGATGGGGATGCCGAGATTTTCTGGAGTGCGGCCATGAGCCATGCATCACGAAGCACTACCAACAATCAAGCAGAGTACGAAGGCCTTCTTGTTGGGTTGGGAGCTGCGACATCACTGAAGCTCAAGCGGGTCGAAGTCGTTGGTGGCAGTGCACTCATCATTCGCCAACTACAGGATTAACGACCTCCTCGAAACAAAATCCTGCGTAACCTCTACACGCGCGCGCGGCGACTGGCGGACCAACTTTGCATTCGTCGCTGGACTCACCACGTCCGCACGCACAACAAGATGGCTGATCTACTCACCAATCTTGCGATGGACTCGCGCTCTAGCTCGTAAGTCCTTCACCCAACCACCCGGGGCGGTCACTCTGATCTCTCGGTGATGCTATACAACGACCTACTTCCGTGGCTCACGGCTTCCACCGCGAGTAGCGTTGAGCGTTAAAACAGTCGAAACCCAGCGGAGCTATTAGGATTCATTAGTTGAACTCAATAGACTTTATCATCTCCGAACCTACAACAAAACGGCTGACGCAGCAGCAAACGTCGCCATGGACCATCAGATCAGTATAGCCCAGGTGAAGCCATTGACGAGACCTGAACTCGCTCACCTTCCAACGCTTCTTTCCGGAGACATCGCCACTGGTGCGAACCGCGACCCCACGGCCAACTGGAAGACTCTTCGAAACTTACAGGCAGCCCTCGCTCACTGAACTTCTTATGTGAGGGCGCAGCATTTCGCTTGGAAGTCAGACACTCATCGAAGTAGGAGTGTAGGCCGCTTCGAGAGCTTCTCCCTCTCAAGTGACCGAAGATGATGATAGGGCTGCGTGTAGCCTGTGTGACCCGACTTATTTCGCTGAACCATGCTAACGCTATCGTGAAACTCAGTGGGAACAGTGAGGTATTTGATTTTATACGGACACAAGCCAGGATCCAGCAGCCTCAACGGTTCATTGAGTGCTGACCCTGGATAATAGTAGTCACGACCTCGGTTGCAACTTAGACGGAAGTCGCGAGGCCAACGCGCGCACCCGTCGCCGACGTGCCGTAGTCGAACACGACGTAGTACTTGCGCATGAACACATCACCCAAGATCCAGAAGTCCCCACCCGAGTTCGCGAATCCGAGGTAGCACGAGCCATCACCACCGTCGATCGTGTAGTCCGACTTCTGGATCGTGTACGACTTGCCGCCAAGCGTGAACGAGATGGCCGGACCCGTACTCGAGCAGCTGATCTTGTAAAGTTGGTACGCGCTGACATAGGTGCCGCCGACAGCGCGGCCGATCGCCGAGAACTGCGACTGAGGAGCCGCAATGAGTGAGGTGCCCGAGTCCACGATGGCCGGGACGGTCGTCGACACGATGCTCGACGTGCCGACCTTGACGCCGCCAAGGGCGACCTGCCAGTAACCACGCTCGGTGACAGGGATGTAGCTCACGGCACCCGTGAAGCGAGCCGTGTTCACACCGCCAAACGTGATCTCACCGACGTCGCCCGAGCCGAGGTAGAACGAGAACTGCGGCTTGTCCAGCGTGCCAGCATTGACGAGCTTCTCAAGCGGGCCGGGGATACCGTTCTCGGCGATCGTGTCGAAGCCCAAACCGAAGATACCGTCAAACTGGCCATCCGAGTAGGTGGTACCGAGGCCGCTGGTATCTGTCACCTCCGCAAACTTCTGGTTAGCGACCGTGAGTCCGCCGAAGCTAATCTTGTCCTGCGAGATGAAGCCCGAGACAGGACCACTGCCGTATGTGATCGAAAACGCCGAGCCGTCCTTGACGTACGTAGACGACTGCGAGCTCTTGTAGTAGGCGTGCGAGCCGATCGGCTTGTTCGGGACCCAGATGTTGCTCGAGCCCGTGTCGAAGACAACCTGGAAGTTCTGCGCCGGCGTGCCGATCGACAGCGTACCGTAGAACTCAGCATCTTGGTAGTCCTGGATCACAATCTTGCCGGTAATGAGCGGGTTGATGTTCGACGCGGTGCTGTTGGCGCGCTGGGCAGCAGCCGCCTTGATACCGTCGATATAGCTCTTCTTGGCGACCTTCTGCACCGGCACACTGACGATGCCAGCCTCAGACGACTGGACGAAGAGCGCGGTGGCGATGACGGCGAGATAGGCGAGTGGATGGAACATCTTGAGCGTGGAGCTGGGAGATTTGCTTGGACTGGGAGATTGGAACTCGACTGGGGTCGCTTGCAGGAGGCAAATTGCAAAGTGAGCTGCTTGACAGGCGTTTTGTCGGCTTCTCTACCTGCCTCCATGAGCCAGGGTCCGAACGGTCCTGGCTCAAGGGGTCGAAAAATGCACGGAACAGTTTGGATATCGGCCGATCCTCAGCTCGGTTCTCTCCCAATCGCGGGAATTTTACTGTATCGGTGGGTCCACCGCTCACCGTGCAGCGCCTGCGGCTTGCACGCCCAAAAACGTGACAACGCCTCGACTATCCACTCGGTCGATGGCATTCCAGGTACACTTCCAGTATCCGAATGGTGAGTGGTCGTGTCCAGAGAGAACCACCCAAGCTTGCGCGATGTACGCCAGCTGAGAGTAGACACTGTCGGGTAGGCAGTGGCCACGAGCCGACTAAGGATCACGAGGGCTACCGCGTCGAGGCTCGATAATTCGACAACACAGTGCAAAGATTGGTAAGTGTTACCTTGGTGACCGATGGTACCGGTAGTTTGCTTGTGTGACGAAGGTGCCAGGGGCCCTCACTCGCTTGACTGGAGTGACACCACACGAAATCCGCCTCCCTCTCTCAGGATCATGCGGACAAAGATCTTTGAAGAACCTCTCTGTATTTGTGTGCGCGCGTGCGTGCGTGGGTATGCGAGGGTGGAGGAGCAGGCACCGTCACAAATCTGCCGATCTGGTCAATCACGCTGTTTTGGCACTCCTACAGGCCCTGTAGGAGTGCAAAACCGCCTCGGCTATGTACGACCTGTCAGGGCTCGATCTGAGTACAGGACTGTCCATGTCAACGTGGACGACGCGTGACACAGGCATCAACCAGCTCGTTGAGACGTCGGATTTGTCACTATGTACTGAACAGTACCGTGTTCTTTGTGGATTCGCTGGCTCTTCGCTGAGCATCATGAGCTGATAGCCATGAGGGTTCAGCAACAATTTGTGGATATCCATACCCAGTCTTTTCTATCTCGAACGTGATCGCAAGAGCTATCCTATCAAATGGAGAGATCCTTCTGCTTGACCCAAGTTCACACGACAAGGAATCATCAACCTGAGACGCACAACTTCACGTCGCAGCGAACCCAAACAAGAACCAAGACTCGGGGCTAATCACATTGGGCTTGCTGTATGGCGCGAGGGTCAACCAAGGATTGACATCCAGATGAGAGCCGCATCGTTTGAATAGACACGTTACTGATATCAAGCTCATGTTTCGCGCATAAACGAGACAGTTTTGCGGTCATGTGGACTGATCAACTTCGACGTGACACTTCTGCAGACCGCGTTTGCGCGAACTGGAGGATACCGTGGCTATCGCACATACCATCCACGGATATCCACTTGAAGATATCTCCGTAGCCACCCGTCCCGGGATGGAATGGCGGAAACAGCAGAAAATTTGCAGGAAGTTGATTTTCACACTGACGGCATCGGGGTGAAAGCAGGTGGGTAAAATCGCTCTTCGTACAGTAAAATGTACCAATACACTACTGTACCTGCCCCGGAGGCCGCGCGGCAAATTGTGAGAATTCAACGAGTTAAGCCACTTTTTGAGATGGGGGACTTCACACTGAATGTACAGATTCTCTAAGAATCTAAGAGTAAGAAGGTTGCTGGCCACTGTCCAGCCTTCATTATGGCCGCATCACGCAACCTTGCGTGGCTTACACGACGAAATGGACACCTGACTCAACTATGTAATGTACTCATCATTCGACCATACGGAGCTCATCCTCGAGAGGAAGGATTCATGCAGTGTGCAGTTACAACAACAGGTTTTGGGTGCAGAACACGTATACGTACTTTATAGCTGAAGTTTGGGACCCGGCTCACTACGAACTATGTGCTGACCGTGTGGACAGACAGGGCGTTATCAGGATGTTAGACACACAGGCAACTGGTGATGCTTGGTTGACGGTGGACGCATTGAATTGCCTCTCAGCAATGTTACCTCAAAAGGAAAAGAACAAAGCAGAAGGAGCCATCGCGTCTCCGCACTGTCCATCGTCTAGCCGGGACGTTCTTGCCCTTTTGAGGCAAGATCAGGTCCTGGCTCACGGTGGAGGCAAGTACTTTGCAAAAGCCACCACGTCGTCCATCAACCAGCTCACTTTGCAATTTGCCTCCAGCAAGCGACTCCAGTCGAGTTCCAATCTCCCAGTCCAAGCAAATCTCCCAGCTCCACGCTCAAGATGTTCCATCCACTCGCCTATCTCGCCGTCATCGCCACCGCGCTCTTCGTCCAGTCGTCTGAGGCTGGCATCGTCAGTGTGCCGGTGCAGAAGGTCGCCAAGAAGAGCTATATCGACGGTATCAAGGCGGCTGCTGCCCAGCGCGCCAACAGCACCGCGTCGAACATCAACCCGCTCATTACCGGCAAGATTGTGATCCAGGACTACCAAGATGCTGAGTTCTACGGTACGCTGTCGATCGGCACGCCGGCGCAGAACTTCCAGGTTGTCTTCGACACGGGCTCGAGCAACATCTGGGTCCCGAACAAGCCGATCGGCTCGCACGCCTACTACAAGAGCTCGCAGTCGTCTACGTACGTCAAGGACGGCTCGGCGTTTTCGATCACATACGGCAGTGGTCCTGTCTCGGGCTTCATCTCGCAGGACAAGATTAGCTTCGGCGGACTCACGGTCGCTAACCAGAAGTTTGCGGAGGTGACAGATACCAGCGGCCTCGGTACCACCTACTCGGATGGCCAGTTTGACGGTATCTTCGGTTTGGGCTTCGACACGATCGCCGAGAACGGTATCCCCGGCCCGCTTGAGAAGCTCGTCAATGCTGGCACGCTGGACAAGCCGCAGTTCTCGTTCTACCTCGGCTCGGGCGACGTCGGTGAGATCACGTTTGGCGGTGTGAACACGGCTCGCTTCACGGGTGCCGTGAGCTACATCCCTGTCACCGAGCGTGGTTACTGGCAGGTCGCCCTTGGCGGCGTCAAGGTCGGCACGTCGAGCATCGTGTCGACGACCGTCCCGGCCATCGTGGACTCGGGCACCTCACTCATTGCGGCTCCTCAGTCGCAGTTCTCGGCGATCGGCCGCGCTGTCGGCGGCACCTATGTCAGCGCGTACCAACTTTACAAGATCAGCTGCTCGAGTACGGGTCCGGCCATCTCGTTCACGCTTGGCGGCAAGTCGTACACGATCCAGAAGTCGGACTACACGATCGACGGTGGTGATGGCTCGTGCTACCTCGGATTCGCGAACTCGGGTGGGGACTTCTGGATCTTGGGTGATGTGTTCATGCGCAAGTACTACGTCGTGTTCGACTACGGCACGTCGGCGACGGGTGCGCGCGTTGGCCTCGCGACTTCCGTCTAAGTTGCAACCGAGGTCGTGACTACTATTATCCAGGGTCAGCACTCAATGAACCGTTGAGGCTGCTGGATCCTGGCTTGTGTCCGTATAAAATCAAATACCTCACTGTTCCCACTGAGTTTCACGATAGCGTTAGCATGGTTCAGCGAAATAAGTCGGGTCACACAGGCTACACGCAGCCCTATCATCATCTTCGGTCACTTGAGAGGGAGAGGCTCTCGAAGCGGTATGCCTGCTACTGCTCGCGCTGGGTACATACACCCTCCTCTTCGACTGTGGTACGTCAAGTGAGGCTCTCGTTGTTTGCGCGCCACACGCCACACCAAACGTCAAGTGAGGCTCCCGTTGTTTGGGGCACAGCGATCAGCCTTGACCCCTCCTCGACTACGCCCAATCAAGCTGCCTATCACGGACTTACTGGTGGTCTCCAGGCCGCCAGCTCTCTAGGCATCCTCCGCTGGGTACATCTGCTCGGGGCGACAAACACAATGGCGACCACGCTGGACACCCACGCGATGGTCTCGCGAACCTCGCGAACCAGTACACATGCCTTGCATTTCACCTCGCTCGCAGGTCACTCTGACCTTCGACACATCCTTGCTACTGACTTGTGCCCGTGGTGGTCATCGCTGGCCGACCAAGTTGAGTTCTTTTATAGTATCAGGCAACCCCTACCCCCCCCCCCCCCCCCCCCAACCAATAGACTTCATTTGCATCATCACAAGATGGTCACCCCGTGGACGCCAGGAAGGGCAATCCGCGCCAAGTTGTCTGTGGGAGGCGAAGGTATACGATGCGGGCCTCCACGCGACATGTCTGGTAGCTGGAAAAACTGTGAGCGACCCTCGGCCTTCGGCTTCGTGAAGATAATATCTGTTCTGGGCGCTGACTTCGGGCTAGGTAGCTGCAACCTTCGCTGTTTCCTCTGCGATCTCGAGGTCATCCGCGCCACCATCGGCAAGTCCTGAAAACGCGATACTCACGTCAGCTATAGGAAGATGCGCCGCGGTGGGTCCCTTTGCAGAACGAGCGGGGGCCAGGCCGCGCCACGCCGCTCCTCCGGAGGGAATCACTCGCAACCGGATCCGAAAGGCATCTACTGTGTTGAATTAACTCAGTCACAAAACAAGAGTTTCGAGAAACAAAGTAATATTAATTATGCAAAGTTGGACGACCTCGTTGAGTTTGTCGTCACGCCCTAAATGAAGGCAAGGTATGGTAGCTGGGATGGACGGAAGAAGTCGAGGGGCACCGTCATGTTCTTTTCCTCTGTCTGCATGTCCGCTTCCATCTTGGTCATGTCTGCGCGCATTTTCTCGACTGCAGGCAACAGCTTAGGCTGCTTTTCAAAGGTCGTGTTTTTGTACACGTCGAGAAGTGTGATCTCACGCGGTCGTGGGCGATAAAAGAGCGACTTAAAGTACGTCAGCTCCTCGACGATCTTTGGTGGCATCGCGTAGTCGAGGGGGTTGATAGCTACACCTTTCTCCTTGGGAATACCCTTGGCCTTATTCCACAGGGACGGTGTGCTAAACGGCGCAGACGAGCCGTGCCACGTCACAATACCGTTCATAAAGTGATGCTTGACCGCGTTCTGGAAGATTAGATGTGTGATAAGCTGCTGAAGCTGTTCAAATGACGTAAACTCGGATGGGAAGCCGTGGATATCCGGGACCGACTGCATGCTCTTTGCCCAGCGCTGAAGCTCGCAGTCAGCGACGAGGTCGCTGTCGCCGCGGTAATACGCAGCCAAGAACGACTTGACAAACTGACCAATGGTTTCAAAATACCGGAGACCGTACTTGGTGAGGCGGTGAATAGGAAGGTACTGGAGTCCTCGACGTGTATACTCCTCTGGCGCCGTCTCGCTGACGTTGATCTTGAGGAACTCGTCCAGAACGAACCGTAGCGAGCCACGGGCGCCGTAAGTGAGAATTTTGTCATAGGGAGAGTCAAGTACCCACAAGGTCTGGTCAGCGACGATCTCGAGCGCAAAGTTCGGAGAGAAGTGGTACGTGAGCAACTGGTAGATTGGGTGAGATATGGCCATCGTGCGCATCATCTCGACTTGGATTGGAACCCCTACCATGTGAACTTCCGCGAAGTGACGCATCTGCACAAAGTTGAGCTCCATCGCGTCTAGTGCCATCTTCGCAAACTGCCACTCATCGGCAGAGTCATCGCTTGTGTAGACAAGTTCAGAGTCTAGTATCGCGATCGCGAGGGGTAGGAAGAGCTCATGGCCAGCATTGAAGCAGAAGTATCCGCGAGTTTCCACTCCAAACTTGTCAAGTGTTGTCTTGGTATCGTAGAACTGAGTGATGTTCGTAAAGTCCGACACGAACACTCGATTCCCCTCGATCACAGATCGGAGCGATGCCTCACCACAGACTCGTTGGACGAGGGAGGACGTGACGACACTCTCGAGGTCCTTATTGTAAGTCGTATCCTGGGGGTGAATCAGCTTCAGGTTGTGGCCACGGGGCCCAAGTCGCATCGCGCCAAAGACTTGGTCGCTGGTGTTGAGGCTTAGCGGAACGGGCATATTGCCACTCTTCTCTAGCTCGGCGTACAATTGAACGTAATCAGAGTATTTGATGCTGGGAGTGGCGTTGTTGTACGCTGCGAGCTTTTCACGTGTAACGTTGCGGATAGTGTCCGAGTAGACGTTCGTGTAAGTGAGAATCTGGGGTATCTGCGCGTTCACGTTTTCAACGTAGAGTTGCTGGTCAGCGGTCATGCGGAAAACTGGACCGGCATTCAACGGGAAGGTTTCCGCCAAGCCATTTGCATTGGTCAGATTGTGGGTGCGAACGTTCTCGTTGTGGATCTTGGTAGAGGCAACTGCGATCGCTTGGACACGAGCTGATTGACTACCAACCGCACAATCGCCATCAGCCGTAGGCACGCTTAGCACATCTGAAATCGAGTTCGTCGAATTTGAAGACTGGGTCTGTTGACCAAGGGCCAACCCGATCAGCAAAGAGACCGTGGTCCCGATGAAGAGCTTCATTGTTGAGCTGCAGGAGATTGAGCAAGTTTGAGAATGAGAATAACCTCCACGCTCACAGCAAAGCTGTCTCAAGTCCCCGAGTCTTCCGTCCCAAATCAGTTCGTTTTGACTCGGATTGACTTTGGCTGCCATCATCGAAGGAGACGACCACGTGACTTAACAGCATTCCTGAATAGACTCAGCTCACACTGAGTCTTGGGTTCTCGCACCTCACGTCGTTGAAATCACAGCCCTCTGGTACGTAGCCTTAGTTGCATCGAACTGATGTGGATCATGTGACGCTGAGTTTTGGGTCCATGGATTGGCTTTCCACAATTCAAGATTGTTCGCATCGTTTATGTCTCCAAAAATTGGCTCGAGATTTTATACAACAGGCAAGGACGGACGGCAATTTCTGGAGGTGAGTTTGGTTGTGATTCTGAAACGAAAAAAATTCTAGCCAATCAAATGAACTGAAGACTGGGTTCTGGGACGGAAGAACTTGGCTTGCGTGTGAACGGAAGCTTGTGGGGTTGTATGTGAACGCAGATGTAAGCGTCTCACCAGCGATCTGTTTCCTGTGCCTTTTACCGACAACCAAACCCACTATGTGTTTGGGTCAATTTCATTGACCTAAGCACGCACACACCCAACTACCCTCTACAAGAGGAAGTTTGGGTCCAAATAAGGACACTAATACACTGGCAGGGTTTCAATCATTTTGGAAGGCTGAGCGTGTCGATGCACTCCGCAAGGTCAAGCAGCTTTCATTGCCTTTGGAAACTCCAGATACCAACTGCAGGTAACTGGAATCACAATGAAATACTGGAGTCCACTCGGAGGGGTTGATCCCACTTCCCATCCTTTATTTTGGACGGCAACTATAGCCCACAGAGTGGGAGCCTACCTCTAGTACTGGTACCGCACTCCGAAAGCACTGCCAGGAAATGGGAGATCTCTGTGTGCCCGAGCCAATGTCGTCGAACCAATTGACTGTGAAAGGGTGAAACTTGGCCGTAAAAGTGCGCAAACCGCATTCAACGAGCGCCTCTGCAAAATATGAAGACTTGGACATCATTCCGCGGATGGCCATCCCAGCCTCCCACTTTGAGCGCCAGCATACCAACAGTTTCTGAGGGGCCAAATCGATTAAGATTCTACTAGACTTTGACTTTGAAGGTGAAATCTATGAGATCGCACTGTTATGAATCCTATAGCCAGATCGGACGACTCTGTTTCCTACCGCTGAGAGTCGCGGAGTATATATCTCGACTGCCATTCATGGGAGTCGGTCGCGAGTAGCCGGAGATCTAGCAAGTCAAGGTAGCCCACTTACACATTCATCGTCTTCCTTGCGCGCGCCACAACCAGAGCAGCAGCTGCGTCAACACCAAACGCTCTTCCACGCCTTCTCTTTCCATGTAGGTCTTCTCCTGCGCGCGCCTCCACTGGAGCAGCGGATGCGTCGTTCTGCTGTGGCACGTGATTTGCGCACGCGCCTTTCAAAGCCTTGGGTCGTTGGAGCTGACAACAGCTTCGTGCATTCTTCACTCCAGGGGGGCGCACTACCACCGTACGCCTTCCGACACCCGCATAGCCTACTCCCTTCGTCGCATCCTGCAGCTCCGGGCTGTTCCACGCGCGGCCACGGAACTCGAGCTCGGCCATCTTCATGCGCCATGGGTGACTTTCCATGCACGATCGTCGCAAGCGATCGGCTCACGTTACCCGCGAGTGGTCGCCTGAGGACGACACTTGGAAAAGCTGGAAGGTGCTGGAGGTAGTCGAAAGGTCGTTTGTGCCGGTCGGCCACAAATTGAATAGTAGGATTCGTCTAGAGAACTGGATTGACATCAATCGCATCACCGTCAAAGTGCGTAGACTTGTTCGATTCTAAGTTCAAGGCCCAAAGCTGACATGCTTTGCGTACTGACTGAGTACGCGAAGCTTGTCAGCCTTGTGCCTTGAACTTAGATTCTGGAGCAGCGTGCTCAAGAATCTAACCACAGCGCTCAACTACTGTAATAGTAACGCATCTCAAAAGTTGCAGCTCGAGGATTATGACATGCCTGGACGTGAAATTTCTCAAAGATTCACAAGACGGGTGGCTATTCCGTCTATGGAAGAGAGCGAAGCAGCCGGCTTGGTTACGTGAGGCAGTTTCAGACTTGATGATGTCCGAAAACACTCTTGAGAGTCGCTGAGGCATGGCAAACCATCTCGACCGGCTGAAGTTATCCGACACTGCAATGCGAATGTACTTGACCTTGTCAAGAAAGCGCTGTTGGACTGATAGACAGAGGGAGCTACGGGTAGGGTAGAGTGCCCATGTTTCTGGCAGCACCAGTCAAGCTCTGACTCGTGGGGACGCAAAATGCATCATATTCGTTTACAAATTGAAAAAAGAACACCACAAAGACACGAAGATGGGCGGCGCGTCAATTCAGCCCTACGAGTTATATATCTCACACACAAATTGGATCTTCGAGTTCTCTCCCGCTCTGGTCGGCCCAATGTGTGGCGGCAAAACCAATGCGCTCGCTGAACTGTAGCCATCTCCGAAAAGATTTGTACCCCCTCCCGGCCAGTATTCCGGTCATCATAGAGTGCCCATAAGTCGACTGCCTTTCTCACTTCGTTCGTCTCTGCCGCAATGTTCTCGCGCTTGCCTCACGCGGCGTCTTGGGCTTGATTGCGCCCTCTAGCAGAGCAGAACATCTGCCTCAACGACAACGTTCTCGCTCACTTTTCAGCTGAGACCTTCGCCGTCTTCTCTCACTTTTTAGCTGAGACCGTCGGTGGAACAGCCACTTGACATCACGCCATGGCCAGCTCGGGCCTCCACCGCCACTACAGCCACCGCGAACTGCAGAACCGCTCGGCGCACGCGCTCAGTCGCAATGCGCACCGCAGTGCAGACCCGCGGGATGTTTACCAGCAGAAGAAGCGCAACGGTACGCTTCTCGCGGCGCTCGCGACCATCCACGCGCAGTGCCTCAGCGTCAAGGAGCGCCAGTACACGGCGCGGCAGCTCCATGCGCGGCTCAACAACGTCTTTTTGCGAGCCACGTCGGGCGACGGCAGCAGTCGCGCGATCCTTAACCAGTCGAAGCGTGTCGGCGCGTTCACACAGCTCGTCGATGCCTTCCACCTCACACTCAAACGCCACGTGCGGCTCAAGAACAACATCGTGCGGCGCGTGCTCCACCATCGCATGTTCTCGCTCCAACTGCGGTCGATCCACCACCAGCTCACGGCTTTCCTCAAAGAAGCACGAGCCGATGAAGGGTTCCCGTACGACTGGCGGGAGTCCTTCGAGACGGCGCTGCGTGAAGATGAGAGCGTGCTCCACGAGACGCTCGTGACAGTTGTGACGACCTCGTCGTTCCTCAAGGAAGAGTACTTGTGCCTCACAACCCACCAGCAAATGGAAGTGCTGCTGAACGTGCGCAACGAGCGGCTCCAGTCCATCGACCTCTCGCCTGTGCTCCAGGACTGCCTCAAGCTCATCTACCGCAATCTCATTCGGCTCTTCGGCTGGGATCTCACCGAGACGGCGCGGCAGATCCCACGTTGGTTCATGCCGCTTACCTCGGTCGACTTCTCGACGACGCGAGATCTACTCACCAAGATCAAGCCCACATACCGTGGCGAGATCGCCATCACCGAGCGCGGCGGGCTTAAGCGCCACTTGATTGTCATGAAGTGGTGCAGTGGCGACTCGAAGTCGGACCTCCAAGTCGACGAAAAGGTGCAGATCATGGAGAGCTTTGTCGCCAAGTACGGCGCGATCAACCATCCAAACGTCCTACTTGTACGTGGAGCCAACTACGCGTCCGGTGCTCCTTTCGTAGTGCGTGACTACGCGACTCAGGGCACACTCTCTGGCCATCTCGCTCGTCTCAAGCATTCACTGGGGCGCCGAGACCAGTTTGACGAGTCACTCGTGTGGCGCCTGCTTGCGGACGCCTGCGAAGGGCTGCTTTATATCCACGAGAGTGGTTATGCGACCCACGGTGGGCTCAAAGGTAGCAACTTGCTCGTAAACCATCGAGGCCGAGCCTGCATCGCAGATAGCGGTATGCGAGTACTTCGCGAGCGGCTTGAAGCCAACGTCGCCTACGACGAGGCCGAGTACGTGAGATGGCTTGCGCCCGAGTTCCTCGCGCCGGACGTGCGCGTCCAGACCTCGATGCTCGCAGACGTTTACGCGTTCGGCATGTGTATCCTGGAGATCGTCACGGGCCATATCCCGTGGGTTGGCTTTGAGACCGCCAAGGTTGAAGATCTGAAGCGCGCCAACGACACAGTTCTACCACCGCAGCCGTCTATGATGCCCAAGCGCATGTGGCGGCTAGTGCAGAAGATGTGTGCAGCTGACCCGATCGCGCGGCTGCCTCTACGTCAAGTGTACGCGGCATTGCTGGAGCTGTCGAGAGGCTCAAAGGGCGAAGTAGTGCCAGCCAGCATTCGCATTGATCCAGCGAGTGTCATGCCTCAGTCAATAGACCAAGACCAATCAGAGCCAGTCAAAGAGGAAGACACAGACAATGAGGAGGTGGAAGAGGAGCCGGTAGAGCCGAACGAGTTCGAAACTGAGTCAGTCTCATCGTTCAAGACCACTATGGATATCAAGGATAACGACGATTGTGGAGAAGATAAGCCAGTGATGACGGATCCCCCAGTCACAGTGGAGGAGGAGCTCGACAGGGAGCTAGCTGAGGGCTTGGATGAGCTTGAGGACATCGATTCGCAGGCACCGATCGACACATTCGCCGCATTTAGTGGCCACCACAGCAATGTCGGCATCGCGCTGCAAACCAATGGGCAAATGAAGAACGCGATCGAGTTCATATCTGAATATCAGGACTCACCACCGCAGTCGTTGGTGCCACACCTCCAGCTTTTGCGTGCGTTCGCCAAAGAAGAAGCCGAGTCCATTAAAGACTGCGGTGGGATCCGCGTGCTCAACGCGTTATTCACCAAGCACAAAGACGCCAAGCTTCGCTGCACGACCCTCGAAATATACTCGACTATGTTGCAGGCAGGTCACCATAGCGTGGTCGAAGCACTGGTCGATCAAGGCATCGTGGCACTTATTTTCGAGTTTTTCTCGGTGCCCGATATCTCGAAGGATGAAGCAAACGTTTGTGTATCGCTGCTTCTAGACCTCATAGGGCAGTCGGACCAAGCCAAGAGGCAGTTGAGCGATGCTGACAAGAACTACGTTGAGTTGCTGGAAAAAAACGAAGATGTGCATCACCGGCTTATGACTGAGATCAGGTCTGTTCTCGCGAGGTTCAAACAAGCGTACGTGCTACTCGAAATGTGTCTGGGAGTCGGAGTATTTCTTATCCTTGGAATGGTGACTAGCGAGGGCAACGAGATGCTAAAGGAAGGCTTCCATGCTATGGCCGTCCAGCGCTTCACTGAGGCCATTCAGTTCGACCGTCGCCGCGGCATCTACTACGCTGACCGGAGGTATGTGAACTTTACGACGTCCACAGGTTTCGAGATGGTAATGAGATGCCAACCTTAGTCTGGCGTACTGCCACGGTCGGCGATATCACGAGGCGGTCGAGGATGCCGAGCGATGCATCCGTTACAATCCTTTCGACGCACAAGGTGAGAGTTTAAGTGCAGACTATTTGTGCTTGGAGCTCACCCTGGGTGTCCTTATTAGGATATTTGCGTCTCGGGATCGCAATGAAACACCTGAGGAAATATACCGAGGCTCTCGCGGCACTGCGCAAGGGCTACCAAGTTAACCCGAACCATGCTCAGCTCACGGCAGTGATGAACGAGGTCAGACAAAATATCTCGGGGTATCTATATGCTAGGTATTGATGAAGAGTTTGCTTGTTGCCGTACTCCAGGTCCAGCAGCTCTACAACCAGCAGAAAGCACGCTAACTACCAATTACTCCTACTAGGAAATGCAAAATATGGAAAATACAGCGAACGACCCCTTCGCAACACGTCAGGTTCACTTCACGAACACATCCGCGATGATTGGCAGTGAGGCGAGATAGCTGCGGATTCTGCGACAGGCTGTTTGCAGGCGGCTAGAAGCACTTGTGGATTTGCTGCAGAAAGAGCAAGAACGCCACGAGATAAGCTTGGCTCTCTTCATGCTGCCGGCGTTGACAGCAATGTTCTCGCACACTCTGAGTCTCAGATTGAAGTGACAGCATGTTTTGGAACATTCCACAGCGTCGCCTCGGGAATCACACAGCGGAAGCTTCAGTGCCGTGAGAACCAGTTGCTCATAACCAAGCGTCGCAATCACTTTACTGATTGCAGGCGGAGAGCAAACGATCGAGCATTCTAAAGCAGTGAAAGTCGTGCCATCCCCACCTTTCTCTGCTTCAGCCATGAGAATTTGGTTGAGATACAATCCCTAACCCAACGTCAGCTCGGAAGGGGCCCACAATTCTAAATCTGCAGTGCTATCAATAGAACCACTGTAGTTGATCGCAAGTCTTATGGAAGCATTTCGTACACACGGATACTCACTTTGATAATGGGACCTGCTGAAGTTGGGACAAATCTGTCCTTTCCTACTAGTCTCCACGACGACGGATCGAGGAAAAACCAATTTTATTCATACTTTGTGCTCATATCAGCACAAAGTACGAGTTTGAAGCGCCCGGTCGCTCGTGCGACACAGAGCACACTACCCTACTGGCCTGCCAGGGAAAGATCCGTGTGGAATCACTAAAACTCCGAAATCTCCTGTTACCTCGACAAGCAAGGCGGTTTCTCGGGGGCGCCCGTGAACACGTAGGGAGATTGATCTGTCGTGTCCATCCACCACTGCAGCTGCTGCCTCAGTCGTGTCGCCAATGCCCACGCCAGAGTCACCGACCCGCACGCAAATATCTCCCGCGTGATCCCTATTCCAAATCTGTGACGTGTGCCGATCCCAACATGGCTACATTCCACGCTTTGCTTGGTTAATACATAAATACAACATAAGAATTTAGTAAATTACGTAAAACCCTTCGAATCCCAAGAAGACATCGACGATTCATCGCTCAATGGCTCGAAGGAGACGATGGCCTTGCGACGCGATTCCTGCGACTCCGCGCGCAGCGACGAGGCGCCAGAGCGAAGAGACGACGCTCGTGAGCGCGGTGGCGCGCTGGACGCGCTCTGGCGCTTCGAAGCGGCGCACCGCTTGCTGCTCAACGAGGAGCTCGCGAGCAGCTTCGCGGCGTTCGTAGACGAGCTCTACGAGGCACTGGAGAGCGCGCGCGACGCGCTCGAGCGTCAGAGCGTGCGTGTGCTGGCGGTTCTTCATGACAAAGACACGCGTATCCGAGAGTTGGAGGAGAGAGGCAGTAGCATGGTGGACAGCGCCACGCAGACAGCGAGACGGACGAAGCACGAGGAGATCCAGTGCGCGTTGGGCGCAAGCGAGAGCGAGAGGGCGTTGCAAGGAAAAGTGGAAGAGCAGGAAGAGCAAATCGAGGTGCTTTTGGACGAACTGGATCGCATCCAGAAGGTGCTGAGTGAGTCGGAGGCTGCGGCGACGGCGGTACGTGTTGAGGCAGTGAGGGAGGAATCCTGTATGCAGGCCACAGCGACGCAGACAGATGAAGGAGGTCACGCGGATAGCGAGCGGAGTGGAATTGTGAAAGAGCTAACGACGACTGCACAGTCGTCTGCGACTCAGACGGACGAACTGCCGAAAGTGGATACAGAGGCGAAGAGTCCGGAGGCGACGCTCTCAGCGATCGCTGCGCTCCAGCTGCAATTGGAGGCTGCCGAGAGAACGAGCGCCACGCTGTTTGAAGAACTTCGAAGAAAACAAGCGAAAGAAGAGGAGGAAGCCGATCTCGATACCGTGGAGAAGCAGCTGACGGACGCGATTCGTGCGATGGAAGTCTCGTCACAGTGTTGTGTGAATGCCCTGGCTGTTCATGAATACAAGACATCATGTCTGGATTTGGAGCATGCGCTGGAAGTAGCCGTCAGTGAGCGAGGTCAACTGATCGAGGAAGTGCTCTCACTCCGCGCTGCGTTGTGCCAACGATCGTCTTCACTGAGTCTTCCAGTAAAGAACATTGCAATACCATCGGTCAGGACGCCTCCTTGCAAGCAAGTAACATGTCATCACGGACTACGACGGATACTCCACCTGGTCCAGATCAGGAATGCAAAAGAAAGAGACAAAAAGGCGAAGACGCTGCGCAAAGAACTCCAGCGGGCACTTCGAGATGGTACCCGAAAGGACTTGCCGTCTGTTGTTGGTAGGATCGCTGTGGAATGGATGCAGTGGGAGTTCGCTCACGTCCAGGAGTTAAAGGCGATGCACCGTTTACGGCAAGAAGAGATCGAAATGTTATCAACTCGATCCGCCCATCTCGTCGATGAGATTCATCGATTGCGCAAGGTAAGTATCGACTTGCAGACGCAACTCACGGCAGTGACGATGGAGGCTCCGGATTCCACTCTCACATATCCTACTGAAAAAGATCCAATTGAAACTGATCGCCGTGTACTCGCTCTCGAACAAGAACTTTTGTTGAGAAAAGAGCAACTCGAGATTGCGAACCGAGCTGTTGCCACGCTTTCTTCGACTAGTGAATCCAACGTTCGCGAAGTTCGGTTCACGGACGGGGCTGTATGTACGCAAACATCGCAGACTTCGTCCAGTGCAATAACAAAGAAGTACATTGCTGAGCTCACTGGAGAACTTCAACGTTTGAAAGAGACTGAGTTCAAACGGTTTTTGCCATCAAGCACGTCACAACACACCGTCGTCGAGTATTTCAGACTTGAGAAGGAGTGTCTCCACCTGAGATACCGCCTGCGCGAGAAGGAAGAACTGGTCCAAGAACTCCGGCAGCAACTCCAACAACTTGAGAATACGTGTGCTAGCCTTCACACCGGCTACCAGTCGAGAGCATTTGTTGAGGCGGCTCAAGGAGATTTTCTGGCCGGCAGTGGAAAAGTCAATCACTCACAAAAATTTACAGCTCGGTTGTATCAACGATTTCTTGAGGATAAGAACGTAGGGCTGCGGCTAGAGCTAGAGAGTTGTCACAGTCGTATCGTCCACCTCGAACAAAAGCTAGAGGCATTGCGGGACTCAACTCATCCTAGCATTGCGGAGAGTCAAATATCAGCAACGCCCCAATTGGTTAGAAAGCTCAATGAATACCACCAGCAAGCTCGAGAGGCGTTCCACGCTTGGAAACAACATATCCAAGGTCTGAAAACTGCTGAGAACGGCGCGCTAGGAGGTGGGGACCAGATCCATGCGATGCTTTTGTCTTATGGAATCCTCCTTGATCACTACGATGCGATCAGTGTTCAGCTTCGACTGCTTCAGGACTCGACATTGTGGTCTTTGCCATCGCATTCGATTGCCTCAGGTTTAAACTCGAAGTTTCCACACCAGACACGACTCCTTGCTAAGATCCGAGTGCTCGAAGACCGGTTACTCCAGTCTCATTTTTGCGCAAGTTGCGGAGAAGGTGTTCCAGGGAGAACGTTGGTGAACACAAGCGACATTTCAACTATGACCGACAGGAAGTCTGCCACTGATGCCTTCACACAGATGAGTTCTCACGATCGTAGGAGAGTGCAATTGTCAAAAAGAGTCCAAGCAGACTTAGGGGCGTTTCATGGCGAACCGTCGCCGAGATCTGAACCAATTGATTCGCTGAAGTCAAACCCGGCTACTCAGGGCGTGGCATCAATGGTAATCGGCACGGACGATGTGCCTACGCGCGAGCAACTCGAAAAAACTCAAGACCAGCTAGAGGCCTCGCTCGCGCGAATCAACGAGTTAACTTCGCAAAAGGAGAAGCTTCAGCAAAGACTGGATGAAGCTCACACGCAGTGTCGCAAGCACGCCAAGGAGAAAGAAAAATTGTGCACGCAAGTTGAAGAGTATTCACGCTCAAATCCTAGCTTAGCATGCCAGTTGAGGCTTTATGAAAGTGTGCAATGCGGAACTACTAAGCCGGACTATACTGAACCTCTATCACGACAAATCCGGGATCTCCAAGCAGAGCTCATTCATTTGAAACAAATGCTCACGGCAAAAGAAAATGCAAATGCTGAACTTGTACAACAAGTCTATGAACTGAAGGAGAGTAACAACGAGCTTGAGTGGAGTCATGGTGCAGCCACACAAACGATTGGTGAACTACAAGCAAAGGTTGAGTCGCTAGGCGCTGTTCGAGTTGAAGAACGCAATAAGCAACTGGATGACTACATGTCCAAAGTGAACCAAAGCCTTGCGTCCATCGAGCGCGACAAGGAACGCCTGTACCATGAAAACCGAGACCTCAAGCAAAAGCTTCTGGAGATCGAACGAGAGGCTGTTCTGAAAGAAGCCCGAGGAACAAGATCTTGCTCGACTGAGACAGATGAGTATGTGGAACTCAGTCGGCTCCAACAACTACCCGAATATCAGTCGCTTGAGACACAACTAGTGATGATGCAGAACGAATTGGAGACAGAACGACGGGTTTCTGAACAGTTACGTGCCTCCCGTGATCACGAGCTAAAAGACAAGGATAGAGCTATCGAGTCCCAACGGATAGCTCTTGAATCGGAGAAAGCCAAGCTATGTGAATTGATAAAAGACATCAAACTATCTCATCGAGTTCTCCAGCAAGAATTTGATGAGCTTCGAATGGCGAGCGAGGAAGCTAGGCAAGAAGCAGATAAGAGGATCGTGTTCCTGGTTGCTTGTGTCGAGGAGTGCTCGCGATTGGTAGATGTTTCCGGGCCAGTCGATGAAGCTCTGACATCGCGAGATATTTACGATGCAATTATCGCAGTTTCCAATCGTGTGGTCGCATCAGTAGCAGCGACACCCTCGAGCAATAAGAAGCAAAAAAAGGCTTTGTCGCTGTCTACTCAATCCGCGCCAGATTTAAGACTCGAAAGCCAACAAGACGTCGATACCACCTTGGCAACAGAGGCCGCGGGCGTCAGCATCCACACGCATTCTCAACTTCAGGCAGAGACTTGGCGTGTCCGAGTCGCCAAGTTGGAGTTATCGCTTCGGGCGGCGACCCTCAAAAACAAATCATTTGAAGAGATGGTTAGCCACCTCGAGCTTCAGATGCAGGGACTCAAAGAAGAAGTCAAGGAGCGCATGTCCAAAGAATCTCTGTTACTGACAAAGCAAGGTCAGATGAAGGTGGAGCTAGCAAATTTGAAAGCACAGAACGCGACGTTGACATCACGACTCGCCGAGGCGTGTGGTGATTTCAAGCGGTGTCAGGATGCGTCGAGAGTTAGTGAGAGTGAGCTCGCACGGTTACGAAGTGCACTGCAGCGGAAGACTGAGCTGCTCGTACGGCAAAAAGCCCGATGCGACGAAACTCAAGCAGCTCTTGACAATAGTTTGCTGCGTGTCGCCGAGTTGCAGTCTCTGGAGAAGAACTATGCAGCCACACAGCTCAAGCAGAAAGACCAAATGCAACAACTCCACGAGCTTCGACAGCAGTGGACTGTCTGCCGTGACGTGAACTCGGAATTGCGAACTGAAGTCGACAAAAAGGCCGAGCAGATTGCTGAGCTGCAGTCGCGAGTCAAGGCGCTTCGACTCGACAACGGACGACTTCGCGAGCAGCTCAAGGAGCTGAAGAATGCACTCAAAGAAAATGTCGAGGTCGACTTCAAGTCGAAAGTAACTGATGCTACCGTCGCGACAGCCGTGTTGGGCGACGGTCGAACGTCGGGGACCTTAAATGCGACGGCGGCCGTGGACATGCTCGCAGCCCAGGCCAAGACGCTCAAGCGTCGCGTGTTACAGAAACAAGATGTGATCATCGCGTACAAGACCAAAGTCGCAGAGCTCGACACGGAGCTCACGCTGCAGCGCACCAAGCTTTTCGATCTGTCCCAGTCCCACCGCCAACTGCAGCAGAGCATGCGCGAGAAGGAGCAAAGCCTACTGCAGGGCGTGACGCACCTCAAGGAGGAGCTCGAGAGCTCGGTCGCGACGAAGGCCGAGCAATTGGACGGGCTGCGCGCCTCGATCTTCGACGCCTGCGAAGTGTTTATTCAGTGCGACGCACCGTCTCCCCCGTCGGCCAGTCCATCGGCATCCTTGCATTCGTCGCTCACGTGGGTCGACGAGACCGACGAAGACTCGGGAACTGACGCATTATTGCAGGAGCTGCGGCGGTACGCCGATCTCTCTCCCGACGACCTCGCAAATCTCCATATCACGTCGTCGACTAGAGAACCCAAGCTGCAACGCCACGAGTCCAAGCACAGGTTCGAGCGAGCCCACTGGCAGCAGCTCTGGCGAAAGCGCGGCCAACGAGTGCTGCAGGAGCTCGAACACGCGCTCGAAGTGACGCCGCAAGACTGTCGCGCGGAGATTTGCCAAGTGCTCGAGTTGCTCATCCGCGAGCGAGCAGCTCGAGGCTCGTGAGGCTCACTCGTCCGACGTTGCAATCTCAGATTACCGTGACGCGTTGGTGTCATCATCACACACACTCGATCATTGACGCCTTCCCGAACGGAGACTAAAGAAATTAGAGCCTCGTTCTTCAAGTCTGAAGCGATCCAACGGTCTCAATTATCAGATTCGTTGTGATACGACAGTGGAAGATCGCTTGACATGTTCATGTAATCTGACCCAGAGCAACTCAGACACGCCCCGACCGCAGAGACGTGGAGCTTCGAGTCAGCGCGAGGGGGATCTTCGGGATCTTATGATGTGTCATCGGTGGTGCCGTCAGCATCTCACTCGCAGTTGCTCATCGCGTAGGTATCCAGTGGCTGCCGTGCACTTCAAGATCACTTGATGGCTTGCTGCAACATAAGCCAGTCTCTCTGGACGCCGTCCGGAGGTTACGCTGTCGGACACCCACTTGCTGCGTCACCTTTTTTTTTGTTGGCGGCTTCTTTTCTTTCTTTCGAGATTGGCTCGACTCGGTTTGGACGTAGGGAATGTATTTCTTTCTTTCGAGAACAGAACGGCGGCGGCTGGTGGTTGATGAGACGGAGGCCGTGGTGTCCCATCAGCAACAGTCAGTCACTCGCGTCACGCGAGAGCAGCGCGTGGGGGAGGCTTTCGTCGACGGATCTGGTGCGACAAGCGGAATCTCCCGACAGAACATCACGCGTGATTACGCAGCGCGAGGGTCCCTCTGGCAGACTCACACTGGCCGAAATCCCGGCCTCGTGCTTGCCACGCACGGCAAGGGAAAGAAAACAACCAACAAAAGAAATAAAAAACCAGGACGCAGATGATGATGGCTGAAAATCCAGATAATCGCTTTTTGTAACGGCGATCCGTGAAGAACAGAACGCCCTCCGTGCCCATGGAACCTTCACTTCGCATATATGAGAGAACTGACGATACAGTGTATGCATCGTTGCATTCCTTCGCAGTCCATGAGAGCCCAAGAACAGGAGAGCGCTCGAGAACGGTTTTCGTCACCCACTGTGGGTCTGATTTTCCAATTTGCGTGGGGGGAGGAGCCCAGCTTCCTCCAGTTTGACTCCCAAGAGCGTTTTCTTGACGGGGCACAAAACAGGAAGATTGGAGGGGACGTTCTTTTTTTCCGCTGAACCGTCCCACTGCTTCGGGAAAATATCCAATCACCGTCGAATTTTCGCGCCTGCGTCCCCATCTCCCAATTCCCTTTCAGCCAATCCCTTCTCACAGACCATGGAATTACGCCCTTTCCCCCTACCCCTTCTCGAGACCTGACTCTCTCGTCTTTGTTACAGAGCCGAGTCTGCGTTGGGGTTGGGGGCTCACGGAGCTGAGAGGAGCGAGCGGTGGAGGGGTCCGCGCCCGAGGGCCCTGGCAGCGCACTGAGTTTCCTCTTCCATTTTGAATCAACGGGGCGAGCAGCTGGTGCACGCCACCCCCGCAGTTCCCACCGAGCGCCGCCTGCCGCGCCCGCGTCTTCTCCGTTCCTCTCCTCCCTTGCGCTCGCTGCATTCCTCTCTCTCGTCCGCGCGTCCGCCGCCGTCGTGCCCCGACCCCTCGCGCGTGTCGACCCCGAGCCCCTTTGGCGGTGAGCTCCTCCCTCCTCCCCTCGCTCCCTCGCGTTTTCTTTTTCCGGAGATCCTCTCCTCTCTGGACGAAATCCGGAGAGCGGGTCTTTTGTCCAGCAACCATAGGTCGTCGGTCGTCGTGGCTCGACGAGGCCTCCTCGTCGTTCAAGCGCAAGATGATGTCCAACATGCACCCGCCGCAGATCGTCTCGTCGCTCACGCGCCGCTCCTCCATGCGCAGCAGCAGCTCCATGCACCGCGAGTCCTCCATGGAGGAGAAGTGCGCGCTCGTCGACCGCCTCATCCAGCAGATCCAGAAGCAGCTGCGCGACGAGCTCGGCTTTAAAGAGATGGTCATCTCCACGCGCGAAGAAGCCGACGAGTCCACGACGCAAACGGGCATGCGCGCCAGCGTGCTGCTCGGCTCGTCTCTGCGCGACGACGCGGCGCTCCTCTTCACGCGCCGCGCCAGCAGCCCGCCGACCTCGGAAGATCCGCTCACGAGCTCCCTGGGCGACGACCTCGCCAAGATGCGGCGCGCGCTCGGCGAGCTCTCGGCGCCGCGCTCGGTCTCCGAGGCCAGCAGCACGTCCTCGGCGCACTCGTGTCCGGACTGCTCGCGCGGCACGGTCTTTGTCTCGCCCGGGTACGACACCAAGCAGAGACTGCTGGTCATTGTGCCCTACCGCGAGGCCGGGATCTGGTCGCGCAGTATCTGCATGCAGCAGCAAGGCTCGGGCGACACGAGCGGCTCCATGTTCGCCTACCTCAAGAAGGCGCTCCAGGAGAACTACGGCGTCGTGATCTTGAACCCGGCCGCGCAGTTTTGCCACCCGAAGAACCACGTCGAGCAGGCCTGGGACCAGCTCGTCGCGCCACTGCAGAGCGACGTCTACATCATCGCCTACTCGCGCGGCTCGCAGCTCGTCAAGCACTTGCTCAGCTACGACAACGGCCAGGGCGTCATGCAGGACCGGCTCAAGGCGCTCGCGCTCGTCGAGCCGAGCCACTACGTCAGCGACGGCGACACGTACTTTGCGCGCCGCATGCTCGCTCGCCGTGCGACGGCCTGGATCCTCTCGGGCGAGATCGACGTCGGCTGCAAGATCCCCAAGGCCGAGTCGCGCCACGGCTGTGTCTGCATCTCGGCCGGCGCTGTGCCGCTCAACGTCGGCGGCAGCAGCGGCGCCTGGGCGCTGGAGATGGTCATGAGCTCGGTCTTCGGCTCGTTCGCCGCGCGCTCGGGCGAGGCCGCGGGCGTCTCGGTCAACGACCAGAAGATCCACGCGTGCGGCATCTGCCACCGCAAGCTCGGCGTGCTCAACCGCCGCATCCAGTGCTCGTGGTGCCAGGTCAAGTACTGCTCGCGATGCTGTGAAGACAAGTTCGTCGCGAGCTTTGGCAGCTGGCGCGTCTGCTCGCTTTGCCAGGCGCTGCCGTGTCTGATTGACCCGCGACGCAAGCACAAGAGCGCCAAGAAGCACAAGTCGCCCACGGGCGGCGAGGTCATCGACCGCCAGTCAGTGTTCATCCAGCCGAGCGACGAAGAGACCATTTCGCTTTCGGACTTTGAGATCATCAAGCTCATTGGCCGTGGCGCCTGTGGTCGCGTCAAGCTCGTGCGCAAGAAGCACGGCTCGGACGAAGGCGCGTTCTACGCCATGAAGGCCATCAAGAAGAAGCTCGTGATCCAGCGCGGGCTCGTCGAGGCCACCAACGCCGAGCGCCGCATCCTCCATCTCATCAAGCACCCGTACGTGGCCACGCTCGCCTACGCCTTCCAGAACGAGGCCAAGCTCTACCTGCTCTCACCGTACTACCCCGGTGGTAACCTGCTGGACCAGATGCGACTCGCGCGGAGGTTCCCTGAGGACCGCACGCGTCTTTACGCCGCCGAGGTCGCGCTCGCGATCAACCACCTCCACGAAAAGGATATTATCTACCGTGATCTCAAGCTCGAGAACGTGCTCGTCGGCTCGGACGGCCACGTCGCGCTCACGGATTTCGGTATGTCCAAGGAAAACATGGTCAACAACGGTCGTACGTCCACATTCGTGGGCACGTACCAGATGATGGCGCCCGAGGTGTTCACAGGCAAGTCGTACTCGCGGCTCGTGGATTGGTGGGCGCTCGGTGTGATGGTCTACGAGATGATCGACGGCCGCACGCCGTTCAACGCCAAGACCAACAAGCTCATTAAGGAACGAATCACGAACGTCGACCTCAAGTTCTCGCCTCGTTTCACCGAGGATGCCAAGGATTTTGTCTCTCGTCTGCTGACCAAGAACGAGGACGACCGTCTTGGCTCGGGTGCGCGCGGCTTCGAGGACATCAAGCGTCACCCGTGGTTCAGTGGCATCGACTGGGAGGCCGTGGCACGCAAGGAGATCAAGTTCGAAGGCCAGGACGAGCTCATGAAATCCCATGCCAAGGAATACTCGGTTTCGGATATTTTCGACACGTTCATGAACACGCTCGAGGTGCCAGTGGACACGCCGGCCTCGGTCAAGAGTACCACGGACGATCTCTTCAATGACTTCGAGTACAACCACCTGGACGCGATGGACGTGAACCTGGAGCCTGATGCCGAGAGCCCCTCGGAAGATGCTGGTGTCCGGGTCTTCGATCTCGAAGATGGGCTGGTTGCCGATACGGACAGCGAGTCCGGCGACCATGTTGAGGACCCTGCGCTCGCCGAGGCCGCAAAAATTGCAGAGGGCGAAGCAGTCGTCGACCGACTGCTGGCGAGCCACGAGTCACACTTTGATATCAGCCTCCTGCGGCCTCATCAAGCGACCGACTTCGAGTACTCGGCTGTGTCGTCGCTGAGCTCGTCAAACGCGTCCAACAAGGATGATGATGAAGACGAAGACGGCGTGCTCGTGGAGCAGGTTGTGAACGTGGAGGATCTGAAACTCGGCGAGGCCGACGTGACACCGGTGCCGGCCGCTGAATCGCCCACCGAGAGCTCGCTGAGATTGAGCCCGCAGTCTTCAACGACTGTGGAGAAAGTCAAAGTGGAGCTTGTGACCGCTGTGGGCCACCCTTAACATATCGGCAGTGTGATGCACATTCGAACAAAAGTCTCATAGATCGAAGGCGAAGAGCAGCAAGTAGCGAAAACGAGCAAGTGTATAACCCATGCGTTGGGATGGTCGTACTAGGGTCTAGTTAGTCGTGGTGATATGACTGAATATTACGTCAAAATTGTACTCGCCTCTTGGAAGCCGCAGACGTGTTGGATCTCGCGCACTTGGTCCATCGCGAGCGTCTTGCGTGCTGAGTCTCCGAGTCTCAACGCAGCCACAGCGATCTGCTGGTGGAGGGTCTCGGTCGTGTGGTACTCCGAAGGCAAGCCCTGGGCTTCCCACAATTCCAACAGCCTCGTCGCGATCGAGAGCACTCGCGGCCAGTCTTTTGTCTGCGTCGCGCATCTCAGCTCGAGCATCTTGAGCGAAAACTCGACGTCCGGACAAATTTGCAGCAGGTCACCGTGGCGAGTCTCCAGGGTCTGCAGCTTGGCTTGCACGATCTCGAAGTCGTTCTGCGAACTAAGCTCGACCAACCGTTGGAGCAGTTCCTGTTCCTCGACGGCGTTCTTCCCTTTGTCACTGTGTACGCACCGAGCGCACTCACAGTCAAAGCCGAACGCAGCGCGTAGCGTCTCCTGGCGTCTAGCACTTGCCACCGTGAGATCGCTCAAGTACGAGTACTCGATCAGCTCGTCTCGAGCGATGGCTCGCACGGCGTGGAACTTGAGCGTGCGTGTCTTGGGGTCGAAGCTCGGCACGACGTTGGGCGAGCACGAGTGGTTGAGCGTCATGGCGGCTTCGGGGAAGATCCCAAGCCCACAGAACCCCGTCGTGCCGTTCACAAGCAGCGGATGGACGTTGCTCTGCACGCGCTGGATGGTCTGGCGGATGTGGGCACGTGGCACGCTTGAAAGCGACGGCGAGCTCTTGAGGCTTCGCCGTAGCAGCCGCGCTGCCTGGTCCAGCGCCTGGTCACGAGCAAAGTCTCCGTTATTCACCATCGGCACGTTCAGTCCTGCGAGCGCCTGTGTGTTCTGTACAAAGACCTCCATCCTCAATACAGCGAGCGCGAGTCGAAGCGCCTCCTTGTCGATCCACGCAGTCGGTGCGGCTTGTACAGCTCGTAGAGCTTCGCACTGCGGGTCGTGGAGCACGGCATCGGCGTCGAGACAGTCCCGCGAGCAGTAGAGCGCGAACTCGCAGGCCCCGCAGCGGAAAGCCTTCTTCGCGAGCTGCGTGAAGCACCAGTGGCAGTGTCTCGTCGCTGCGCGGTCGGCCACGACGACAGCGAAGGCCGTCGCTCGCATGGCGCAGGCGCCCACCGGGATCTCGCGCTTCGCCGCGACGAACCGGCCGAGTCGAGGACACGTGAAGAGTCTCAGCTGCGCGTCGTTGTCATCCTCGAACGGCGGTTCGTGGGAGCCTCGACCGAGCGCGAGGATCGCGTTGGGACTTGGTGCGACGAACGTCACGCTGGACGCGTCGAGCCACCGCGAGTGGGTCGCACTCGGAGACGAGAGACATTGCCACTCGAGACAGACGAGCCCAGCCGCCGTGCGACGCCCGAGCACACGGACATGGAGCAGAGAGGAAGAGCGAGAGCCAGCGCGCGAGCAGCAAGCCGCCAGCGACGCCGCGAGGCGAGCGCTCCGCCAGACGAGGAGCTCCTCGGCAGCCATCCAGTACGTCAGACTGGGATCAACGAAAAACCAAGACGACCGACCCTAGTAGTGGGCGCCTTCGAAATTCACACAGACGCAGATTCTGTGAAGTCCCACTTGGTAGCACAGAAGGGAGCACAGATCTGGTGAGAGATGCACTTTCGGTCTCAACATCGGGCACAGATTCGCACCCATTTTGTGCACTAACATAACTCGGGGATTTCTTTCTCATTATTCCGATCATGGCGAGCAGGAAGGAGGGAAAGGGCCGCGTGTCGCCGAACTACAGCGACATCGAGAAGCTCTTGCTTCGCGTCGAACTGCGGTTGAAACGCGAGGCGGCTCGAGGGCGGGAAGAACGTCATTTACGCGTAATGCAGAATCATCAGGTATTCAAATGATGGCGATGATAGCGAGGAGTAGTGCAAAGTTATGGTTGGTTTAATTCGTATATTCTTCACATTCACACAGCAACCACGCCGGAACGATTTCAAAATTTTGGCTGATAGCCACAGCACGCGAAAGTTGCTTAGGCGGAATAGATTCGAGGGCGCGCGAGCTGTTTGTATGGCAGCGGCAAGCGCAGTCTTCCGTAAACTTTCTCGATCGAGCCAAATCCCCATTCTGCTGCCTGCCAGATCGCTGCATTCATGAAGTTTCCACCAACTTGAGCATGCACTGGGATTCTTTCGCTGTCGCCATCCTTGAGAGGTGTCAGTTTTCGTCCTTGCAACTGGCGAGAACACAGGAATCCGGAGTCACTCACAAACCCCAGCCTGCTGTCTGCGCATTTGAGAGGATCGAGCAGATTCCAGCAAAATCCAAGTGAGATGTCGCCGTCGTTCCAAATACCAGGGCAGCCGTGCTTCCTCGCCAAATAGTTGCATTATCGCAACATACTGATGTGTGTCTGAGTCGAATTTGAAGCATCGCTCACAGAACGGTGCGCAGAAGGGGGCACAGATCTATTTCACAGATGACGCAGACCTGCATCTGTGTGAATTTCTGAGAGCGCCCAATTGTGGGGAATGTAGCCATGTCGGTTGGAAGTGGGGGTCCTTGGAGTCTATTCGTTCGACTACGTTTAGCTTTAACCAGGTCTAATTTTCTCTATCTTAGGGGAAGGCGGCGCGCATGCGGCCGACCATGTCGGGCAGAAAGCCAAAGTCGATCACGTTCATGGCCAAGGCCGGGACTTCTCCAGCAAAGTCGGCGTAGTTGACCAGCTGCACGACGGCCTGGCTCGCGTTCGTCGGCAGCGGGTCGATCTGCACCGAGAATGAGTTGAGTGCACGCACACGCTCGGCCGTCGCGTTGAAGCAACTGGCGCCGCCGTACTTGCTGCAGCCAGGCCAGCCGGCATGCTGGATCGACTTGGACACGAACGTGCGAGAGCCGGCGTCGATGGCGTTGAGCACGACAAACTCACGCTCCTTGATGATGGGGACGGCGGCGGAGATGGTGTGCGCGGCTTCGAGGCGCTTGGTGCCCTTGGAGGATGGACGCCACTTGTCAGTGGCGAACTTCTCGACGGGTGCCTTGGCGAAGTCTTCTGGGTTGGAGTATGGGTCGATGAGTTGGTATCCCTTGGCGGTGGTGAGGTAGTCGAAGAGCTGTTGTGCGGGCACGTTGACAGTAGCCTTGGCGCGGGTGAGGTAGACTCCGGAGGATGCGAAGACACCGCTGACATCCTTGAACTCGTTCTTCACACCGCTGAGGTTGGGGATAGGGAGCCAGGAGCCGCTGGAGAGGATCCTTGCGGTCTCAGCGAAGACACGGTCAGCGAAGGCGTTGACGTTGGCGGTCGAGACGAGTTCTTCACCGATGATGTCTTCAGACGGCAGGAGTGAGGCTGCCGCGAGGGCCTCGGCCTTGGTGTGGGTTGGTGCGAGCAGCGCCAAGGCGACTGCGGCGGCGATGAGCATAGACTTGGCGTAGAGCATGACTGCTTGAGAAGCTCGATCGATTAGGTGGGTGGGTGTTCTTGGCGAGGCAAGTTATGGAATGGAGCGTCTTACGCTCCTTTGACAGGTCACGGCGGTTTCCTTGCCACTGAGGGACAAGCCCCACGCCTGTCGCCGAGTCGTCTCGCTGGAACTTGCGATACGGAGCGAGGTGCAACTGTTTTCAAGGCGGGATAGTGCGTTCTTGCTGAGGTTTGTCTCTCTACCGATTGCCGGTAGCCACTACCAATGGCTCCAACACGGTACCAACGGCTACAACACAGTTTGTAGGATTGAGGTGCACGTAGGTTGCAAACGGTCTCTGCCACCCAAGCCTTCCCACTCACGCATTGGGGCTCTGCGATCCAACACACCAAAAGCAAATGGCAGTTGGCGAGTCGTCCTCGCAGCTGATGGCACGGAAGCAATCGTTGTGGAGCTCCAGCCGCAATCGCCGGATTCAGCTGGATGAGGACGAACAACAGGCTGTCGACCAGTTTAGTCCTCCGTATCGGAGAAAGAGGTTTTGTAAAGCGTCTGGCCTCCCAGGTCACAAGATCCGAGAACCAGTTGCCACGATCCGCATCTGTGACAGCTATGAAGAAAAGCACCTGGTCTCCGGGAAGCACGAACCTGTCAGACGAAGTTTCCAAGCCACGTGAGTTACAGTGGTTGTGTGAGCGCCCACGGGTCTGTAACTCACGTGACTTGGAAGCTTCGTCTCTTCCGCGGAACGACGACGCCACCAAACGTTGCGATCGGTCACAAAGCCCCACCGATTCGGCGAGGTCAACGGTGAGGCATCTGGTCGCTGGAAGTGTCAGGCCACGTCCTGCTTCCCGATTGCACATAAAAAGTCGTCGTGGGCGAGCCTCCGCTTCACAAACACGCCCCGACTCGACGGTCTTCGCCGATGAGAGATCGCCCCCCCAGGTTTCCATTTGGAAGAGAAGCAGTCAGAGCTATGCACTCACGCTGACGACAGCCTTAGAGTGGTTCCGCGAGAAAAAATCCGACATTTACGAACTGGATACTCTTTGGGAACGCCCCATGTGAAGACCTCCGTTTGCACAAAATATTTCGTTGGGCTGTCCATTGGAACGTCGATTCCTTGTGGATTGTATGACGAATCTTGGGGGGTGATCTCCTCACGAATTCAACTGGTTTATTGTTGTACACTCAAGTCCTTGGGAGCCTCTCAAGGGCTTTACCCTCGTCGTCTTTGGCAAAAGGCTGGCTGGGTGGTAATAGCGAGTCGCCGACTGGATCTTGTGGATTCTAACAACACGCAGCAAGTGAGGATAGGGAGGTTCACTATCCACCACCCTCATGAGCAATCACCGTGAGGTTCGAAGAAATGCATCTCGATGTGACCATGGGCAGCTCTCTGTCGCTAGGAAAGTCAATTCCGTCCGACGATAAAACGATCATACTGGAGGTCTGAATGGGGACCCGCGGTCTCGATTGACTCGGTCTCGATCACCACTCAACGAATTGTCTTGCCAACGGCACACACAAGCAAGTAAGCAACTCTCTTTATTACTCCGGAGTAGCAAAGCATGCATTTCGCCGAGTGCATCATGGCCACCTTCGAAGTTTCCCCCACGAGTTACCTTGATTGCTCATAGAGGCAGAAGGAAGATATTTCGGTGCGATCTTGGAACCTGATGATAATCAGGAGCTTCCCAGAAATGCACCTCGAAGTGGCTACGCGCGGCTTTCTTTCCCTTTGGAACGTGGGCTCCATGAGAAAGAAGACAGGATCACGCTGAGGGTCCAATGGCCGCTCAGTGATCAAAGACCAAGTCGGTCTTGAGCACCATTCCCCAAATTGACTCACCAAGCGAACCCAAGCAAGCGACTAACACCCTCCAACTACCCATGCTCTACGCCAAGTCCATCAAGGCCGCTCGCACTGCTGCTGTAGTCATCACGGCGCTGTTCGCATCCGTCCACACGTACACCGACGCGCTCCCGACTGCCTCGCTCTTGGCCTCTGAAGACATCATCGGTGAAGAACTCGTCTCGACCGCCAACGTCAACGCCTTCGCTGACCGTGTCTTCGCTGAGACTACGCGCATTCTCGCCAGTAGCTCGTGGACCTCGATCCCAAACTTCAAAAACGTTCAAAACGAGTACAAGGGCATCAGCGGCGTCTTCGCATCCTCCGGAGTCTACCTCACCCGCGCCAAGGCCACCGTCAACGTGCCCGCACAACAGCTCTTCGACTACCTCACCACCGCCAAGGGATACCAGCTCATCGACCCATACTCCAACCCAGACGACTTCGCCAAGGCACCCGTCGAGAAGTTCGCCACTGACAAGTGGCGTCCATCCTCCAAGGGCACCAAGCGCCTCGAAGCCGCGCACACCATCTCCGCCGCCGTCCCCGTCATCAAGGAGCGTGAGTTTGTCGTGCTGAACGCCATCGACGCAGGCTCCCGCACGTTCGTGTCCAAGTCGATCCAACACGCCGGCTGGCCTGGCTGCAGCAAGTACGGCGGCACCGCTTGCTTCAACGCGACGGCCGAGCGTGTGCGTGCACTCAACTCGTTCTCGGTGCAGATCGACCCCTTGCCGACGAACGCGAGCCAGGCCGTCGTGCAGCTGGTCAACTACGCTGACTTCACTGGAGAAGTCCCGGCCTTGGCCATGAACACCATCAACTTTAGCTTTCTAAAGGATATGGTCGGCCGCATGCGCACTGCTTTCCCGTAAGCACGTATTGCGTTTAAACCGTTTAGGAAAAAGGAAGGTATGCACAATTCACCTTCAATACACAAACCTTTCCGTTCATCTTATCGGAGACGTTTCGGACATGGGTAAAATTGCCGATTATCCTCATGGCGTCAGCGTCCTCGAGTTAGAGGACGACCTGCAAATCCGCTGTTTGCCTCGCCGGCTGTGCCGAAGCCATTCAAGCTGAGAGCTTTGCCCGAGCGGCTCTTCCCCTTCGCTCACTCCAGCTTTTTCTCCACGAACAATAGTCCGAACATGCTAAAGTGCCTCTCAGCCCTCCTCCTCACCACTGCGCTGCTGGCCGTGCCCTCAGTCGCAGCTCCGACGGAAAACCTCATCGGCGAGGAGCTCGTCACATCATCGACCGCCTCTTCGTTCGCGAACCGCGTGATCGCCGAGGCCAAACGCATCTGGGCCTCGGGCAGCAATAGCGGCTGGACGACGCTCAGCGACGACAATAACATCCTCAACGAAGGCAAGGCCGTCAGCGGAGTCTTCGCAGCAGCAGGGGTGAACATCACGCGAGCCACGGGCACCGTTGACGTCCAAGCCCAGCGACTCTTTGACTACCTCATAACAGCCGAAGGATACCAACTCATCGACCCGTTCTCCAGGCCGGAGGACTTTGCCAAACCGCCTCTCGAGTCGTTCCCGACCTCGACATGGCGAGGCGCCGGCTCCACGGGCAAGCGGCTCGAGGTCGCGCGCACCGAGTCGGCGATCCCGGGCATCCGTCCGCGCGAATTCGTCGTTTTCAACGTGATCGACGCGACTACTCGCATCTTTGTGTCCAAGTCGGTACAGCATGAGGGCGACCCGGGCTGCAGCCTCTACGGAGGAGAAACATGCTACGACCCTGCAGCCGTGCCTGTGCGAGCTCTCAACACATTCGCAGTGCAAATCCAGCCGCTCAAGAGCGACTCGGACCGGTGCGTCGTACAGCTTCTCAACTACGCCGATCTCATGCGACCGGAGATCCCGGTCGAGGCCCAGAACGCCATCAACGGCGGCTTCCTGCCGCAGGTGCTTGGTCGCATGCAAGCCGCGTTCCCCTAGACGGTTCCCTGTATTTCCGTAGAGTCCGTTGAGCCAGTTCGTTGTGGAAAAACAAAATCTACACAAAATGTTTGCAAACTTGAAAGGTATCAGGTCATGGATGCGTCGTGTGGTCGTGCCCCCTGACGCACCGAGAGCCCGAACGCCATCGAACGTCTCTCACTGAGCGGGCGCGGGTTCCACTGTCGCAGGACACGTCCCGATTCAGATGGTTTCACGTTGGCGCATGTAATCGAGCGTTGCGTCCACGCGCCGAATGCTGAGGTTTCGATCGCATACCCGTGGACAGGTCCGCCTTCTGCACAGTACAGTGCAGTGATTGCACTCTCTTCCCCACACAGCTTTAGTTGTGCGCCTGTCAGCCAGTGCGAACCGTCTTTAGTTGAAGCATCCACGAGTTGGATCGCGATGCTGGGTGGCAGTGGAACCAGACGGCCGGGTAGTCACGCGAGATTTGGGACTCTGATCGCACGACGCCCCGATCAGGCACTTCTGTCCGCTCCCTCAACTTGCAGCCTTCCCTAGAGGAGCTTCCTTCAGTGAACAGTGCCCTCCGCTTTGTCCTCATACTCTCGCAACTCTCACTCCAGCTTTCTCTCCAAGCTACACAAGCCTCTCTTTCCTGACCATGTTCAAGACCTTGTCCACGATTCTCGTCGGCGCCACGCTGCTCGCATCGTCCTCGGCTCAGGTGGACGCGCAGCCGGCGCAACGCCTGCTCGCTGAGGAACTCGTCACGACCACGAATGTGTACTCGTACGCCAACCGCGCGATCGACGAGGCCACGCGCATCTGGGCTTCGAACAGCATCGCCGGCTGGACGACGATCAGTAACACGGACGGCATCCTCAACGAAGGCATCCGTGTCAGCGGCTTCTACGCGCCAGCAGGCATCAACGTCACGCGCGCTACGGGCACCGTCAATGCCAACGCGCAGACGGTCTTCAACTACCTCATCACGGCCGAGGGCTACCAGCTCATCGACCCGTTCAGCAACCCAGCTGATTTTGACAAGGATCCGCTCGAGGTCTTCGCCACGGATGGCTGGCGCGGTCGTGGTACTGCTGGCAAGCGTCTCGAGGCCGCACGCACGCAGACCATCATCCCCAACATTCGTCCGCGTGAGTTCGTCGTGCTCAACGCCATCGACGCAGCCACGCGCATCTTCGTCTCCAAGTCGGTGCAGCACAAGGCTGACCCGGGCTGCAGCCTTTACGGTCTCGGTGGCTGCTACAACGCCTCGGCGGTGCCGGTGCGCGCCATCAACATGTTCGCGGCGCAGATCAACCCTTCGCCCACGAACGCGAGCCAAGCCGTCGTCCAGCTCTTCAACTACGCCGACCTCATGGGCCCGGAGATCCCAGCCGTGGCGCAGAACGGCATCAACGCGGCCTTCCTGCCGCAGGTGCTCGGCCGCATGCGCGCCGTTTTCCCGTGAAGCGCCGAGAAGAGTGCCTTCAGTTAAAGAAAATAAGTGTGTATGCTGAACCCCTCAAACCAATCCATCAATGGTGATCCCTTCGCCCGCTGTCACACGTCGCATATCGTTTTCAAGAGGGAAAATCTGATTGACGCAACCCGTGTTGACCTCTTTGACATAGAACGGCCATATATAGACAGAGAAAATGCAGTTTCCCCAGTTGTTCAACAAAGCCGGGACAATGGATGAGATCATCCAGCAGTTGGTCTCAGATATCGGATTGTGCAGGTAGGTGAAGATCCACCTCCATGATGAGCGAACCCACGACGCGAGGGAGTTGCTTGGCCTCAATTCTCTTACACGGACGATTGGAACCGCCTCATTGCAAATGGGACGCTCGATGCAAGGCGAACTCACAGTCAACGAGGAAATAGTAGTTATCAATTTTAAAATGAAAATGGAGCGAATACCAATTAGAACTTGGCGGCGCGGAAGCGTTCGACCATGTCAACGAGGAACGGCTCGTTGATGGCGTTCATGGCCGCGGCCGGGACCTCGGGGGCGACGAGGTCGGCGTAGTTGATCAGGCGCACGAACGACTGCGACGCGTTGCTCGCGAGCGGCTGCACGTCGACAGCGAACGTGTTGAGCACGCGCACGGGCACGGCCGAGGCGTTGTAGCAGTAGGCGCCGCCGTACTTGCTGCAGCCCGGGTCGGCCGAGTGCTGCACCGACTTGGAGACGAAAATACGCGAGGTAGCGTCCATCGAGTTGAGCACGACGAATTCGCGCGTCTTGAGGCCCGGCACGCTGGCCTCGACGCGGTCGACCTTGAGGTACTTCTTATCCGTGTTGCCGTAGCCGCGCCAGAATGTCGTCGGGTACTGCGCGAGTGGCGGCTTGGAAAAGTCCTCAGGGTTGCTCACCGGGTCAATGAGCTGGTAGCCCTTGGGCGTGATGAGGTAGTCGAAGAGCTTCTGCGCATCCTGGTCGACGATCGCCGAGGCGCGCGTGACATTGACATTCGCTGACGCAAAGACACCGCTCACGGGCTTGGCCTCGTTCAGAATGCCGCTCGTGTTGCTGAGCACGGTCCAGCCGCTCGACTCCCAAATCGTGTAGGCCTCGGCGAGGAACAAGTCGGCGAACGGCTGCACGGTGAGCGCGTTGATCGGCAGCTCACCGATGATCGGCTCGCCCGACGAGAACCATGTCTCTTGCGTGGCGGTGACGAGCGGCGCGACGGCAGCGATCGCGAGTGCCTGGACGATCTTGGGGGCGAACATCTTGTCTGGAAACTCCGGAAGCTTGACGGCAAATTGAAGAATGAAAAGCTGGGCAGGGCTTTGCTTGAAGCCTCGGGAGGGAGGTGAGTAGAGAGCCACCGACCCGAGTGGGAGGGAGTGAGGGTTTCACGAGTCTCAGACCGACCCGTGATGGCTTGTTTCCTGCATGGCTGCCAAAAGCTGTCTCATCTTACAAGTGCGCGAAAAATCACGCATCAAGCATTCAAGGCCAGCCAAGTCGGGAAAATCCTCAGCGAACACACGGTTGAATGAAAAACAAAACCCCCAGTGGAAGACAGGGAAGCGACTTGATTCGACGAGTGGGACACGCGTGAGTCACGAGACTGTGATCGACGGCAACTGGACAACACTTGGGCCACTCCACCGCAAAAATCTCGGGAAGACCACACCGAAGTTGGGCGAAATTTGCAAGAGTTTTGGAGAGAAGTGGGGTCTCGTCGAATGACGCAGCCTTCCCGTCGTGGCAACTGGCTCGCTGGCCTCAAAGATCGCGATGAGTGACTCGTCGCGCATCGCGGAAGAGGCGGAGACAGACAGGCGGACTGCCTTCCTCGTGCCACCAAACCTCAGAGGCAATCGAAACCCAAACGCTTGATGGACACTGCACTGGTGGAGATTCCTGCATAATTTTGGAGAGGGTAATGGGATCAACAGGGTCCCACACACCGCACATGTCGGCTTCGCCGAGCTTCCTTTCGTGGCGGTGTCCGACGATGGATCGGGGGAGTGATAGCGCTGCACGCAGCTCTGGACTCATGATGAGCTTTCACCGCCACACTGCAGGCGGACCGCTGGCCACCGCGAACCTTGGAATCCGAGTGTCGCGGCTTCTTGTGAAGAAGTGGACGAGCCGACTTCCGGACATTTCTCTCGCGCGAGGCCTTCCACGCACCTGCACGTAAACCGTTGACGCTTACGGAATGCTGACCAGGAGCAAAAGCGAGAAGATGACCATGGAGCAGGCTCCATGGCACACGACAGCGTGGCCCAACAGAACAGATCGGACGAGTCTTCGAGCCGCCAGGAGAGTCCTACTGGCAGCATTCCCATGATGAGCGTGCCAGGCGACTGACAGACGACAGGCTCTCGTGGGACTGCAATGGGACAGGCTCGGGTACTGTACACCTAGCGAGAGATAGCGTCCTGTCTGCAGGAGGAAGCCACCGACTGCGCGGGACCGCGCTGGCGACACTTGAGCTTTCTCTCGCAGGGGTTCACGCAAGACAAGACCGACCGTTCAAGTGTCCGAAGGTCGACGCTCTCTTCCCGATCGTCTCGCGTCGGATGCGTCTTCCTCCTCGATGGAGCCATGAATGGAGAAAAGGAAGGACCCTCAACTGCTGCTTGCGATGAGGTGAGGCCACCCCGTCGTCGACGTCGGTACAGTACGTGAGTGTGAGTGATCACTCGACTCGGAAAGAGCGTTCTCCGGTCTCGACAGAGAGAGAGAGAGACATCCGCTGTTCGAAGCGAGGTCTCCCTCCGCACTGCTGCACCGCGACGATGTCTCCATCCTCCGCGCTGGACGCTTTCTCTCTCCCCCTTAAAGCCGCATCATCCAGCGTTGCGACGCCCGTCGCCGGTCCTTCCAGATGGGGAGCACGAAGGTGTGTAAGTCGCGCCGCAACCGGCGATTACCAGGCCGCTTTCGTTAGCGGAGACCGTCATGGACACCAGCGCCGATTGGTTGGTAAGGCCAGATGACAAGCAGACGCTCGCTCTCCATGGGAGCGAGCGAGCAGTGGAGAATTCTGGAGAGCCCCATCCATCGGCAGTGGACAGGAACGTGAAGAAGCCAGGGCATCGCATTTAACGCCACACCCAGAACGTCGACGCACCGGACAAGCGGATTTCCATGGCGCAGCATCTCATCGGCGAGGAGCCCGTAGACGCCGCCACCGTCTACGCGTTCGCGGCGCGCATGGCCGACGAGGCCGAGCGCATCTGGAGCTCGCCGGCCGAGCACTGGCGCCTGCTCAGCGATAATGACGGCATCACGAACGAAGGCTCCAAGGTCTCTGGCGTCTTCGAGCCTAGCGGCGTCGAGATCACGCGCGCTCATGCGATCGTGGACGCCAACGCCGACGCGCTCTTCGAGCTGCTCGCCTCTCCCGAAGGCTACAAGCTCATCGACCCGTTCACGGACCCCAAGGACCACGACAAGCCACCTGTTGAGGTCTTTGACGTGAGCAGCTGGAAGCCACGCGTCCCCGGAGACAAGCTGCGTCGGCTCGAGGCCGCGAACGCCATCGCCAAGATCCCGCTGCTCACCACGCGCGAGTTCGTCGTGCTCAACGCGATCGACTATAATGCGAGGTCGTTTCTCTCCAAGTCGATCCAGCACAAAGCGATCCCGGGCACAAGCGCGTACGGGCCGCAAGGCCACGTGCCGCCGGCGAACGGCAACGTGCGCGCGCTCAACACGTTCGGCGTGCAGATCGAGCCGCTGGCCGAGGACCCGAAGCGCAAGTGCGTCGTGCGCACGCTCAACTTCGCCGACATGGGCGGCAGCGTCCCGACGTTCGCGAGCAATCTCGTCAACAAGCACTTTCTCGTCGGGCTCGTCGAGCGCATGCGCAAGGCCATGGCGGAGCCAGTGGCGTGAGTCTGTGTAGAGTACCAATACAGTAGCCAAATAGTATTCTCGTGATCCTCTCTCTCTTTCTCTCTTGGTGGCATCCACGGTCTCCGTTATTGAAGATCGGCTCGGCTTGTCCCTTTCTCGCATCTGCGATCATCGGTTGCGTCGCTCAAGACTCGCTTGCTGAGACTCGACGCTGCCGAACAAGGTCGTCGGTCGTCGGACAGCACGTCCATCCTCTTGCGCGTCGCATTGTCGGGAACTCAGCGACGTTGAAGCGCAACGTTTGGCGATGCGTCAAGTACAGTAACCCAAAGTCGGCCTGAGCGAGCCTCCGTCGGCCACTTGGGAATCTTCCGCCTCAGGACCAGAATGACGACGACCACGACCATCGAGCTGATCGGCGAAGAGCTCGTGGACACCAAGACTGTCTACGACGTTGCCGACAGCATGTTTGCCGAGGCCGAGCGGCTCTGGGCATCCACGGGGCCCTGGCGAGTGCTCAGCACGACGCCCGTGCTCAACGAGACCATCGCAGTCGGCGGCGTCTTCGCTGATGCTCGTGTCAACGTGGAGCGAGCGATCGTGACGATCGACGCACCTGCACAGCTTGTCTTTGAACTGCTTGTGTCTGTCGAAGGCTACAAGATCATCGATCCGTTCAGCGACCCGAAAGACCACGAGAAGCCGCCGCTCGAGAGCTTCGACACGACGCAATGGCGCGGCGGCGGTGCCCTCAAGCGACTCGAGGTCACCAGTGCCGTGGCTAAGATCCCCTTCATGGACAAACGCGAGTTCGTCGTGCTGAACGCGATCGACTCGGAGGTGCGAACGTTCGCGTCCAAGTCGATCCAGCACCGAGCCGTCCCCGGTGCGAGTGCCTGGGCGAAAACGCCATCCTCAACCCCCACGAGCAAGAAACGCACCGTGCGAGCGCTCAACACGTTCGCTGTGCGTGTGGATCCGGCCGAGGGCAAGGACGCGACCTCCAAGTGTGTCGTACGGTTCCTCAACTACGCCAACCTGGCCGGCAAGTTCTCGCCGACGATCCAGAACAAATTCAACAAGAGCTTCCTCACGGGCGTTGCCTCGCGTCTGCAGAAAGCCGTCTCGAAGAAGAACAAGACGAAGACGAAGACGCCTGAACGATCTTGTTGATAAGAAAAAAAAAAATGAATCATACATATTCCGAACACCACCTGCACTTTCTCCAGCAGGTCCTTCGTTTAACTTACACTTTTTTCAGTTGAGCGGCTTCACTGTCGACGGCGCGAGCCTCGGCCACTTCCTTCGAGCTGCATGCGTCCAGCGCCGGCGAGTCGCGAGCTCGAGCCAGCGGCCGTCGAGCTCGTGAGCTTGCCGTTGCGGAACTCCTCGGTCACGGTCTCCGTTCGGCCGTCGGGCGTCGTGGTCGTCGTGGTCTTGGTCGTCACGACGTGTCCATTGCGATCCGTGTACGTGGACGAGCTCACACTCTGCGACGAGAACCCAGCACCGCCACTGAACCCTCCAAAGCCTCCTCCAGCGCCGAAGCCCTCGCTGAAGAACGAATCCATCATCCCAAAGCCACCGAGACCGCCCGAACGGCGCCCAATGCCACCGCCAAAGGCACTGGGGAAGCCAAAGTCGTCGTCGTCGTCCGGGAAGCCCCGCGGCGCGCCACGGCGTCCGAAAAAGGCCTCAAAGGGGTCGGCGCCGCCGAAAAAGGCCTCGAAGATGTCACGAGCGTGGCGAGACGAGTTAGACGCCGGTTTCGACGCCGGGATAGACCCCTTGCCGAAGCGTTCGTAGTGCTGTCGTTTCTCTGGGTCGCTGAGCGTCTCATAGGCCTCGGCGATGCGCTTGAAGTACTCTTCAGCCTGCGGGTTCTCGCGGTTCTTGTCCGGATGCCACTGCACGGCGAGCTTGCGGTAGGCCTTCTTGACGTCGGCGTCCGAGCACGAGCGAGGAAGACCAAGCACCTCAAAGTAGTCGTCCGAGTCGAGCTGGGCCATGGTCGGGTTAGATGCGGGCTTAGACGTGCGGTTAGACTCTTGGTTAGACGCGGGCTTAGACGCTGGTTTAGACTCTCGGTTAGAAGCTGGCTTAGACGCGGGTAGGTCTTGGTGGTCGGCGTCGACGTCGATGACTTCAGCGGGGCAAGGAGGTGGTGCACTCGCGTGGGGGCGCTTGCGGCGACGCCGTTTAGACGCTTGGTTCGACTGGGCGTTAGACGCTTGGTTCGACCGGGCGTCGCTGACGGTCTGGTTTGTCTGTTGGCGTTGGCGCTTCTTGTTGGATCTTGGCGAATCCCCAACTGTCGGCGCCGAAGTTAGCTCCACGACGCGCCCAATCGCCATGCTTCAGCTGCCCTTTTCCTTTCGCGTTTTTTCTGCTTCAGGAAGTTGGTTCCAATGTTGGCTCCAACGTTGGCGTTGGCGCGATATTTTAGGAACCGATGGATCTCAAAATTTAGCAATCGGACCAGCTCCGCCAATCGTTGGGCAGCAAGGCGACCATCACTCTCCATTCTAGAAATCGAACTTTCTCCCGATAAGAAAATATCGAAGAACAAGGGCAGTCAATACCCACCGGTACCGGTAAACGCACTTACCAGGAGCTCCAGCGAACTTAGTTGCCTTTCCAGTCAGCAATGATCTCGTGAGCGAGCGGAGCCATCTCCATCGCTCGACGCCTCGTTCATCTCCTCCCCTCCCTGCCACCCCCCATGGCGCGCCACCTCGTGCGCCTCGTCGTGCTCTCTGTCTGCCTCGCGACCGCGCTGCTCGCACCGCCGGCGAGCGCGTGGTCGCAGCGCGACGCCGGTGTGCTCGAGAAGTTCGAATTCACGGGCGCGTCCCACTTCGCGTTCGGCAAGGCGCTGGGCGAGCGCTTCCGCGACAAGATCCTCGCGCGCGTGAGCGCCAATGCCAAGTTGCAAACGCGGCTCTTGCCGTACGCGCTGACCACCAAGGAAGGCAAAGAGGCCTACGATCTCTTTCTCAAGACCCACGAGGACGTCTTCCCGGTTTGTCATCTTTGCATTGCCACTCGATGCTCTTTATCTCATTGGCTTGCATGGTTCGGATATGTACAGGAATATGTGGAGGAACTTCGAGGTATCGCCGAAGGCAGTGGGCTCCCGTTCGAAACGGTCTTCGTGATGAACCTCTCGGAAGAGTTCGACGACTTCGTCCCGCTGGACTTCATTCGAGGCGCTGGCAGTCGGCTCGCGTACGAGAAGACGCTACGTTGCTCCGACATTGTGCTTGTCGGGGGTCCCGAGGAACTCCGCGTCGTCGCTCACAACGAGGACGGCGGTGCCGCAGACGTCAACAACTCGGCTATCGTCATCGCGAAGATCGGCGACAAGCCCAAGTTCGTCGCGTTCACGTACCTGGGCGACCTGCCGTCCGGTGCATTCGGCTACAACGACAAGGGCGTCGGTTTCACGCTCAATTGTAAGCTACACTGACGTTCATAGGACGAATCGTGACTGTGTCTGACGTACGTGCAGTTGTGCAGCCATCCGACACCGAGACAGGCGGGCTCGGCCGCGGCTTCATCTCCCGCGATCTGTTGTGGGCGACGAGTGTGGACGACGCGTTCCGTCGCATCGCCCGTCCGCACCAAGCGTCCGGCCACAACTACCAGCTCATGGACATCACCAACGCGCGCATTTGGAACATCGAGGCTGCGGCGCTCGGCCGCATCGCGAGCCAGGAGTTCCTCGCTCCGCTCAACAAGAGCGAGGTCACGACGTTCTACCACGCCAACCAGTACCAGCTGCTCAACATCGCGCAGCCGCCGTACGAGAGCAGCATCCACCGACTCAAGCGGTTCAGTGAGCTGCCCACAGCCACGACGGTCAGCGAGGCGCTCACGGTACTCGGCGACCAGCACGATCGCTCGTGGCCCGTCTTCCACGACGTGCTCTCCCACGAGCGCGGCGAGCTCAGCGGCTGGACGCTCACGACGATCGTCTTCGATCTCCAGAAGAAGCAGGCCGTCTCCTACCGCGGGAACCCGCGCAAGCAGCAGAAAGAGTTCCTCTGGGACCTCACGACGCTCACAGTCGACGCGATCGCCGACGAGCCCGAGGCTCTCGCGTGAGCATTGCGGGGATGCATTGACACGCTCACACGTCGCAGATTATCCTGCTGTACCCTTGATCCTTCACTATGTGATACCAAATAGAGATCAACTAAATAACACGAGTGAGCGTGATCTGATCGAACAGAGTGATGGTCTAATCTGACCTACACTCTTTGTACCTCCTGAGGAGCTCCATGCGCACAATTGCTTGACACGACCACCATGGACACCAGCTCGGACGAGACGCCGCTGCCGCTCGCGGGCGACCGACGCGACCAGCGGCCGTGCCCGCGTGGCGCGCATGCTTCCAACACAGTGGTGGAGGACGAGACGCGCTGTCGCGGTCGCTCGTCTTCGTGTGCGTACGATACACGAAGCGCCGCGAACGCGCTGGCCGACGACCCGGAGCTGCTGCGGCTCGCGCTCGAGATCGTCGACTCGTGGGACGACGCCGAGGCGTCGGGCGAGATCACGGTCGCGTGGTCGGAAGATACCGCGGAGCGAGTCGGCGTGGATGGCGTTACACCGAAGCAGGACAACTCGGTGGGGCGCGCGCTAGTCGACAGTGGGAGCTTCGAGACAGAAACGGCCTGCATGGCGGCATCTGAGAACGGTGAGTCATCGGAAGTGAAGCCCACGACAGTCGCGTCGACGCAGTTCCGAAGACGAGAAGAGATCGCGTATCTGAGGGAGAAAGAGAAGGAGCTGCAGGACCAACTCGCGGCTCTTCAGGCCAAGCAGCAAGCGAAGAAGATGCGACTCGGAGAAGGTGAGTGTGATGCCACGCTGTCTGCGATGTGGCGCGACGTCGCGGCGTGTCAATATCAGCGACTGCAGCGAGCCAAATTGGACGGCGCTAGACTCCGCCATTCGCTGGAGACGCAGATGCGAGTGTCAAAGGACCTATTGACGCTCATGAAGAAAGTGCGCTGTATCGATGAACACGATACGTGTACAACGCGTAAACGTGCTCGGGTTGACAACGATCTGAATCTCAGAATGGACGAGGATAAGCAACTGGAGCAGATGGACCAAATGTACCAGGAGCTAGAGACGTTGTTCACGTTTTACAAGTTCCACGACGGAACGACCAACTTTGTCGACATCTCGGTCACAGACACGCACGACGAGATCGTGATTGAGTTTTGCGAGGCATGGACGTTACCGTTTGATGCTGACAGTGTACTGGACGCTCTGTGGGAGTACAACCGCAAGCGAGTGGACCCGAACGTAGTTCCGGCGGATCACGTAATGGTGGGTGGAGTGAGAACCCCTATATCTTCCAGGAGCGTTGCCTCACCCATTCGTTGCTTTACGAATCGTAGAATACGACCGTTTCGTCCGGCGGAGACATTGTTTTATGCCACTGCCTCGTAACCTCAACGAAAGAGGGCTTCGAAGCCACCGGTGAGGGGCAGCTCATTCTCAGGAGATACCGAGGAGATGAGGGACGAACACCAGCGATGTTTACCGCCATGGACATGCGACCGAGCCAAGCTGACCCGGGGGATCTTCGGGGTGTGCTCAACAGAGACTTGGCTTGCATCCGAGTGGTTTCTTTGAATGAGCCCGACAAGCGTTCGTGCCCGTCGCAAGTTCAAATCAGCCAACGGGCTGTAATTCAGTGCCAAAACGTCAGTCGCGAAACCGCAGGCTTCATCTCGGACTTTGTGCTTGGCAGAATCAAGTCAGATATCGAGCTCAAGCATGAGATGGTCGAGTCAATTTTACTGCGGCCGCGAACCTACTAGACTTGAAAGTTTGGCCAGAATAAAAATCATCAGACATGGAACTTGGGTTTGTGGTTGGAAATATTATCACAAAATTGTCTAGATTCGCATCGTTCCCATGAGGCAATTCGTCGCCACATGGCAAGAACGTTACCGCTCACTGCTTCTCGCCAGCGACAGGATTTGTCGCAGCAAATGACGCGGCCGTTGATTTGAGTCGGTGAACTTCCGCAAGAATGCCTGAGATTTGTTTTTGGTGTCTATTCTCGGTCACATTTCGACGTGCGCTTGACTCACGCCATGGTGTCCCCATCGACTCCCTCGACGCCTCCGGTGCAGACCAAGTCGTCGGCTGGCAAAGCCAAGAGCGGCTCGTCCACTCGTGGGCTCACAGTCGATGATGACGACGCCGATGCTCTTGAAAACGCCGTATTCCAGGAGAAGCACGGACTCGACCGTGGTGACAAGGACATTCAGTCGACCTGCATCGACGCCTTGCTTTGTTGTCTGCGCAGCCGCTGCTTGCGCCTCTCGTGCGTTGTGTTCCCATGTCTTCTCTTCTTACTGCTTGCATTAACGGTCTCATCAACCAAGTCCAAGCTCGCCCTGTTCATCGTCTCGGGCATTCCTCCAATGCTCTTCATCCTTTCTGGTATATTGCTCGTGTGCCTCGTGTGCTGCCGCCAGATCTCGCTCGATACGGAGAACGCCGAAGCCGCCCACAGGTACTTGCAGGCTCGCAATAACCTCCAGAAAATTGCCGTCACGGCCGGAAAGTCCTCGGCTGAGATCACCGTCGCCGGTCGTCTCGCCTTGTTCTTCAAAGCCGCGAAAGAAGGCACGATTGACAACTTCCAGTGGTGTCTCGACAACGGCCAGGACGTCGACGAGACCGACTACCTCGGCCGCACAGCTCTCCACTGGGCTGCGCTTTCAGGCACCGACGAGGTCATCGCGATCTTGCTGCGTAACGGTGCCTCTGTCGATGTCCAAGACCGGCTTGAAGGTCTCGCGCCTCTGCACTACGCCGCGTACTACGGCCACGTCAAAATTGTTCGGCAGCTCGTCACGGCCGGCGCCGATATGCTCCTACAGGACAATCGCAAGATGAACCCGCTGCAGCTTGCCGAGATGGCCTCACTCAAACTCGCAAGCGTGCAACCGTCCCACCAAATGATCATCAAGTATCTGCGCATCTCGATGAAGGATACGGCTACGCCACCGCTACAGCACACAACGGGTCTCACAGTCGTCAACCTTGTCGAGCGGCAGATGATGGCGCTGCCTCAGGCCACCGACTAAGGATGGGGGAGCGGCACAACAGTACAAGTCAAAAGTAACGCACATATTATCGAGAAAGATACACTGCGGGGGAGAAAGACATCGAACCATACCACCTCGTCGCCGAGCGCCGTCCTCTCTAACTCTTTTCTTTCGTTCCTTGTCTCTTCATTTCGGGGGGTGCTGGTTAGAAGGAAAAAGCGGACGCTTGGTCTCGAGCTGGCCGGTCCACTCTACTGGAATATAATTGGCAGGCTGGCTTAGAGGTTCTGCTTCAGCCCGAGCTCATCGCCATCGCTGCCGCTGTGGCTTCCGCTCTCTTGCGAGTTGAGCACAGGCTGCTCGATCTTCGGCACGCCGTCCTCCTCGCTTGTGTGGTCGTCTGCTATCACGCACTCCATCTCGTCGGCGTCGCCGCTCTTCAGGCGACCGCGCAGTGCAGCACCTTCTGCCAGCTGACGCATGAGCCAGCCGTCGTCGGCCATCGAGAGACCGTCGAAGGTCGCACGCGTCGTGTCGTAAGCGAAGCTGAACTCGTCGAAGTGAGATTCGTCCTTGAGGTTCAGCGTCGTGCCCTTCTTGCCCGTCTTGACATCCATCTCGCCGATCGACTCTTCCACTTTCATATTCCGGAAGTGGTCGTGGACGTTCGCCATGAGCTCGTCCGTCGGCGGGATGTACGGCGCCTCGACGTCCTTGACTTCGAGCTTGGCCCAATCGATCTCCTTGAAGAACGGGTGGCCCATAATCTCCTGGATGTTCGCACGCTCGGTCGGCTCGCGCACGAGCAGTCGCTTGAGCAGGTCCACACCCTCCTCGTCGATCGGCGGGTACCGATCGTAGTTGACCTCGGCTGTCTGGATCTTCTTGTACATCTGCGAGACGTTGTTGTCGTGGAACGGCGTTGAGCCCGTGAGCATCTCGTAAAGCAGCACACCGTAGCTCCACCAATCGGCCGCCATACCGTACTGCGGCTTCTGCGTGAGTAGCTGTTCGGGCGCGATGTACGCCGGCGAGCCGGCAAGCGTGCCCGTCGGCTCGTACTCGCCGCTGACTTCGCGCAGCTGCTTGGAGATACCAAAGTCCACGAGACGGATGTGGCCGTACCGGTCGAGCATGATGTTGTCGGGCTTGAGGTCTCGGTAGATGATGCCGTGCGCGTGGAGGTAGGCGATCGCGATCGCCAACTCGGCCGCGTAGAAGCGCGCGCGCTCGACCGTGAAGCGGCGGCCCGCGCTGATCGAGACAGTCGGGTCCATCTTGGCCGTGTGCATGTGCAGGTAGAGGTTGCCGCCCTTGTAGTAGTCGAGACCGAGGTAGAGCTTGGTCTGCGTCTGGAACGCGAAGCGCAGGCACGCGAGGAACGGGTGGCGCACGCCGCTGAGGATGCGGCGCTCTTTGAGCGCGCTCTCGGCACCAGAGTGCTTGTCGATGATCTTGATCGCAAAGTACTCGTCCTGGCTCAGGTGACGCTTGACCAACACGACCGTACCGAAGCCGCCCTGGCCCAACACACCGACCACGTCGAAGTCTGAGAACGACATGGCGAGCGAGCGCTTCGTGAGGAACGCCTGGTGGAAGCACGCTGCGTGCTCTGACATGGCGATCGGGTTGGCCTGCACGCTCTTGCGCGGCTTGGACGAGGACGAGGACGAGGAGCCGTTCGATCCCGGAGGCGGGCGCTGGCGGAACGAGAGCACGGCGCGCGAGACGCGCTTGGCAGGCGAGAACGAGAGCTGCAGCGCGAACTTGCCGAGCGTCTTGGAGCCCGAGACCGTGTTGATGAGGTGGTGCATGCACGCGTAACCGTGGTGGTCGTCGTCCTCGGCGCGGTGGTGGAGCTCACCGTCGGGCTCAGGTGCGAGCACGTACTTGCTCATGTAGAGCGACAAAAAGTGCACAAAGCCTTCTCGGCCGTGGTAGACGCCCTTGAACACACACGACGGCTGCGCCGATTCGGCCGTCTCGAGATCGAACCAGAGCTCGACGTCTTTCGCGAGCTGGTGGAGCAGCGCCGGGAGCTTCTCGGCCACAAACTCGGACGAGCGCGAGCTGAGCGTCTCAAACATGTCGGCCAAGAACTTGTCGGCGAGCACTTTGGTCACGGTCGACTCGAACTGGTCCTGGCGGTTGGGCGGCGGGATGAGCGTGCCGAGCGACTCTTTCCGCGAGAACGCCGAGCTGCCCGTGGTCGAGGCCGTCGTGGCGCTGGGCTCGCTGCCGCCGTTCGTGATCGAGGCCGAGCGCGCGAGCGACGCGCGCGGCAGTTCGCTTGCGGCCGGCGGCAGCGACGGGCGTCCGAGCAGCGAGGCGGTCTCGGCGTTAGCGCGCTGGAGCGACATGCGCATGGCGTGGAGCCACGCGGCCTTTTGGATGGTCGACGGCGCGATGAAGTGCACGAGGTTGCCGTTGGTCGCGAGGAAGCTAAAGCCCATGACATCGGGCTGGAGCTTGGAGCCGCCAAAGCCCGTGGACGGGAGCGTGTTGAGCAGTTGGTGGATGACCCACTTGCCGCGGTTGGGCTCTTTCGCGATGGCGTGGGTCTTGGACTTGTAGACCGTGATCGTGCGGTTCTGGAGCGTGATGTAGCGCGGCGTCCAGTTCTTGACGATCTTGCGCTGCTTGTAGAGGTAGCCTTCCCACTCGACTTCCTCGGCCGTGATGGTCTTGAGGTCAATGAGGTTGGGCATGGTGATGCCGCCGCCGTGCTGTCCGTTGCGCGCGAGGCTGCCGCGGATCGTGCTCGTGCTCGTTTCGCTCGAGCTGTCTTTCGAGAACGAGGGCGACGACGACGGCGGCGCGCCGAGCGATGACGCGCCGAGCATCGACGCCGAGCCGACCGACTTGCGGCGCGACGTCGCCGAGCGATACATGCGCGAGTCGCCGCCGATGAGCGCGTGGGCCATGCTTGGTCGTTCGGTCGAGAGCTCACGAATCGGGATTTGCCAGAGCGCGAAACGCAACGCAGCGCGCACTCACTGGAACGTACTGAGGAGGAGGATGAGACGCGTCGAGAACGAAGCGGCGGCACCTGGTCGTCGCTACATATCGCATAGCCAACCCAGCGAGACACTCGTGAGCTTTGGGAGAACGAAACCAAGCGAGAGAGAACGAGCCCTCCCCCCGTGTAAACGAACTGAGATGGGGACCCGCGACGCCACGACGCGTGCGTGCTCGCTCGCCCTTGGTTCGCCCAACAGGGGGGGAGGCTGAAATGCTCTCGACGTCGCGACCGAACGCACCTGTCACGACGCGCCAACGTGGGAATGCAAGGCGAAGACGAGATCGCGCGCCGGATCTGCGTGGCGCTGTCGCGTTGGCGAGTGGGCGATCGCGGAGAAGGCGAGGAAGGGAGCGAGCGAGCGAGAGAGAGAGCGCGCGCGACGGCGTCCTTTCTTCCCCGGGAGGTTTGGACACTGGCGAGCAGACCACAGAAGAGGGAGAGGGGGAGGGAGGATGACGCCTTGGCGCGACCTTCGCGCGACCGCGCGCTCACGCTGGGAAACGATGACGCGACTGGCCGCTCGCTTATCTCAGTTTGCGCACGCGGTTTCTCTCTGTTTTTGCCCACGCGGGGATCGGTGGGGAGCGTGCAGCGACGGGGCAGAACGTGACTACCGAGCGTCAGCAAGAGATTCGTTCCATTGAAGAGCTAGTGCTGCCGCTTCTCCCCAATCAGAAAAAAACAAACCAAAAAAAAAATATTGGTGCGTGACGAGTGATCCCTCGTGCGAACCCACGGTGGGACTCCCGATCTGAACTGGTCGCTTGGCGTCCACGATCCACGGCTTCTTCACATCGATCGCAGTGCGTTTTCCGTGGCGTGGCGGTCCCCACTCCACACACAGCTGACCCATCTTTTTTTTCGGATTTGAATCTCTCCGCTGCCGCCAATTATTGATTGGCTGATTCGGTACTATATTACGATATCTCGTTGGGCATCCCATTTCGTTTTCGTTTATTTGTGGGTTCTTGTTTTTTTTTTGTTTTGGTTGGTTTGGTTTGGTGGTGGCTTTTTGTTCCGTCGGCGCGTCCGGCTTCTTGAACCTGGAGAGTCGAGACGGCTTCACTGGAACTCGGCACCTGGAACTCGCCGGAGCTCCTCGCCACCAATGGTCATGTTGACGCGCGGTCACCTGCTGCGCGTGGATGCGTATGCGCATCGCGCAGGCGCGTATTAGTCACGCGGGGTGCGACACCGTTGGCCGCGCGCGACCTTCAACCCGAGCCGTTTTAGTCGACGGGGCCTCCTCGGTCCCTCCTTCCTTCCCAAGCAGCGAGATGGGCCGTCGAAGGCCGCGAGCGCTTCTTCAACGCTCCTCCCTCCGGCTTTAACTTTTTCGAATCAGAGCACAAACTCGCTCATGGGCGGCGGCGACGTGGGCGCCGCGGGCGGCTGCGTCGCCAGCGCCTCGTCGAGCATGGCCTGCATGGCCTGCGAGTGCGGCTGGTGGAGCGAGTGCGCAAAGCCAAAGCCGAAGGGCGCCGGCATGAGCGGCAGCGCCTGCTGGAACTGGAGCTGCTGCAGCGCGTGCTGCTGCTGCTGCTGTGACGCCGGCGCCTGCTGGTGGTGCTGCGTCGAGACGGCTGCGGCCGCCGCGGCAGCTGCCGTCATCATCTCCATCAGTGACTGGGGCACATTTCGAACATCCGGCGGCGCTGAAACCATGCCGTCGGGATGGAAAGGCTGCGTGATCTCGGCCATCAGCAGCATGGATTCTTGCTGTTGCTGTTGCTGCTGCTGTTGCTGCTGGAGCTCCAGCTCGGCGAGTGACGGGGTCGCCGCCACGCGCAGCGCCGCGCTCACTCGGCGAGCGTTCATCGCTTCGTCGTCCAGAGCAGACGTCTCGGTGAGCTGCGCCGACGACTCGGCGAACAAATGCTTTTGTCGCATGTAGTCCTTGACGCGGCGCCGGATCGTCTCGCACGAGACTTTGACGTCGAACGCCGTCTCGAGCTCCTCCTGGATCATGCGGGCCGAGCACTTGTCGTTGGTCTTGACTGTCTGCAGGATCACCTTGTCCAGAATCTCGTCCGTCTTGCGCGGCCGCCCACTGCGAGGAGCCGGAAGCATCGAGCCCGTGCGCTGTACTTTCTCCACGATCGCGCGCACGGTCGTGTGGGGCATGTTGAGCTCCTCGCCGATCTTGCGGTATCCCATCCCTTGGCCGTGGAGCTCGACGCACTTTTCGCGAACGTCGATGGGATACTCGCTTCGCTTGCGCTTGAGAGACCGTGGCGCTGCCGGCTCGCTGCTCGCGGCTTCCGTCGTCGCCAAGCTAGCGAAGCTCGCCGAAAGTTGGTCGTTGTGAGTTGCCACGGCTCGGACAGTTCTTCGCACCACGTTGACAGCTCGCGGCGGGGCGTTTGTGAATGTCGACGCACTCAGAGGAGGCGTGGCCGTCGGTGTGGGGAGATGCAATGCTGTCGGAGGGTGCACCGGAACCGAGTCGGCAGTCTGGAGCCGCATCTTGGTGTGGTCTCGTACTCGCCGCCGGATAGTCTCACAAGACACTTTGACTTGATAGATGGTCCAGAGATCGTCTTGAATCTGCTTGGCCGTGCTGCGCTGGCTGTTCTTGACCGACTGGAGGATCACGCGGTCGATGAGATCCGTGGTCTTGCGAGGACGGCCGCTTCGTGGTGCGGTCACGACCGAGCCCGTGCGCTTGGCCTTGCGCACGATCGCGCGTACCGAGTCGGGCGGGATATCTAGCTCGAGTGCGATCGCCTGGTACGACTTGCCGTCTTTCTCGTGCATCTGCACACACATCTCGCGGAACTCGGGCGAGTACTCGCTCCCTCGCTTGCGACGCGTCTTGCCTGCTGGTGTCGTCGGCGGAGACTCGGACGAGCCTGCCGTCGCGGCCGACATCTCCACGTCCGTGTCAGCGACGCTCAGATCTCCTTGCTCTCGATCCATCTCCTCCGAAGACGCGTATGTATCCATGTCAACCTCGTTCCCATTCTCATTCTCATCCACATCGTCGTCGACGGCTTCGGAGACACCAACAGCACGAGAGGACCCACTGCTCTCAGTAGCTTGGTCTGTGACGGCGCTCGCCGTGTTCTCGTTCAGTTGCTTCCTGCAGTCTCGCACGCGTCGCCGGATCGTCTCGAAAGACACGGCGATGCCTTGGTGGGAGGCCATAACGGCCTCGAGCACTTCTCGTGCCGACCAGCCCGGGTGCTGCGCGACCATCTCGCGGATCGTGCGCTCCACGCTCTCGTTGGTCACGCGCGGTCGTCCCGCTCGCTGCGCGGCCGTGACCACGCCGCCTTGCTGCTTGGCTCGCTTCACGATTGTCTGCACCGTCGTGGACGGCATGCCCAGCTCGCTCGCGATCGCCTTGTAGCTCGCGCCGGCCGCGTGCTTGGCCACGACGAGCTCGCGCACTTCGAGCGAGTACTCGGTTCTTCCCGTCGTCGTTGCACTTGCTGCTGCCGCCGCCGTCGTCGTCGACGACGTCTCTTCTTGGCTCGGCTCTTGCGTCGGTCCATCGCCGCTGCCTTGCTGACTTTGACCGACGGCCGTGCACTCGCCCGCCGAGCAGCACTCGCACTGCTGCGCCGCCGCCGAGTTGGGCTGCATCACGTGGGTCACGATCGCGCGCACCGTCTCAGCCAGCATGTCCAAGTGCGACGCGAGCCGCTCGCCGGCCTGCTCGGGCGCTTCGCTCGCCGGCGCCTCCTGCTCGCTGCTCGTGGCCGCGCGGCGAGCCGGCGCAGCGCGCTTGGACGCCGACCGCGCCGCGGGCTCGGCGCCTGTCTCGTCTACGTTCGCTCGTGCTGCGCGCGTCGCCGCGGCGCCTGGAACCGCGCGCGCCGCCATGGTCTCCGGAGCCGATGGTGGCGTGAACTTTTGGGGGTGTCACCCACTCACACAAAATAGCCATCGCTCCAAAGAGGGCTCAAAAACGGTGGGGAAAGAAAACCGGTAGAAAAACCGGTAAAGTGTGCATATCCACGAGAAAAAAAGACCCAGATGGGACCTGAACGGGGGAGTATGCGCGGTCTGAGTCGGACATATGCGCCAAGGAGGAGGTTGAGATGGGTGTCTCAGAAGCGGTAGACTGCTTGCTGAATGGCGAAACACAAACTGTTGAGAAGGAGGCGAGCGAGATGGAAACAGGAGCATGAAGACAGCACGAACGATAGGGTCTCGAGGTGGCTTGGTCGTTGGTTCTCGCTGGCTGAGAGCAACTCAAGATGATTGTCTCGCGAGAAGTCTCGTGGTTTCGTACTTCTTCGTAGAGATTCTTAAACTTTCGTGGCGTGCTTCTGCTGGGTGTCTCCACTTGTCTTCCATTAATGCGCTCTCGATTAATAGTTCACAGAAGCCTTGTGATGTCTTTGTTGTTGTCATTGAAGTGCCTCGGACTTTCAGATTCAGGGTTCGCATTTGGTGGATCTTCTAGTCAGTGTTGCCTTATGATTCGGACGACTGTTTCTGCCCTCTCCGCATTGGCAACGTCGACTAGCATGAGTGCAGACGTGACCTCCCCAGCAGCTGCTTCTTCGTGTCGCGATTACGACAACAGTGTCGTCAAGACTGGCATCCTACCTCATGCCGATTCCGCTTAGACGTATACTCCTTAGGCCACACACGATGTTCCCACGCGAGATAAATTACTTTAGTTGCATGCAAAGCCGTGCTTCTGTCTCCTTCACCCCATGATCCGCGTGCTGCCCTGGAGCCCGAGGCCGTACGTCGTGCCACTCCCGTCACTCTGCATCGCCTCCACGCTCGCATACGGCGTGATCTACCCATACCACGCACAACCACAAGTCAGTCTCCACCATATTACTCATCCTCCACCAAGCAAAGCCCACCTCAAAGTCGTACATGGAGACTGGCACGTGGTCGATGGTCTGCACGGCCGAGAGGATATGGAGCAGCGCGTTCTGGAGCGCGCGCTCGGTCTCGCGCGTCGCGGCCTCCTGGTGCGCGGGCGACGTCGGCGTCGGCGTCACGTGCACGGGCACGACCCACTTCTCAAAGTAGATCTTCTCTTCGTTCGACATGAGTCCAAAGAGCGCCTTCTTGAGCTTGCGCTCGAAGAACGCGACCACGAGGCAGCCGCTGGCCGCGCCGCCGCCGAGACTGCCGCGGTGGCCGTAGGCGTCGCCGGCGTCGCCGCCCTGGCTCAGCAGACTCTCCTCGAAGCTCTTGGCGGCCTGCTCGACCTTGCGGCTCACGTCGCCGACGGCGCAGAGCGAGTACGAGACGTTCGGGAAGGCGTGGCACGTCGCCTCCGAGGGCCGCACGGGCCCGGGCGCGCGCGTGAAGAGCACCGTGTGTAATAGACAGGTCACGGCGTCGCCCACGTCGCCGTCCGCGACCGGGATCTCCTCCAGCACGTGCTCCTTCCACGGCAACGGGCTCGGCGAGGCCATCATGCTCCTCCGGATTTCTTTGTTCTTTCAGACCGAAAAAAAAAAATGCGGTTTTTGGAGGAGAGGAGGGAACGTGAATAATACCGGTACGGTACCGGTAGAATGAGTCAAAGCGCATCGTCGATGTTGAAGTGGTGGTCACTGGCGAGATGATGTCGTCGTCGGGAAGATCTTCCAAGGTCCTGACTGAGATTTCTGGAGAAAGGGGGGATAGCCCGCGCTCTCGATGAGTCAATTTGGAGAGAGGACGTGGCGTGAGGACGACGTTCAAGTCCATGGTTTCCTGTGGCTTGTAGGCATCTGAGTTGTCAAAGGCTCAAGGACGGAGGTGAAGGTATCGCATGCATCGATCCAGTTTTGCACTGACCTGGTTGAAAAAAGCAAGTGAGGATACCACCACGGACATGTCGATCATCAGGTTTAGTTGTGGCGACGCGTGTAGTCGTCGACAGCCGAAGTGGGGATACAGGAACGACTCTGCTCGCACAACCGTAGTGTTCGTTGGCCTCTACAGTTTGTATCCGGCTTGGGTTTGATATTTCGCGTGAGAATGGCGGTAACCATTCCATGATAGCATGGTTCGGATGACTTATCACCTGCAATCGTACTCGTGTCGCCGTGGCCAACTTCCACCGGTCCTTTCACTCTTCGCATCCCGCGTAAAAATAGTTGACGTTGATTGCTAGCTGTGTCCTTTATCACCCGCATGCTCATCAGGTCGACCTGTCCATGGAGGCCGTCGCAAGCGCAGAGGTGTCTCCACCACTGGCGTCTTCGTCGTCATCACCTGCCCAAAAATGCCGACCACCGTTTAGCGCGCGACACACGCGGGCTTCCAGTATTTCATTCGCTGCAGCTTCCGGACGGGAGAGCCTCGGGACAGTCATTCCGAAGACATCGCAATCCAATAGCAGGCCAAAGACCGCGCGACCTGCATCTTCTCATCGACGGCTCACGACAGGCACGACGACGCAGTGGCAGTTCCTCACAAAAACACCAGCAGAGGATCATCCGACTACAATAACTCGCCCCAGATCTGCACGAACAATTCGACCTCGTCCTGCGACGGCCCGACAGCCTGCAAGCACGACACTAACACCTGTCCCTATGCCAAGGCGTCCAGCGACGTCCCGAGGCCAGCGAACTCCACAGCCTTCGAAGACTGGTGATAACCAAAAGAGGAATCTCGTTGCCGTCGATCCCCGAGTCATCCAAGAGGCAGCTCGGCGCGAGACTGAGCAGGAGCTGTACACCGGTCCATTGGCTGGAAAAAGCGTTGAGCTGCAGCAATCTGGTCTTTTCAACTTCAAACCACATCACAATACTTGCATCGCCAACTCCAGCAATCTGTCCGAATTCCATCGCATGAAAGCATTTCAGGCTCGAGCTAAAGGCGACCAAAGTCTTGCAATTCTCCACTATGAGAAGTTACTCGAACTCGAAAACGACGATCAGGCAGCACTTTTCCAGCTTGCGGTTGGGTACGAGAAAACGGGGCGCCTCGACGATGCTGAGGCTGCGTACAAGCGAGTACTTGTCCTAGATCCTACCAATCCATTCCTGCATTACAACATTGGCAACTTGTTCATGAGAATGGGACGCGTAAAGAGTGCAATATCAGAGTACTCGGTGGCGATTCAGAAGAGCGGATCCGGCAAATGTCCTCACTTGGCGTTTTATCGTCAACGAGGAGCAGCGTATCGGAAGAACGGCGACTTCGAGAAGGCGGCACAAGACTACGCGAGGGTGCATGCAGTCTATAACAGGCGACTTAGTCTCACAGCCACAAGTCCTGAACTTGAGAGACCGACGAGTTCCGACACCTCAGCAGTTTATCCCGAAGATGATATCATCAGCGACAGCTACAGTGCAGAGCAGGTTTACTCCGCTCGCAAATTTGCTTATCGCACGGAGTCCTCGAATCACCCAGTAACTTCATTTGAAGAACTGAATCATCGTCGGGCGATGAGTATTGCAGCCAAATTGCCAGATGCTCGTACAGATGAGGATTTGTGGGTATTGAGCGACGAGCTGGCGAGTCAGTTTCCGTGCTGTGCTGCTTTGGATCCTGCAGCACGCAAGTACTTGAGCAGGCGCATCTTTGCAGGTGCCCGTCTGCCGAGGGGTGCGAAGCTGGTCCAGGAAGGATCTAGCGGAGGTGAACTCATGTTCTTGATTGCTCGAGGTCAGGTATCCGTGTACAAGAAGTTTGCTCCTCGCGTCGCACTTTCATTTCATCTCCACCAGCAAGAAGAGTCTGCCGAACGGACAAACAACCTCGAGTGTGACTGCGAAAGCTCAGCCGCTTCATGGGAGGACCTCCGAGCGACTGTTTTCAATAATCCCATCCACTCGGATGACGTCAAAGAGGAAGTGTTCCAGGCTATCACAAAGAAAATACCGGTGTTGGACTTGGAGTCATGGAGTGGAGGGCGACAGCGACGACAGGTGCTACTTACTCGGTTGAAACGAGGAGATGTCTGCGGTCGCCACGGTCGCTTTTCGCGTCAAGAACGGTGAGTGCGTGGTCATTAAATGCTGCTTGTCATCTCGAGATGTGACTTTTCCCATGTGTAGAGTGTATACAGCGGTAGTTAGTGAGCTTTGCGATTTGTATACCGTATCCTGGACTGACTATTGTGAAGCCGAGCGATTACATCGGATTGCAACCGTGAGTAAACACTTTCCACCGCCTACAATATACCATTTGTTGCCTCACATTGCTCACGATGCAGAGTCTTCAAACAGCTCGGTTTCTCAGTACAGTTCCCTTACTTCACGGGATTCCACTCGAAGAACTTTTGGCTTTATCAAGAATAGCGAGGAACTGGAAAGTCGTTGGAGAGCGCGTGCTCTGTACGGAGGGGCAATTTGTGAACGGTTTGATCATTGTACGGGAGGGTCAACTTTGCCAACTCCATCCATCGAAGCTGCACCGGCCCCCAAACATGTCGGTAGCCTTCGGTTTGAGCGGGTCAATCTCAATGAGCGATGCAGACACTGAACATGGTGGCCTTCACTTCTTTACTCAGCTTGAGCACAGAGATGACCCGCTCTTGTTTCTCCACGACAGTGAGCTGATGCATGGCTTCTTGTCATGTGATTACTTGCCAAAGATGCTGGCGAGCCTGAGCAGAGCGAGGGAAAACGATGCTGAAAGTGCCGAGAGGTGTGGCGATCAAGTGTCAGCCGCAGCGAATGGGTTGCTTCTATCGCATGGGGCGACAAGTCTTCCGCGGGGTGCATTCTTCAGCGCATCGTCATCGTGGATCCCTCCACGCGAATCGCGTGAGGAAGAGCTGTCAAGTGCATCCTCCAACGGCGTCGCCTGTGCAAAGAGTGCTCTGATATCCACGGAGTCGACGGAAATACTCTTTTTTGCCTCAGATGAACTCACAGCTGGGCTATCGATCGAAAGTCGGAAGAAGTTACAAAAGAACATGCAACAGATTACCAGCCGACGATCCGAAGACCAAATCTCAGCGGCTACGTCCTCGTGTGGGTCAAGCAACTTGCGGCGTCTTGTTTACTTGAAGCCGCCATCCGGTGATGATCTTGTTAGTAAGTTCTTGCATGAGACTGACTGGAAAAACTACAAACAAGAGCTTGTGAAATCCATCGTCGAAGATAATCAAGCGAGAAAACCCCACTTGGCTATCCACAGAAATGTCACGAGGCGGCCATCGACCGCTCGATCAAGTTGGAAGCGGTGAAGCAGGGCCGATTGTATACAACCACGCTTCCTCTATTGACCCGAAAACGCTCCCGTAATAATCCTGAAAAACTTTTCTTTTACAACACTTTCGTCTTTTCACGGAACAAGTAGCCGATAATGCAGTACGAGGCGCTCGGATCCTTCATGTTGCAGTTGCCACATCGTACGATGAATGAAGTTGACCGACAGCTCAGGCCCAACCATTGTACCCATGCAACAAACCTCAATGTCGGCCGACTCGCTCAGCTCAAGCCGCCGTCGTAACCACTTGAGCAGATCGAACACTTTGAACCGGCCGTCCACGTGAAGAAACGGCAGGCGAAGTGCCGGGAGCGGGTTCAAACCATCGCTATTAAGCCTATTCAGCGCCCATTAGTATCCGCTAAACCACGAGAGCTCCACCGTTCTGTGAATACGAGCGTACCGTTTGAAAGGGTAGACTTCTATTGTGAAAGGGATCGCTTGTCGAGGGCCGCCGTTCGCGAGCGGCGTGAGCTTTTTCCGCGACCGCTGCGCGTTCGAGGTTGGCTTGGCGGTGCTTTCTTGGGCGGTGCAAGGGTCTCTCTTTGCGAAGCCGTGGGTAGTGTAGAACTCGGCTTCGAGGCGCGTGTCGTTCTCTTTAAACTCGGGGAAGATGCGGTCCACGACGTCCTGGAGCTTCTGGTCCGATCTACCAAGCCATTTCAGAGCCTGCCACTTCTCACCGCATACAATCCAACGAGCGACTCGGACTCACATGAGCTCGGTGATGGGCCGCGGCTTGAGCGTGATCTGGCACTTCGGGCACTCGCGACTGTGCTGCACGAGAAAGTGGCGATAAATACAACTCTTACAGACTAGGCCCATGCGCGCATAGTCAGCGAGCCACTCCTTCCATGCGACAGATCGACTCAGGCGCGTTCTACGTACACGAGTGGAGACACTCGGGGATGGTCTGCGCCTCCCGCAGCAAGCCTTTGCAGATGGCGCAGCCGAGATGCTCGGTAAGTTGGCTCAGCGCGATCGTGACCTGGCGAGCGACCCACCGTTGGAAAGAGCAGAGCGTCAGCTACACGATGCACCGGAAGAGAGCGCCGTCGCGAGCGCTCAGGAAGCGAGAGAGGCCGCTTACCGTGCGCGTGTCGCCCGCCGACGCCATGGTCCAGTCGGAAGGAACCTAACAGCGTCCGGCTTGCCTGCCGCAATACAACTCGCACCAATGTACGTGTTGAGAGCCCAAACGGGCGTCGGGAAGCCGGGCATGCGCGCAACGTCACGCACGAAGCGCACGACCTCATCGCGTGCGGCCGAGTAGAACGTGGCGTCGAGCATTCGCGTCCAGTGCTCAAGACAAAGTGACTCTCTTCCATTTGATGACAGAAATTTTTTGAACCCAAACCAAGTGAGCTCTTTGATCAGGTCGGATCAGATGGAACTCAGTTTCTCAGAGATTTGACAAGCATGGATTGGCTCGGCTGACTGTGCTCCCATCATCCGCGTTGTCACAACCGATCGAGCGCCTTCGCAAACGATCTCGCGCCCTGAAGACGTGTGGCTCGTGCTCCACCCTTTCCGCGATCTCACGAAGACGACGTCGGTTGCTGAGAGAACCAAACTCTTGCGGAAGCGACTCGCAGCGGTGATGCTTCTCGTTCGACTCGCGGCGTCACTCGAGTTCGAATTGAACGGAATGTCGGATTGTTTTGTGGAGAAAGTTGACGGGGAAGAAGCGGTGACCAAGCAATCGTTTTGGCTGAGTTTGTTGCGCGCACTGGACCCGCATGCTGACAGCGAGAGGCATCGCCACTCTGAACGAGATCTCGTTGTTCTCAGTCGTACTCGATCTCTTCGGTTTCTGCTGGCAGTCGACTCGGACCCCTCGCAAATCGAGATCATGGATATGCTGGAAGAGTTTCTCTCGGCTGATCCGGATTTCGAAGGTTTGAGCCAAGATGCTCTAGATGCACGGCCGATTTTGTCACCGGAGTTGGGCATGCGTTCCGTCGAGATTGGACTGAGCTTTTCACGTGGCCGGTTCACGGAGACCTCGATAATCAAGCTGATTGAAGTTCTGGAAAAAACGAACGATAGTCAGCGACTTCGTAGTGATGCTCGCTTCCGAGTCACCGCGCTTCGGTTCCGAAAAGAATGCCTGTTTGCCCAAAAAGCACTCGACACCCTGGGTGAGAATCTTGGGCGCGTACCGACTATCGACAGCCTCCGATTCGGCGATCTCAAAAGCGCCAATGGAAAGCCTGGAGCATGGCGCACGTTCCTTCAACCCACTGCACAGGTCAATGCTTTGTCACGGGTGCACCGTCTCGGAGTTCTCGGGACAGAAGTCTTCGTGGGGATCACTTCGAGTTTCCGGACTGGAGAGCAAAATGTTATTTCGGAGCTTGACATTCATTACGATCAGACAGTCGAAAATGCGGCATGGCTGGCATTCGCGCTCTTTCATGTCGATTCCAGGTCACGTGTGTCGTCGCTTCGTTTGCGAGGAAGTCCATTGATGTCGGATGATCTTGTTTCTACACCTCAGTGGATCGATGTGTTCGTAAGAACACTGCAAACGCTTTCTCCACTCGGTGATCTGGCCAATATCGATGACCCTGAGTTAGAAGATGGCGCGCAAGAAACAGTTGGTGCTTGCTCATTTGTTACGTTGAAGCCAGGCACGCCCGCGAAGATACATCCGTTTGCTGGTGCGAAACGGCTTTGCAACATTTCGGGTGAACATGAGCGGCTCGGACAGATCAAAAATCTCGTCGCCGTGGTGGTTCCAGGATTTGGTGTCGGTTGGGTGCCAGTTTCCGCTGTCATCGGTACACGAGAGCAAACGAGCAATTTGAACCAGAACGGCCCAGTGCAAATCAACGGCCGGATCACTTCCTTAAATATCGATCCTCACGTTTCGTCTGGTCGGCCCGGTATCGTACAGCTCGATCACAGGAGAGCTCTACTCCAGCTTCTCGAGGTTGTCGGTCACCCAATTGTGAGACTCAACCTTCCAAATGCTGGACTAGTGTCGGATAATCTGGAGCAAATACTCCGCTTTTGTCCGAACCTCATCGAGCTCAACCTGAATGGCAATAGAATTGAAGATCTATCGTCGCTGAGGAAGGCTTATGCGAGCCGAACATGCCGAATCGCCTCGCTTGGCATTGCCATGCAATATTCGAGCCCGTTGGGAAACGCTCACTTTCAACGTCAAGTCACGCATCTACTGCAGGATCCAGGTTCGCACCCGCTGCGAGTGTTGGATGCTACGATGTGCGTTTCTTCGACGTTGGAGGATCGGGATTCTGTCGACGAGTCATTGCACGCGCTGCTTCGAGCGATGGAATCGCACCAAACATTGGATTACGGACAACTCACATTGCTGTGGTCCCAGCGATGCCATCAGCAACGATTCTCAGAAAGGGTAAAAGCCAACACCATGCCAGCTCGATGCCAGGTTGCCTTTCTCAGCGTCGTAAACCACCAGAGCAACGTTCACCGAAACCTGATGGCTGAGTTAGACTCCCATGTCCTCGCCAAGATTATCAGCTACAGCCACAATGCCGTACGATGCCAACTCGTTCAGAATGTGCTCGACAAGTGGGGTTTCCGATTCTGAAGAATTCACATATCCATGATTATCGTACTGGTGTGCACGGTGTTCTTGCGCGACTTTAGAAACAAGCCAAATCTCGGCAGCGAGAGTCGGTTAACATACGAGAAACGGAACGTCATTACTCCACCAAGTTTAGAATGTGACCTCCATCGCCATCGCCGACCGGAGCCGTCGAAGAGAAACTTACTAGATCAAGATAGGTGGTTGAGTGAACCCAAGCGACCATTCTCCGCGTACAATGGTCTCCGTTAACTTTGCTGCAGCTCGTGCTGCCGTCGTGCGGTTCGCACGCGATGTCGCGGCGCTGCCGCCCATGCCATCGGAGTTCCTGGATTGTACTGAGAGCGACCAGTCCGTTTTGCGTCTCATGGCAACGGACTGGATCTATGGTCAGTCCCTGCCGCGGTCCGAGGACGTCTGGCTCGCACTACGGCCCTTCTCGGACTTCAAACGGATCAACGACAGTGCACAACAGCTCGCTATGGCTCGTCGACGTGCCGCATTGTTGAAGCTTCTTGTTCGCCTCGCGGCATCGGAGCCTTTCGCGTGGAATGCGGCAATGGACTGTGGTGCAGAAAGAGGAACTGGCGTCAAGCGGGACTCGAGAAAATCCTTCTGGTTCGATTTGCTCTCAGATTTGTGTCCCGACACCAAGGAAGACGAATACCAGGATCTCCAACGTTACCTAATCGTACTCAGTCGCGCGCCGCCGCCGTCGTTGAGATTCTTGCTGCGTATTGACATCGAGCCAAGTGACGTCGACTTGCCGTCACTGCTGGAAGAGTTTTTGTTGAGCACAGAAACAGATGAAGAACTGGACAGCGAGGTTGATAGTGTGCTTACATTGTGCGGTCTCGGCGAGACTAATATCACTGTGAAATTGTCGCGCGACGTCGAGCTTTGCATCAGTTTCCCACTTGACCCGTTTCCGGATCCTCTGATGACCAAGCTGTTGGACGTCGTGATGCGAGCTGATGCGACGCCAATGAACCGTCGAGAAATTCGATTTCGAGTCAAATCCCTTCGCTTTGGCCAGCAAGGTGCAGTTCCTTCAGACGGAGCACGAGTATTAGCGAACCGCCTAGGCGAGTTGGCTTGGCTTACACACCTAGAACTCGGGGCTTTTGATCAATTGAAGCCTGCCGCTGCAAACGATTTTCTCGTGCCGGTCACTCGTCTGCGGCAGCCGTTTCACTTGCGCCGACTCACCCTGGGCAGTGGGGCGAATTTTGCCTGCGTCGCGTCGGCATTTCGAAACGCAAGAGATTGCACGGTCACCGAAGTCGATCTTGTGTACAATCCAACGCCCGAGAACGCAGCGTGGCTGGCATTTGCATTTTTCCACAGATTCCAAGTCGCCTGTTACAAGTCTCCGTCTCCGCGCGGCGACGGATAAAGAAACAGGCCAACAGCTCCCATTCCATCTCTCGCAAGAGTGGTTCTCAGCATTCCAGCGCGCGCTTCGCAGCTCCAAAGCGACGCAGGATATCCTTTCGACCGACAATACGGCCGACGATGCAGATTACGACGCGTTGACTCGTCACTTCGTGAAGCTCCGTCGAGAAACCAGCATCTTCAGGACACCGAGCATGGGTTTGGAGCCGCTGTGTGTGTGACTAGTGATTGTGATGAAGAGTTGGAGGTGCTGCAACGAAACAAAAACTGGATTGCTATCGTGCTACCTGGGGCTGGCATTGGTTGGGCCCCATGGTCGGCCGTATTGCTTTCGAACAGTAGGCGTTCACGAGTTTCGGAGCATTGCGCAACAAACTATCGCTTGAAAACATTGATTTTACCGACTTTCAGCGGCGAAGAAGCAGCAATAGTTGCCCACCGAGAATCGGTTGAGCAGTTTCTCGCACTGATCGGCCACCCGCTGGAATATCTGCACCTTCCGTTCGCTCAATTGGCCTCCGAGAGTCTCGACAAAATCTTACGATGCTGTCCTGGTCTCATCGAACTCAACGTCAGTGCCAACTACATTATCGACATATCTGCTTTGAGCAACGCGCACCGAGATGGACGCTGCTCGATAAAGTCACTGTGGATTGCGTGCTATGAGGCTTCGTGGAATCGAAATACGCTCGTAGAACCAATGACGGAATTGCTTCGAGACTCTTCTATACAGAATCTCCGTGAAATTGCCATTGCGACAGAGGGACCGCATCCGAAAAGTGTCAGCGCGGGTCGGTACTACCAAAAAATCCACGAGCTCACGAGCGCAATGTCGGACAGCTCGTCACTCGAGTTTGCTCAGTTCACACGTGCGAGTCCAGCTGTGCGAGTGATTGAGAACCGCTCGCAGTCATTTTCGTCCCTGTCGAGCGCAAAACCGCTTCCGCTACGCAGTAAACTGGCGTTTCTTAGTGTAATGTGTTGGTCAAATCGTTCGAGTCACACCAGTGCAATGTGTCAGTTGGATCCAAGTATCCTGCAACACATATTCTCGCTCAGTCGCCAAGTTCAGACTTGCCATTTCTTACAGAACGTTACGCTCAGCCCACAGCAATAACGAGGAGCTGCATCACACAGCTCGAGCGGCACTCGCTCTCGCGGATGACCGAAACAGCCACTCGTAATCTTAACCAAACGATAAATTGATCTCAAAGGCAATTTGAGCAACAATCCGTCATAATCTTCATGGAGCTTAACGCTGCGTTTGTCTCGGCTACGACGTGTTTCTTACCTCGGATCTTCAGGTCCTGGGCATTATTTTCGAGCGCAAAAAGTCCATCCAGTTACCGCTGTCTGATATGGCATGCGGTAGAGGGCACGATTTCGTACGGATGACTTCTGTTATGCTTCACGTTGAGCCCAGAAATCCGATAAGTTGTTCACGCATCGCTGTAATCCATTCTTGACTAACACCGGAGTCGATCGTGGCAACAAGTCGGAGTGATCCCAAGCAACTGAGATCGTACTGGGATTAGTTGGTAGCCCCGAAATCCAAATCACTAGCCAAATGGCTGCTTGGTGTTCGCATCTTCTCGACTGCCTCGCTCAGCATTGCGATTCACCACAAGCATCGTTGTTGCAATTTCAACAGAGAGTCAAGATTTCTCACGTGGAACTGAAAAGATTCCACTCATTACAGAAGCTGCTATGGGATGCATAGACGACGCGAGACGAGCTCGTCTGGTACATGCGCATGGGCTCGAAGAGCGTTGCAGTGTGGAGATCTATTTCGTCCAGAGGTCATATCTGCAGGCATATCACTACTTGATTCTCGACAGAAAGGATACATTAGACAACTGCTTTTGCTTGCAACTCTCTCGAAGTCAGCATTTGGTTGATTGCGTTCTCGGTTTGGCCAGGTAGGTACTTTCCGGATTGAGCTTTTCTTGTGGCTATGGCGGCTTGGCAAATGAGAACAACGTCAGAAGTGCTCGAATTGGCTACCGTATCTTTGAACGCGCGCGTAAAATTTGTTTTGCGTTCGGCACCTCAGTACCTACATTGATCTTCCGATCAGAAATGGTTGACGTCGTCATGCTGTGCGTGATGTTCTGTCGGCCCTAACTCTAATGTACACATGTCGCAGATCTTTGGGGCAGTTGAAGTGGCCAGAAATGCCCTCATTAAAATCCCGAGAGAGTTCAGGCGCTTCCTCTCCAGACGCCATTCCACCGCTTGCATTCAAGAAATCCCCACGACACTATTCAATTTTAATGCCGACGTTGACACCGCTTTGCAGATATACCAATTGCTACAAACCCCGTGCAATGGGACGCTTAGGCGGTTTCCACCGATACTGCCAAACCCACCGCGAACAAGCCAATAGATACCAACGCACCTACCAGATACGCTTGACCAAGCGCGGTGACATGGCTGCTAGGGCAGTTTCAAGGCCACGCATTCAAGATGATCAGTCGCATCGTTTAATGGTCATTTTTCTCACGGCTGACTCTGTGGTTGCCCTCGGACGTTGGAGTGTCGACCCATGTGGCATCGAAGCGAGATCATTCAGCGAATATGAAGAGGCATTGCAGGGGAATGCCGGTGAGGATCAGTGGCTTTCAAACGCAGATATGGAGTTTATGATGGAGCACATGGTCTGAGTTTGCAAACGAATGTGCAGTGATGCAGATGAAGTCTGTTAAGTTCAACACGATAAACATAATAGCTGCAAAGGAAGGATCTAAAGAACCGATTGTAGAGTAGTTGCACTCAGAATGTAAGTCAGCACACTAGCGCATGTACATGGCTTAGATTTTATAAGCAATTCAATGGGCAAGTGCACTTTGAGATGGCTTGATGAATATCCTTTGGAAATCGGCTATCAGTAAATAGAGCAATCCTGCTCGAGCTCATCTCTATCAGTCCGTGTTGGTGTTAATTGAGGCACATTGGTTTGCTTATCTAGAAACTCATAGCCGACTTTTCGCCATGTTGTAGGTAAGTCCTTCTCTCCAGTGGTCGAGATCTCCACGAAGGAGTGCTACGTGTGCTGGTGCCGCTCATGTCCAGCCGGGTATATATCTGACTACTGGCGGTGGTGTCCATGGCGAGGTTGACTGCTGCGTCTGCCATTATATTGGCTGCGCGGGGGTGGAAAGAATTTCGAGGAAGTCGGCGAGTCGGCGCGCTTGAGCGTATTTGACTTGGAGCGTGGCGTTGAGAAGGGGTGTGTACATTCGCATCTGGTGGATGATGAGTAGTCAGTCCGTGTTCGCAGGTTCGCATTGCCCAAGTTGTTCTCTTTGTCGGATACTCTCGAGACACACACTGAACTTGGCAATTCTGAGTTCGGACGGATACTGATTCATTGAGCATCTATAAACCAACTCACAAACACATTACCTTCCTTGTTTTGTCCTTTCGGGGAATCCGATGTGGGAGCCAGTTTAACTTGCTTTACGAGCCGGGTGGGGTCGTTCAAGGTTTGTCGTGATATCCACTCGGAACGGAGATCGACCAAGAGTGGCGAAACAGTCTCCGATCGAGAGTCCTGAACGGAAGACATCATCACTGTCCCATGGAAGTATGTCGAATCGAATGATCAACTTCAGGATGTGGAAGGTTGTTGGATACAACTCGGGAAAGCTTTATCAGCGTACACTTCCACAAATCAGACCTCGTCGCGCGGTCGCCCAGCGGCTCCAACCCCCGCACTGGAGGTACTATTGGAAATGGCGTCAACTCATAATGCTGGGGTTGGATGTTTGGTGCATTGTTTTACAGCTCCAGTAGTCGCCATTTCCAGAGGTTTGTGATTGGATCATAGAGTTGGTTAATTTCTGCTTTGAAGCTGGAATATTGCGTCGTCAGAACGAGTGAGCTGCTGATTCTAGAAGCTGGGCTGAGCCACAGAGAACACAACGTTTTCGAGGAATTAAAGAACGTACGATGGTACGTTTGGGACAATGGTGCGAGCTCGAAGAATGTTGTGTTGTCAAGATCTTCACTCTAGAGACATTTTATTCCAGACACCGACCCTCCTCCTTCAGGGCGACTCCCAATACTCCAATATCCCACTCGCGCGTTGGTGTCTCAACTCGACAATGTAGGTAGGTACTCTCTTGTTCTTGAATCTCACGTGGATGTGTTGGTCTGACGACTGAGAGCCTTCACTTGACTTCAAACCTGATTTCAATCTGTATAGAGAGGTCATCATTTTTCACTGTTAAACTCATTTTTTGAAAGGATCGATTCACGGTGTTAACACACAGTCTCTGTAAGAAGCGGGCATTTGAGTGGGAAGACGCAAGTGGAATAATTCCGGTATTGCTTCAATCGTAACGAAATTTGGCACATACACTTGTTAGCGGTCCATGATGACACCGTCCAAATTTAGGCTCCATTAGACGCGTCGGTGCTTCACAAGGGCCTGTCATCTACATTGCCTCCATTGGCATACCAGCTCATGACGAGGCCATCCGTTCGCGTCAGATGAGTCAACTCGAGAGCCTGGATGATTTTCGTCTCACCATTTTTTGCCAATTTGACCATCACTCCGTTTTGGATCTCTTGGATATACTGCTCGCCAATGCCGCCTAAACGGTGTTTTTGTCGAAGTAAACCCTGGCTGAACGATTTCAGAAGCCGGTGTGGAACAAAGAACTCGGAAAAGTAGGTATCGACGTACCGTAAGATGTAGGGGTGATGGGCATTGACGGGCTCATGGGCTGCCTTGAAAATGCTACGCAGAGGTGCTCCGCGCCATCGTCTGCGCTGATGGTATTTCGCATCGGACGGACTTGGGGATTGCATGGCAGGAATGGCGAGATGAAGCGCTACTGCCTGTACTAATATCATCGACGCAAACTCAATACCGGAATTATTTGAGCAGTTTTCCCAAAATATCGCATTTTCTGCCTTCTTCTTACAGAGACTGTGTGTTAAAAGGTTCTAGTGCTGGGCGTCTCCATTGGCCAGGAAGCACAGTACCAACACGGAGGTTCCCACCACTTGTGTGACTACACGTCGCGAATAGGTTTTCTGACAAGCGCGATCGAGAAAAAAACCCCGCTCGCACGTGAGGATTACTTCTCAAAACAATTTTATTAATAGAATATACAATAAAAATCGAACTCTCGTCACACATGTCGCAGATATTGTGACAGTTGAAGTGGCGGGGTGCCCCCATGGAGCACAGGCGAGGAGCATTGCCCTGACCAGATTCCAATGCAGTCGGAGCGCTCCATCTCGAGATCCCATTCCAGTATTTCCACTCGGCATCTCACAACATCAATCTTTCTGAACTCCAATGTCGACGTTGACGCCACTTTGCAAGTACACCAATTGTCACAAGCCCCGCACGATGGGACGTCTAGGCTGCTTGCACCGTTACTGCCAAACACACCGAGAGCAGGCCAATAGACACCAACGCGCATATCAGACACGCTTGGCCAAGCGCACTAGAACAGTGTCAAGGCCACGCATTCAAGACGATTTGTCGCATCGTGTGGTGCTCGTTTTCCTCTTCGCTCACTCAAGTAACGCATACGCACCTCGTGGTACAGAGACAAGGTCATCCAAAGCCGGCGGAGAGGCAGCATGGGGGAATTCCGGTGAGGAGGAGTGGTTTTCAGAGACCGATATGAGATTTATGATGGAGCACATGGCCTGAGTTTGCCGCCAATTGTCCACGGAGGATGGTCGGGTCCAGTGTGTAAATATGTGAAGGTATGCCAAGTACCGAGCGTCTTGCCCGGGCATGCTATTATCTAAGCCGTTTGCTTCACCCAGGATTGTGGGTCGACGCATCTCTCTCAGAAACCTCCCCTAGTCCGCTCAATCTCATAGAATATTCTTGCTGTGTCGGTGACCGTGGCAGTAACTGTAATACTCCTTGACTCACCTTTATTAAAGAATTATGTCGGTGTCACACTCGTCCATTTCTTCTCGTTGCAGCAATTGTGCACTGTGTGATACGACAACTAATTCGATCTAACTTCCCAACATAGAGTTAGAATCCTGTATTACGTCCTAAACTACACGCGTGGTTTCTTCGATTTAACCTTGCTCGTGGACACGGGCTGCTTACGTTTTTCGCCATTCGCTTGATCTTCAGGCAGCAGCTCGATCTTGAGCTCTTGTCGATTGCCGAACGTCGTCGCCACATACACTTTAACGCGCACAGGATCGAACACCGTGAGTGTGCGGTTGTTCTGCTTCTTCAGTGTGATCTCGTGGCGAGCAGCGTCGAACAGAATCGACTCCTCCTCGTCGTCATCATCCTCGTCCTTACCAGTCAAGAAGACCATGCCTTCAATGCCGAAGCGAGGCAGCAGCACCCCAACGCCGTTGTTCTTCACCTTGGTGATTACAGCGTCTGCGTCAGTCGGGTACTGCTGGAAGTACAGTAGCGTATGGAGTGTCACGGATGCACGACCGGCAAGTTGCGCCGCGTGGTGACGGCGGTTCAGCTGCTCCGCGATCTCATGCAAATGCGACTTGTTCTCGAGGTAGCTAGGCAGTGGAGTCACACCGATCGCGGCGGCCAACAAGCGGTGGACAACCACGTCGGCGTAGCGTCGGATGGGTGACGTAAAATGCGTGTAGATTGGAGCTGCCAACCCATAGTGGTGGAACTCGGATGGAGTGACTTCGCCTGAGCTAAAGTATGACGCAGGCATCATGCATCGCGTACACAGGATACGGAGCAGCTTGTTGAAGTACGGGTTGGTCTTCTTGGCGCCCTTCTTGGTTGGCTCCATCGCAGCATCGAGCGAGTCTTGAAGCTGCTTCGAGCTGTCCACATGAAGATCCACACCGACGGACTTGGCCTGGCTACAAATGAGCTCGAATTGGCGCTTGGATGGTGCCGGGTGCCGACGAAGCATCGAGAAGGTGGGAAAGTGGCGTACGATCTTCTTGGCGACAGTAATGTTAGCCAGCAACATGAACTCCTCAACCAGTGCGTTAGTATCACGTAGCGTGTACATTTGAACGTCGAGTGGGTTCTGCGTCTCCGTGTCAAGCACAAACTTGACTTCGGGCGAAGCAAGCGTGAGCGCACCGGCGTCGATACGCTTGGCGCGAAGTCGCTTCGCGATAGCATGAAGCGTCTTGATGCCGCTACCCAGAATCTGACGCTTCTCCTCTTCCTTATCATTTGAATCAGACTTTTTTGTGGTCTTCTTGCCAGAAAGTGTCATGACTTCTCCGGCCTCTGGGTCGTCCAAGAAGACCTGGGCCTCTTGGTACGAGAGAGAGGCAATCGAGCGGATAATACTCTTGCAGAACTGAACATCCACGACTTCGATGTCGCGGTCTCCCTTGAACTTGAGCTCCCAAAGCACACTGAAAGCAAAGTGGTCCTCTGTTGACGTCAGTGAGCACAGCTTGGTCGTGAGCAGTCCGGGAAGCATATCCAATCGACGATCAACGAGATAAGTCGAGGTACCTCGATCGGCTGCCTCTTCGTCGAGCGCCGACCCGGGCTTGACAAAGTGTGTAACATCGGCAATGTGCACGCCCACCTGGAGGTTTCCATTCGGAAGCTCGCACACGTGAAGCGCGTCATCGATATCCTTACAGTTTGGCGGATCAATACTGCAAACAGGAAGTCCTCGCAGGTCGCGACGGCCCTGTGAATTCTCCTCTGTGATGACCCAGTCGATCGGAGGGAGACACTTCATGACCTCATCGCTAAACTCGGACGTAGGGATGTCGTGCTCGATGAGAAGGACGTTAGTTTCGGTCTCCTTGTCTCCAATCACGCCAAGCGTCTTGACATAGTGGCCAAGCGGGAACTTTGAATCGGCTGGCCACGAGTCAATGGCCACGAGAAGGCGCTTATCCATGAGGGTCTCGGCTTGGCGCGTTTGGATCTTAATCTTGGGGACTTTGCGATCAACCGGTACGACGAGGAAGGATGAGCCACTGTTCACGGCAGTAGCAGAACGAGGAGGCTCCAGGGACCCACAGTACTTGCGCCAGTTGCGTTGGATAATGCCCACGACTTTACCCGTCGGTTTCAACGACAATGTAAGGTCGCTTTGCACGAGAACTGCCTGCTCTGGAGACACAGTGGGCTCGGCGACGCCGACAACGCTATCAGCTTCCTTCTCAGCTTCGATTTCTTCCTCATCTTCATTGTCGTCCTCCTCTTCCTTGGCAGCCTGAACAGCGAACGAATCGGATGGCTTCTTCCACTCAGTCTTCGGCAGCAGTTTGATGGCTACGACGTCGCCGTCCATGGCGCGGTTTATGTTCTCACGGCCCTGGATGAGCACTGGGATCTTAGCGCCGTCCGGCCCGTGGATCAAGACGTGGCACTCGAGCCAGTGGTCTCGGTTGCAGCGGAGCACGCCTTGGAAGAAACGTTTGTTCTTAATGCCTGAAAGTACCTCCGACATCGCCAGGTGCTCTGGATACAACGACTTGCGCTTCTTGCCCGTGGACGATACGCCCTCTTTGATCTCTTTCGCATCACCTATCGCCGTCGTCGACAGCAAGTCACGGATCTCGGGGCACTTCTCCTGGACAGGCTTGAGGAACTCGGTGATCGTGACGCCATTCTTCACACCGAATTTTTTGGCTGCCTCCAAATCTGCCTCGTCGTTTGCGACAAAGAGCACTTCGACATCGCGGCGCTGCAGCTCGAGCAAGTGGTCCGCGTACCACTTCCACGCGACTGCGACCGCGCGCTGGTTGCGGTTCTCCTCCGACTCGGGCGTGCCGTCGTCGTTCTTGGCCTTGTGCACGTAGCTCGCGCGGTGGTGTTCGTTCGCAAACACGACAAAACGTCGATCCGCGTTCATGAGCAGCGCGCGCAAGCGGTTGTAGACGCCGAGATCGTGGCGCTTGACAAACTCCCAGACGGTCTCGAGCAAGATGACGTCGGCAAAGACCTCGGCGCCGAGCTTCTTGCGCGTCGAGAACTCGAGCGCGTCCATCTGGTGGAGCACGAGCTCCATGGATGGCAGCACGTAGACGCCGTCGCGCGGCGTCGCCGAGAGCACGGCCTTGGTCACGCCGAGCACGTGCGTGGCCGCGGCCGTGTCATTGTCGGCGAGGCAGAGCGAGCAGCCGGGCACCGAGCAGCTGAGGTCGTCGCGCAGGTAGCGCTCGCGCACGGCGCGGATGATGCGGCCGCGCTTGGTCGCGAAGTTGCGCTCGTCGAGCGTCCAGAGCGGCGCCGCGTCGGTCGTCGCCATGGCGGGCTCGTTCCAATGGACCCGGTGAGCAGCTCCAGTTGTTGCTGTTTTTTTGAGGGCGAAGGGGTACTGTAGTACCTTTACCACTTGGAATATCATACAACGAGGGTATTCGTTAATGATACCGGTAGGAGAGGGTGATTGACTATTGAAACCGGTATTGTACGGTATTTTTGAAGGTTTTGAACACGGTGGCGGCAAAAAAAGAAGAGCGAATTGTACGAGGACGAGGAGATCGGAGAAGACGAATGACGGCGTTCGAAGCGGACGTCGCGGCGCAGGTGCGTGGTGTTACGCGCGGATAGTGACAGCAAAATGTAGAGCTTGATCTGACGGTGCGATCGCGCCCTCGCCGGCGTTCTGGCGCGCGCTACAGGCCGAGAACGACGCGCCGAAAGTCGACGTCGATGAGGCGACCATCGCGGCTTCCGAGGCCGACACGGCGCGCTCCACAGCGCCGAGCACCACGGGGATCCGCCTGCCGGCCTCGCTGGCCTCGCTGTCGTCGATCCCGCGGCTGTTCAAGGGCTCGGGGCTGCGCAAACCGTCCAAGATCCCTCGTTTGAGCAAGCAGCAGTCGAGCGTCGCGTCCACGATGGACCATTTCCCGGACTCGCAGACGACCAAGGCGAGCGTGGTCGCGAGCAGCGCCGTGTCTGTCGCTAGCGCCGTGAGCTCGCGCGAGACGACGCCGTTCAATTCGCCGACTAGATTGGCGTCCAGGCTGCGCGAGCCCAAGCAAGTGGTCAGCCGGAAGCGGTCGCGAGACGAGATGACCAGCAACACGATCGCGTCCGTGGCTGAGCGGTTGTTGATGCAGGAGCGACAGCAAATGCAGCACTCGGAGGAGTTGACGTTGAGCAGTCAGACGACTCTCGACGATGCGACGTCGATGGGGTCTGCACGAGAGGACGAGAGCGAGCCCGTCGAGGATGAGGAGCAACGACGTGAGCAGGAACTCACAGTGGCAAAGGCACTTCAGCGAGATCTACTGCGTGACCGCGCGAGGCTTCGGCTTAAGATCAGTGCGCTCAAGGATGACGTCGAGGTGTACTACGAATTGCTAGCTCGAATGGAGCAGGCTGTACTCGCCATTCGAGGACAGAGTGAGGAAAATAGTGCGTCTCTGAAGGTGTCGGACAGAATCCTGGCGATCATAAGCGCCAAGCGCGATGAACACACAGCAGGAGGGGTGTCATTTGAAGACGATGAGACAAGCGGAGCCGGGCACGATGGGGATAGTGGAGAATCTGGATCGATGGCAGCGAATTGTGTCGTTCAAGACAACGAAGGCGTCTGCGGGGTTGAAAAACAAGACGAAGAAGAAGTCGAAGAGCATTGAGCGTTGACCGATCGGCTTGTTCCATAGAGGTGGGGGGAGTGAAAATCGTCTTGTTCACTCGATGGCTCTGGGATCACCAGCTTAAATGGAGAAGAGCGCTCCGCGAGTGTAAACGCGAAGGGACTGGCAAGATTGCCCGAGCGATCGCGCGTTGGTGACCTGTCCCAGTATAACCGCCGACTTCTGCGAAGAGCCTTTCGACAGACGCGATCCATCGCCAGGATTCCTTTTGGCAAGTCGTTCTGTAAAGCCGACTCGAACCTTCCAATCGGGACTCCGACTACTCGTGAACTTATGACACGACTGGTGCAACTATATTCGGTTGTGTTAAGAGACGTGAGTGGCGGTACAGTAAGAGTTTCCATTCTTCCTCGACAGTCGTGTGCCAGATGCGTACGAGATAATCGATGAGGCCCTCTTCATAGTGAGTGGAAGCTTCCGTTTCAGAAATCAAACTTGAATCGAGGAGTGCTTATGAGTATGGTTTTTTTACAGTATTTCGATTCATCGCGAAATGTTGTGGATAGGAGGAAGAGCGAACTCAGGCGGTTTGCTGCACCAAGGCGTCCATATCCGAATCCGACATCCATTCACGCTCGTGAGGAATCATGGACGGTCTATGAACAAAGAAGACTGTCTCGTCGGTTGCGCTCGCAGTACGAATTCGGCCAAGCACTTGTTTGGAATCCGCCACGAGCACGACGAACACGATGGGACGAGCACGATTGCTTTGACGGCGTGAGCTTGAGATTGTCTTAGATATGTTTTGGTCACGCTGAGCCAAACGCGCCTGGTAGGTGCGTTGGTACAGTTGGCTCGTTCTCTGTGGGTTTGGCAGAATCGGTGGAAGAAGCCTCGGCTTCCAATCGCACGGGGCTGGTGGCAGTTGCGGCTGGTACAAACCGGCATTGACGGTGACATTGGGGTGGCGTAGCGTGCGAGCGAGTATCGGCGGATGCCTTGGGTGCAAATGATGAAATGAACTTGTGCCAGGTCTCATGTTTTGCTGGAATCAGGGATATTGGCTTGACAAATCTCGGTCCTGTGATACAGTATCTCTTCATAAATGAATACGTCGACGACAATGAGAATGTCAATGCAGAGGCTGATTATTTTTCAGAGTTAAAAGTAGCCTAAAATGATCAGGCGCTGAAAAACTTGAAACTGAGACGGGTTGACTTAGCCGGGACCGAGGGTGGACTTAGGCGAGGCCGAGGTTGACTTAGGAGGGGCGAGTTGACTTGAGCAGTAGACGGTAGAAGACCGAATGAGCTATATTTCCTGGGATGAAAATGGTGGGTGTAGGGAGCTAGCGCTGCAGAGTTCTGTGTCCTACATGGCCTGGATTTATTCACCCATCAATCGTGGTGGCAGCCATCATTTGTGGCGGCGTCCATCATTGCCCGGCGCTCGCAATCCTTGGTGACGCGCCGGCAACTGATTCCCAGGAATCACATGTAAACATAGAGTAAACATGGAGGAACTGTCTCACTCCCCCTCAGCGCAGCGATCCTACATCCCTCTCTTTCCTACGTATGTATCCTATGCTGGGAAAAACTCCCCGACATGCGAGCATGTGGTGAGGGTAAAAACCAGCTTCCTACTTAAGCTCCACCATGCCAAGACCGCGGACGAGATCCCAATGCTTGGTGCTTCCGAGAGACTTGGTGAAGAGGTCTGCAATGTTCTTGTCCGATGGGATCCTCTTGACCTCGAGTTGCTTGCCTTGGAGCTCGTGCATGAAGAAGAACTTGGGGTCGATATGCTTCGTCCGATCGCTCTTGATATACCCTTGTTGGACTTGGGCGATACATGCATTGTTGTCTTCGTAAATGGCGATGGGTGGCAGCTCATTGGTGATGCCAAGTCCTTTGCGGATAAACTTGACAAAGAGTCTGATCCAGACACATTCGCGGCATGCTTCGTAGAGTGCAATGATCTCAGACTGGTTTGTCGATGTTGCGGAGATTGTTTGCTTCGTCGGCTTCCATGAAATCGCGGCTCCGGCAGACACGAACACGTAGCCAGACTGAGAACGAGCCTTGTGTGGATCTGACAGATAACCAGCATCGGCATAACCATAAATGTCGTCAGTAGTCAACAGGGAAACATCACGAGCAAGTTCTCCTCTGCGATACAACAAACCGTAGTCCTTGGTCTTAGCCAGATATCTCATCAGTTGCTTTACGCCAGACCAATGTCTCTTGGTGGGTTCAGATGAATAGCGTGCAAGCACGCTAACGGCGAAAGCGATATCTGGGCGCGAGCAGTTGGCAAGGTACAAGAGCGCGCCGATGGCCTCTCTGTACGGATACTTCTCGCCAAGGACTTCTTCACTGCCGCGTCTTGGGCCGTATACGTCACTCTCTGGCTTCAAGCTGCGCACCACCATGGGAGTCTTAGCGGCTCTCGAAACCTCCCCCATGCTGAAGCGCTCCAGCAGCTTCGCAATGTATGTTGCTTGATGCAACATAATCCCTTTCGGGTTCTGGTGGATCTGCAACCCCAGACAGAATGAGAGTAGACCAAGGTCCTTCACCTTGAACTCGGCCTTCAATGCTGTCATCACAGCTTCTACTGCCGCGTCAGAGCCCACCATGACGATGTCATCGACATAGATCCCAATAATGGCGATCTCGGTGCCGCTTCGCTTGACGAACAAGCATGGGGAGCACTCGTGCGTCTGAAAACCACACTTCTCTAAGCACTGCGAAAAGTGCAAGTACCAAATTCTGCCAGCTTGCTTCAACCCATAGAGAGACTTGTGTATCCGAACACATGGGAGCCTCAGCGACTCCTCCCCCTCAACACGTAAACCCTCGGGCACTCTCATGTAGAGCTCGACGTCAATGACTCCATACAAGTAGGCAGTCTCAATGTCTGCTTGCTTCACTTTCATGTCGTTCCTGGCAGCGAACGCTAACAACCAACGAAGGGTTGTCATGGTCATGACTGGCGAATACGTGTCTGAGTAATCGATGCCGAACCGTTCCGTGAATCCTTGTGCAACCAGGCGCGCCTTATAGCGAACTACTTTGCCTGTTTGGTCTCGTTTCCTGTTGAAGACCCATCTGCACCCAATCGGCTTATGACTTGGAGGGCATTCTTGCACACTACCAAACACTTTGCGATTCAGCAACGATTGGAGCTCAGCCTTGATTGCAGCCTTCCACTGTGGCCAATCGGGCGATGCTCGACAATCTTCAATTGTCGTTGGGTCGGCATCCTGATCCTTGAGAGTAAGGAACGTACTCAAGTTGGCCTCTGCAAGCGTGTCCACCGACGCACCAGTATGGACATCGGGGTGTGACTCAGCAGGAGGCACAACAGCAACTGCGCTACCATGAAGCTCGGCTCTGGTCCGACGCTTCCGCGGCACAAGGTCTTTGGCACCTTTGGGGCGACCACGTTTATTGTTTTGTGGCGCCACCACAGTAGCTGGGGTTGGATCGACAGCTACTGGTGCTGGGTAGTTGGTTGCTTCATTGACCGACGATCTCGTTACGCGCTCAGTAGCCGCGAATGCATCTGGAGCGTTCTGCGCAATACGGTGGAGAAGTAGGATTCGACGCACATCCTTCTCCCCCTGACCGGTGTATGGGTCACGGTGGGACTCCTTCGTGCGTGACTGATCGAAGTCGAACTGATCGCGGCTGTCATCATCCTCAGTGCTTCCCAGCTTTGGGAATGTAGACTCATCAAACTCACACATAGTGATGTGAGCGACGACCAAGTCACCAGTCTCGGGACTTGGATACCGGATGATAGATGGCGACTGAAAGCCAACATAGATTCCAAGTTGTCGTTTCGGTCCGAACTTAGACTTTTGGTGAGGCGGTATGGGCACATACACCGCGCAGCCAAAGATCCTCAGGTGTGCGACAGACGGCGAGAAACCATGCGCAAGTTCGTACGGTGACAGAACATTCTCAGCTGACGGTCTGTACAGGAGAAGGTCGCCAGCATGGAGTACAGCATGTCCCCAACACGACAGAGGTAAATTTGAACGAAGGAGTAGGGGGCGAGCTACCATCTGCACAAGCTTCACGAAATTCTCAGCATTCGTGTTGTGTGCGTAGGGTACAGAGGTCTCCAAGGTTATGCCGGACGAGGCGCAGAACTCTTGAAATGACTTCGAGACATACTCCGAGGCATTATCGACGCGGACGTTCCTGATGGGGTGACTTGGGAACTGTGTCTTCAGCTGGATGATGGCGATAAGCAGCTTTGGCATCACCTCGTTCTTGGAAGTGAGGAGTTGTACCTTGGAGAAACGCGCCGATGTGTCCTTCGCCACCATATAGTAGCTGAATGGTCCTGAGGGTGGCGAGATGAGCCCACACACGTCGCTCACGAGGGTCTCGAAGTGGCTGTGAGGCTTGAACTTCTCGCTGGAGAACGAATTCTTCTTCTTGTTCGGAAGCTTCCCCATCGTGCATGGCGGGCAGACCCGAGGGAGGCGCCTTGGGATACTGAGAGCACTCAAAGGTATGCCCCGAACGGCCTTGGTAATCTTCTTCAACATTCCTCGTGCTGGATGGCCCATGCGATCATGCCATAGCAACAACGCATCCTTGTCGGCACGTGAAGGCACTTCTGCAAGGTAGGTGGCGTTGGGCGAAGACGTGGCATTGATGTACGAGAAGTATAAGCCATTGCCAGCCTGTGAGCACTCCTCCATCACATTTCCGTCCTTGTCCACTAGCCTTAGGCACTCTGCTCCATCCGACGAGGTCGCCGTGTGGATGTGGAGGCCATTCTTCCGCAGATCATGGAAGCTGAGCAAGTTACGAGGGGATGCTGGCGCGTACACAGCCCCTTGGACGTCAATCACAGTGCCGTTCGGCAAAGCAATGCGGGCGTGTCCAGCTGCCTTCGCGATCGGACTCGATCCACCCACAGTCGTGACGCTACTTGGTGCCAGAGAGGGATCAAGACTGACAAAGAACCGTTTTTCGTTGAGTATAACATGCGTCGTGGCGGAGTCGATGAGACACAAGGCCCCATCTCCCCCCTTCAGCGACTACGCTAACAAAGCTCTCAACGCAGTGCGATTCGCTTTCACTGTCATCGGAGAGGTCGGACATGAACGACACTCTCTTGCCGGAGACTGTCTTCTTGCCTTTTGTACTGTCAGTGGACTTTGCTTGCTGAGACTGTTGATACAACTTACAGTGGAATGCAGGCGTATTGCACTGTTTGGCCCAGTGTCCGAACAGCCCGCACTTGTGGCATGTGTCCTTCTGTGACGTTACCTTGCGCCCGTTCCTCGTATGGGACTTGGCGTTCCGATAGCCACCACGCTTGCCGTGTCGCCCTTTCCACTGCTTCTTGCCTCCGCGCTTTTGCTTCTGCTGGTTCTGTCCACCAGCATCACCATAGTTCACTTCGGGTGTGGAACCAGGTGTTGGAGGCAAGCGGCGCTCGTCATGATTGCGTTGGAGCAGCAAGCCGTGCTTCTCGTCGAGCAACAGCACAGCAACAAGCTTGTCGAAGGTGTCATGGTTCATGCGTCTGTACTGCATCGCCAGGATACGTTCTGACGGGTGGAAAGTCGTCAGAGTCTTCTCAATCTTCTCAGACTCAGTGATCTTGCGATCACACCATGACAGCTCGCTCGTGATGCCATAGAGCTTCGTCGTGTACTCTGTTACCGTCTTGAAGTTGTAGAAACACAACTTATTCCACTCGTCGTTCAGCAAAGGCAGCATTGCTTGCTTCCGGTTAGTGTCAAACCGAAGCTTCAGGCTCTGCCATATCACCGCAGGGTTCTGCTCTTCCAAGTAGTTGAACTTCAAGTCCTTGTGCAAGTGTCTAAGGATCAAGCACACTGCACGGGCAGCATTACGACGTCTCTCTTCTGCTTGAGCATTGCTTGTAACAGGTACTACAAACGCGGAGTCAACCGTTGCTCCAAGACCATCGGCACAGAGGTAGTTGTAAGCCTCAAGTGCCCAAACGATGTAGTTCGTTCCAGCAACATCAAGTGCTGGGAACTTGAGTTTTTCCAAGTCAGACATTTTGGAAACGAACTAAGTGTCTTTAGAACAAGTTACAAGCTAGTAGTTGACACAAGCGTAGCAGGAGAAGCAGTTCTTGTCGTGCGCTTCGCGCCTCTTCTTCGCAGCTTCGTCGGCGGCTTGCTTGGCAGCGACTTCGTCCGACCCCAAGATGTCGAAGATGGCAGTGTCAACGACTTTGCGCTGGCAATCCAAATCGAACGGGAGAATGCCGAGAGCCTTGACGATCGCCTTCGTGCGGTTGCAGCCGACGGCGTGCTTGTTGAGCTCCTCGACGAAGCGGTGCTGGAGCCGGACCGCGCGTTCGATGGAGGCTTGGAGGTCGTCACGGAGCTTGTCGAGCGCCTTCTGGTCGTCCTCCTTCAGGGAGCGGATGCGCTTAAAGTCGGAGCGCGAGTCGAACGTCTGGACGTGGCGAGAACGGCGGCGGCTCCGGACTTTGACGGTCTTGACGGCTGGCCCAGCGGCGGAGAGGTTGAGCACCTTCTTCGTCTTCGTTGTGTTGGCGGCACTCGAACCCATGCAAGCGGGAATGGGGGCAGGCAACTCGGCTAGAGGCCACGCCACGGATCCACGGCAATTATAGCAGGGGCTTCGGCTTGAACGGGCAGGCCAACGCAGGGACCGGGGGACAGTCCACGGGTCGGGTTCAAGCGGGTCTTGCGCGGCGGGCAGAGGGACGGCGAGAGGTTCGCGTCAGCGAGCGGTCCAACAGCCTGCGCGGGTCGGGTCGGCGAGTCGACGGGTCGGTGAGAGGTCCGGGCTGACGGGTCGGGTCGGCTTGGCGGTGAGTCTCAGTGCTGATAACGTGAGACGGGTTGACTTAGCCGGGACCGAGGGTGGACTTAGGCGAGGCCGAGGTTGACTTAGGAGGGGCGAGTTGACTTGAGCAGTAGACGGTAGAAGACCGAATGAGCTATATTTCCTGGGATGAAAATGGTGGGTGTAGGGAGCTAGCGCTGCAGAGTTCTGTGTCCTACATGGCCTGGATTTATTCACCCATCAATCGTGGTGGCAGCCATCATTTGTGGCGGCGTCCATCATTGCCCGGCGCTCACAATCCTTGGTGACGCGCCGGCAACTGATTCCCAGGAATCACATGTAAACATAGAGTAAACATGGAGGAACTGTCTCAGAAGCACATTAGAATCGAACAATACAGGTTCTCTGGTTTGGTGTTGTTTTGATGTTGAAGAATCCGAGAATGGTTCGGAAATGGTGTCTGAATCTGTTCTCCGGCCCCAATAGGCTGTCGGACGCTATCGGTATGGGATAAATAGCCCAGAATTGGCCACATACTGCAGATCAACATGTTTTTGAGTTCTACGTGAACTGCATGCAGTCGTGGCACGTTCGATCCGTGCAGTAGCTGTTGCTGGTGAGGTATTGATGATGAAAGTTGGGGGGCTCAGCTGATTTCCATTTGTGAGGACTTCTCGATCTGCTACTCTAACACACTACAATACTTCCAGTTTACATCGTGCACTTGAAGACGGCCGGCGGCAAGCCGAGATGATAGGGAGTATAGCTGTCGAAGACACTCCTTTTTGGGTGGTGGTGTTGATGTGCTGCGGCAGTGACAACAAATCAATGTGAGATCTTTTAATTTTAATTCATCATTTTATTTTACTTTTTTTTTTTTTTTTTTGGGGGGGGGGGGGGGGGGGGTTACCCGTCGTCAGCATCGCCGAATACATGTCTGCTCTGCAGCACCATGTTTATCCTCGCTGTAGCTTAGAATATTGCAACTTTGTAGGTGACGTCAACGTAGGAGGTCGTATCGGGTAGTAATATTATCTGGCAATGACGCCACAGCTCCACCTGCTGAGAACTTCAGTGAGAGAATTGGAGATTATGCTCAGTGTTGGTATCAACCACGATCGACATTGACAGTGAATCATCCAGCACGCAAGTCCCGCATGGACAACGAGCTGCTCTGAACGGTGACAAAGCGTCCGAATGTTTCTGAATCCAGAACCCCATTCGAGTCTGCTTCTCATCCTCATTACCATTCTCATTCTCTCTTTAGGGCGGATTACGCTGGCAGCTATGTACTGTATGGGAAGTGTGACACGTATGGTGAAGAGTCCAACAAATACTCTTCATCAGGGATGGGTGAGGATCCATCTTGTGCGAGTTCAATCGGAGGGCGATTGTTCACGTACTGCATCTTGTGAAGAAGGGTTTCTCTAGACTTCGAGTGGACTTTTTGAGCACAGCCATGCTTTATTCACACAACCTACGTTTTTGTGAGAGCCCTTCAGACGCCTAGCATGGACTTCGTCTCACGATGCACGATTAGACGGCAAAGATTGACACGACCACGGCAGTAGGTGGCCAAATAAGTCCGCATCGTTGTCTCGCAGTTGCATAACCGCGCTGTTGCCAAGTGTAGCTGGTGGGATGTGCTAGGTGAGAAAAGCCAACTGAGTCTGTTGTGATTGATTGCTTGAATGCTTGGACTCGAATCTTGGAATACTAGAACAGGAGGAGCGCAGAGTTCCGTTCAGTGAAAAAGATGTATCGCCTGCTTTAAGGAGACAGGAGAGCGACTATGGCATCACGGCGAGTCACGTGCATATGGATACGCAGCACTCACGCGCACGCGTTGCTTCAACTTTTCGGACATGGGCCTGTAATGCTCAACCAGGACCTGTGCCTTGCCCAGACCCGTCTGATTGCTGCTCGAGGGTTTATGCTTGATACAGTAAGAGTAATAGTGGGTTGGGTCTTGTTTCAAACAAGACCCAACCCACTATTACTCTTACTGTATTGGTTTGCAAACTGTCTCCCTCATCGCCTTCTCGAACAAGCTAGAGGAAGTTGCTGCACCATGATAGCTTCATATCTACCCGAAAGGCCGGCTGGACTCTCCGTTCACGGTCTCGATAATATGTGACCTATCGACAGCGCCATTCGTGCCTACGAAAGAAAATGAACACGACACGAGGCGACCGATAGATTGGCTACACGACAATCAGACATGAGCTTAGGTGCAGGTATTCACATTGACAGCTGTCCGCGCGGACGAGCAGAGAAATTCGCCGTCTTTCTCTCATATGGTCTCCCCTGACGCGATGTCCTCTGAACCTTTCAGACACTGTGCGTTTCGCTATTGATTTCTCGCGTGACGGCCTTTTGGCCCGCAGCAGAAGAGTCACTGCAGACGCGGCTCTGGGTGCAGTCCTGTATTTCGGCAAAGAAGCCAGGATCCACTCGCAACCCATTGAGTTTGTGGGTGTGCGTGCGAGGAGAATCTTCGGGTGCGGACGGTGTCTTCTAAAGATACTGTACAAAGTCACCAACCACGGACCGTGGTCACAAGCGTCAACTTTGTGCCCAGTTTATGTGCAAAATGCGACTATGTCGGGTACCATCAAGCAAATGAGGGCGACTCGACACCTCGCACACCGGGGACAACTGGCTTTTTTCGACCGGAGGATAAGGTGATGATGATGATGAAGGTGAAGTCTATTGAGCGCAATGACTGTACTCTAATAGCTGGAGCTCTATGCGTTCCTCATTACCGTGGGTCAACTTGGCTAAGAAGCCAAGGTTGTAAGTCGGAGGCGACGAGCTGGGGCAGGTCCGTGTGGCAGGGCCTGTCCGTGGGGTGATGGACGTGGCTCGTGTTGCTTGTGTCCATCGCATGGTTTGCCAAGGAGGATAAGGTCACTGAGCTGGCAACCTTGATGCCAAAAGCTGTTCGGATTCACTTGAACTTGCCTCCATGACAATGAAAATAATAACCACAAGGCTCATAGGTCGGCGAAATGGCATGGTCGTCCTTCATTTATAAACAGCATGGTATAGTAGTCGAAAACGACAAGTCCTTTTTAGGCATGCAGTTGTCACGATAGGGACCACATTCATGTCCTGTCACAAAATTTGTGATAGGGCATGTGAATGGATGGCAAATCTCCGTGTCAATGTCTGGGAGATGTAATTCCTCTTCAAAGTGATTCTCCCTGATCAACCTTCTTGTACATCACTGGCAGTGGCCACTGCGTGCGATCACACGAGGATGAGAATTTTGTCCGCAAATGGGAGAAGACGGATAACGCAGGATGCCTCAACTGGACATTGGCCCGTTTTTGTCTTCTCAGTAAACTAAGGCACTTCAACAGAATGGAGTCTGTCCCAATACTATTCCGTTTAGATCACAGTACCATAATGACTGGATCTTTGCGCACATGACACGAACGTTCAAACGGCTCCATAGCCATCACTGCCCAATAAAATGCATGATGATGGCGATCCGGTGGAGTCAATTGAGTTGGCAATGAGGTGGTAGGAGGTTGTCGATTTGAAATTAACTTCAACCAGTTGGTCTAAGAATAACAGCGGCATGCAACGCCGTGTATAGGGTAGATGGGAAGGTCTTCGCGCAGCATATGAAGAGCATACTGTTCTTCATTTACCGTGTCGTGAGCACCACGATGACTAATCCCGTTAGTTACATCCAGCTTTATCCCACGGTTTGAGTTTTTCCTTAACCACAACCACTCTGGCATTTCGTTACCGCAGCATCCTGGCTTTTTTGCCGAATGAGCACGCCCTTGAGCCACTTCTGCACCGACACGTCTGCTGCATTGGTCCGAATCACAACGTGCGAACGACAACCCAGAACGAACTGGACAGTCCTGGAAGCGATGCACATCATGATAACAAGTTTGAGTTCCGTCGTCATGGGGGACTCCCCGTTCCTCCTGCCCCCCAAACTGTCCTTAGACACAACCTTGTTGGAACGCACAATACGATACCTTGGACAGGCGGCCAAGCGGTGCCTTCATTCCACCATTTGCACTCAACCCATTGATCGCGATGCCACCATCGACTCCGCTGTGCAGGTACTCCAACTGTCACCGGCCGTGTGCGATCGGGCGCCGAGGGTGCTACCGCCGACTCTGTCAAAAACACCTCGAGCAAGCCAGTACATACCAGCGCGCTTATCGGAGACGCTTAGCCAAGCGCGGTGTGACGAGATCGAGAACTGTGTCAGGGAATCGTCAAAAGGATCTGTCGCGTAGTGTGGTGTTCGTTTTCTTCGTTGGCGCTGACGACTCGGCCAATGGGCCCATGGTTGTCGAATCCTTGGGGGCGAAAAAAGCACGGTCGGGTCTCACCTTCACAGCCGGTGACAGAGAGATGTCCTGGACGATTCCTCAAGAGAGCGACTGGCTTTCACGAGCAGATATGGACTTCATGATGCAGCACATAGTCTGAAGCAGCCGTAGGGTGAATGTAGCACGTCGACGCTGCTCCAATCGACACTATTCGCCACCACATCACTAACTAATGGGAAAGCACCGACTATTATTCCTATCACCTCCTCAATCACGACAATGTCAGACAGTGTGCTCTTTGTTGCGGGGTCTCGCTGGCGATTCTTGCTCACCAATATCTACTCTCTAACTATAATAGTGTTGGGCAGCCATGTCGCCTGACGCAAAGAATTGCATCATGAAGTCCATATCTGCGTCTGTAAGCCACTCGTTCTCCTCAGGAACCATAGACAAAGCAAATTCCTTTCCGGTACTTGAGCTCATCTCCTCAGGAATCGCAGGTGAAGCAACTTCGTTTCCGGTGCATGAGCTCGTCTCCCATTGTGGGAAATTCGACGGGTGACTAGCGTCTAGGTTGTGAGGCACAAGAATACATGTAACAAGCACCACGCGACGTGATCGACCGTGTCGACAACGTGTGTATGGCGCGGTCGCCCTGTGCGTACAGCCACGCTGGATCAAGCGTGCCTGGTAGGTGCGTTGGTATTGATTGGCTTGATCTCGGTGACTCTGGCAGTATCGGTGGTAGTATCCTTGGTGTTTGATCGCACGAGGTCGGTCACATTTGGAGTATCTGCAAAGAGGAGCTGACGGCAGCATTGCAGCTTGCGAAGAGAAGGAGGCGGAGTGGGAGTCGGGAGTCGAGGGCAAATCGCAGAATGGCATTCGTCACTGAAGCCCCTCACCGGACTGTCGGTGAGCCTCACGCCCATAGGGTCACTTGAGTAATAAGTGCGTTTCTTGGTTCCGCAATTGATAATATCAATTGCGGACTTAGTAAAGATATTATCTTTACTAAGTGCGAACGAACCCACGGGACTGCACCTTGCAGCCGTGTCGTCGAGTTCTCCCTCGTCCAGGCAGGTGCAGATGTCGCAGACATCTACTGAACTTCTCATTCGTTGTACCGGGAAATGAATAAACCCGCGCCTATTTTCGACACACTTCGATGGTCGCATTCCTGTTTCTGCTCTGTTTGCAGTGAAGCTTCATTTTCGTTTTCGCCGTCAATATTGACCAGACGAAGAAGCTACGCAGGAAGTGTGTTACAATCCTCGTTATGAAGAAGAAGCAGTACCGAGATGAGAATCACCAATTTATAGTCGGAAAGTTTATTAACCAGTCGCGTGCGATTGCAGAGCCTCTCTCAACCCAACGCATGGCCTGAAAGTGGGATCCGCCACTTGCTCCGAATTGAAAGAGCCTTTCGAGCTTGCATGAAGTTCATGGAAAAAAGTGCCACACTCCAGACCCACACACCTTCCTTTTCCAACGGCTCCGCAACTTCATAAGTCTGCTCACCAAGGACGATCCCCCAGCTCTCTGAGCATGAGGCGCTCGCCATTTTCCGTGGCTACTGCGGGGCACAGTACAAGCGACTCGTGTTCCGAGCAATATGCGAAGACACTAAATGTGCGAGGGTTGACGGACACCAGCTTGGCTGCGTAAGCTTGGTGGAGATACTTGCGACGCATCAGCGCATGGAAATCGGCAGCCTCAGGGTCTTCTGGCGGTGGCTTGGGGAGGAGGAGAAGCTCGATGTGGTTCCGCAGCATGTCGTTCCGGTGCTTTGATTGGTGCACGAGCTGCCGAGCGTAGGAGAGCTCACGCATGCGCATCTTCCGCTTTTCGTCATCTTGCTTTGCCTTTTTAGCTCCTGGTGGGAGATCGCTGCCGTCCTTACGCTCTCGTTCGTCCGTCCAAGTCTTCTGCCCATGCTGCCTGCACAATCAGAAGTGCTGAGCAGCGTGCGAATGGGCATCCACGCACCGACACCTTCATGCGATTCCATCCTCCAGTGGGATAGAGACCGTTAAGGGCAGCCAATGAAAGTGCTCAGATGGTTAGAGACTGGCCAATCACATTTACATGCGACGTGAGAACATCTCTATATACGTGAAAGAGAGTCGCACACGTCGCAGATTCTAACGTTAGAGAAACAGACCCGCGATGCACTGAAATTCTCGACGACTCTCCTCTAATCGTGGTCGAGATAGAGATAGAGGGCCGCGTTGCGATTGCTCTAATGAACTCGGGTACGAGGTGCGAGTGGCGATCGACGTCGTGAATATGTTGTGTGCATGCCGAGGCTTGCCCCCGATTGCAATCACCGTTTCTGGCGGAACGCCGTCGATGATCTCTGGATTGCATAAGGAACAGACTTCGAGAATATGCCCGCACGCGGGTGGTTGGTTAGCGGATTGTTCGAGCCTCTGGCCCATTCGATGCTGCAGTTTGATAAGCTCGCGTTCTTGGTCAACGAGTGATTTGGTGGGTGAGATGAGTGAGTTGTGGCGCCAGGTAATGTGGACGGATGCGATCCGCGATGGATGTTAGAGCGAAGAGAAGCTGCCAGTCGAGCACTGCAGAGACACACGTCGGCTGCGATCCAATTCCTCCTCCTCGAGTTGTGTGTGCCGATGGGTGTGGGGAATTTTTTATGAATAAAGACGATGGTACGATCGATCACCTTTGTCGACACGTACAACCGCGGATCCGATGCCGCCAGGCCCGGGATTGCCTCGGGGCCTTCCCTCGAAAAACAAAATGTAATACGGCTGTTTCGGCGCGAGATCCGGTGGAGACGCATATGGAGGGGTGGAGTTGGTCCACATCCTTCGCAAGATAGCCGTCATCGAGCTGCTCGCTGCCAGCACATGTGTATGAAGGAGGCAGGCCATCAAGGAAAAGTCTGAAGCCGCGCGAACTTGTTCGTTGCACCATCGAGAAACACCTCCTCGACAAGTCGATCCAGCTCCTCCATCTCTTCCACTTCATGCTCGACCATCTTGACCTTGAAGCTGTTCTTCACTTTGCTGTTGCGGCACTCAGGCGTCCGTTACATAGAAATAGAAACGATAGAAGTGTTGGGCGCCCGTACCTGCAAATTCGTCCTACAGTAAATCAATACATGCTAGGAATTATTGTATGCATGTCACTAATTCACCCTCGCGACAGTGCGGTCTATATGTCATTATAAAATCCATTTTAGTGACCTACCAAAGACCTGAGTGATGGTCTTCTCGCGCCGACCGCGCCCATGTTTGAAAACCGAAATCCTGGCTCCTCGCTCCTCCCTCGGCGCCTCGCGATGGACTCTTCGACGCTTCCTCGCGCGCGCACGGCCAGCGCGTTCGCCGCCGGCGCGGTCTTGGACTTTAGCGACGCGTTTCCGCCGTCCAAGCGCGCAAGAATCGCGCCGATCGGCGGCGAATCGGCGCCGCGAGACGCCGTCGCGTGCGACGCCTCGGAGCCAACCACACTCACCGAGCGACTGCTGCTCGAGCTCTCGGCGTCGGCGGCGTGGAAGCTGTCGCATGAGCGCAGCGTCGCGCAGAACGAGGCGTTTCTGAACGAGCAGCTCGAGCACGCCGTGCTGCTCGGCGGCGGTGGCGAGATGACGGCCGAGACATGCCGACTGCCGTTTGCCAAGCTTCTCGAGGACGTGCGAGACGGCGTGCCGCGCGTCGAGAGCCACGTGCGCCATGCGATGGATATCGTGAGCTGGCTGCTGGTACTGAGGCAACAGGACGCGCGGCGGTATGGAGATCTCATGGACCGACAGCGCATGCTCGAGAAGGACGTCGAGCGCAAGGCCAACCAGATCCAGCAGCTTCAGGGAGATGTCGAGGCGCTCAAGACACAGCTTGCGTTGCAAGAGAACATGTTCCACGGTCGTGAGCAAGCGCTCGTTGCGGAGCGGCGCACGCTGCTGCAGGACAAGAAGCAGCTCGAGGTCATGTGCGCCAAGCTGCAGGGTCAGGAGACGGGCTTCAAGACACAGTTACGCCGCAAGGATGTCGAGTACGAACGCCTCAAGAAAAGTCTTCAAGACGCGGCGCAGCGCAGTGCTAAGGAGCAGCGGGTACGCTTTGGTGGATCTATATTTGAGTCAGGTTTGTGTTCTCAATGTGGCTAAACTACACGTAGGGCATGTCGATGGGAAAGGTTTTGAATGGCCTGTCGGAACGTCGCCAGACCGCGCAGCGCATTGTGCAGTCACATGAAACACTCATGTCCAGGAGGCTCGTGGAGAATCTGGAGCGCAAGCGAGACGAGCTCTTGTTCGAGAACGAGGCACTCGCGAAGAACTATGACTCGCTACAGAAAATGGTCGAGTCGGTCTCGGCGCAGTACAAGAAGGCTGTCTCGCTCTTCCTTGCACAGTACGCCTCGATTTTCTATGCTGTCCTGGTATCGCTTTATTCGAGTACTTATGTGCTCTTCTGTTATCAGAAAAGGTGACGACTTCAATACAGATGAGACCATGGAACTCGCGCGAGTTCCGATCGACGACTTCACTCCAGCACCACTCCAGCTTGGTGTCAAGACTAACGTCTCCGCCTTCATTGCTGAGACGGTTCACAAGCTGGCAGATAAAATCCGACTGTTCGAGCGAGCCATGCAAGCCGAACTCGAGTACTCGATGCGCAATCCGAGCGAGGAACTGGTGAATCGGTTGAAGCAGAAACTGGCCGAGGCGGAGGCGGTGATCAGAGAGCAAGACCGTCTTCTGCAGGCGTCATTAATCGTGCAGCCTGCTCCCAATGATACGCCGAAGAAGGCCAAAATCAGCTCCTTTAACCAATCTCAATCTCACGATAAGGAGAACTACCATATCAATACCGGGAAGCCATCGAGGTATCTCAACGCAAGTCCGGTGCGAGCTGGACGGAGACGGCCTGTGGAGCAAGTGATGCTTGAGCAATGGGAAGACGATCTGCAAGCCGAATTCAATGCATTGAGGCGCCGCCAGAAGCATGTGGACGAAGAGAGAGAGCTGCTGCAGAGTCAAGGAGAGAAGCTGGACATGGATCGACTAGCTTTCCAGGTGCGAAACTTCGACCACTTCTTCGGACCAACAGCATCATATGACGATGAAATTGATCTGCGGGATATCGACTGTCCAAGCTCCCCACGCACTGCGAGCTATCTTCGATCGATCGGTATCTTTGCATCAGTGGCCGAGTGATCACACAACATGACGCACGTACGTTACAAAGTCGACGCATGCTAATGTTCATCATTTATTTGTATAGAGGGGTCTCGGCGGCCCCGACGGATTTCGTAAACCACGTCACAAAATACGAGAAAGGAAGCATTGGAAAACGCTAACGCACGAACGTAGAGCTATAGGTATCCTAGAAGCCGCAGAAGACGTCCTCCTGACGGGGTCGCTTGGTCCAGTCCAGCTCGATGCCCTTGGGGCTCACGCAGAGAGATTGTACGGGCTCACTCGTGAAGCCGTCGTCGAAGTTCTGCGTGCACTCGTGGCTCGAGCACTTGGGGATGATCGGCGGTGTGACCTGGCGCTGGAGCAGCTCGTCCCAGTCAAGTGACTTGAAGAATGGGTGTTTCATGGCCTGCTCGGCCGTAAGGCGGCTGCGTGGGTTGACGCAGAGGAGGCCTTGCAAGAGCGAGATGGCATGGCCAGAAAGGTACGACGGGTACCACACGCGTCCCTGTTGGATGATGTTAAAGAGGCGATGCAGGTTGCCGTTCTGGAAGGGCGGTGCGCCGGTCAGCAGCTCGTAGATGAAGCAGCCGAACGACCACATGTCAGTCTCGACGCCGTGGCCGCCCTTGTTGACCATCTCGGGCGAGAGGTATTCTGGGGAGCCGCAGAACGAGTAGGTCCGGCGGCCGTCGGCCATGTCCTGCTTGGCAAAGCCAAAGTCGGCGAGCTTGACGTGTCCTTCGGCATCGAGCAGCACGTTCTCGGGCTTGAGGTCGCGGTAGACAATGCCATTGGCGTGGAGCTCGCGCAGCGCCGAGAGCACTTCGGCCGCGTAAAAGACCGTGGCGGTCTCGCTAAACTTTTGCTGCTGCTGCTGCTGCAAGTGGTAAAAGAGCTCGCCGCCCTGGCAGTACTCGAGCACGAAGTTGAGGTCCGTGTCGGTCTGGAAAGCCGAGAAGAGCTTGACGATGAACGGGTGGCCCATGGTCTCGAGCACGTGCTTCTCCGTGAGCGTGTGGGCCACCTGCTTGCGCTGGATGAGCCGCTGCTTGTCGAGCGTCTTGACCACGAACACGCGCTGCGACTCGCGGTGCCGAGCGAGCGCCACTTGCTGCGCGAACGTGCCGCGGCCGATGACCTTGAGCAGCGTGAGGTCGTGCGGCGCGATCGACGGCGCCGCGGGCGAGGCGCTCGTGGGCGACGAGAAGCCGCTGGGCGCGTGGCTCTTGTAGACGGCGGCCGACGGCGACAGCGCGCGCTTCTTGGATCCGGTCGGGGTCTCCGTAGACAGGCCGTCCTCGCCATCGTTGTTGTTGGCGTTGTTGGACTCGTCGGCGTTGGAATCGTTGGTGCGGGTGATGGGTACATCGTTGGCGACGAGTCCGTGCGAGGGCGTGGCGACGACGAGAGGCTCCATGGTGGTGGGGGGCAGCGCGCGAGTGGCGGAGTGGCGAGCCGTGGCAGGGCGCGCGGCCCTCGCTGGCATAGACGCCACGGGCCCGAACCGCTGGTCGTTGGCGCCAGCGAGCCGCGAGGGAAACGAATGTTGGGCTCGTCCAACGAAGCGGCGAAATTTACAGGTGCGGTGCTGCAAACCCTCTCGAAACCGATTCATAACTTTCTTCCTGTCTCTTCATGGAAGCGACCCATCTTCCGAAGTGGGTTCTTTTTCTTCCCATTTATTTATTTATACAGGGTAAGGAGTGGGTTCGCTGTATCAAGCGATGATCTTGACACTGCCCAGATATTTGATTTGGAAGGTTCTGTTGTCGTGTTGTCTGGCACGCCAATCCATGGTAAACTTCCGTCGCTGCTTTTCTTTTCTTTCCTGAGTCGGTGAGGATGAGCCAACGTTCCACCTTCAGTTCCCGTCGACTTTTACAGTCCGGTTCAGACCCGAGACTAGGGCTCCCAGGGCCCTTTTTACGACTAAAACCCAGTGGTTTACTCCCAATACAAGGCTCATGTTGAAGTTCCTGTCCCCGCTCATCTTCCTGAGCGGTGCACAAAAATTCCTTCGGGCGCTGTTCCCATGGTCTCATTAGCTCGGCCAAATGCGATCTTCTCGTCTGCTTCTCCTATTCGGTCGTTCTTGTCGCCCACACTTAACTGTCGCTTACAAGAAACCGGCCGTCGAACGCTGCATCTCGAGCAAGTTGTGGACAATGACCTCGGGCGTCGTGCCGATACACCGTGCAATTTCCTTCTGGGCCACGTAGTCCAAATGCAGGAATCGGAGCAGCACCTGTGCGTCGAGAAAGCCCTTTTTCCACTTGTGCTTGGACCAGGCATCGGGGCGGCCCGTGCGGCGGCGGCTGTTGGCCTTGAGCGTGCGGAACTCGCGCGGGTTGAGTGCACAGTTCTGCGGCAGCGTGTTGATCATGACGTTTTGCAGCGTGAAGAGACGCCGGAAGACGCGCTCGCCCACAGGGATCACAGCGCCGACGCTACCTTCTGAGCTCCCAATGAGGTTGACGTGGACAGTTTGCCCCGGTGAGGCTTGCTTGCGCAGCATGCTCGTGACCTGGACACCGAGGTGGAAGTCGCTCGTGCGGAGCAAACGCTGGCCACCGCGAGACTCAATATCGTTTGGCGCGTACTGCATTACGTGCAGATTATCTTCCATGTCAGTGGCCAACAAAGCTAGTCGCCGCTCGAAAATGTTGAACTCGGTCGCGGTCACGGACAGCGGTTCGTAATCCTTTGCGAGCAACTGGAGTTGTCGTTGTTTCTCTTTCCACCGAAGGAAATGGACGCTTTTGTACACATCACCAAACATGACGTAGTCCTTCACTACGCAGGCGCTGACAATATACATTTGCGCGTCGTAGAAAGCGCAGCCAATAAGTTGGTCTGACTTGAACTCGTACACGATGATCTTCATGCCGACCGCCACTAGAACATATGGACCGATCTGCGTGACACAAGAGATCGCTGCTTGGTGGTGTTCCTTGATAAAGATTAATCGCAGCTTCGGTAATTTCGAACTCGTCGTGCCCTCCTGGGTCGCGTACTGGGCGTAATCCAGCTCGTACAGGAGAAGGCGGCCTTTTCCACTCTCATCTTCTCCATGAGGTCCAACATAACCAGTACCGATCACGACGTATGGCTTCTTCTTTTTATTCCATTCCTCCGAAGCCGCGGTCACCTCACCTTTCATCAGCGATGAATCGTACAGGTACATGATTTTGACGGTCAGTACCACCTCGAACCGGTTGAAGTACACACGGAACACGCCACGACGGTCCCACTCGCCGAATTCGTTCGTCTGAATTATCCGCAGCTCGTAAACGTCCTCCTCAGTATGCACCATGTCCTCCACTTTGAGGTCAGGATACATCTCTGCAGTCGGGGCCATGACGTTGCTTGTGTTCGCAGTGCCCGTTTCGCCGTTCGCCTCCTCCTGCACCTCTTCTTCATCCTCCTCTTCTGGCTTAGTGATCACTTCAGCCACAGCGGGCAGGACTGGTCGGCTGCAGACAACTGCGTAAGTCGGTAGCTCCAGAGCCTCAGAAACGCCACCAGGGCCATGGTTGCCCATGTAAAGCATGTGATGAACCGTTGCACCAAAGTCAACTTTGTTGAGAACGAAGCCGCCACTGGAGGGGAGAATAGTTGTTGTCTTTGTTGACGGTAACTCGCACACACGTAGAGCACCACGGGAATGGAAGTAAATGAAGCCGTTCGGACAGTTCCAATGATGGAATGGGGTGAAGCTGAGAACTGGAACGCTCACACTTGTCTTGGTGACAGTTGCTGGCGTTGACGAGTTAACGCTCATCGGAACCAATGCAGGATACCCACGCTCCGTCAAAATCCACATTGGATGGGCGCCACGGAAGAACACACCACTCATGTTGTTGACGTTCAGGAATCGCGTGAGCATCGGATACCGGAAACCAGCGCGAAGTTTTGCCAAAATTGCCGCCGTGTTGGCTTCGGCATTTGCATTGTTAGCATCGCTGTGTGCTTTAGTCTTCGGTGGGACGTACGGTCGCGTAATCAGGTCGCTACTTATCCGCACGAACTGAAACGATGGAGGTGCCCCTGGTGCGTCAACCTTCGGTAGAGCGGCGTACATGAGTAGATCTCCGTTTGCCAAGAATACTAACAGCACCATGCGACCGAAGTATTGCGCATTAAGTCGTCCCTCACTTGGGCCCACCCGGTGAATGGCAATGTCAGCAACGGGAGAATTGGCGGTATGAGACTTCTTGATTCGACCATCATTCGACGACGAGGTAAGCGCATTGATACCCAGCGCTGGGGCTGACAGCGAGACGTTCTTCTTCTTGCTTTCTTGATAGTGCTCCATTGTGTTCACAAGACTCTGAGGCGCGAAAGTCAAGTAAGGGAAGATGCCTTTCTTCTTGAAGTCAGGAAGGGAGTATACGTGTAGCGAACCGTCATCGAAAGTAACACCACACATCATAGTTGCTTCTCTCTGAAGCAAAAGCGGAGCTGACGCCGAGTCATTGATTCCCAAGCCATGCCTTTCACCTTCCTTCACAGCGGTTAGAAGTCTTGCCTGATGACTTGCACGCGAGGAGTACAGAGTTTCCATTTCTTCATCTTCTTCCTCCTCATCGGTTGATCGAAGTTTCTTCGACTTGACATCAGCATCAACTGTTTTGTCTTCTTCCCAGGCGTCATCTCGAAACATTCCGGCCCAGTCATAGAACAAACAGGCAGCGCAGATACGGTAGTCAGATGAACCCTCAACGACCTCTGTGTTTCCGTCTTCATACCGAATCTCAGGATCGATCACTGTGAGCTCGAGGTCTTCTTCGTCACCCATAAGAACTCGAATCGTTCCGTCTGTTAGCAGGAGAAGGATGAAAGGGTCGATTACATCCACAGACACGATGCCAACTTTCGAGGCATCGACGTTCATGCCACCGGACTCAACATCACCCTCCAAGGTAATCTCTTGTGTGCAAACTAACCGGACACGCGGCTCGTCTTCCTCGTCCTCTTCATCTTCCTCTCCCTCAACAGGTTCAGCGTCAGCTTCTGGCTTAGGCTTTACCTTCTCACCATCATCTTCTTCTTCGACCAAAACATCCATCATTACACGGGCTCCTTGCTTGAATATTTGCACAATGCGCTTGTTGTTGAACAGGTTGGATGCCGCTAGGGTTGGGCCCGACGTGTAAAAGCCACTGTCTTCCTCTAACGGTTCCATCCCTTCTCCGGTTCGCAAAACCATCGTTCTCTGAGCGACGCTCAATATCAGGTATGAGTTGAAAGGGCGTCCGTCCTCACTTGGCTGGGAGCTCGGGAGCGACGAGGAAACCGTCCACATTGCTCGGCAACCACTCAGCTCCGCTTCGGTGCCAACAATTGGTCTCAGGCCATGGTGCAGTGTTGATACCGCACCACTGCTCAGGTACCCACCACCGACAACAAGCTGCTCACGACGTTCATTTGAGTCTGCGTTTCTTTCCATGCCAAGATCGATGGAAGTGATCTGGCCCACGCTCGGCAGTACGTCAACTTGCCGCAGAGTATAGCGATACTTGCCCGTGTCTGTCTTGGTTCCATTTGTCAAGGACTTTTTGTCATCATCACCACCTTTAATCCTTCGGACGGAGTAACCATAGAGGAAAATATCATCTTCATCATCCTCTTCGTCGTCATCGTCTTGCTCTTCGACTGGTTCCTCTATCTTCCCATTCTCATTGTCGTGGGTCCCATTACCGTTTGGAACGGCGTCACTGTCATTCTCAGTCGAGGAATCCTCGATACGGCGCTTGAAGTATGTATACAAAATGGAATCACCTGACCTCGATCCGATAAACAGAGTCTTTCGTTCCTCGTCTGCACAGAGACAAGACGCAGTCACACCAGACGGAAGCTGGCGAAGCTTCAATACAAGCTCTCGAGCACTGCCAGGGCCTGAGTTGAAATTGGTATTGAAACCACGACGAGAGGAATCTTCGAATGGAAGCGACAGAACGTAGTAGTCACCGTTTGACATAGCGAGGAGCAACTCGGCCGTTCCGAGGTACTCTACTTCACAGTTCTCGAGGAGAATATTCAGCAGAGCCTTTTGTCCGTCAACAGTCTCGTAAACGGGTTCTTGAAGGGGGTAGACGGACTGGTTGACGGTTTTTTCCGCAAAAATGTTTGTCGCTAGGCCGTTAAACTGTGTTTGGTTGAAATACATGATGGCGTTTGCTGAGAGCACGACGACACCACCGACTGGAGCCCGGCACGGGACGATTCGAAAGCAGTCGGATGGGAGGTTTTGAACACTCCAAATCTTAGGGTGCAACCTAGAAGACATAACATTTGGTACATTAGAAGCCAGGTAAATGAATCCTTTAGAAGTCTACGCGGACAACGTACCGTGTGTTCATGTTGATAGATATCACGGTAAGACAGAACGTGTCGTATCCACCTGCAAATCGTCCTGAGGTCGCGGTTCGGTCATTCTCTTCGTGGAGAATCATCAATGTAGGCTCCAAGTAGCCATCCAAGAAGGCGATGTCGACGACCTTGCCTAAGATATCGAGCTCTCGCAGTCTCAGCAAGAATTCGCGCCCAGCTAACTCGGTCGATAGCAATCCGCTCAGGTGGTTGCGCTTACGCTTAACGCCGATCTTGACACTCTTATCCAGCAGTGTCTGTAGCCGCTTGTTCATGTCGCTGGTCATGCCGCGCTGCTTCGTCTCCTTGACGAGCTCTTCGAGCTTCTTCTCTTCTTCATCCTCATCGTCATCGTCGTCGCCGTGGAGCTTGCTCTTTGTCTTACGCCTGCCCAAAACGCCACCATCGCCGTCCTCGTCCTCATCTTCCTCCTCGAAGAACGACAGCTCCATCGAGCTGCTGCGGAACGGCACGATCACGAGCTGGTTCGAGTAGATGAGCATGGCGCCGCACCGCGTCTGCGGGTCCACGCACGCGACCGAGCGCGACGAGAGTCCGAGCAGCTGATCGCGGCCGTTCTTTTCGCCCTTGAGCGTCGCGCCGGGGCCGATCGCGTCTTCCGCAAACGTGTACATCGCAAGCGTCGCGAGCGAGCGCGTGCGGCGGTCAAAGCCCACGAGCACCCACTTGTAGAGCGCAAAGCTGAGCAGCAGCACGTCTTTGCCTCCGTGGAAGCGGTTCTTCTTGCGCAGCAGCCGCGCGTCGAACTGGAGCACGCGCATCGACTCGACGACGCCGGCGAGCGGGAAGCTCGCGAGCAGGTGCAAGATCTGGCCCTTGGGCAGCACGGCGGCGTCGTCGCCGCCCGCCGCGTCCTCCTCGCACGGCGCGCCGCGGTGGTTCTCCGGGATCGGCTCGATGCGGTAGACGCGCAAGTGCTGCGGGCTCACGACCACGAGGTCGCGCTGGTAGTCGTTGGACAAGTGCGCGTACGCCGCGTGGTGCACGGCCGTGGCGGCCACGAGGTCGCGGTGAAAGAGAAAGTGCTGTCCCATGCTCGCGTGGAGACGATCGCCGCGAGCGCCGCGCGCCTAGAGACCGAGAGACAGCGAGCAGATCGGGGCGGCGGTTGCTTGCCCTTTGCTCGTTTCCCCACCACGGCAAAAAATGCGCTTAGGGAAATCTACGCGGTCCTAAGATAATGTATGATACACGAATATAGGACGTTTTATCGTGTGCACCACATGGAAGTTGGCAAATTCAAATAGGGTGGTGGACATTGGATATGTGGTGTGGTGCACGCTATTTCGTGGCTCCCGCTTTTTTTCCCCCGTGGCGGGAGCGCGCCAAAAAGTGCCGCCTGTCGAAAATCACGAGGGATCCGCGGGCTCGCCGCGCCGAAGATCGCGCGTTTCCTCGCGCCAGACATACGCCAGCGACGCGCGGATAGCCCCACTCGATGCGCGAGCCCTCGACGCGTCTAACGGTGGCGGTCGCGTCCTCGGGCGCGCCGCAGAGCACGAGCAAGAGCTCGCCGATCGCGCGCTACTTCTCGGCCTCGCCCGAGTCGCTCTGGGCGTCCATCGCGGCGACGCAGCCGCAGCTCGTCGCCGACGCGCAGCGGCTCTTCGAGCAGATCACAGCGACGCGCCAGTCGGCGCTGCGGTCCACCTCGCTCGCGCGCGACGCCGACGAGAAGAAGGGCCAGCACGACAAAGTCTGGGCCGTCGTCGCCGTGGTCGCCACGGCCGTTGCGCTCGACCTCAAGCACGACAAGCAGCACGCGAATGGTAAGCGAATGACGGGGCGCAAGCGCAAGATGCGCGCGCCCGACAGTGACGACGGCAGCAGCGTCGAGGAGGACGAGGCGCCATCGCCGACGACAACCAATGGCTCGGCGACCTCAGCGGCCAAGTGGCACCTCGTCGACTTGCTCGTCGAGGCCAATGTCAGCATGAACGCATTCCTGGAAAACATGACGAGCCTCTTCGACCGCCTGCTACTCGAGCCCGAGCTGCTCGAAGTCACGACGCAGCTCAAGGAGGAGTTCACAGTTGCGACCGTGCTCTTTGAGAAGTACCGGTTCGTGTGGAAGCGGTTCGCACTGCGCGAGCAAAGCACCGACGTACCGCCCGAGCGCACGGAGCTGCTTCAGCGCATCGGCTGGCTGCTCTTCCTCGTGATACACCGCCGGTTCTCGAGCTTGTACACTGGACTCGGAAGTCTCTACTATTTATTGCTGGCAGTTCTCAAGCTTGTGATCAGCCAGGTTGCGCCGCGATCTGTCGAGGCCGAAGTCGCCGCGGCACTCAGCGCACTCGGCGGACCAGTTTCCAAGACGACATCGGGCAGCCTGGATGAGCAAAGTCTGCTCGACATGCTCTGTTCGACGCCCAAAGTTGACCCCGAAGAAGTCAGCAAGGGCTACGAGCATGTGGTCTCCTTCGTGCTTGCACTCGTGCGAGAGGAAACTCTTGTGACGGTCTCGACTCCTCAGAGCGGCGGGAATGAAGGCAGTCAAGAGGACGAAGACGTGATCGAGATGCTGCGGAGCGTGTTCGCTCCGCGGACACTTCGACTGAATGCGACGAGGCTGTTCGAGTTCTACGCGGACAACTACGTGACGTCGTGTGGCAGCTTTGACGAGCGCGTGTATCTGAACGAGCAGTCTCGACAATCACTTCTCGGCCCCCGTCCGCCTGCTCTCACCAACACTGGGCAGGATTCAAGCAATGGAGACACGCACGGCATGCCTCCGATTGGATCTCGTCCAGACCGACCACTTCAAAACACACTGGCATCCCCTGCACGGCGACCCGCGACCCCAAGTCGACGAGATTCGTCAACCCCATCTGCCGGGGCTGCCCCGCCTCCTTCTCCATTCACTGTACAGGCTTGGCAATGGCACGGTTCGTCTCCACCACCCGCACTTCCCCGAGGACTTAACACACCCATCACGCGCACTCTTGGCGGTGTCCAACAGTCGCCATTTGCCCTTCAGACTCCGGTCACTGCTGCCGTCGAAATCAGCACCTGGATTCGTGATACACTAATGAGCTCTGCATCATCCGGTTCACCCGCATACGTAACTCCCAAGCTTCAAGGTTTCTTCAAGGACTGTACAACAGATCCTACGGATCACATCGCTGATATCTTGAGCGAGATGTCCCACAAGCTGATGACTAACCGACGCCGTAGCAACACTCCAGGTTTGCCCCTATCTGATGGTCGCGGATCGAGCAGCGAGTCCTCCGAAGTCGACGGTAGCCTCAAGAAAACGACAAACCTCGCTACTGCTCTCTTCTATCGCGTCTTGGAGGCATTACTTGTTAGTGAGCGAGGACGACTGAAGACCACCAACTTCTCGTCACTGTTAAACAACGAAACGTTTGTGTCGTCTCTCTTCGCGTGCAGCCTCGAAGTCAGTCTCAAGTCGCACAGTCTGATCACGCTCTCGTTCCCGTTCTTGCTCGATAACGTGGGCGTGAACGCCTTCGACTTCGGAAAAGTGATCGAGAGCTTTGTGAAGCACGTGCCTCGACTACCAGGAACGCTTAAGCGCCACATGCGCGATCTAGAGCAGATGATCTTGGACTCACTCGCTTGGAGGTCGGATTCGAGATTGTACAGTGTGCTTAAAGGTGACTCCCAGCAGCAAGCTGCATCTGGATCTGCTTCGGAAGACTCAGAAACAGGACAATCGAACGCCTCGAGTACGTCGGAGAAGACGCAGTCTACAACCAGCGCACCACGCGCCACAGTGCTTCAGCTCTTTTTCCGTAAGGTGCTGTCGCTTGCAGCGACGCGTATTTTCCGCCTCGGCTCGACTCTTGGGCTTGAAGCTGCGCATATGAACCAAGTCTGGTCGGCTATAAAAGAGTGCCTTAGTTCCCAGGTTCACTTGCTGAAGGATCGCCACCTAGACCAAATCATTTTGTGCAGCATCTACGGAGTGTGTAAAGTGAACAAGTTGAGCGAAAACACGTTCAACAAGATCATTGAGCACTACAAGAAACTACAGACGCCGCAGTGGGCGCTCCACGGCAACGGTGCAGCACAGTCGGCGGCCCATGCGGCGTTCTCCTCAGCGTCGTTGTCACGAAAGAGCAGCGACGTCATCCGTGATATAAAACTTGACGATGACAACACACGAGGCGATGTGATCAAGTTTTATAACCGCTGCTACATCCCTGCGATGAAGGTCTTCCTGCTCCAGTACCAGGCGCAAGACAAGCAAGTAGCAGCAGCAAACGCGGCGGTAGCCAGTGCAACTGGCTTGCGGGATGGCCACCTGGTGACGTCATCGACTAGCGACTCGGATATCGTCGCAGAGGCCGCGGCGAGTGCTGTTGAGAAGGTTATGCAGTCGTACGCACCACCCCGCACACCTGTACGAGGCCGAACTGCACGCTCGAGCGCTACTAACTCACCAGCTTTATTTGGCTCCCCGTCACGTTCACTGCCAATGTTCACGACCGCCGAAGTCGAGTCGCTTCCCGTGTCGGTTCACCAGACTTCGCCCAAGCGCGTGCTGGCGTCGAATATCTACATGTCGCCTCTGCAGAATGCCCGCTATCAGCAGCAGCGATCGCACATGACACCGCGATCACATGCTTTGTATGCGTTTGGCGAGAGCCCGTCTAGGGTAAGTGAGACGTCCCCGAAAGCGTGCTGCGCGTGTTTGCCTGACTTCTTCTGGTCTCTGTAGGATCTGGCCTTGATCAATCGTGCCGTCAACAGCAGCATAAGTGGAGCGTCCGTGCGAACTGCTCCACCTCCGCCGTCAATCGCAAGTGGTGATAGTGATACCCATGAGGATGCAACGAGCGGAAGCAACAGTAGTCACACGATAACTACGAGCAAACGGAGGAGGACGTGAGCGAAGTATATTCATTATGGAAAGAAGAATTGTCGAGAGTTAGCTAAAGAGTGTGTGAAGACGAGTAACATGAAAAGTTGACCTGTATGTATTCGCGCAACCAGTTCAAATCAATGGTGACAAATTTATCGAGTTCATCTCAGATATTTGAACAAATGCAGCCAAGAGAATTGCCTGCCACACCGTGTTCGTGCAATGAAGAATGAGAGAGGCTTTCACTAATGTTTTCCTCACTTTGCTACGAATAGGAGAGAAACAGGCAATGAATCCAATTATTGACGTCTTCTTTTCACTACCATTGAGTCGTGAGTCGTTCGATGGAGGGTCGTGCACCCATCTGGAGAATATGAAACCAAACTACTCCCCTGTGCTTTGGTACGTTTTTTTGGAAAAGGTGCGAGCAGAGATCAGGTCGGTCTGAGTTTGCGCCGTAAACGTTCGCTTAGGAAAGCAAGAGTGTGTCCAGTGGAGTCTGCTACGCCATTTCACCGGTCGATTGACCAAGACTTCTGAGGAATTATCGACAAGCTTTCTATCTCTTTCTCGCCAGCGTGCGCTGTTTTTCGGCGTGCACGACAATCTTTTCGTCACGAGCAAGTCCTTTACGCTTACGCACCGCCTCAATGTACTTGCGAACAAAGTTGTGTTCGTAGATGCGCTCGCCCAAGTCTTCTCGTTCCTCCTCCGTTTGCGGCTGGAAGTACGGGTCTGTATCCATGACAGCCCAGTGCGAGAAGACCAGTTGCGGGTTGCTGGCGGCTCCAGAAGTCTGGATGAGCAAGTCTGTCGCGAAGCCAAAGCTCTCGACAACTGGCAAATGGGCTTTAATCGTGAACAGCGCAGAGCCATCCGAAAGTTCCTCTGAGAATACGTCACCACGACGCTTGGCGATCACGCTGTACAGTTTGCCAAGCTGCTCGGCCAGACATTGGACTGTGCACTCGTACACAGCTTCGACGAGTCGCACAGGCTGCTTGATGAAGGCCACACGACACGCGGTCCGCATGGTCGACATCACCTGACCACTGATAGGACCGAACTTGAAGCTATTGCCAGCATCGCCTTCGGCCTCACCAGGCGCAATGTCAGCTGTCTCTTCCTCTTGGCGCTCGTTGAAGATCACATTGTCCACGACAAACGCAACTCCCCACACGGGCTCGTCACAGAGTGGACCGGCAGCTGTGGCCATCTGGAAGCCCGTGACAATCGAGCTCTCGAGCTTCCGTAACGCCTCATGCCCTTCAATGGCGGGCTTGGATGTGGTAGAGAGGAGACTAACCGACGTCTCGAAGTTCGTGATATTGTTAACGAGCACGTTGGGTCCAACGCGGCGAGGGCCGAAGCTCCAAACGCGATCCAGCGGCAAGTTCCTCCAGAACGCGTCGTTCTCACTCGCTCGTAGAAGCTCCTCCAGGCGGTGGCCAAAGCTTGTCGCCACCGAGGCAGCCACGGCCGTAGTGACACCACTTGCCTCGTCTCCGCTGGAGGAGCCTTCGGCATCAGCAACTGCCACAGTTTCTTCGGTGGATGCCTCGGGTTGGGAATTCTCGTTGTCACGCTTCTGCGATTCAATGAGCAAACGCAGTTCGTCGACGTGCTCTTCTAAGAACTTGGCAACGCTGACAGGAAGCGGCACAGCGCGAACCTTCAGCGTAATCGAGCCGTCCTGTGTTGTACCTGACGCGACCTTCGGGTCGTCTTGCTGCTGAGTTCCATCGGCGGCTACAGAGGCCTGAGAGGTCGCAAGGAGTTCGCGGAAGACCACGCTCTGCTGGGCCGAAGGGGCTGAGGCTGAGCTGTCAGCGACGCTTTCACGGAAACCGACGAGCGGCTCCGACACTCGGATCGCCACCTTAGCAAATCGCTCTTTCAAATCCTTGATGCAACGCTCCAGGTGAAGTTCTCCGAGAGCGATGACCACGTGCTCGCCTGTTTCCTGCACCTGTACCTCCACCGTTGGGTCTGATCGATATAGACGCTGTAATCCGGCCTCGAGTGCAGCAAAATTGCGTGGGTCCTCAGGTTCCACGGCGACACGAACGATCGGTTTTGCCTGGTACGGCATTTTTGTAAGCGATGGGCATCGAATCGTCGACGACAGTGTCGCTGTCTTCAGTACATGCTCCTGCAGACCCACAATGCCCACAATGTTCCCCGCAGGAACCTCATCAAGGGCGTGGAGGTCACGCCCCATCAACATGTAGGTCCGCAATTGTCCCTCGGAAAGTCGAGAGACATGTTTGACGTGCTTCATGATCTCCTCTTCGCTCTCACTCAAGTCGATTCCTTCGGGAAGTCCTTGAAATTTCGGGTCCAGCACGTACAGAGGGGCACCAGCACGAAGCACGCCGCTGTAGACTCGACCCATCGCAACGTACACGGCGTCATCACCACTGAAGCCTTGCTGGTAGTAGTCAGAGAGCACGTTCGCCTCAACCGATATGATCTTGCAGATGAACACTACCACGGGCGATTCATCAGTCGTGCCGCACTTCTCCATCGACGAGTACACGGTCTGCTGTGGGGCTGGGACGACAAGTTCCTTGCCATTCTCGGCGAACCCACAAAGCTTTGCCGCTCTCTTTTGCTGGGCTACGACTGGGTTGGGCAGAGCACGCGTGACCATCTTAAGCACGGTATTTGCGAGCGGCAGCCACTTGCGCATGACTGCCTGGATCGCCACCTTACGGTCGCTGTGCTTGAGGTCACGATCCGCCACGACCTTTGCAACCCGTAGCTGCTTAGTCAGTTTGCGGAGAGCCTCGAAGTCTTCGTCGCTCGACACGGGCTGGCCCAGGGTGCTGTATGTCTTCCAAATGGGGTCGAGAATGAACGAGCAGAACATCGTCTGACTGTTTGATGTCGGCGCCTTTGTGACGATCTTCTTGGTCTTGGCGTTGTAGTAGTGGTCACCCCACAAACCTTGACGAACGGCGCGGAACGGTAGCTCGAGTTTCTTGGCGTACAAATGAGCGAAGAATCCGATGTTAAATGCCCATCCGTCGGCCGCACTCGCAAAAAGAACATTGCCGTTCACTGGGGAGAAGAGCAACTCGTTCTCAAGCGCTGTGACCTCATTCATCATGGCCTCATGGTCAATTTCCTTGCTCTCTTTTGCTTCGTCGTCCTTGCCCTCTGCTTCTTCATCTTCAGCTTCGTGCTTCGCGAGCACCTCGGCACGGATAAGCGCGCTGAGCACGGCATTTGCCTGCTCCATAATGCGGTTAAGGCGCTCGCAGGCCTCGTATGGAGACAGCTGTAACTCGAAGATGAGTCGGTCCATCTTGTTAATGATCAGACAGGGTCGAATGCCCTCCTGCCACGCCTGGCGGATTACTGCGATGGTCTGAGCACAGACACCTTCGACAGCATCGATGAGAACGAGTGCGCCATCGCAGAGCCGTACAGCAGTCGAAACATCAAACGAGAAGTCCACATGGCCTGGCGAATCCACAAGGTTGATCAGGTACGGCACTGGCGCCGCGTCGGCGTCCTCGGCGGCGTTCGCGTTCGGTTCGTTCATGAACAGCAGCGAGATCGCGCTCGACTTCATGGTGATGCCGCGCGTCTGCTCTTCCTCCGTGTTGTCTAAATATCGGATCTACACCGTCGCCATCGCTACTCGTCAGCACGCATATTCAACCCAAATGAGACCATGAGAGTTTTTAAGTGAGACCGTACTTTGCCCGCGAGCTTCTCAGAAATGATCCCGTTGGCCGACACCAGCGAGTCGCTGAGCGTCGTCTTGCCATGGTCCACGTGCGCGAGGATGCAAATGTTGCGGATGCGATCGGTCGAGCGCTGCAGAGCCGCGAGGTCGGCGGGCGTCACGCGGAGCGCCATTGCTTGGCAGGTCCAATGATGACGAGGCTGGCGAGGAGCTCCAGTCAGTTACGAACGCTATCAAACAGGGGTATACAGTACAGTCAGACCTGTTTAGAACGAATACTCTTCAGGACGGGAAGTGGGTACACTCGCCGGCACGGGAGCCTTGTCCTCGGCGACGGGTGCTTCTTCCTCGTCCTCTTCCTCCTCGTCTTCCTCGTCTTCCTCGTCTTCTTCTTCGTCGGTATTTTTCCGTCTCGTGGCTTTCTGGAGTCGTCCGTGGGCAGCAGCTTCGGCGGCGTCTTCGTCCTGGAAGCCTTCCTCTTCGTCGTCTTCTTCCTCTTCTTCCTCGGCGACCGTGTCATCCGCCGCCTCTGCATGGACCGGTGTCTCTGTTTTCTCAGTGCTGGCAAGAGTTGCTTTCGTTGCACGACTGGCGGCTAGTGAAGCCTCGAGAGCATCGGCTTCGTCCTCCATGGGTTCGTCATCACCCGTCGTAGCACCCGCCGTGTCTGCGTCGCCCGTCTCGTCGCCTTCCTTATCACCATCCTTCTTGCCAGCAGCTTTCTTCTTCTTCTTTTCTCTCGCTTTCTTGCTACTACTGGGCTCCCGACCTGCGAGCTGGTCGGCATAGTCACTCAGCGCCTGCTTCTTCAACGCTTCAATACGTTTCCGCCTCGTTTCCAGTTCGCCCTTCGAGCGACCGACAAGCGCAGCGATACGGTACCGGATAATTTCTCGCAATGGCAAAAACATATGCGTGGAGTACCAGCCTCCGAGTAATGTTGGCTTTTCTTGAGGCTGGAACTGAGAGATCCACTCAGCGACTTCTTCATCATCAATCTCATCGAGCTGGAAGAGAACGTTCGCACTCGTCAGCGGCACCCCGAATATCTCGTATGCTTTTTCTGCGCTGCCCACGTAATGACGACCGTTCGGAGACGGTGCCGCTGAGCTACCGACACTTTTCTCTTCGTCCGTTTGCTTGCCATCCTCGTCCATCTGTTCGTAGTCGTCATTGTCGGAATCCCAATCCATCATGGATCGGTCACCTCCGTTGACGTTCGCAGCACCGGCGCTCGATGTGACGCTTGGATTTGGACTTGACGGAAGGTCGTGCTGCGGAGGCGAGGGCTCATTTGGGTCTACCAAGTACGAACGCCTCGTTTCTCCACGAAGGAATCGTTCTTTGCGTCGTCGCTTGTTAGCTTGAGAGTTCTCGTGCTCAGAGGTCTGCGTAACTTTGGCAATGCGAGGGCCCTTCGGATTGATACCGCTGTATTTCTTCGTACGTTTCCGACTCGGGTGTGTAACCTTCGCGTGGACGAGCTCGCGGTTATTGCGCAGCTCAATCACTTGGTACTTGGCCGAGTCGTTAGTCGTGCGAGGATCGTAGCCCATGCGGATCCACGAGCCTCGCCACGGGCCATCCACAAAAACGTAACATAACTTGCGCAGAATGCGTCGGGCTGCACGTCTCTCCATGAAATCAAGCCCAACAAACAGCTTTGGGCGAAGCCAGATCGGTTTCTGAGCGAGCTTCTCCTGCAGAATTCGTAGCACATCGTCGTCCACGTTCTCGTTCGAGCCTACTGGTCGGCGCCGCATGACTGGATTGTCGGGCCGCGCAGCCGCGGGGGCCGGCGTGTCGTCATGGAAGTTGAGATACGTCATGGTCGTGGATGGTTTCTTGGCCGACTCGGTCGGCTGGTACCCGGACCGTTGGCGGAACTCGTACTTGAGCGGCAAGTCGACCTTGGAGAAGACCTCGGGCACCATCTCTAGATCACTCTCGTCGTGCACGCGTAGATACGGGCGCAGACTTGCCTTGATCGCCAGCTGCGTCTGCGAGCCGTTGTACGTGGACACGGCCGAGGGCGGCATGACGGCTCCCACGGGCGCCGACTCGCCCATTGCCACATCTATCTGTGCAGGCGGAGGTAGCGTCGCCATGTCGCTTGAGACCGGGTCTGGGTAGAACTTGCGCGCGGTGAAGTACTGGAAGTCGGCCATGCCTTCGCAGACGTACTTTTCGCGCACGAGTCCGACGATCTGGCCTTCGAAGCGGAACGTGGCCGGCGCCTTCGTCGCCGCAGCGTCTTCGCCATCCGTCGGCGGGATCTTGCGACGCCGCACGCGCAGCAGAATGGTCTGCGTCTTGGTGAGATCGGCAAAGAGCGGCTTGCACGACGGCTCCGACGGACGCAGCTTGACGGGCAGGAACTGGCTCTTGGACTCGTGGGTCTGCTGCAGCGCCTTGAGCCCACCCACGGTCTCCAGTACACGGTCCATGTTGCTCGAGTAGACCGGCAGCTCGATCCCCATGAGCGTGCGCACGCCGTCGGCTCGCAGCGGCAGTTGCAGCGCGTTCTCGCGGTCTCCTGACGCGAGTTCGGCGCCGATTTCGCCGCCGAGCGGCTCGTCTGACGCGCCATCGTCTGCGCCATCGTCTGCGAACGCCGTCGCGCGCGCCGCTTCCTCCGGGTAGGCGTCTTCCTCCTGCTTCCCTTCGTGCTCGGCCTCGTGCCGGATGCTTCCATTCATTTTTGTCCAAGGGTATGTACCCTTTCCGACAAGGTACGAAGTAACCACCAACATGGGTAAGTTTATAATATAGTACTATACATAGTTGAAATTACGAAAATATCACAGAGAGCTGTCTGCGACGTGTGCAGAGAATGAGGATTGGGCGGGATGCGCTTCTTTGCTTGGGCATCGCAGCAAGTAGCCACGCAAGACCATCGTAGGCAGGTAGAGAATCGGTCGAGATCTCTGCCAGTGGCACATTCACGTTCGTTCTCCATCATACTTCCTACCTGGCTACGATATTGGTCGAAACCGTACAGAGATCTTTAAGAGTGAGGAAGAGGTGCAATGTGAAATGCGAGAGACGAACGAGATAAAACGTAGACACAGTTTGCCACCGTGCCATCAAATATATCACGACTTACGTTCCATGGAGCTTGGCACGAGGAATCGCATGACTCCTGTGGTCCATGGAATCTCAAACAACACATTCACTCGGTGCGTTCTTGATCCATCTCGTCTTGGCCGTCTTTGCTCTCTTCTTCTTGCCCATGGGAGGGATGCTTTGTAATCACCTTGATGGTCGAGCCTTCGACCTCCACGACAATCTGCGGGTCGTTCTCCCCTGCGTTCTCGTTGTACGAGGCCATTTGCGCGCGCATCTCGTTCGCGACAAAATCTACTACGTGCGTCGTCATCGCTTCCTCGCGCTGCGAGTCGACCACAGCTTCGGGAGGCCACACAAGAATAATGTGGATCGTGTCATCGGTCGGCGCCTCACTGAAGATCTCGTCCACGGTCTTCCCTGGGTCGAGCCACGTCTCGGGCGTGTAGTACGCAGCCGTCACGAGCGCGTCGCCTTCCACGAGCCCGTCGTAGTCACTCGTGTGACGACGCAGCTGCCAGCGGCCGCATCGCCTAGCGAAGTAGGCCGTGAACTCGCTGGGGTACGCTTGCTCTTCGAGCACGCATTCGATCTCATCCAGTAGCGACGCGATGCTGGCGTCGGGCTCGACGTCGAACGAGGACGTGAGATCCGCTTGGCCAGCGATCATGACGTTGAGACGCATTTGAGATTGTGTGGGATCGAGGCAAATGGCGGAATGAGGTCCCGCGTCATCGCTTCTTCTCTCAACGGCGACAGAGAAGCACGACCCTATAAGATGATGAGCTTGCTCGATATTTATTTATAAATTTCGACGAAGTTCGATATTTTTTTCGAACCTATCCCAGGCGGACATGAGGTCCCAGCGATTGTTGCCATGGGGTGCATTAGAAATTAAAAAGGATGACAATCTATTCTCCCCCGCTCTTGAAATAGCAGAGAGAAAGAATCGATTTAAGTAGAGAGAGGGTCGAAGAGGCCTCAGCTAAAAAGAGTCTTCACGTGAAGGAGAGGCCCTCGGTTCTCGTGCCTGTCAACCCAAAACGGCCTGGAGAAAGGAACTGAAGGCGTTGCCGACCACAAGCACGATAATCGACACCAGCAAAAAGAACTCGAGCATGTCTTTCTCGAATTCTGTCTCCTGCTTGTAGTCCTTCGCCCCTGGCTCACTCGTGGACGGCTTACTACAATCCCACGGCAACACGCGAGGTTTTGCAGTGCGTGGGATCACAAGAAAGTGGAGAACACCGTTCGTCTGGGCTTCCGCCAGTCGAGGAGCAATCAGCTCAAACGCCGCGATGCGCTTAAGGGTCAACGAGAGCCGTCCGCAGACGTGTGCGTCGCCTTTCACGACCGGCTCAACGTCTGGATGGTCGACCGTGAACCAGTCACCGCCATGGACCTTAGTCCAGTATACATCAAACGCTTGCAACCGGGGCTCTTTATCGCGGATGCCCGTCTTGAGATCCAGCAGCTCAGCATTGTCTTCCAGCTGGATCGCGAGGCTCTGGGAATTGCCAGCCACTAGTACGCGGGCTTCAACCATTGGTGATGGCAAGGAGATAGCGAAATCGATTTAAGGCAGTGTCGACTCTTGGCGTTTCTGAGAGGGGCTCTGACCACTTTCTTAAACTTTTCTCTTGTCACATCCATCAAGTAACTCGCCTCAGCGTTTCCATCCTCAGTGTAAAAGCTCCCATACAGATACCATGGCCACCTCCACGGTCTTGCTTGTCGCGACTGTGGTTGGTACCAACGAAATCTTCCGCGTTAGTATCGGCTTGGACTGCTCTGTCGCTGCGTTGGTCGCTGGTCTCAAGAACAAGCTTCGTACAGCTGGCTTACCATACAATTTTACCGCGTTCACTACCAAACAAGGCGAAAATTGGCCCCTCACGTGGAACTCTTTCGACTTCGAACAGCTCGCTCGCGGTGATGTGTCTACTACAGAAAAGTACACACTTCCGGATTTGTCACTGGAGCCGAGCAAGCAAGTTATCGAGTATTTCGAAGATGCGAAGTCTGGTGACACGATCCACATCGTTCTAGTTTGGCCGCACAGCGAAAAGGCCAAGTATGCAGCATGCATCGAGGCCCAAACTGCGTGGCTGGCCTCTCAGGCGGATGAGCGATGGCCCGAGACAGCGCGACTGGTGTACACCCCAATCGTGCCGCCCCCACGTGAAGCCATCACGACGTGGTCGTCGTGGGTTTCTTCAATCGATTGGTTCTGGCGCTGCTTCCCGCTGTGCTCTCCAAGTCGCGTTCTTGGTTACGAGAGGGACGAAGTTGAAGGCAGCAACGAATGAAGTCCTTTGCTCCTCATACGAAGGGGATGGCCAACATGACGTAGCAATTGTCTCGCACAGCACGATGGCATGCAGGCGAACCAAAGGCTCGTCATAAGAACAGAAGATGAGATTTGTAGAGAGGCTCTCGCGCCTCGTAGATTAAATAATTATCGCATTAATCAAATCAGTTCAAAACAGCCACCATCCTCTCAGTTCTCCCAAGGAACCTTGCTTATGGCGGTCAACAGGTCGATGTAGCACTCCTATCCTCCACCCTGGGACACAAGACGAGACTGAGTCCGGTCACGGTCCCTCCGATTTGCGTTCATCGCTGGCAGCAGAGGCCTCCCCTGAAGGCGTCATGGAGAAGAAATCCAGCAGCATCTCGAGCATGTCCACAGAGAGCTGACTGTATCGAGCCCTCGCGCGTGCCTGCGGTTGAGACACCATTTCATTTACTGCGTGGGGTTGACCTCCCGCTCCGCTGATGCTGTTGGGAGGGACCTCGCTGTGATCAACTTGCACAAAATCCGATGACTCTCTTCTCTGAGAGCTACTGACGACCGCCGGCTGAGCCTCCTCGTGATTGGGCTCAAGCCACTCAAAAATGAAGGATTTCTCGTCATCACTGAAAATCATATCTTCGTGATCGTAGGTCTCAGAAGACGGAGACAAAACAGCGCTATCCACGGAACTGGATAAATCCACACTCGACGACGACAGTCTCTCAAATGATCTCCTCTCTTTGGTCGACTTGGCCCTCCTGTCACGCTTACGAGGCAGTGGCGTGCGAACGATGAGGCTCAGCTTTTCCGGGTTGCCACGCTCAAAGTGCGGATGACGGTAGGTCTCCACTCGGCCATGCTGAGTCGAACCGACGTGTTGGAACCCGTGCTCTCGCAGCTGCTGACGAAAAGCATCGAGGCGGCCTCGGAAATACAACGGCAGCACGCGCTGAACGAGGAGCTCAATGTCAAAGACCGAGAACGTGGTGCCCGTCTCGTCCCAGCTAATTATCGAACCATGGTCATCTTTGAGAATCGTATACAGCTTACGCACAAAGCTGGACGCAATCAACGGCCGTGGGGGCGTCGCCATGGTTGGGAATGATAAGGAGAGAGCAAAAGCCACAATGACAAGAGTGATGGCGCGTAAAGCCACCAAAGGAGGTGGGTGAGAAGCGCCCCACGTCGGAATCCCAGCCAATTTGGATGCTCCACTTCAACTTGGACGCTGAGTCCGATCGTTCGAGAAACTGCAGAATTTTTGTGGACGAAACAGATCGCACCACGCAACTGACAGCGCGAAGCAGCCTTGCCTCTCCACAGAAGTTATGGCTGTTGAGGTCGTGCAAGAGTGTTTTCCGGGTGATTTCTCAACAGGGCAATGGGGCGCGTCACGCAAATCTGATGCTGAGTTGCCATTCCTGAAAAATCTTTGTAGAGACATGTCATGTCCACGCTGGTACAAAATTTGTAGGGTATAGTGAAACCGAGTCATTTCGGCTACTCGAATCAACCCATCGCAAGCATTCCGCAGCAGCGTTGGACACTCAAGCACCTCTTGGGTACAGATCCGCTGTCTGGTCGGAGATACCTTTCACGCGAAACGAAGAGTCCTTCTTTCGACGAGGACGACGTCATGCGGGACGAGACACGATCCCTATTTTTTGTTGCAGGAGAACCTGCTCACGGAAGGTTCTTTTTCGCCGAGCAGGGGGTACGGTCATCCTAAGAAAACTCTGCCTTCTGTGAAGTTGGAGGCAAACATGTGAGGGCGAGGGTGGGAGAGAAAGCTGCAGTCGACCGTCTATTGGAGACAATCAGACGTAGTATCGGTAAGGTGATCTACTCGATTTACGTGGAGTTTGGTGCTTCCACCAGAGAGCGCAGAATATATTGTGAAGCGTCGGTCGCTGACTAATGAATTTCTCCGCAGCAAAGCCGAGCGATGATGCCGAAGATATGTTCGAGTGACCCATTACCATAGTTGGCGTCGCGATGAGGGTGGTTGTTATTGTCGACGTGAAGCGGGATCACATCGCTGACAACAACACGGTTAGACTCCACGCGGACAAAGATCCACTCTCGTAGATTTGTCTCAATCCCAAGGACAAAGTCGAGTTGGCTGCGCTCGCCGAGTAATGCTGCTGCAATCAGGCATTCTGCAAGGCCTGGTGTCAGACTTCCAAGCTTGACCTCCATCACGAGAAATGGTGCGTAATCGGTCCGTTGGTCGACTTGACGGAGCAAAAGTGTGTCAGCTTGACCAGAACTGGATCCCAAGTGGTTGGAAAACTCAGCATCAAGTGTGAGCAGGCTGGTTGCACCAGGTATTGTCACTGCGCTGGAAATTGGAGCGACATGCAGCACGCGCTCAATGGGGGCCCCGTGCCTTTCCATCTCCCGTGTAAGAGCGAGGAGACCGACGCGTGCAATCGAAGCTGTAACAGCCTCGTGTCGAGTGATTGTCTCGTTATAGTACGCGAGGATCGGCTCGAAAGCATCACATCCAGTGTCAACGGCCTGCCTTGCCATCGGATCGGTAGGTCTTGCTACTGCGAGCTGGAGCTGGTTGAAGCCATGTGTTGCAGCCGTGACAGTCTGTCCGTTTGGTGACCTTGCTGTCCCGGTCACCACGCGATGGATTCTCTCAAGCCTGATTCTCGACGCGACGTAGTGCTGATCGTTGGACCGATTCAACAGAGTCTGACGCAGTGTCAAAGGGGGGCGCACCGCGCGAGGGAGGCGATATGCGTATGGATTCATGGCACGGGCTCTCTGAATACGCTGAGCACTCGGCTGTCGGTCGTTCCGCACCGCGAGACCAACCTCTTGTGGCGTAGAATGAAGAATTCGTGGGCTGGTGACTCGATTGATGCCGAGAGGCTTGGACTGGAATTACGTTTGCCAAGAGACTTGCCGTTGTGTACCCATGTCACTATATGATGGATGCTTCATTTATTGACTCGAACTTGAAGTTCCAGCTAAAAAAAAAACACGGGGAGTGTCCTTCAGGAGACGAAGAACCTTTGCTCAATGGTGATGAGGCGCTCTTTGGTCATATCCTTGCATGCGGAGGCCCTTGCCCGTGGAAGATCAACAAAAAGAACGGCGTCATGGTCCACATCCGCGTGGTCGATGCCGACGGCGATGTGATCAAAGTTATTCGATGAATATATTTTGAATCTGCAATCATTCAATTACGCAAATGGGGAATGATTCATTCCCCTAGTTAGTTACCCAGTGACGAGTTGTGTCTTGTTGGTTTTTTCGATTTCAACGGTCTTACTCAAGTTCGCGATGAATACATCAGCGCGAGGACGGCGGGTCTGCAGATCAAAGAGTGTCAGGCATTCTTCAACGTAAAACGCCCACTTGAAACGCTACCTGGACGAAGAAAGCGTGGGCTTGAAACGGGAGTTTCCGCAGCGATCGTCCACTAAACCCCTCAGCTGCTTCCGCAACCCGGAAGAGGCTTGTTGATAAGTCGTATCCGGTATCTTCGATATCATCCATTTCATCTGCTGCTCGCTTTTTGGAGGCTCGCTTCGCGTCAAGCTCAAGATACGGCAGGAGTGTCGTGGAGGAAGGAGCCACTACCAAGCCAACTCGGCAGAGCTCGTCGACACAGCTGCGAAGGATCTCGTACCGCGCGTGAGTTGTTGGTAGTCCGATGTATCTGGAGAAAACAGTACTTAATCTCTAGCCGATGTACGGTAGCCTCTGGTGAAAGAACCAACTGTTTGATATCCGCACGGTCGACGAAAGCAACATCGATAGCTTCCGTAATGTTCGATGTAGTGAGCACGAGCACATTCGGGAAATTCTTAAGCGAGTCGAGTTGTGTCAGGAGTGCGTTTACTACTCTGATGGCGTCGGATGGTTCAGATCCACTCAGCGCTGCTTTCCGGGCGGCGGTGAGAGACTCGACTTCATCTGCAACAAAAAAGATAGCCCGTCAATGCCGCACCATTGCGACAGGTTTTGAGCGATCTCACCGATCAGGACACACACAAGAGCCTCTGGGTCTTCTACGAGCTCTTGGATCTGACGAAAGAGCTTCATCACGAGCTTACCACTCTCAGAAAACCACTAACAGGAGATGAGCCACTCAGTAACACGCGTCCTGGACGCGGATGATGACTCTTCTCACCTTGCTGAAAAGGCTGTGGGCGTTGATCTCAAGAAGGTGGCCACTAGTGTACCTGTAGACAACGTGTGAACCCTCTACGTCTGGGCATCGCAACAATTTTGCCAACGAACCGATGGGAGAGCCGAATACTCAGTTTCTGGGCGAGTGCCTTGCATAGACTAGTCTTTCCTGTCCCAGGGGGGCCATGGAGCAACACGACACTGTTCGTAGATGCACTTTAGCCGCTCCTTCAGCATTACTCCAATAATTGATCGTGTTCCCACCGATTCCACGAGATAATGTGTGGATTGACCTTGGCGTCCGAGAAGAGCATCGCAGTCGTGGCGTAGTCCAGCACGTTGCGCTTGACCGCTGAGTCGTAGATCAGCGACTCCCAGAGTCCATCGAGGCTTTGCGACGGCAGCACGAGCTGTTGGCACGTCGAGACGTTCTCATCGTCCTCGGCGGTCTCCTCGGCCGGCGGTTCGTCACTGAGCTTGAAGACATTTACCATCAGCTCGGCCTCAACACGAGCCACGGTCGACGAGGGCCCCGTCTGCTCTTCACTGTCATCTACCAGAATAAAACCATCAGCAACCCCGCGAGCACCGAGCAAAGCAACGAGAGAGAGAGAGAGAGAGAGAGCGCACCAATCTCGGTGACGGTGATCCGCTCGACGTGCTGCGTCAAGAACGGCGATTCCACGAACGCCAAGGGCCCTACGAAGCGCGCTAGCGGGGTCAGAGCAAGAGACAGGCTCATGAAACTTCATCTGCAAAGCGCACCTGGCGAAAACGCGCTGCATTGCTGCAGGAGAAACTGCGTCGCGGCCTCTCGCACGTCGTCGTAGGCTGCGACGCTCGCGGCGAATAACGCCACTTCCACTGCACGCCCACGCACGAGCGACGCCTCCAAACGATCAGCGACGTCTCATCTACACGGACAGCAGCGCCACACGAACCGTAGACGCGTCGCTTGCACGCAGTGGGCGCCGCATCGTCGGCTCTCGGCGCCACCACCCCTGTTTCCATTTCGCCAAGTTGCAGTGGCGGGAAAAACCCAAATGTATTCACATAAGGTAGTACCTCTACAATAGCATAAATACAGAGCGCGTAACGGAGGGATCTTGTTTGGGGAGGCTGCACTTTCTCGCCAGCAAATGGGTCCGAAGCAATGCAACGCAAGACCACTAGCCCATACGCAGCACAAAACAAGGCTCATTGAGTGAGCGAGAGAGAGAGATCGCTGTATCATCAGACGGGCCACGGGGGCTGCATGCTTTCCACGCAACTCGCGCGTGTATTTTTGGTTATTTGAGATCAATTGTATCAAGGAACTAGTACGGCAACGAAAACATGCTAGCGGAGACCGAGGCGGACACGACATCCTCTGATCGCCATGGTGCCCACGTGGGCCACAGTCTCCACTGGCCACAGAACCACGAGCTCGCGCAGCTGAGCATCCCCGATTTGCTCAGTGTCGTGGCTCGCAATGCGCTGGCGGTGATCCCCGCCGAGCGCTGCGTCATCTTCATGTACGACAAGAGCACGAATCTGCTGAGTTCTCAAGTGTCACTCGGTGTTGGCGAATTGGCGGATGAATCAAAGGGCGATATTGACGACGAGCTGAGCTTCCCGCCGGTGATGGGCATGGTCAGCGCCTGCTTTCTCCAGCGGAGATGTCTGCGAATGCAAGAGCCACATCTGGTACGTGTTGACGTTGAAGCGGAGAGACTGGGTCATGACACGACTTGGATCTCAGCGCAAGGCGTTCCACCGCGACTACGACGTCCCCAAAGATATGAAGATGGACTCGATGATCGCGGCGCCAGTCACGCTCCACCACCGCACAGTCGGCGTGATTCAGCTGATCAACCGCGTGGATCCGGAAGGGCCATGGGGCTCAACTGTGGAGTCTCCACTGGAAGAATTCGCGAGTTCTCAGCCAAGCGAAAGAGGACTGGCTGCCGACGAGGAAGTCGAGGTCAAGCTCATGCGCGCAAAGACTGTCGCACGCCACGTGAGGACCGGGTTCAGTGCGAAAGACGAGCAGAAAATGATCCAGTTTACCAGCCATGTCGCTGTGCGTTGTCCTCTCAGTTTTGAGTAGTAGTTCATCTGCTGAACATTCACTTTCTTTCCTCGACAGCAACTGCTAGACAACAAGCTCAAGCTGCTCGCTCAGGCCGAATCGACAGCAAAACTGCGCGAGGAGCAAGCCAAATCGGCTTTGGAGTTGCTCGAAATGATGAACCAGAAGCTCGAATACAAGCAGCCAGATGCGCCGACCGAGCTTCCCACGCGATCTCGGCGGCCAACCGTGCCAATTCGCATTGCCATATCTCCGCCTCCACTCATTCTTGAAGACTTTCCTCTCCAAACAGACCACGAATTCCCAGCCGTCGAGTTACCACCAGTGGACCTCTTGTGCGGTGTAGACATGATGAAAGTTATGATCGGCATCAGCCGAACGCAGGCAATCTTCCGCGGTAACCACCTCCGCAAAGTGCACCGTCTCTCCGAGGCTCTTCACGAGCACCGCCTGGCTCGCAAGCGCGTGCGGTCAGCGCTCGTGATCCAGCGAGCCACGCGCCGCTTCTTGTCTCGCAAATGGCGCAAGCAGCGTCGCAACGCCGTATGGACGATCGTTCGAGCCATCAAGAGTTCTAAAGCTCGTGCAGCTCTCGCCGAGCGGATAGCCGTCAAGCGAACGCAGAGACACAATCGTTCTGTCGTGGTCGAGGCCAAGCCGAGAGAAGGAGCGCATCACACGCTCGTTGTGAGCGAGGTCCACCGTTTTCGCAAGCGCCACGACAGCGCCATCCGGATCCAGCAGCACTTTCGCGGCCACCAGGTCCGCAAAGAGGTCGAGAAAGTCGTGGGGTTTCGGAACTTCTCCAAGGGACTCAAGAACATTGTCAAGCTTCAGTCACTACTGCGAGGCTCGATCGCAAGGAAGAAAGTCGAGAGGATACGCGAGGAGAAACGCGCAGCGTGCGCGGCCAACATCGTGTGTATGGTGAGTTGCGTTGTCGTCTTGGCGCCGAAGTTTGCTTATCTGATTGTCTGGATGAAGCGGTTAGCATCTACTGAGAGCGCATCTGTCGCAGACTCTGGGGGGCTTCTGCCCGAGCCACATCGGGTTTCCAACTCACGTGACTGTATATACCCGCTTCCCGTTTCCTGCACTGGGGCCTACGTGGTCGTATCTCGATGCAGCTCCGTCTCGCCAAGAGAAGAGTGCTGGGGCTTTCTCCACGCGACTGAACCCATTCTACGGACGAGTATACTCCCACCAAGCCATCATCTCCGTCGTCGCCGTCTCATTCAACCTGGCCCGATTGAGCCTGCAACGGAATCCATTGATATTCAGTCGGTATTGCGTCCACTGTCCCGTCCACTTGCCCCTTCTCCAGTTCTGTCGCCTCGCGTTGTCGTTGAGAGGCAACCTCAGCATCCAGCAGACTACAGCATACTTTCTCGCGCTGAGCTTGCTCGGCAGTTCCCATCAGTCGTCTTTGAAGTCGACTCGAGGCGAGCCAAGCGCTGTCCTCCCGGTGTGCAGCAGGCCGACGACTGGTTACCTAAGCGCCCGCACCGCAAGATCTCTTCTCCGCAGAGATCTTCACCCAGAAGTCAAAACCAAAATGTACCAGATGAACTGCCACGCTCCCGAAACCAGAAGTCGGGCCAACTTCCTAATCTGCCGTGCCCTTTGCCTCGACTTCAAGTCTGCTTCCTACCTGCTGGGAATGCTCGACGCAAGAGCACAGCACCAGCAGAGATGATCAACCCACCACGATCACAGACGCCAGTACTACTACCAGCGACATCGCAACGTCGGCCACACACCACGAGATGACACCAAATGAATGACCTGCGCAGTCTCACCCATGGAACATCGAGAAAGTGCATTGTGTGGCATGCGGTCTTCTCAAAAAGATCTTGTGTCAGGAATGGCTACATTTGGCGTAGTCCACATATCATAGGGTGGTGAACATCACCAGACCTCTACAAATTGATGTCTTCAGGACAGACAGCTCTGTGCATTTCTCGCAAACCACACCAAGAGGAAGTGAACGACGAAGTCATGCTGCGCGCCAAGGTGCTGCCGGAAGTGCTGGGCCAGATCATCGGCGACGGCGTCTCGGCCTCCATGTGCGTGTGTCCCGTCTCTTGCGATCAGACCTCGCGCGCGATCCTGATCATGCGTTCGATCTCTTGTAGGCTCTTGACGATCGACGGCGCGCTCATGGGCTCGGTCGGCGAAGGCGCCGACCTCAAGGTCATCGGCGCCATCGCGGCGCACACGTGGGGCGAGTACCTCCACGCAGGCAAGGAATTCACGCCTGAAGGCAGCGACCTGCAGGCGCTGATCGTCGAGCTTGAGGTACGTGTGCGATCTTCTGAATCGATCACCAGAGACCTGAGTGGGGCTTTCTTGGTGGTGACTGCAGCGTGGACGCATCGCGCTCTCAGCGGCGGGCAAGAACTTTCTTGTTTGCGCGTACTCAGGAGGAGACGCGCCCGCGGGTTTGCTCAAGGCGAAGGTGCGTGTGAGGAAAATTTTTTTTTGTGACGCACAAGATTCTGACGGTTCAGCGGTGGTAGGTCGAAGCCATCAGCGGATATTTATCGGCCTCGCTCGACGAGATCCAAGTCTGATCGGATATAGGAGACATTGAATGCGTAGAGTAGGAGTGGGAACACAACAAGCAGCAAAAGTTGGGCCTGTGTCTATCTAACGCGGTAGAAGTTTATCTTATCTCTTGAGACGGAGATCATCAACAGTCTTGCCGACAGCCTCAAGACGCTTCTCGAGCCAGAACTCGGTCGCCGGGGCCAAGCCGCCGTCCATCGAATCGAGGATCTGCAGTAGGCGCTTAACTTCCCAAACGTTATTGGCTGAGAGTAGTCGCGCGAACACAGGCACGACGGTCTTTGCCTGCGGCTTTACTCGGTAGAGATTGTACCACTCTTGAATGAAGCTTGGGATATCCTCAAGACGATTCGGGGCGTTGCTCCATGAAGAAGCCATCACGTCGACATCTTCGTCTCCATCCCCACTAAAGTCTTCCTCGTCGACAATTTCATCATCATCGTCGATTGCCGACACAGCATCTTCCTTCTTCTTGGAGAACCTCTGGGAGTTGAGTTTATGGAGGACACCCATAACAATGCGATGGATCGTCGTTGGTGTCGGAGACGTGCCGGCGTAGTGCATCTCCTGCAGCAAATCGCACGCGCGACTGAGGTCGAGCTTTGCGACTCGTAAGAACACTAGACGATCATAGTCCTCGGCATCGAGGCGATCAGTTCCAAGTACAGCCTTCTTGCGGCGCAATAAGCGCTGAAGATCCTCCTCAGCCCAGAAGAGACTGGCAGTCTTGGTTGCGAGAGAGAAGAGCTCCTTTATCTTCGCGAGGTCTTCTTCATTGCTTGAGCTTGCACGGCTCTCGCTTGTAACTGCATCAAGCAGCTTGAACACGCGTCCCATGATCTCATCGCTCACAAGCTTGTGCCGATGCCGTCTGATACGCGTTGAGAAGCGATTACCAGTGGTCATGTACTGGTTCATCACAGCCAACGCAAAGTCGAGATCAGCCGTCCAGTCTTTCTCGCTGTCAATCGCGCGAAGATGATCGAGAACGATTTCAATACAGCGGTCAGCAGCCTGCAACCGATGCTTGTGGGCAACCACAACAGCGACTTCAGAGGTTGTGTTCGCAAGCCGCTTCTTGAGCTTGATCACGGTTTGGTGGGCCTTGCGCAGCTCGCGATTCGCCGTCCTGTAAACGTCACTCGTGCTGTCATCGCTCTTCTCTGCCCTGGCAGCGAAAGCCTCGTCGGCTTCAGCTTTTCTCGCAGGGATGACGTTGCTTTCCAGGTCTTCAATCGCGCGAACAATTTCAGCAACCTCCGGAAGTTCTAGGACGTCAGGGTGTTTCTCGATGCGACGAATATCGAATACGGTGACTTTCTTTGCAGCAACGGATGGAAAGACCTCGAGCGCTTTGAAGAAAACCCTATTGCCGAGCTGCCCGGACGAATATTCGATGGGGGCCAAATTCTTGTACTCGTTTAACAGCGTATGCACCTGGCGAGGCATGCTGAGGAGAGCAGCGGCCTTGATTCGGTCATCGTAAATAGCGTTATGCTCTTCGACTGTACGGAGCGGCTTCATAGGGAACTCGCTCAGCAACTGCGCCTCGACATCCAAGAAGATGTTCTGTAAGTCACGCAGGCGATTTCTATCAATCGGCGTGCGCTTGTCGAAGAAGCGTTCAGTGTATGAGTTACAAAGTGCACGCATCGCCCGGCACCAAAACAGCGGTCCCACATCCTTTTCGTTGTCGCGGAGCACTCGTGACTTGGTGAAACGCTCGATGGTATGAGGGATATCGCTCCATCGAGCACCTTCCAGCAGAGCTAAAAATGTGTCCGCGTTCAAAGAAGTCCGAGCACTCGAGTCACTTGGAATGCGGTTGAGCAGGCGCAGCATCTTGGCGAACGAGAGGCCGTTTCGTGCATACGAGAGAAGCGCAGCATTGAACGGCTCGACGCGTTGCTGGTCCTTGGGCACATCGTTCAAGTACTTGGTGAGAATGGCCGAGATGGAGCGGGAGACGCGCGTCTGAATAACCTGACGCTCAATCTCGGACTTTTGGTGATGTGGCTTGCCTTCAGCACGCACGAGCTCGAGCACGTTCTTTTCCCAGTGATTGCCGAGATTCAATGCTCGGAAATCCTCGAGCGTCAACGGGTTTTCGGGGCTGATCCAGGGCAGCGCAGCCGCGCGGATCTGGTAGACATAGATCTGCTCAGGGACGTTCATCCCGAGCGCCTTCATCTGCGTGGTGAGATCTCTTGCGAGATCGAACTCGCGCTGCTTTAGTGCGATCGCTACGCCTTGCTCGTAGGTTTGAGCAACCACATCCGCCAGCAGCGGGTTGCCCACGACAGTCTCGCTCTTCAGCACCGCCGAGACCTGCGCCTTCCATTGCGCCAGCAGCTCGTCCGTTGTCACGTTCGCACGGTTCTCGATGTACAGCGAGCTGCAGAGCGGACGCAGTTGGTCCACAAGCGCCTGCTGCATCCATGATCCGCATCGTTCGTCAGTTCTTTTCCCCCCGTAGGAATCGCTTTGCTGTCCGAGCTGCGTACCTTTGTTGCGTCTACATCAGCGGCGGACTCGGCTGCAGCCGGTGCCGCAGCGTCGGTGGAGAAGAGTCTCCACTGGTGGCGCATCGCGACCGTCGGCTCCACCGCCACGCTCGTCGCGAGTCCATTTCGCCACGACGCCACGCCGCCAGCGCGCACCACCGTGAGCGCGACTCCCTGCGCCTTCGGGGCGCTGTGCAAGCGCCAGGCGGCGCGCGCGGCGCTCGCGCGACGCAGCAGCAGGCTCATAGCGGTCTCCTCCGAGTGAGCAGCTTGTTGCCAACCACAGCTTGCCGGAGGCACGTGCCTAGGTCGCTTGAAGGTCGTACGAAGGTGATGTCGCACGAAGGACCCGTTTAACGCATTCCAGCCAATCAACACAACTCTCTTCTTCCGATTGGTCGATAAAAAATCCTCCACATGCTTCAACCAATCCTCTTCGAGCTGTATCGTTCATTCGGCTAAAAAACATGTCTCTCGGCGCCGCTCAAGGTGGGTTCACGTGCGCTCTCTATTTCATCCAATCGCATCAGTAGTTGAACCTGCCTCTGCCTCCTTTCCACCAATCCGCTCGACCGTGGGACTGGCGTCAGTACCGGTACGCTCTCCAGCAACACACTGCCGCCACGTCGTCTCACGGATCCGCGGCGAAGAGCCATCGGCGGCCGGCGCACTCTTCCTTCCTCGCTCTTCTCGTCGCCTCGTCATGGGCGACGTCGACGTGCTCGCGCTGCGCTACGGCCAGCGCGTGCGCCTCTGCGCGCCCTCGGCCTACGTCAAGAGCGCCGGCGACAGCGCCGAGCTCGGCATCGGCTACTACGAGAAGAACGGCCGCCACGGCATCCTCAGCGCCGTGCCGCCGCTCGGCGACGGCCACGACCACCTCTTCAACGAGGACGAGTACGTCGTGCTCGACCCGCAGAACCTGCGCGCGCCCGGCGACGTCGTCGAGTACGGCCACACGGTCGTGCTCGTGAACCAGCACGGCATGGTCTGGAACAACAAGACCGGCGGCATCACGGGCTACGTGGGGCCGCGCCCGCGCAAGCTCCCGGGCGAGATGTTCGTCGCCTTCCGCCGAGGCAACAGCAAGGACTCGGTCAAGGAGAAAGGCCGCTCGGCCAGCGTCGCCGCGCCGCCGCCGAGCGCGGCGCTCGAGCGAGATGTGAGCTCGGCCAGCACGACCTCGATCGTCTCGAGCGCGTCGTCGTCGAGCATCCACGACGACGGCATCGCCGACGGACCCGTGCACTATGGCGACTCGAACGTGGCGATCACGGTCATGGAGTCGAACCGCCACTCGCAAATGTACAACAAACGGCTCACGAACTTTAAGAAACCGACCAGCAAGATCAGCGGTGGCTACATTTGCTGCGACGGCAAAGGCTACGAACTGCGCTTCACGATTTGTCCTGCCAAGCCAAATGTCGAGCAGATCTCGATGCTCAACAAGCTTATCACGGCGTACAACTATGGTCAAAAGATCGCATTGCCCATGGGCGTACTGCTAGAGAAAGACGCGAAGGCCGGCTTGCAACATGCCGAGATCTTTTTCAAGCTCTCGAGCCAGGCGACTGCGACGCTACCGGGCGCGATGCTCCACGAGAAAATCCTAGAGCACGCGTCCAAGGGCAACGAAGGCGACAACGAGACCGAGTTTGCACTGCCGTTGAGCAACGGACCAGGCGAGCTGGTGATCAAGTTTCAAGGCGTCGTGCCCAAACGAGCGCTAGCCAAGCTGGTCGCGTCGTCACAGAATGCGCGCAAGCCGAACGCCGCAGCTGCGATTCCTCCTGCGATTTTGCAGACGCCGACGCCTCTCCAAAAGGCTGGTGCCGTCGCGCGAAAGGTGCCCGTGCCGGCGTTTGCTCTTTTGTATGCATTCTTGACGCACTTCCTGTGGAACGGAGCGGCTGACTCAACCGACAGTCCAGTCAAGACGCAACTCATTCTCATTATCTTGCTCGCCGTGCCAGGTTTCTACATCGCTGCGCGAGTGGACCATCCGCTCTCTTCCCTGTTCCACGCGCCTGAGCATGTTGTTGAGAGCGAAGACGAAGGATCCCACGCGAATGTGAGCCTCAAGATGATCATTTCAGAGTATCGCTTCGTGCCGTCGGAAGCCAACTGGCGCGAGACGAGCGCATCGCCAACTCTGTCGGCGAACGGCCAGGCACAAGCTCTAGTCGCACCTGGCTCGACCGGTCAGGTTCCTCTGCGCTACATCAATGCGGAGAAGGGCGACGAAGTTAAGGCGCGCGAGCGCTACATGACGACGCTTGCGTGGCGCCAGGAAAACGCACTCGACACGATTCTCTCGCGCCCGTGGCCGCATTTCCGCACGATCAAGGCCAATTACCCGCACTACTACCACAAGCGTGGCAACAATAATGAGCCAGTGTACTACGAAAAGCCGGGCAAGATCAACCTCAAGGCGCTCAAGTCGGCGGGCGTCACGCTCAAAGATCTCATGTACAACTACCTCATGGTGACGGAGTTCTTGTGGCAAGTACTCGAGCCGGACGACAACAAGAAATGTATTTCCGTGCTGGATGTCGAAGGCATCGGCATTTCGGACTTCGCTGGCGAAGCTGTCGAGTATGTGCGCAATGCTGCGGCTGTCTCGGGTGGCCATTACCCAGAACGCTGCGCGTACATTTTTGTGATCAATGTGCCGTCGTGGTTTAGTGTTATTTGGAACACGGTCAAGAACATGGTCGACGAAGTGACTCGCGAAAAAGTGATCATCATCCGTGGTAGCAAAAAGAAGATTTTCGAGGCGCTCGCTGAAAAGATCCCCGTCGAGAACATCCCGGAGGAATACGGCGGTGAGAGCCCTGGCATGTCCAAGGAAGAGACTTTGCTCTACAACCTCATGGCATACCTGAACGAAGAACCGCGTTCGGGCAACAAGACCAACCCGCTTGACGATTACCGAAAGGAACAAGCCCTCTTGGCGAAGGCCGCGTCGACGGACGCGCCATTGTCGACGCCAACAGCGGCTGCGTCGGCCACCAAATCTGCTCATTAGTGTGTAGTTCAATGTCTCGAAGGAAGCTGATCGCGGTCACCATACACCCATAAGATAAGAAAACAATCAATATAACGATAGCGCGACTCCCTGTAGTAGATCTTTCACGTGCGGTATCTGTATGCAAGTTTTCGATGCAAAGTCCCTGTGCGAGCTGGTCGCGTGGTTACATGCTCCTAGAGGATTCTCTATCAGCGCGCGACGGTCTTCTGAGTCACTGGAGACGTCCCGAGCAGCTTCTGGAGCCATGGGCGCTGCAACTGAGTCTGCAGGCTATCAGACATGTCTTTCCACGACGTGAGCAGGATCGCAACCGAGAGCTGGAGAGCCTGAACGACCACGAAGCCCACCAAGCCGTAGACACCTTTGTACGCCCACCGGTCGGTCAGGTAGAGCCACAGCAACGCGCAGACGAGGAGCGCGGCCGCACTGGCCCAGTACACCTGGTAGAAGAACAGACAGAGCTGTTGGTGGGTCTTGCCACGATGCCATTGCAGCCGGTAGAGCGTCGCGATGACGGCGAACTCGAAGAACTGCGTGATGAGCACGGCACATGCGAGCGCGCAGAGCAGCCACGGGAGCGCCTCGCACGGCGACCAGCTCAGCACCGATGCAGTGGACGACGGGGAAGGCGATGAGCCCGACGAGAGAGGTAGGGAGGGCTTCGCAGCCGCCAGGGGCGTGGTCGCGATCGTGGCCGAGGTGGTCATTCCCCGCCTTTCGGTTTCGATCGACACTCCTCGCGATGATCAGGAGCTGCTCGATGGCTTGAAGCGTCGTTCGTGTACCTAAGCCTTGGTACATCGTACCACTGATACAGGCACACTCTTGTTAAGTTAATGACAAGGTTAACCACTTGCTACACGATGACGTCCTCCATGGGCCCAGCGTTCGCGGCGTCTGTGTCGAGATGGACTTCCGCCGAGGCTGTTTCTGTGTGATCTGACTCGCCTGTGTCAATGGAAGCGAGAGTGGCTTCTTCAGCCGACGGCAGCTCGGCGTCGCTGGCCTCAGAAGTGGTCTTTTTCAGCCGGATACACTGCACGACGCCGATGCTTTGCTGGATACTACGCAGCATCTCGCCCGCAGCGGGCTCTCCTAGGTACTGCCGCGCCTCTGGATGGTCAAGTGCCACGGCGGCCTTGACGAGCGTCTCTTGCAGAGACTGCACAGCCCAGCCCTGGGTCTTGCTCTTCTTCCGCGACCCAGACAAGCCGTCTTTTCGCTTGTGCTTGCGGCCGCCGTTGGCTGCATCTGTTCCATCTCCGCTGTTGTCACCACCACCAGAGCCTTCCGACTCGGTGTCGCTCTGATCAAGTGCGTGGCTGTCTTCGTATTCCCTGTCACCGTCGTCCGGACTCAGCGACGTCCTCGACAGCCCATAGCGACGGCAAAAGCGGTAGTACCAGCCTTTCGACGCGCGGAATGCGCCCAGATCGTGGACTTTGAGCAACTCTTGCGCCTTTTCCTGCACTTTGGCGGACGTCAACGGCGCTGTGGGGATCACGACCGGCAGCTGGTCCTGCTGGAGCTGTGTGGCCGACGAGATGGCTGCCGCCGCGGCCGCGGCCTGTTCCTGCTGCTGCTGGTTGATCCACTGGAAGAGCTCGTCTTCGAACGCCGTGTGGCGCTCGGTGCTGAGATCCCGTAGTGTGTTTATTGATTTTACTTGGACTGAGGTCTGTAACTTCGGGCATGCGTCCAAGCAAAAAAAAAATACACGCTCTCGGCATCCGCATGGTCTATCCGTATCTTCATCGCTTCGGACAAGAGCCAAACCTCGATTACCATCTCATATCGGATGCGGTTGGACAAAGTCCAGCATGCAGCATCGAGCGAGGAACGCAAGTGCGCAGCAGATCTCCTAGATAGTGATCTAGCGCATTGGACAAGGCGAGCAGTGGCGACGAGTGTCGGCTATTAATCTCTAGATGAGCAGGCTCTGTGTCAACGCAGGTCAATACTCCTGTCTTGTGCTCTCAAATCAGTACGTGAGTCTGACGCAGCGAGACTAACACAATTCATCAAATCATGTCATTATCTCAGAACACTATTCTAAGTTACCTTTCTCTACCCAATGGTCTCAGCTTCGTCCTCGCTTGGGTTCACTTCGCCAATGACGCATTCCCCGCACTCTGCTATCATGACGTGCCTATCGGCAGACAACCGCTGGCTCTTGCGACTCGTGCTCACCTTCCTGGAGCCGCACGACGCCATGCGCCTCGTCGTGTTCGCGCTCGAAACGTGCGATGAAGAACTCGCACAGTGGCTGCTAAGAGGCGATAGCTTGGACGGGCGCCAGTGCCTCGACATGGCGTTCGCGTATGGCAGCTGGGGGGCTGTGTTGAGTCTCATCAAGCCGCGGAAGCACGCTTGGCGAATCCCAAAGAGGCAATCGCAGGCGAGGGACACACTCGACAAGTCGTTTGCGCGAGTCCAAGCAGTGGCGCGATCGATCCGGCTTGCATTCAGCTACGACGCTTTCTGCGATGTTGCGACTCGTGGGAATCTCACCGCCGTCAAATGGGCCCACGGCAAGGTAGAATATGAAGCTTCTGCGGTGTGTGATCTTGCAGCCAAATCAGGAAAGGTCGAGGTCGTGCAGTGGATCGTGGATCAAAACAACCACTCAGCGGTGGCTCTGCGCCTGGAGGACTCGGGTGACTTGCGCGCCATTTGCTGGACCGATAGGACATATACTGGTTGGACTCGTCGCCAGCTCGCGGTTGTCGAAGAAATCGGCTTTTTCGAGAACCATTCCATCGTTAGCCGTGCTCCAGACGGTACGCTGGCACCACCCCAGTTCGGCCTCGCTGAGCCTTTCGCCGAGCGGGGAGATATCGCTCGGCTGGAGCAGATTCTTTCTCTTCCAAACGGAACACAGTACTTTTCACAGAAGACTATAGACTGCGCAGCAGCACACGGCCAGCTTGCAACTGTCCAGTGGCTGCAGCCAGTCCGTGGCTGGAGGTGGCCTCGAGCTCTCCATGACGCAGTGATCAACGGGCATCTCGACACTGTCAAGTGGATATTTCCTCTCGCAGCACCTCATACTTCCGAAATGCTCACTGATGCGGTACTGAGCGGCCATGTTGAAATCGTACGGTGGTATGTGAGTCAAGGGGCATTAAAATGGGAAAATGCAACCCAAGACCTATGGCCCTCTGCACTGCGCTCTTGCAGCGTTGAGATGCTCCGGTATATGGCGTATGAACTCCGTGTTCCGTTCCACCGAAATATCGGCCGCGGAAAAGCTGATCTCGCGACTATCAAGTACCTTGCCGAGCATTTGCGACTCCTCCTACCTCGGTCCAAGCAACACGATTATCCCAATCTCCTTGCTCGCTGTGTCGGTCAGGATGGTACGATCGACGCGCTCGATTATGTGGCACGAGAACTTGGCGCGAGGATCCCAACGCTTTTCTCGTGGGCATCCGACAAACCCAACTCGATATCGCTGTTGTCATTCCTTTACGACGACGCCAAGCTCCGATCCACGCAAGATGGGTCTCGTCTCCACGACCTGCTTTCTTTGTCTGCGATCTCAACTTCCAACCTGGTATTTCGTGGCAATGACGATGTCGCAATTTGGTTGTGGGAAAATGTTCCGGAAATCGACCCAGATCACCTCCACTGGGCGGAAGAGTTGGAACTGGACGAACATTGGTCTTGGGGTCCAGATCGGCTAACGCACCAAGCCAAACTTCAACGTCTCCTAAAGATAGTACTCTGCTGGTTGCGTTATCGGCCCCAACATTGTTGTTACATTCCGTGGCTCCCCGAGTGTGCGATTCGAACCAGTTCATTTGAAGCCTTTGAGCTGCTGAAAGCGATTGGTCATCCTCAGCTCTTCACAGCGAAGACACGCGACCTAATCCTCACACACTCTCGAAGCGCCCACTTCATGTCTACACTGCTGAATCGGAATTGGAGACTCTTCTCAACCCAAATCGTCTCTTGGGCTGCCAAGTACAGCCAGATCCCACTGCTCGTGATGATCTCGAAACGGCTCGCCGACGAGTCCAGCCCGATGGCCATGCGCATGCACGTGACTAACGTAATCGTGCGGGCAGCTGCAATATGTGGACAAACTGAAGTGCTGCAGTGGTCCAGAGATGAGGGTTCCAGGACGCTGGGTGTTGCTGAGGACTCAGGTTTCCGCAATGTCGCTCCCATCGCCAGTCGCTTCGGCCACCTCAACGTGCTGATCTGGCTCAACCAACAAGGGCTGCTTCTAGGTACGAGAATACCATTGCTGGTTGCTCAGGCAGCACGATACGGCCAGCTCAGCTGTCTCCGATGGATCATCAACACTTTTCATGTCCAAGACAGCGCAGTATTGACGAGAGCTCTCCGTGTCGCAGTCGAGAGAGCCCACGTGGACGTAGTTGAGCTCCTGTTGTCTTCCTCATACGCGGTGGAGCTTTCGACGGCTGATCGGATAAAGATTCGCGCTCTCCGTCTGGAAGCACAGTGGAAGCCGTTCGAGAGAGAGAGAGAGAGAGAGAGCATCCAATTCCAGCGGTTATGAGTCATAACGTCTGGGACCACAAACAGCAGCAATGACTCATAAGTCCCGCGCACCAAACTTGTTGCCGGCAAAAGGGTAACGGGTTGAAACCCATCGACGCCCACAACGCATCGACCCGGGTCTCTTTTTCATACAAACTATCAGACACCACAGTGAATATGGGTTTGGTGGATATGCGCGCTCAAACCCGTATACGGATATTTCCGTGGATAAAGGACCCCTCTTCTGTCTGAGCACTCGAGAAACACGGAAGGGATCTCTCGAGCAGCCTCCCTTCCTCCACCCCTCCCCCGCCCTGCGCGCCGCTCAAGCCCCCCGTAGCGACCGATATGATCAAGGGGCTCTTCTACAGCGAGTTCGACAACATCGCCGGCCCCGTGATCGTCTTCCAGGCCCCGCCAGAGTGTGTTTTCGGAGCGAGCTCTCATTCCGCGGGTTTTCGCTAATGACTGTGTTTTTGCGCGCAGTGCGCTGAGCGCCGAGGTCTTTGACAGCGTCTCGAGCTACATCATCATCGACAAGGCGCTCTGCAGCAAGATCATCTCGGTCTCGGTCGGCCGCCACACCAAGATCGTGGGCTACCCGGTCTGCATCGAGGACGACAAGTACTTTCGCAATGCGCTGCTCTTCAACATCGGCTTTGTCTTTGACGAGCACGTCGAGACGGCGCCGTACCTGCCCATCCTGCGCAAGCTCGGCACGCTCGTGGAGAGCATGGAGAAAGAGAGCGGCTTCCTCTCCAAGCCCGAGCGCAAGCAGCTGCTCGCGACCATCCTCCCACAGATCCTGGCTGACCTCACGCTCCACGGGGAATGCACGATCCCCGTCGACACAGCCAACATCATCAACCTCAAGCTCTTCCCGACACTGCACGATCCGAACGAGGTCTTTGACTATCAAGTGCCGGTCGCCGTGCGGGACCTTCGCCTACTGCTCGAGAATAGCGGTAAGGGATTTGTTGTGTTGTGTGTGTTTCTTTGAGCTCCAGACTGACCAAGTTGATTGTATTGTAGCGGAGTGGGACCTCGCTCTCCAGCAGATCGTGCCATTCATCGACGGCGTAAAGTACGTCAAGCGCATCAGCCTCGAGGCCGACGTGGAGATCGCGATCGTTAAGAAATGCCTACGGCAGTTGTTGTACTACGGATGCATCACCATGATCGACATCTTCCTGCATTCCAACATCTATGCGACGACGCCCAAGATCTCGACCCTCGCCAACGACCCCAAGCTCCAGGCGGAGTGCGCGCTGTACGTGACCAAGTCAGGGAAGACGCCGCCTGCGTTCGCCAAGCTGTTCGCACTGTACTGCAGTATGCAACCAAGCCTCCGCATGAGTGACTTCAGTGTACTCTACGCTGAGTCGCTCGTGAATGTCGACGTACGCCGGTTCATCACGTTTGGCCTAATCCACTCATTCCTGCGCCGCGTGCATCGGTACCCGGTCCACATCGATCGTTCCGGGAACTCGCAGCAGATCCAGCAGCAACAGCAACAGCCTCAGGCACCGTCTCGAGGGTTCTCGCCATCAACGCTCGCACTGAACCCTCCAGCAAATGGCGGTTTGAACGGCCAGCAGACGTCAACCCACGGACAGAACAAGCGCGTGCTGGCTTCGCTCAAGGCGTCGCAACTGGAGAAAGACATCCTCAGCATGATGGACGGCGAGCACAACACGGACGAGATCTGCGCGACCCACATGTTGCGCTTCGCCGAGCTCGAGACCTTGATCTCGAAGAACCCAAACTGCTTTCTTGTCCACCAGTAGTAAAACTCGTAGCCAAACGACGAAGACGGAGCTGGCGTTGCCTCAGCAATATTTATAAAGTAACCCAACCCAACATACACTACCCGATGACGTCCAAAAAGATTTTACTCGAGCCAGAAGCCCGAGATTTCCATGTTGATAACGAGCGTCAGGTACTTTTCTAGCTCGTCAATCGAACTGTACAGTGGCAGATCGATACGGTTGAAGCACGTGTGGCCCTTGGGCATGAGACCCGTCGGCGGTGGCCCCTTCTGTACAACCTGGATCGTGAAGCGTCGAACACGGCCATCGGCACTCGTGAGCGCCTTGAAGCCCTGCACCGGCACACGACTCGTGCCCGTCGTGAACTGTAGCAGACGCGCCTTTTGCTCACTGTTGAAGTTTCCGAGCGTCTCCCAGAACCATTCCACCACACGCTGCTCAGCTGGCGTCGGCTTCTCGAGCTTGATCCATCGTACTTCACTGTATGTACGCCAGTCTCCGACGTTGATGTCGGGCACACCCGAGAGCAAGAGATCAAACTCCTGGTAGTCAAACACGGTGACAAGGAACTGCGGTACGATATCGTAGAAACCCTTGAGCAGCGCGTTGAGCTGCGGCGCGATACTGCCGAACATGTAGTGCTTAAGCAGCAGCTCGAGGTACTGCTTCTTGTTGGCGTCCGTGACGTCAATGTTCTTGCCGTTGGGCACGAGCTCGACCGTCTCCGACTTGCCTTCAGACGTGATGAGCTGCACCGTGAAGTCGATCGCGAGCAGCTCGGCGTGGTCGTTCTGCTTCATCCAGAGCGCGTTTTTGTAGAGCTCTTCGTCCAGGAACTCGAGGTCCGAGAACGAGATCGGCACCTCGAGGATGTGCTTGATGAGCGGCAGCGCGAGCGACATCTTCATGTTGTGGCCTTCGATCAAGGCCTTGCCCAGCAGGCGGCCGACGAACTCGTAGTACATCAAGTGGTCCTTGACCTTGGAGCCCGACGCCGGGTTGATCCAGTAGCCCATGTTCTCGCCCTTGGTCGCGATGAAGAGACCGAAGTCGTCGTTGAAGAGCGCGTCACTGAGGCACTCAAACCACTCACGGATGAGACCGCCGGCGTCGAGGCCCGGCTCGTTCTCAAAGTAGATGCGGAGGCGCTCCCAGAAGCGACTGGCCGGACACTTGAGCATCTGCTCGAGCGAATCGGCCACGAGGTGCTCGCGACGCACGACAAACTGGATGTGGCCTTCGTCGTAGCTGCGCCAGCGCTTCTGGACCTGGCCGAGGAACCACCGCGTCTTCTCGAGGAACGTGAGCGCGGCGATCTCTTCGAGGTCGTCGTCGCACTCAATCTTGCGGGCCGAGTCGGCGATCTCGAGCCCGTTCGCGGGCGCCCAGTCAAAGCCTCCTTCGCCATTGTCGTGGCGCACGTACCCGGTCGAGATGGCCGTGGCATTGTCTCGCCGCTCTTCTTCGATGGCGTCGAGCCCAATGTCGAGCTTCATGTGCGAGAGCTCATTGTACGGGTTCTCGAGCTGGTTGTGGAACATCGTGGGTCGCTCCTCGGCCTGCTCGAGGTTCTTGAGCGCAGTCGCGCGCAGCGGCTGGAAGAAGCGGCTCGCGCGCGACTGGTTCTCGAGCTCGGCGGCCGACTCGTCCTCGCCAAAGTCGCGCAGCGCGAGCGCGATGTGGGCCTGCGTGGCGCGCATCGAGTCGGTCATCGAGTCCTCGGACTCTCGCATCGCGTCGCTCTTGGGCGTCGCGAGCTCCTTGTAGTCGTGCTCGTCCTGGTCGATGCGCACCCAGTGGAGGCGTCCGTCGGCGCCCTTCTTGCGGCGCCAGAGGTGCCTCCGCATGGCGGCTTTCTGTCGCGACGTGAGGTTCATCTGCTTGAGTCGGCGCACGTGGAACGAGCGCACGCGCGACTGCTGCGTGAGAATGCTCGAGTTCTGGCGCAGGAGGTCGGCCTTGCGCAGGCCCGAGGCGCGCGCGATCGAGGGCGAGCGCGAGCCCACGACCTGCGGCGTGCCGCACATGACGCACGTGTCCTTGCTCGGGTGGTTGTCGTGGAAGCAGATCGAGCACGTCCACTCTTGCTCGCCGCGCTCGACGAACGAGTCGACGAGGTCTTGGCGCATCATGTTGTTGTTCTCATTGTCGCGCTGGAGAAAGCGCTCGATCTTGCGCGCGTAGCTCCAGTAGTAGTAGATGCTCGCCACGAGAATGAGCAGCGCGGCCACGAGGAAGACGTAGACGAGCGCCGCGACCGTCGGCGAGAGCTCCTTGCCGAAGATCGTCGTCATGGAGCGAGCGAGCGATAGTAACACTGCCGGCCGCACTCGCTCACCCCAAACTGGGCTGGAGGTCGGGATGTGGGAAGGGGGTCCGCGCGCCTGCACAAGGGCTCGGGGAAAGGAGCTGACTCTTGACAACTTGGGGCTTCTATTCGAACGAGGCGGACAGAGACCGGGCCTGCCCTAGCCCGTCGCGACACCCGAGGTCCGGTTTGGACCAATTGAGAGGGTTCTGGGTCTATTTTCGACCAATGGAAAGCGTGGGAATAGTGCATGTTTGTGCTCGTTGGGAGAAGAGGATGGGTTTCGTGTGTAGGGAGCGATTCAAGAACTCGACTCGAATCGCCCCGAGCGGGTCGATTGGGTGGTGGCGTGCGGTCCAGAGAGGGAAGAACCCAGCGTGAGAAACTCCGTTTAGAGATCCATTGCGAGACTCGCGCGGAACGCTTCAAGATCGCGAGTGCGGCAGCGGAGAGGCGCCGAGTTTTGTTTAATTTTTTTTTTTCTTTATCAGGGTGTCGTCAGTGTCTATGCCGCGACTGTCGTTGGTCGGAGAGCTTCGTCTGCGACAGACGAAGCGTCCAATGGCTCGATCCAAAAGTGCATTGGTCACGGCGGGAGGTCCACCCGACCAGCAGGACGATGGGAAACTGGACTGAAGCTTCTGCCCACAACACCCAAAACAAGATCCAAGAAAAAAATAGAGATTCCACTAAAACCCACAAACGCGTATCGTTGTGTTGTTTCGTGTCCCACCCAAAAAACTCTCCCGCGCCGAAAATCTGTTTTACAACCCAAACGCGATTGGAGCAGTTACAGATCTCATCACGATGTGCTAGAGCCAGGCCAAATTCCTGGTGACGCCCGTTCTGTTTACTCTGCCACATGGGCTCGATTAGGGTTTTGGTCTCTTCCGCCGCCATCCCCTTCCATAAATTGATCCACCATCAATTCCCAACATTCCACGTGGTCCACACGGATGTAGCTCCTCGCCACGATTGACAGACAGCAACGGAACCCCGATCTTGGCTCTCGATGGCGCTCCAGCGCGTGCAGTCCACGGCCCGGCGGTGGCAGCAGCTCACGCGCTACTACGTCAACAAGTGGCACTACGACGGATCCAAGTGGGCCGCGCGCGTCTGGCACGGCACGGGCTCGGCGACGCCCAACGCCGTCGCCTCGGTGCCGTTCATGATCACGCGCTCGATGCGCGCGCAGCTCGAGCAGCGCGGCTTCCCGGCCCACGAGATCTCGGCGATGCTGCCTAAAGTGGCGCACGCGCTGCTTCAAGACCAGGTCTCGTACGCGCAGTTCCAGCAACAGCGCGCGTCGTACGAGCACAGCGGCGAGCAAGACAAGTCGGCGGCCAACGACGAGATCCACGAGATCGTCGCGACCATCCAGGCGCGCGAGCAGAGCGAGGCCACGAGCGCCAACAACCAGATCACGATCGTGCCTGAGAAGACAGAAGAGGACGCGAAAGAGCACCAACGGGTATGAGACAAACAAAAATGAAATGCTGAATTTTGTTTTTGCTTGAGAAGCTCTTCACTGCTCCAAACCCTGTCACGCTCACGTTCCAGCGCTTTCTCCCATGGACGTGTCCGCGTTGCACGCTGCACAACGAGCCAGAGACGGAAGCCTGTGCAGCCTGCGGACACAAGGCGTATTTGGTGCGTCGAACACCAACCAAGACCTAGCACAGCTTTGGACCTACCTCGTTGTTATGTTTTCTATGCCATTCGTATTCACAATGAAAGATTCACGTGTTCCACTACATGGATTCAAACATTCGGAGGTGATGGTATTCCCGGCTAGGATCGCAACTATTCGGCTGCGTCCACATCTCGCGCATTCTTCATTCAGGTAAAGACTGTTCGTACTACATCTTATATCGACTGACTCGTGTTTGACTGAATAGTTGTGTTCCGTGTCGGTTGTCGGTTGCCTTCAAGAAAGCGATGGGAAAGTGCCACGCCCCAGACCTCACACGCCCCCCTTCTCCAACGGCTCCACAACTCCACAAGCAAGGCCATTGCTGCCCGAGGTGCTGAGCTCGCCTGCAAGGTAATAAGAACGATGCCCCAGCTCTCTGAGCATGAGGCGCTCGCCATTCTCCGTGACTACTGCGGGGTGTTGTACAAGCGACTCGTGTTCCAAGCAGCACGCGACGACCCACCGCTGCTCAAGCAAGAGTGGATGTCGCTAATGTGCGAGGGCTTGACGGACACCGACTTGACCAATGGACTCGGGTATGAGCTGCGAGTGGCGATCGACGTCGTGAATATGTTGTGTGGATGCCGAGGCTTCGCCCCCGATCGCAATCACCGGTTTTGGCGGAACGCCGTCGCTGATCTCTGGATTGCATATGGGACAGACTTCGAGAATATGCCTGCACGCGGGTGGTGGGTTAGTCGATTGTTTGAGCCTCCGGCCCATTTGATGCTGCAGTTTGACAAGCTCGCGTTCTCGTGCTTCTCGGTCGCCTTTGAGCAGTGGGCGACGAGTGATTTGGTGGGTGGGATGAGTGAGTTGTGGCGCCAGGTAACGTGGACGGATGCGACTAGCAATTGTCCGCGATGGATATTAGAGCGAAGAGAGGCTGCTACTCGAACATTGCAGAAATATACGTCGGCTCCAGTTCGAGTACTCCAACTCGAGTTGTGTGTGCCGATGACTGTCCGGAATCTCCAGGGGAGTATATGCAATGGTACGATCACTCTCGAGCAGCATGACTGGGTCAAGTTGAGCTTAGTGCTGCCTCAACTGTCCAAATCAAACGTGAACGGATCGCCGGGCGTTGCGACAGTTGGTGGTTTGCAGCTTCCGACGAATCACGAGCTATCAATCGCGCTCAACCCTCGACACCAGCACGCTTTTATTTTGCACTCAAACAACCTTCGTGGTGTGCGCTCTTTGTTGTGTAGCAGTTTCGTGCGGTGTCTCACGTTGGACGCCTTCTTGTATCCGGAGTCGGATCGTATCGACCAAGTTATCGGGTTTGGAGAGCTACTGTATAGCTTGCTAGTCGAACAAAAGTCTCTGGTGAAGTTGAGACTTGGTCGGCACCTCACTCTCGAGTCAATCGCGACTGTGTGTTCTTTACTACCGATATCACCCAGTCTCGAAACCTTGCTCATGTACGGCAACTCTTATCACCCTAATGTGCCGTTCCATCAGTGGGCGTGGCTTGCATACGGCCTCTTGCATCCTCTGCGAGCGACAATGCCTTCACACCGTGCTGCAAACTTCACGTTGTCGGTTGAGCGCGTTACATTCAGAAACATGGATGACTTGAAGCATCTTCGTGACGCGCGTGGTACCATTCATCCTCTTCAGGAGATGGTCGAAGAGATGGTAGCGTCAGCGTTGATGCCAGATATTTTGTGTGCGTCTATGTGCACTTGGTTCAAGCCTGGGTCCGGTACGGCCGTGGTAGGTCCTGCTACAAGCGTGTTTCTCGATCCTCGCCGCCGGAATCGACCCGTATGGACTTCATCCCAAACGACGGAGCTCGAGGCGGTGGTAGTTGTCTCGATTTTGGCTGTGGTGGGTGTTGTGGTCAGAGGGTTTGGTTTGTGCTGGGTCTTGATTGACGAGGCAACCATACGAGATACCGTGAGATACGGCAAGGACGTTTCGAAGTCGGAGCCGGAAAGATTGGTTCGCTTTGGTTTGAGGGAGCTTCTTATTGGCCCGGCAGGCACATGGGAAGATATAGCTAGATTGACTGCGTGCTTGGATGGAAAATGGCTTCGGTCGTTATCACTAACTGGGACAGCGTATGGTGATGAGCACGGAGCGTGGCTGAGACTTCCAAACCTTGAGTTCTTGTTGAAGTGCTGTCCGAACTTGGAGACGCTCAACTTGGAAAGTTGTTATGTGCGAACCCTGAAACACCTGGTCGACGCATACGAGTCGTCGTCGCAGCCATGTCGAGTCTCGACGCTGAGTGTGACGGGTGTCTATTATCGCAGCTATAACACAAAGAAAGACTTCGCACCACTGCTGGAGATGCTAGCCGATCCGATGCATCCTGGCTCGCGGGTGGTCCGCCATCTGAGGTTGACTGGATTTGGATCACACGACGAACCAGGAGCCTTCGAGACCCTAGATATCGCAAAGATGCTGGCGTCGAACTTGGCCTTAGAGACAGTTTTCGTTCAAACTGACGACAATTTGCACGAAATCCAGCCACTCGAGAAGTGGCGCGACTCTACAAGACGGTTGTTGTCCCCCTTTCAAGACCAGGTTCTCAACGACGCGAGAAGTGCTTGGCTGGGAATGTTGAGCGTTGTGCGTTACTGTGCGTCCTTCGTGGATCGCAATCCGGACCCTTCCACGGTCCAGCGGCTAAAGCTTCGATCGCGCGCTCGACTTCGCCGACACCTCGTGCTGAGCGCTCTTGATGAAGTGTTATTGCGGATGATCCTGTCGTTCATCGGTCCGCACCGAGTCCGCACAATCTGCTGGTCATGCGACTTGCATGCCTCAAGCTTCCCGGAGTTGACTAATCCTTTTTGCCATTTTCAGTGGTGACATTGCGACCCGTATCTTAAGAGAACTCTGCCTTCTATGAAGTTGGAGACAAACATGTGAGGGTGAGGGTGGGAGAGAAAGCTTCAGTCGACCGTTTATTGGAGACAATCAGACGGAATATCGGTAAGGTGATCTACTCGATTTACTTGGAGTTTGGTGTTTCCACCAGAAAGCGCAGAATATATTGTGAAGCGTCGGTCGCTGACTACTGAATTTCTCCGCAGCAAAGCCGAGCGATGATGCCGAAGATATGTTCTAGCGACCCATTACCATAGTTGGCGTCACGACGAGCGCGGTTATTATTGTTGACGGCAAGCGGGATCACATCGCTGACAACAACACGGTTAGACTCCACGCGGACAAAGATCCACTCTCGTAGATTTGTCACAATCCCAAGGACAAAGTCGAGTTGGCTGCGCTCGCCGAGTAATGCCGCTGCAATCAGGCATTCTGCAAGGCCTGGTGTCAGACTTCCAAGCTTGACCTCCATCACGAGAAATGGTGCGTAATCGGTCCGTTGGTCGACTTGACGGAGCAAAAGTGTGTCAGCTTGACCAGAACTGGATCCCAAGTGGTTGGAAAACTCAGCATCAAGTGTGAGCAGGCTGGTTGCACCAGGTATTGTCACTGCGCTGGAAATTGGAGCGACATGCAGCACGCGCTCAATGGGGGCCCCGTGCCTTTCCATCTCCCGTGTAAGAGCGAGGAGACCGACGCGTGCAATCGAAGCTGTAACAGCCTCGTGTCGAGTGATTGTCTCGTTATAGTACGCGAGGATCGGCTCGAAAGCATCACATCCAGTGTCAACGGCCTGCCTTGCCATCGGATCGGTAGGTCTTGCTACTGCGAGCTGGAGCTGGTTGAAGCCATGCCTTGCAGCCGTGACAGTCTGTCCGTTTGGTGACCTTGCTGTCCCGGTTACCACGCGATGGATTCTCTCAAGCCTGATTCTCGACGCGACGTAGTGCTGATCGTTGAACCGATTCAACAGAGTCTAGCGCAGTGTCAAAGGGGGGCGAACCGCGCGAGGGAGACGATCTGCGTATGGATTAATGGCACGGGCTCGCTGAATACGCTGAGCACTCCGCTGTCGGTCGCTCCGCATCGCGAGACCAACCTCTTGTGGCGTAGAATGAAGAATTCGTGGGCTTTTGGCTCGATTGATGCCAAGAGACTTGGACTGGACTGGCTGGACTGGATTTACGTTTGGCGAGAGACTTGCCGTTGTGTACCCATGTCACTACATGATGGGTGCTTCATTTAGTGACTCGAACTTGAAGTTCCAGCTGAAAAAATACATGGGGATCCTTCAGGAGACGAGGAACCTTTGCTCGATGGTGATGAGGCGCTCTTTGGTCATATCCTTGCATGCGGAGGCCCTTGCCCGTGGAAGATCAACAAAAAGAACGGCGCCATGCTCCACATCCGCGTAGTCGACGCCGACGGCGATGTGATCAAAGCTATTCGATGAATATATTTCGACTCTGAAGTCATTCAATTACGCAAATGGGGAAAGCAAAAGCCAAACATCAGTTGCACCGTTTGATGGACTAAAATGCGAGTAGGGAGAACGAGTCAAAGCAATTGGAAACATGGTGGGGCTGGTGTACGCGGTTGGTCGGGGAGAAGGGAAACGCGCTACAAGTTACAATTGATGCGTGCGAATCTGTGGGAGATTTGAAGGACGCGATTGCTGAGAAGCAGAAGTGCGAATTCGCTGCGAGCAAGCTGCAGCTCTTCCTCGCCAGGAACGGCGACGGTACGTGGCTCGAATCAAGTTCAGAGGATGTGAAGAAGCTCAAGAAAGGGAAAAAAAAAGTGCTCTAATCGAAGCACTGACACACGAAGACAAGGAGAGTTTGGCCTTGAGGAGGCTCTCGAGGGGATGCCAGAACCGGAAACCAAGCAGATCCACGTGTTGGTGGTGGTCCCACCACAATTGATTGCTTCTACTGTAGTGACTGCTAGTTTTAAGAAAAGAAAACTCGCTGAAGTTAGTGATGGAGATCCAACAATGCAAAACGTTGCTTACTACATCAAGAACTTACCAGATGAGATCGACCGCCAGTTCCCTTGTTTCTTGGTGGATATCTGTGGCCCACTCCTGAGCGTGTTTAAGATCGTGAACACGGGCAGTGTGATTCAGCTGCGACTGCAACTGTATTCTTGCAAAAGAGAATATATTTCCAATTGGCTTGGCGTGCTCGTTGACGCAGTAGTGATGGCTTAGTTGAACGCATCCGAGTGGATGTCCACAATCAGAATTTTGTGTACGAACCCCAAAGAACACGCGTAATCTGAGCGCTGGTGTTGTGGAGGAGAAGAAATTCGTGCTTGGGTGTGTTAAGGATTCGTTTCTCGTGTCCAATTTTGGCAATAACACCGAGCGCTGTGACAATCCACTTTCTCGAGGCTGGGCAGAGAGTCGATACTGAAGCAGACGCGGAGAGAAGCAAGAGGGGCTATGTGGATGGGTGGTGGTGATCGTGGAGCGAATGCCAAAACTCAGTTCGTGGGTGTCACGGGAAAAGGATCGGCTGAAAAACTTGACGATGCTATTGGAGAAAGCACAACACGTACCGGAGACTGTGGGCGCGAAACCTTCACACGCACACACAGTGTTCAGGATATCGATAGCCATTCGCAGCTCGTACCCAAATCCGTTCGCTGAGTCGGTGTCCGCCACGCCCACACACACTAGCGACTTCCACTTTTGCTTGAGCTGTGGTCATTGTCGTGGGATGAGTCAAGCACAAGCCACCTGCGCAGCACGCCGCAGTGGTCAGGAAGGATAGCTAGCGCCTCGTTTTCGGAAAGCAGTGTCGACATCGTGACGTGAGTTTGAAGAAATGATGAAGCCATAGACTCTGAGGAGTATGGTACGTGGCGGTTCTGCAGCAACTGGGACTGTAGACCCGTCATTCGCTCACCTTAGTTACCCAGTGACGAGTTGTGTCTTGTTGGTTTTTTCGATTTCAACGGTCTTACTCAAGTTCGCGATGAATACATCAGCGCGAGGACGGCGGGTCTGCAGATCAAAGAGTGTCAGGCATTCTTCAACGTAAAACGCCCACTTGAAACGCTACCTGGACGAAGAAAGCGTGGGCTTGAAACGGGAGTTTCCGCAGCGATCGTCCACTAAACCCCTCAGCTGCTTCCGCAACCCGGAAGAGGCTTGTTGATAAGTCGTATCCGGTATCTTCGATATCATCCATTTCATCTGCTGCTCGCTTTTTGGAGGCTCGCTTCGCGTCAAGCTCAAGATACGGCAGGAGTGTCGTGGAGGAAGGAGCCACTACCAAGCCAACTCGGCAGAGCTCGTCGACACAGCTGCGAAGGATCTCGTACCGCGCGTGAGTTGTTGGTAGTCCGATGTATCTGGAGAAAACAGTACTTAATCTCTAGCCGATGTACGGTAGCCTCTGGTGAAAGAACCAACTGTTTGATATCCGCACGGTCGACGAAAGCAACATCGATAGCTTCCGTAATGTTCGATGTAGTGAGCACGAGCACATTCGGGAAATTCTTAAGCGAGTCGAGTTGTGTCAGGAGTGCGTTTACTACTCTGATGGCGTCGGATGGTTCAGATCCACTCAGCGCTGCTTTCCGGGCGGCGGTGAGAGACTCGACTTCATCTGCAATAAAATAGATAGCCTGTGAATGCCGCACCATTGCGACAGGTTTTGAGCGATCTCACCGATCAGGACACACACAAGAGCCTCTGGGTCTTCTACGAGCTCTTGGATCTGACGAAAGAGCTTCATCACGAGCTTACCACTCTCAGAAAACCACTAACAGGAGATGAGCCACTCAGTAACACGCGTCCTGGACGCGGATGATGACTCTTCTCACCTTGCTGAAAAGGCTGTGGGCGTTGATCTCAAGAAGGTGGCCACTAGTGTACCTGTAGACAACGTGTGAACCCTCTACGTCTGGGCATCGCAACAATTTTGCCAACGAACCGATGGGAGAGCCGAATACTCAGTTTCTGGGCGAGTGCCTTGCATAGACTAGTCTTTCCTGTCCCAGGGGGCCCATGGAGTAGCACGACGCTGTTCGTGGATACACTTTAGCCCCTCCTTCAACATTATTCCTATAATCGATCGTGTTCCCACCGATTCCACGAGATAATGTGTGGATTGACCTTGGCGTCCGAGAAGAGCATCGCAGTCGTGGCGTAGTCCAGCACGTTGCGCTTGACCGCTGAGTCGTAGATCAGCGACTCCCAGAGTCCATCGAGGCTTTGCGACGGCAGCACGAGCTGTTGGCACGTCGAGACGTTCTCATCGTCCTCGGCGGTCTCCTCGGCCGGCGGTTCGTCACTGAGCTTGAAGACATTTACCATCAGCTCGGCCTCAACACGAGCCACGGTCGACGAGGGCCCCGTCTGCTCTTCACTGTCATCTACCAGGATGAAACCATCAGTAACCCCGCGAGCACCGAGCAAAGCAACGAGAGAGAGAGAGACAGCGCACCAATCTCGGTGACGGCGATCCGCTCGACGTGCTGCGTCAAGAACGGCGATTCCACGAACGCCAAGGGGCCTACGAAGCGCGTGAGCGGGGTCAGAGCAAGAGACAGGCTCATGAAACTTCTGTTGCAAAGCGCACCTGGCGAAAACGCGCTGCATTGCTGCAGGAGAAACTGCGTCGCGGCCTCTCGCACGTCGTCGTAGGCTGCGACGCTCGCGGCGAATAACGCCACTTCCACTGCACGCACACGCACGAGCGACACCTCCAAATGATCAGCGACGTCTCATCTACACGGACAGCAGCGCCGCACGAACCGTAGACGCGTCGCTTGCACGCAGTGGGCGCCGCATCGTCGGCTCTCGGCGCCACCACCCCTGTTTCCATTTCGCCAAGTTGCAGTGGCGGGAAAAACCCAAATGTATTCACATAAGGTAGTACCTCTACAATAGCATAAATACATAGCGCGTAACGGAGGGATCTTGTTTGGGGAGGCTGCACTTTCTCGCCAGCAAATGGGTCCGAAGCAATGCAACGCAAGACCACGAGCCCATACGCAGCACAAAACAAGGCTCATTGAGTGAGCGAGAGAGAGAGATCGCTGTATCATCAGACGGGCCACGGGGGCTGCATGCTTTCCACGCAACTCGCGAGTGTATTTTTGGTTATTTGAGATCAATTGTGTCAAGGAACTAGTACGACAAAGACAACATGCTAGCGGAGACCGAGGCGGACACGACATCCTCTGATCGCCATGGTGCCCACGTGGGCCACAGTCTCCACTGGCCACAGAACCATGAGCTCGCGCAGCTGAGCATCCCCGATTTGCTCAGTGTCGTGGCTCGCAATGCGCTGGCGGTGATCCCCGCGGAGCGCTGCGTCATCTTCATGTACGACAAGAGCACGAACCTGCTGAGTTCTCAAGTGTCACTCGGTGTTGGCGAATTGGCGGATGAGTCAAAGGGCGATATCGACGACGAGCTGAGCTTCCCGCCGGTGATGGGCATGGTCAGCGCCTGCTTTCTCCAGCGGAGATGTCTGCGAATGCAAGAGCCACATCTGGTACGTGTTGACGTTGAAGCGGAGAGACTGGGTCATGACACGACTTGGATCTCAGCACAAGGCGTTCCACCGCGACTACGACGTCCCCAAAGACATAAAGATGGACTCGATGATCGCGGCGCCAGTCACGCTCCACCACCGCACAGTCGGCGTGATTCAGCTGATCAACCGCGTGGATCCGGATGGACCATTGCGTTAAATTCATAAAAGGCAGAGTTCTCTTTTAAGAGAACTCTGCCGATCCAAGGGCAAGGAATGCCGTTAACGCTGCATGTCGTGCTTTCGAGACGATCCTCGCGTACTATAACGAGACAATCACTCGACACGAGGCTGCTACAGCTTCGATTGCACGTGTAGGTCTCCTCGCTCTTACACGGGAGATGCAAAGGCGCGGGGCCCCCATTGAGCGCGTGCTGCATGTCGCTCCAATTTCGATCGCAGTGACAATACCTGGTGCAACCAGCATGCTCACACTCGATGCTGAGTTTTCCAACCACTTAGGACCCATTTCTGGTCGAGCTGACACACTGCTGCTCCGTCAAGTCGACCAACGGGCCTATTATGCACCATTTCTCGTGATGGAGGTCAAGCTTGGAAGTCTGACACCAGGCCTTGCAGAATGCCTGATTGCAGCGGCATTACTCGGCGAGCGCAGCCAACTCGACTTTGTCCTTGGGATTGTGACAAATCTACGCGAGTGGATCTTTGTCCGCGTGGAGCCTAACCGTGTTGCTGTCAGCGATGTGATCCCGCTTGCCGTCAACAATAATAACCGCGCTCGTCGTGACGCCAACTATGGTAATGGGTCGCTAGAACATATCTTCGGCATCATCGCTCGGCTTTGCTGCGGAGAAATTCAGTAGTCAGCGACCGACGCTTCACAATATATTCTGCGCTTTCTGGTGGAAACACCAAACTCCAAGTAAATCGAGTAGATCACCTTACCGATATTCCGTCTGATTGTCTCCAATAAACGGTCGACTGAAGCTTTCTCTCCCACCCTCACCCTCACATGTTTGTCTCCAACTTCATAGAAGGCAGAGTTCTCTTAAGATACGGGTCGCAATGTCACCACTGAAAATGGCAAAAAGGATTAGTCAACTCCGGGAAGCTTGAGGCATGCAAGTCGCATGACCAGCAGATTGTGCGGACTCGGTGCGGACCGATGAACGACAGGATCATCCGCAATAACACTTCATCAAGAGCGCTCAGCACGAGGTGTCGGCGAAGTCGAGCGCGCGATCGAAGCTTTAGCCGCTGGACCGTGGAAGGGTCCGGATTGCGATCCACGAAGGACGCACAGTAACGCACAACGCTCAACATTCCCAGCCAAGCACTTCTCGCGTCGTTGAGAACCTGGTCTTGAAAGGGGGACAACAACCGTCTTGAAGACTCGCGCCACTTCTCGAGTGGCTGGATTTCGTGCAAATAGTCATCGGCTCGAATGAAAACTGTCTCTAAGACCAAGTTCGACGCCAGCATCTTTGCGATATCTAGGGTCTCGAAGGCTCCTGGTTCATGGTACGATGCAAATCCAATCAACCTCAGATGGCGGACCACCCGCGAGCCAGGATGCGTCGGATCGGATAGCATCTCCAGCAATGGTGCGAAGTCTTTCTTCGTATTACCTCTGCGATAGCAGACACCCGTCACACTCAGCATCGAGACTCGACATGGCTGCGACGGCGACTCGTATGCGTCGACCAGGTGTTTCAGGGTTCGCACATAACAACTTTCCAAGTTGAGCGTCTCCAAGTTCGGACAGCACTTCAACAAGAACTCAAGGTTTGGAAGTCTCAGCCACGCTCCGTGCTCATCACCATACGCTGTCCCAGTTAGTGATAACGACCGAAGCCATTTTCCATCCAAGCACGCAGTCAATCTAGCTATATCTTCCCATGTGCCTGCCGGGCCAATAAGAAGCTCCCTCAAACCAAAGCGAACCAATCTTTCCGGCTCCGACTTCGAAACGTCCTTGCCGTATCTCACGGTATCTCGTATGGTTGCCTCGTCAATCAAGACCCAGCACAAACCAAACCCTCTGACCACAACACCCACCACAGCCAAAATCGAGACAACTACCACCGCCTCGAGCTCCGTCGTTTGGGATGAAGTCCATACGGGTCGATTCCGGCGGCGAGGATCGAGAAACACGCTTGTAGCAGGACCTACCACGGCCGTACCGGACCCAGGCTTGAACCAAGTGCACATAGACGCACACAAAATATCTGGCATCAACGCTGACGCTACCATCTCTTCGACCATCTCCTGAAGAGGATGAATGGTACCACGCGCGTCACGAAGATGCTTCAAGTCATCCATGTTTCTGAATGTAACGCGCTCAACCGACAACGTGAAGTTTGCAGCACGGTGTGAAGGCATTGTCGCTCGCAGAGGATGCAAGAGGCCGTATGCAAGCCACGCCCACTGATGGAACGGCACATTAGGGTGATAAGAGTTGCCGTACATGAGCAAGGTTTCGAGACTGGGTGATATCGGTAGTAAAGAACACACAGTCGCGATTGACTCGAGAGTGAGGTGCCGACCAAGTCTCAACTTCACCAGAGACTTTTGTTCGACTAGCAAGCTATACAGTAGCTCTCCAAACCCGATAACTTGGTCGATACGATCCGACTCCGGATACAAGAAGGCGTCCAACGTGAGACACCGCACGAAACTGCTACACAACAAAGAGCGCACACCACGAAGGTTGTTTGAGTGCAAAATAAAAGCGTGCTGGTGTCGAGGGTTGAGCGCGATTGATAGCTCGTGATTCGTCGGAAGCTGCAAACCACCAACTGTCGCAACGCCCGGCGATCCGTTCACGTTTGATTTGGACAGTTGAGGCAGCACTAAGCTCAACTTGACCCAGTCATGCTGCTCGAGAGTGATCGCACCATTGCATATACTCCCCTGGAGATTCCGGACAGTCATCGGCACACACAACTCGAGTTGGAGTACTCGAACTGGAGCCGACGTATATTTCTGCAATGTTCGAGTAGCAGCCTCTCTTCGCTCTAATATCCATCGCGGACAATTGCTAGTCGCATCCGTCCACGTTACCTGGCGCCACAACTCACTCATCCCACCCACCAAATCACTCGTCGCCCACTGCTCAAAGGCGACCGAGAAGCACGAGAACGCGAGCTTGTCAAACTGCAGCATCAAATGGGCCGGAGGCTCAAACAATCGACTAACCCACCACCCGCGTGCAGGCATATTCTCGAAGTCTGTCCCATATGCAATCCAGAGATCAGCGACGGCGTTCCGCCAAAACCGGTGATTGCGATCGGGGGCGAAGCCTCGGCATCCACACAACATATTCACGACGTCGATCGCCACTCGCAGCTCATACCCGAGTCCATTGGTCAAGTCGGTGTCCGTCAAGCCCTCGCACATTAGCGACATCCACTCTTGCTTGAGCAGCGGTGGGTCGTCGCGTGCTGCTTGGAACACGAGTCGCTTGTACAACACCCCGCAGTAGTCACGGAGAATGGCGAGCGCCTCATGCTCAGAGAGCTGGGGCATCGTTCTTATTACCTTGCAGGCGAGCTCAGCACCTCGGGCAGCAATGGCCTTGCTTGTGGAGTTGTGGAGCCGTTGGAGAAGAGGGGCGTGTGAGGTCTGGGACGTGGCACTTTCCCATCGCTTTCTTGAAGGCAACCGACAACCGACACGGAACACAACTATTCAGTCAAACACGAGTCAGTCGATATAAGATGTAGTACGAACAGTCTTTACCTGAATGAAGAATGCGCGAGATGTGGACGCAGCCGAATAGTTGCGATCCTAGCCGGGAATACCATCACCTCCGAATATTTGAATCCATGTAGTGGAACACGTGAATCTTTCATTGTGAATACGAATGGCATAGAAAACATAACAGCGAGGTAGGCCCAAAGCCGTGTTAGGCCTTGGTTGGTGTTCGACGCACCAAATATGCCTTGTGTCCACAAGCTGCACAAGCTTCCGTCTCTGGCTCGTTGTGTAGCGTGCAACGCGGACACGTCCATGGGAGAAAGCGCTGGAACGTGAGTGTGACAGGGTTTGGAGCTGTGAAGACCTTCTCAAGCACGTCGTACAGCGATTCCTTGGTGAACAACCCCCCATTGATCCCTAGCAATCGGTCTCCTAGCTTGATCGAGTCACTGGCTTCCGCGGTCAGCTTCTCACCAGCGCCGTTGGTCTCGAAACCCGACACAAGGAAGCTGCGGTCTCCTGTTTCAGCATTGTTGAACTCTTCTAGAACCAGTCCTAGACCTCCATCGGAGGCTGACAACTTGACGTCAAATACTTGCGATGGCAACAGCACTTCGGCCCCGTCTCCGCTTGTCTGTTGATCAGTCGTCGTTAGTCTAGAGACGGCGGCAGTGAGCTGGCTTAGAAATCCGTTCGCGGTCTTGCCTTGAGGCTCCGCCTCGCTCACTGTCGGAAGCGATCGAGGAGCGGCAGGCTCTACGAAGTTGTCTTCGAAAATCCTGTCACGATCGATCTCCTCTGCGTCCTCGCTCGGACGATGCACAGAATATTCACGCCTTCGCACCGCTCGCGGAAGCGATACCGACATGCGCATATCGTTGCTACCTTGAGAGACCGGTTTCACCTCGCGAGATAGGATACCGTTGAGTCTAGAGAGCGTATCCTGAGCAGATCGGTGCATCATCGAGAGATGGTGGTCCTCGTCGTGCCATTTCTGGCTTCCGTTCCTTGACGATGGAAAGAAACTTGATGCCGGCGCTGTGTTGATAGGACTCACGGGAAGTTGGACTCGGGTCGTTTGAGGAGGCGGAGACGTCGTTGGCGACGTTGTGCCGCCGGGCGACGATGAGGAGGCGTTCACTGCAGTGCTCTTCTCTGTTGAAGGACTAGAGGTCGATGCGGTGTCGCTGTCTGTTGACTCCTCACTTGCTTCGGCCGATTCTTTCCACCACTGATGAATCTCGTTTGCTACTTCCTCCAGCTTCTCTTTCTCAATGCCTTTGCGTTCGTAAAAAATCAAAGTTGGCTGGTACACGCCTCGTTCGACCCGCGATCGCACTTCCTCCCACGTGCCAATCGGCTTGACACGCGTGTCGTCAAAGAGGAACCAACGCTCCATCGAAACACCGTTCTCCACCGTTCGGCTCTTGAAGAAGCCGACATAGTGGCGTCCGTAGTAGCAGACCATGCCTCGGAACACGTATTCGGACGAGCCGTGTGACGACTGGTCCACCCGGAACACTTTGGCGAGATCAAGTGTCTGCTGGTCCTCGGAGCCCTTCTTGGACCGCGCATTTTGGTTCGAGAGTAGCTCGAGCCAGGCCTTGACATCGGCCTTGCCCACGTTATCGCTCGCCCAGATAATGCTGGTCGCGAAAACCATGGGCAGCTTCAAAATCCACCGATTGAGCTGCATCTTGCCGGTCTTGCACGCGTCACACGAAGGCGAATACTCGGGCGCCACGCATCCTCCTTGCGCTTCCAGTCTCAGCACATCCTCGAGCGACTTTCCCTTGGCAAACTGGAGCAGCTCTTGAGCGTACACGCGGTAGAGAAAGTCCGTATTCATGAGCGGCTCGTTGGTCTCGCCGCACTGCCTGCAGCTCTTGAGTTCCATGAGGTTCATCTGGAAAAGCAAGTGCGCGAGGCACTGCGGCTCGCACACGATCGCCGACGCGTCTTCCACCGTCGACTGCGAGAGCTCGTCCTTGGACAGAAACTGCTGCCCGCGACGCAGCGTGAGCATGCGGTTGAACGTGTCCCAGTGGAGAGCGTCGAGAATGGCCTCGAGCGTCTCGGTCGCGTCGTTCATCGCGCCGACCTGGAACGTGTCGCCGAGCGCGAGGCGCACGCGGTCGACGTCCAGCACGGGCTCCTCGGCGAACTGGTACATGATGAAGATCTGCTCGAGCTCGCAGAGCAGACACGAGCCGCGCGCGGCGCTCGCCTCGGCGGCCTTGGTGGGCTTGCCGCCAAAGCGGTGGTGGAGCGCGTGGTCGCCCGTCGAGATGAGCACGCGGCACGCGCGCAGGTGCCAGAGCGACTGGATGATGACGTTCAGGAAGCAGTTGTTCTCGCCCAGCTCGTTGCTGAGGCCCTTGCGGCGGCTCATAATGCGCGACTGGCCGAGCCAGGCGGACGCCGACATCATGGCGGGCGTTTGGAGCGACCCGGGCACGGGGGAACGCGGGGGGCGGCGCGATCGAAAGCTCTTGGAACGGCGCTGCACGCTGGCGCTGGTCGCGCGGTCGAGGACGCCGTCGGGGGCGCGTAGAGAGGCGCGCCGCTTGGGGTTCCTCCCGGTTCTCTCCAAGGTTTGCTTGAAGCCAGGGTCAATGTTCTCAAGGAAGAGGGCTTGGGTGTCCTCAGATTCTCTTTGGCAACTCAGATCGGGTTTCTCAGATTCCAAATCGGGTTTAGAAGGAGCGCACGGGGGGAAGGTTTTAAGAGAGGCTGTGCGTGCTTCTCGCTAAGTAAACACTGAGTGGTTGTTGGCGAGTCTCATAAAGTGAACCACGAGCAGCTCCGAGAGAAAGAAAGGAAGGGCGTCATGGGCCAGAAGGGCACGGGCCGCCGGCTCTCGGACCAGGAGCGCATGGAGATCATCGCCAAGCTCGAGGGCGACAAGCCGCGAGCCAGCGCCGCCGAGTGCGCGCGCCAGTACGGCGTCAGCTCGGCCGCGATCACTAAGCTCATGAAGATGAAGGACAAGATCAAACAGGACGGACATGAACAGCTCTGGTTTGACTTTAGTGACCTCTCTGGTCGCTATCGATTCCAGGTAGCTGATGTATGTGCAGTATCAAGTGTGCGAACCTTAGGGTAGTAAAAATGAAGGCGTCTGGGTGAAATCTTCTGCGTTGGCGTCGAAGATTCGCTGGGTTCACCATTTCAACTTCAACTTGTATTGTAATGGTTGCAGTGAAGCATTCTTGGGTAGAATATTGTACCCATTGAACCTCAGACGGTCGTGCATGCGAAGTTTCGTGAACCCAGCGATTGAGTAATTCCTTGGGTTACCAACTTGAGAGACCAAATCGTCTCCCATTCTAATATTTCCAAGTTTCAACTCAAGCGAACCGCTCATCGTCACCCCAGACTTCACCCACTATGATCTACCGCCTGATCAACGGACTCGCAGCACTGATACTGCTCGCGACAACTGTGATCGCTTTCCCCGAATGCCCCCGCGAACTTCAGACCCTGCTCACCAGTGCTCACTGTAGTAATGCACTCGCTGGTCTCTCCCAGTCGCCTATGGCTGTGAGAATTGATGCGGCAGAAGACGCCTGTTCGTTGCTGCTCCACGCAACGCTTTCGGTGACATCATCTCTGCCGTGCACCACCAGTCTTAGAGCAAACCAGCCCGAGTTGTTACACGGCCGGAAGTCATTGCGTCGACTGTCAAGCGATGGCTACTTCAACGGCAAGCTCAAGTGCAAGTTCACGTCGCCGCAAAACGCGACTGAAATAGTCGCGAATGAGTTTGTTCTCCAGTGCGAGGAGATTCACCCCGACACCGGATTGCTGTGGCTGTGGATCGTAATCGGATGCCTCGCTCTACCCGCTGCAATCTGGCTTTTTTTCTACTTTTGGGGCAAGACTGCAGTGTGTTTGAAGAAACGTCGCGAACGAAAGGAAGCAACCCGCACTGCTCGTCTCCTCGAAAAGGAGATGGGTCCTAGTGCGGTAATTGACTCCTAGATGAATCCTCGACTTGGATCCTCGCGTTCGTGCAATCTACACAAAGTCTGCCCAAAGCTTGTAGTGAATAACAACACTTCCAGACACAGCGTGTCGCTCAAGTAAGCAAGATACAATAGGGCGAATATCACTACACGAATGTACCGTGAATATCTGATTGCACCTCTCACCGCATCCAAACGACGGTGGATTCAAAGCGCTATCCGGATTGAACCTATTGATCCATGGCTATCGTCACGAGGTCCGCAGTTTTTACTCTGGGTGAATCTCGGTGAAGCTCCTTTGTCGACGTTATGTGGCAGACCGTTTTCATGGTCAAACAACACTCGAACCATGCATGAGACGTGTATCTGTCAATTCAACTGTTATAGTCGGTGCTCGTACCCTCTGTTTGCTCTAGTCACTGTTAAGTCGTAGCGTGTGTCAATCGCTTCAGAAAAACGACTTTGTCCTCTCTATCAGCGTAGAAATCGGGAATCGTGGCGACAGTGGCGTACCCCCGCCTGTCGTAGAAACGGCGAGTCGCAGCGTACTCATCGGAGCCTGCTGTCTCGACGATAAGCAGGCGAGCATTGTGCTCACTCGCCAACATGCGTTCGACTTCTGCCATCAACTGCGTGCCAAGTCCACGCCCCTGTGCTGTCTTGTGGACTGCGATGAGCAGAAGATTCCACACACGGTCTGTGATCGTTTCGTACTTGACGTATGCGACGCCAATGGGATCGCTTGATTGATTCACATCAACCAATGCGAGCCAGATGGGCCTCGGCTCGCCGTTCTCATCTTGCTCGCTGGGTGGTGCGAGGTAGTCACTGAGCATCCCGGCCAAAAGCTCCGGTGGGAAGAGATCGGTCGTTGCAATGACTCGCTCAAGCGCTGGAATGTCGGCTTGCTGCACAGCACGAACTTGGATCGAGTTCTTCTCCATTTGTGATCGACGTGGCGGATTGGAGAATGAGAACGACAAGATCCATTCTGGTTGTGTTCCATACTCAGACCCGATCCGACCAGACAGAACATGCCAAGAACGATCCAAACGGAGACAACCCGATTTTGCCATCTGAAATACCCCCTCTATAGTGCTCACAAGTTGTTGAAAGGGTAAGTGTGATAGCAGTCAAACTTCAATATAGACTAGGCAGCCATGCTTACCTGCGATAATAAATGAAAATGTCTCCAAAAATTGCTCCCGCTCTTCATCCAGCGAGACACTGGCTATTCTTGCTACTTCCTCGACCCTCGACTAGGAACAAAGAGGAGTCTTATCTTGCACCGCGAACCAAGAAAGATATGCCTCGCCGTGTTTGGTTTGCGTCAAGACCACAGATTGGACAGGAAGTTGATCCTTTATCTTTCTGACGGTTCATTCCACGATCGAGGAATGCATTTCCGTGCATTTTGCCCCTTGAACAACCTTCGACGTCGACTCACCCATGTATGGGAGGCGACCCAAGTCGAGCTACAGGGGTATTACTCCCTCCAGAGGTTCGAGGAGCTCCTCGCGCACGCCAAAACGAGCTCTGCGACGAAGAACTGGGCCACAATCATGCTCGCACCGCTCCCCGCGCTGTTGGCTCTGTTGTTTATTGATACACTGCCGCTCAACCCACCAGAGGCAGGTTTCATGCATCAAACGTCAGCTTTATACATAAGAATATGGGCGACGGCGTTCACAGGCTCGATGATATTTACTCGCGGCATCCACCTCAGCACTCCAGCACTCCCTCTCTCCCCTGGACGACTTCTGATCATGGCCATGGTCCCAGCAACTGCTACAACTCTTGCATTTGCCGCGCTCGGTAAGTATTGGGTTTTCCCCACGCCTTTCGGGTTTCAACTTGCAGTCTTCCCGGGAATAATCATTGCGATGCTCATGTCTTGGTACTCGTGGAAAAGTGTCCTCACAAATGACTCAAAGGCGAAGGTCCGAGCTCGTTGCTACACACAAGCTCTCGCGGCCCAAGCAAACCTCTTCCCGGCGTACCTCGCCTACTCCACGGCATTCACCCTCGCTGGAGGAAAATATCAGCAAGTAGTAGCACTCTCTTTGCCCGTGTTGAAGGTGCTCTTCAAGAATCTCTTTCGCAAAGGCCTGTACTACGTCGAAGATCTCTCTCCAGTGGCAATTGCCTGCAGCATCGACGCTTTCCACGCCATGTTTGTGGCTACTACGATTCAACAAGGTGGAGGCCCGACTACAATCCTCTTTGTTGCAGTTGTTGACATTGTCCAACTACTCGTGTCCTACAACGAGATCTTTGCTTTAGTTCGTGATGTTAAGCGAATCGCAGACGACAACAACTTAGCAGCTGTAGACGGATTCTCGAGTGGAAGCAAACGATGCCGCGCGCCTTGTGATCATTCACGATTGATCCCAACACTTCAATTCAATCCCAGCATTGTTCATTTTTGCCTCTTTGTTATTGAGACCAACCCCCGGATCCGAGACCATCCTCGTGTTGCATTGCCCTGTTTCCTGCGAGAGCAAAAGGCAACACCCATCCAGCTTTCAGATGCGCGCGTTTCCCAGATCCTCCCCCAGGGGCAGCTCAACATCACAAGCAACCGAGGCAGAGAGGTTGTTACTCTGACAGACCCACTGACCGATGACGAGAGAGCACAACTCCAGATCATATCCAGCACTTTCAAATTGCCGCACATGATCGAGTTCTATGTCTTGATCGAATACATGGAGGTTGCTGTCGCGGCAATTTACAGTACGTCTGTTCCTGAAAGTGTTGATCAAAATGCAAAGACTAAATTACTTTTTCTGTATAACAAGCTCTGTACGTGATGGGAATGGCACATATGCCGAATCGAGTGTACTACAAGCAGTTCATTGCGCTCGACCGCGAAGAATTAGACATTACCATCGTGCAACTCGCACTGTACACCTCTTTCGAGGCGGTATCACTCGTCCTGTTCTGCATGACGACCAATCTCCATCTTCAGCACGTTTCATCACTTCAGCAACTGGTGTTTGTGGTCCAGAAAGAGTGGAAGATCGTTGTACCGACCTTAGCGCTGTGGGCGGTCTTGGTAGTCATGTCCAATTTTGGACACGTGGGTACGTACCCCTTGGATGCACTCCCACCGAAGAGATCACCCACCATTGGGCCATTATGTCGATTAGGAATGAATGGACTTCACCTTCCAGTTCGAGTGGGTGCGAGGTTCACATCATGATGGAATGTAGATAATTTCAGGGCTCGATGCACTATTCGAAAGGCAATGAACAAGTTTCGAGTGAACAGCTTGAAGTTTAAAACGCAACAGGCTCTCGCATGTTCAACTAGGCGGCGGCAACCATTGTCAAGATGAATTAGACGAGGAGAGTTTGGATGTATAGCAGTCACCTCCGAATGGCCATGCAGGGCTGCCAACGTGCACTGCAAAGCTGTTTCTCGGTGTGATAGAGACTTGGTCGGGCGATGACAAACCACGTGCGCCAGCGAGTCAGATAGAGACGATTCTGGCTTGAATGCACGTACATGAACTTTGATTCTCGAAAGAATCTCCAGGATTTTTGCCGAACATGGCAAAAGTGAAAGGGCACGTTTTGGCGAAATTGATTGGAATGAAAATCATTGCTTCAAGAGCTCCTAAGGGGCACTTCCGTACGACTGGGGTTTCTTGGCCTTGCGCTTTCCACGCGGACGAGCGTCATTCTCAGGCTCGCTCTCCAGTTGGGTAGGGTCGTTTCGTTTGCGACGCTCATCAAGCCAATCTGTGACCTTGTCGCGGATCCAAGAAAAGAACCAAATCGCGAGTGGAATTCCGAAGAGCAAACCGAGGACGATATAGAACCAGATTGCTCCAGTGTCTACCTCGTCACAGTCAAGTACAAACTCACCAGTGAACAGTTCGGTGAGATTGGCTGGATAAGGAGACACAAACTTGCACTTCAGCTTCCCGGAGAAAGTGTAGTAGTAGTAGTCCAACCGGCGCATGTGCTTTCCACTCTGCAATGATGGTTGCGCTTCAAACTCGACGGCTGTCGTACAAGGCACGGAATTCGTCGCCAACAGAGTCGCGTGGAGCATCGAGACGCAACTGTCTTCGGTGTCGTCGGCCGTCACACGTAATGGCGACTTGGAGAGACTGCTGATAGCGTTGCTGCATCGAGGGCTTTTGAGTAGTTCTTGGAGGTCGCGAGGGCACTCGTTTGCTGCGGCGACGACAGACAGCATAAGCAGTATCGTGGCTGCAAAAATGCTGATCACGCGCCGAGTCATCGCAACTGGTGATCTCTGGCTAGAGATGAAGTCCGCTTGCTTGAGCTGTAGCTGGCGAAATTGGGAGTGCGAGATTGACAAGCTGCCAACTCTCGTGACCGGCACTTCGTACGAGAAGCCCCCTTCCTATTCCGCTGAAGGGCAGCTGTCACCTCCAATGGTGGCTTCACGGAATCTGCAAGTGGGTTCCTGGGTGAAAAGCGTCAGAAATCAGAGGATACTTTGCCGCGTTTCTGTCCCTCCTGATGGGGAGTTTGTCTGGACTTCGGAGAGACCAAAGGATAGATCTACTGTTTGAAGCCATCTAAAACGTCCAGGACTGGCTCGTGCCATTGATTGACGATGCGGCAATCAACCTTTGAACTTTAAGCGTGTGTGTACCGTATGTAGTGAGGCATGGTACAGGTGATGATCGCGAGGACTCCTGGCTCAGGAATAGATGACCGTGTTGTGCGTGGATATGCTTCAATTGGGTGCACTTATATCAGATCTTTGTTACATTCGTATTTCTGCACTCATTCAGAGAGCAGCCAATTAGAATGCCAATTGGGAGCAGGAACGAGACAGGAGTTGTCAGCCGATCCCAAAGAATCAAGGAATGAACCCAAGCGAGTCGAGGCCCTTGAATCGGTGTGAGTTCGCTCCTCCTTGATTCTTGGAAACACTCAATGGCCTTGGGGGCGAGTTGCCACCGTGACATCTTTCCAAGTTGCTATACCAAATCTGATCTTCGAAGAAACGAAATAAGCCAGAGGTGCCAACTCGCCCCCGACAATCCCGTTGAAGCCATCAGATCCCTTCTACGTGTACTGAATTATGGTACATGCCTTTCTCTTGTCATCGGGTCCCTTGTTCACATACTGAATTATGGTATAGTACTTTACCTGAGTTGGATCTGATCCCAAGGCACGTGTATTCGAACGTGTCTGTGTTATCCGTTCTTAACGGCTCGATATACTGGCTGTCTCCGTCTGGGCATGAGAAGACACGTGCTGGTTCGACGGTCGCATTCTCCTGTCTTCCCGCTGCGATGGCCTCGCCGCGCGCTCTGCAGGTTCAGCTCCGTCTTTCTCGTGCCAGCGGCAGCGATCGACTCAAACGGCGGCGAGATCCGCTCGACGGCGAGTCCGACAGCAACGAGTCTGGCGGCCACCACACCGACCGCGAGACCGACCGCTCCACGCCCAAGAAGCCTATGTACTATGCTGCGAGGCAACGTGTACGTGCTGCTTTTACTGTTGTTGTCTTTGGTGACTCGCGTCGCGAAAGAAAGCGGTGGAAGAAAGAAATATTCGCTATCGGTATTAATATTTTGGGTATTCGCTTTGGGCTTGGGTAGGAAGAGATCGAGTCGCTGCAGCAACAAGTGCGAGAGATGCAAGCGCGCGTGGAGGAGCTCGAAGAGGCCGCGAGGCGTGCCGAGGACGCGTCGATCGGCTCGGCCGAGTCGCGGAATCGGTCGCTTGACGAGCTCCGACGGTCTCAGTTACTCACACTCGGAAACGGCCGCGCAATGCTCAACCAGTTCTGGGTACGTCGTTTGTCACCAAAGCACACAAATGAAACAGGCTATGATAGTGATGTGGGCTCCTGTTGGCGTAGCGCGAGCTATTTGACGGGCCGTTGAGCGTTCCGATCCATTTGGGCAGAGATATGGCCGATCGACGAGCGACGTTGATGGCCGTGCGTCGCAAGAAACTCGACACGGCGTATCGATTTCTCGAGAGCGAACTCCAGGGTGTGGACGGCCGCACACCGTTCAAAGACCATCAGCAGTGGACTTCAGCACGCGGAGACGTTTGCTTCCTGCGGTCGGATGTGACCATTTTTGAGGAGGCGACGAGTGTCAAGCAAGTGTTCGATGCTTTGTTGTTCTATATGACCAATATGGAAATCTCCATTTCGGAAGAGCTGGGCAATCTTACGCTGCGTGAAGACTACGACTGCATTGACACGCGTATCTCAAACCATCGGATCATTGCGACAAATCCTAGCGGGTTGATAATGGAGATGAACACGGCCATGTTTGCCGAATATTATGCCAGCTTCCCCGAGTTGGGCGACGAGCCATTCGCACTGCTCACGAACGACAGCGTTGACCAAGACGATTTGTATCCGTACTGTCCCGAAGAGCGTGTGCGCAAGATAGTCAGATTCGCAACAAGCGTGCGTTCATTCCGACGACCATCCCGATCAAATCCAGAAGAAGAAGAGCTTGTCGTGGCGCTCAGAAGATGCGCTTACCTGGCAATCGAGAAGCCCACTTATGAAGTATCGCCTACAGCGTTGCAGGAAGTCATCGACGCCGTCCCAGTGTGGGGAGATGTCATGCTCAAAACGATCCAAGACAAGTTAAAGCTACAGAACGGTGACATTGTATAAAAGAACATCCAGAACATATTGTTTCAACCTTGGAATTCCGCAATGCTGATGGCGTCAGTGAGTGGAATGCGTACTGGGAGCATCGATTCGACGCGCGACGTCTTAAATTGCGCATGCGACTCAATGAACTCCAGGTACTCTGGTGCGCCAGGTATGAGGACGTTGTCAGCGACAAGAAGCGATCCTTTTCGGAGTACGCCACTATCGATAATCAGCTTCGCATCGGGCAGATAGCACGGCTTCGCATGGTCGATGAAGAAAATCTACAGGTCCACAAAGCCCGGATATGTCAGCTCTGATTCAACGTGGTGATAGCCACATTTAGAACTCACATCGACGGCTTTGTCCTGGATGGCAAGATGCTGATCCGCAAAAGCGCCAGTGATAACCGTGACCTGGTCACTGAGGCCAGCGAACGCGACCATTTCCTTTACGGACGCCGCCAGTTCAGGAGAGAACTCGAACGAAAAGTAGTGGGAGTCAGCCCCGGCTACTTCTCTCTGGAGACTCGCAAACCGCACGGCGCTGTACCCAGCATAAGCCCCAAGCTCGACCATCACCCGAGGCTTCTTTTCGCGGATCAATTTGTCCACCACCTCGCCCTTGGTCTCACCAACATTCATCATCATTGTGGTTTCGGCGTACGCATCAATTGCCGATAAGACTGACGCAGCATCGCCCTGCGTTGCGTGGGACTTGACGTATGCCAGACATTCGATCGCGCTGACAAGTACAACGTGAGATTCTCGAGACACATGCAGCCTTGGTGTCAATCAGTGCAACATACCTGCGGTGCATGCGGCCGTCGATGTCGAACAACGCATTGCTGACGCGGTATGCCGCATTGAAGAGCCAGTTGAACATGGTGGAGAGCAGATTTCAAAATGAGCGGCTCCGAACAAAAGCTTGCCTCGAATCAAAGGTGCTCTTTTTCGAATCGGCAAAAAAGAATGGAACGCGATCCTTTGCATATCAAACTGTGATCTGGATTTCTAAGAAAAAAAAAGAGCGTTCCATTTTCCAGAAAGCTATCGTGCTTTGCAGAGTTGTCGTTGCTACGATCTGCAACACGGATCGGAGACAAGAGTAAGAAATACTGAAGTAGTGGATCGATCGTCCACATGGATTCTACCAGGACGATCGATAGGAGTGTCCAGATAGATTCTACCTGGACGCTCGGATCTACTACTACTTGTACTAATCCGATCAATAGCATTTCTCATGCTTGGTGGTGACTATACTGTGTCGTTAGGAAATTCTGGGTGCACGGGACCAAAAATGGTGGGTTTCTTGGATTGCGTGAGGCGGCCAACTGGGTGCGTTGCCCTCCACGTACAATATGCGTGGATATGGATGTCTTCGATCACGTGACATGGCCAACTGGACGTGCGCTTCGTGAAACGATCCTCTCGCGAAACGTCGAACTGCTTGAAGCGAATATACCAGCACAATATGAGCACATCTGATAACATTGCTCTCCAAAACTGGCTTGCACTTTCTTATCGGATCGTGCCGTTTGTCCCACTCAAAAAGGTCGTGACTTCATCACAGTTGGAAAGCAGACAAGTCGGCTCGCGAGAGCGTTTGTCCGCATGTTTCCCGAGTCCGTCTTCCGCAAGATGCGCTCGTTGAGTTTGTGGAGTTAAATGATGTCTTAGTTTTCACATCCGGATGCACGCATGTGGAGTGGCCGTTGTGCTGGGATGCTGCCATCGGTCACCTGGCATCCACTTCCCCACCAGCAGCCGTTAAAGAGACACGTATCGTCATTTTGACTGGAAGGTGTGGTCTATTGAATCGCAATTAACAAACCCGTTGTGACGAGCATTTATCCTGTTTCTTCCGTAAGAGATGGTGACGAAAGTTGGAGCGTATTGCAATTCAACGAGCGATATGCGATGGCTTGAATATGCGCACCCACGGGTGGAAGTGGCGTGCATAATCATTCATACGACATGCAAGCGCCCCTGACGATCCTCGCGTGCTGCTCCTGCGTTGACCTCGGGAGAAGCCTACCCTTTGCTTTTGTTGAAGCCATTAGGGCCTACTTGTTGACCTTCACAGCCAATCAACTTCATCGTCATCATCATCGTCGACATCAAAGATCGCAGACCCGGCTTCGCCAAGTCCCGCGAGCTGCCGTCGAAGGACAAGATGTGGGTTGGCAGCCCCACCCTTGACGGACTGGATCTCGGGCTCATGCTAACTCTGGCTACTGGAGCATCCAGAAGGCGGTGGCACGGGTTGCGGGTCCTCAGGATCAGTGGTCGTCGCTCGTGGAATCCTCCCAAGGGCCGCTAAAAGCGTAGCGTGGTGAGGCCTGGCTTGGTTTACTTCTCGGCAGATCTCGCCATCGACAAAGAGGCGTCACCAGCGTCAGACACATCCCAGTGGAGTGAGGACGTGCAGTTGCCGGGCGATGGTGGCTGTCTTGTGAAACATGGTGATCCCGCCTGCTTCTTGCCACCACCCAGTATTGATGAACCTGTCATCGGTGGGTTTGACGCTGGCTCGGACCAAATCTGGTCAAAACAGACAAAAGTTCTGCAAGATCTCGGAATGATAGTGAAGAGAAAATGACGGGTGGATTCACTTTGTGGAGACAAGACGCACAAATCGCTCTTGAGCTCAGCCTTGGAACTCGGAGACCATGACGGCGTCGACGCCAAAGCTGTGCGGTGCCTCGTTCATGACGTTCGCGAACTGCTTGTGGTTCTGCAGGAACTCGACGTAGTCGGGCGCGCCAGGAATGAGCACGTTGTCGGCCGCGAGCACCGAGCCCTTCTTGAGCGTACCACTCTCGAGGATAATCTTGGCGTCCGTAAGGTAGACCGACTTCTCGTGGTCGATGAAGTAGATCTTCATTGAATACTTGCCAGTTAGAAAAATGTAAAGCAATGATTCACTGCGAACAAAGTAAACGTACGTCGACAGTCTTGCCCTTGAGCACTTCCCAGTTGTCGGAGAACGGACCTTCCGTGACGGTCACATTGTCCGCGAGACCTGCAAACGCCACCATCTGCGAAGCAAGTCCACTGATGAGTACTCGCAGCAATATCAAGATTGCAAAGAAGAAAAAACACAACGAACCTCACGCACGACAGCGGCAAATGTGGGGGAGAACTCGAACGCGTAGTAGTGCGCATTCGGGCCCGCGACCTCGCGTTGGAGACCGGCGAAGCGCACAGCGCTGTAGCCAGAGTACGAGCCCAGCTCGGCCATGACCAGCGGCTTCTTAAGGCGGATCTGTTCGTCCACAATCGCACCCTTGACGGCGCCAATGTTCATCATGGGTCTCGTCTTGCGGAACTCGTCGATCGCGTCAACAACGGACTTGGGGTTGCCCTGCTCCGCGTGCTCCTTCACGTAGGCGAGGCAAAGCGCAGGGCTACAGATGCAATACGATATTAGTGTTGTGGACTATAGTAAGAACGCTAAATTCGATACGACGCACCTCTCTTCCATGTGCTTGCGCCACTTCTCGCGGTCCTCTGCGGATGGCTCTGGTCGTCGTCCTTGGCTCATGGTTCGAGTGATCTGGTGTCGGCGGGGCGAATTGGCAAATGACCTCATGGTTCGTCCACAGAGCATTCTCGTTGACGAGGTTCAGCCCTCAAAATGTCGTGGTGAACGTCGACAGTGGTGGAGGCATTGTGTGCTTCAACGTGAAGGACACCAGCGGGTTGCGGCATTGGCTGCCCTGACTCTGATGACACACCTTCTACAATCGATATGATCGGTCTCAAGTAGCTACGTGTCGACAGTGCACGCCTTGCAAGAAACCTCTGCAAATCATTGCATTGGATTGAACAGCTTCTGATCAGCTCTTCGATTGGCTCGCGACACGTGCCATCATTGCCCTGTGAATGTTGAACGGGGGCCCTGGAATGCTTGTCGAAGTTGCGGCGTGCAGACCTCGAATTTGTCATCATCTCGCAGGAGACGTCATTATTCCGTCATCATCATCCGACTTGATGATGACAACAGGAGTGAATCTCCCACGTCAGTGAAGCGATCCGCCCGCCGTGGGACACGACCCCGAAACACGGACAGTAGCGGTCGTTCAGCTGCGAGATTGATGACAGCGATTGGCAACGGAGACTCTGTAGCTGAGTTTAAAAACTCAGCTACAGAGTTTTTAAACTCAGCTACAGAGTCTCCGTTTCCAACAAGAACCAGGTAGCGTTGATATATGTTGGATAAAGTATAATCGACCCGATCCCGACACCTTCTTATTAACCGCCATCTATTCAGTGCTCCGTGGCTGGAGCAGATGCGTTTCACGACGTGATGTCGGCTCAGCTAATGCGGACTTTGTACAGGGCGGCGAGGTGGAGTGCAGACAAGGGCGTGTCGATCTTATCAACACCATTTCGTCCTAGACCTCTTATCATGCATAGTCAAGATCCATGATTTTATGTAGAAACAAACAAACGACCTATATTATAACCTTCATCATTTGATTTAGGAATCGATAATAGCCACGAACGGTGTGCAACACATATGCCTCAAGTCCGAGCCAATTCAGAAAGGATGCTGCAGCCCACAATCGCATTGTGCTCGTGGCTCGGTTCGGACTGTTGGGTCGTTGGGTCAGCAGCCGGTCGTGGAACCGCCGACAACCGCCGACGAGATGGGACGACCAATCCGGTCGAGAGCCGACTGCACATTCGCTAATTTTATCGCACCTGGGACCTTATCGGACGCTCGCCTTCGCTCACCTTCACCTGCTGAATCGAGCAGATTGCGCTCACGCTGGCTTTGCAGTCGACCAGCCAGTTCTGCACGGTCTACGATGTTGAATGAACCGCCGAAGACCAAGTCCAAGCCTGCCGCGTCGCCGTCGATCGCTCCCAGTCGACGCGATACGCGCGCGCGCGTGTCGCCAGGCGGGGACGACGGGCGCGCTGGACGTTCGACCTTTCAATCCACAGCGCAAACGCGCATCGAGAGCGATGGAGACGGCTATGATTGCAGCCATCGAGCACCGTCTCGGATGGAGGTTTGGTGGCAAGGCATCCGCAAGAGGTACGCGTTCTGGGGTCGTTACTCAGTCGGCAAACTGCAAGCCTTTAGCGACTACCAGCAGCAGCACTCGCTCACTCGCACTGTCGTGTTGCTGTGCGCGATGTCGTTACCATCGATTGTCGTTTTGATCGTGCTGCTTGCGATTCCATTGCAGTCGCCAGCACTAGGCCCAGCGCACAACTCTGCGGCCTTTGCACGGTCGTTTGTCTCCCACATCGGCGCGTCGTTTTGTATCACGCTGGTCGTCAAGCAAGCGCTCGAGTTCAGCGATCGCGTGTATCCGTACTGGTGGTGTCTCATCATGGCATGCCTCGCGTCGGGCACGAACGAGACTCTCTGGACCGTGCTCTCGTTCCTCTGGCGGTTCCCAATCCCGTTCCGCGAAGTGCTCTGCGCTAACACGTGGCTCTTCTGGTTCCTCTTCTACCACTACGTGACCATGCGCGGCCACTTTGCGCTGAAGAAACGTCGCATGCGTATCTATTTACCGGTCTTTACCGTCCAGTTCGGCATGTTTTACGTCTTCCTCGGGCTCGCCGTACTCTTCACCTACCTAGGGCTCGCGGGCCAAGTGGCACTCGTGCTCTTCGTCCCCCCAGTGAAAGTTTACATCAAACGTCTCTTCTGGAGACTCACCAAGCAACTCGACGACCTCAGCACCGACGTGACAGTGTGTGTAGTGGAGATCTCGGCCTCGATGTACCAGTGTCTCGTGATGCAGTACGCTGCATCTCCCGCGATCCCCGTGCTCTTCTTCGTCGTCGACGTGCTCCAGGCTGCAGTAGAGATCGCGCTTTTCGTTGACCACAGCTTTCTTGTACGTGGTGAGACCGCGATCGCGGTCGCCGTCGACATAATCGCCCACGCTCGCGTGGTTGAGGCCAAGCGGCTGGGCCAAATGCAGGACTCACAGCCTAACACGAGCTCCCATGTCTCTGCAAAGACAGGAATCAAGTCAGTCGCGAGTGCATGCGAAGGCGGAAAGCGATCAGTTGCATCGTTCTCGTCGCCCGTCCCCGGCGCTGAAGGCTCGCGTCGTGAATCACGTCGATCGTCCACAGGACTTCTCAAGATGGCCGAGGCTGCCGTAGAGGCGATCCACCGCCAAGTGCCTTCCGGCCAGTTCCTAGACTTTCGTCCAGGCAATCGAGGGACGCCAAACTCAGTTGAACCCGCGAATCCTCAGATCGTAGATGGTCTCCCGATTCCTCGTCTAACCGACGCGAGGCTGCTCACGCAACTCTTGCGGCTACTGTTCGCGACCGAAATGCTCGTATTTGTCGAGTTCATCGAAGTGGTGCTCGCTCTCCTGTACGTCGTCGTGTTCGGACTCGCGTCGGTGTTACCGGGCGGCACGTACGTCGTCTCGCTCATGGACATCAGTGACCACGACTTTCGGTACGCCATGACCAACGCCGGTCTCTATCTCGCGCTCGAGATCGTATCATTCGCGTTGGTGTTGTGGCTGTTACGCCGCAAGTGCGGGCTCTCAACGGTGTACCAGGTCGCTTACGTCATGGAACACTACTGGATGACGATCCAGGGCAAAGTCGTGACCTGTCTCCTGCTGCTACTCAACCTCGCCACACAACACCAGGGGACAGACTTCACGTTCCAGTTCCTCAAGAGCCATTGAGTAAGTTTAGCTTCAGGATACGACCTCACGCATTTTCGAATAAAATACAATTTCGATATGATAATCTATATTCAGCAGTTCGGCGTGAAGAGACTCGAACCGAGCAAGACCGACGGTTGGCTTCTCCCCAGATGCGCGGACGAGATTTGTTGCCCGACCATCCCGGCCAGCTGGGTCCGGGGCCGCGAACAAGCCTCGTGGTCGGCGATCACCGCCTAACGGTCGGCCCCCAACTGGACGAGGTGTTCTGGTCCGCTATAATTGAGTCTCGTCCTGTGCGGACCCGCAAAACAGCGCCACACTGTGATCGTCACCGGCATTTGACACACTGTCAAACGCCAAGAGGGTGACGCCCCATGGAGACGCGAAGCACGCTTCGGCGCGGCACGCTCGCGGTGGACGCGCGCAAATCGGTAGCGCAGATTGTGCCCATGGGGCCGGACGTTCTCCTTCGTCATCGCCATCGGAAACGGTACGCGCCCGTCGATTCCAAGTCACGAACAGACGTAGCGAGCCAAGTTTCAGATCTCGTGCTGGCTCTGTACGAGTGGAAGGCTCAGCATCAATATCTCGGTCGGTACTCGGTCGATAAGCTCGTGCTGTTCGACCAATACTGCCAGCGAGCGTCTCGGTTTCGCGTTGCTGCCGTCGTTTGCCTCACACCGCTCCCTGTGATCGCCATTACGCTTGCATTTCAAGCGGTCCCACTCGTTGATCCTGGACTTGGTCCGGCTCGCAACTGGCGCCAGTTTGTGGGCTCCTCCGTGTCGCACTGCATCCTCTCACTCTGCTTGTTGGGTCCGTTCAAGCAGGCGTTACGTATCTCCGACTCGATCTATCCTCTCAAGCGTATCTTCTTCATCGCAGCCTTTGCTGCCATCGCAAACGAGCTCATCTGGATGATCCCAGCATTCTGTTGGCAGTATCCTGTGCCATTCCGCGAGCTCTTGGCGAGCCTCACGTGGTCTCCATTGTTAACAATCGGCCATGTCATGCTTGCTCGGCGTGTGGTCACGTCCAAGTGGGGGCGGATGAAAAAGTATCTCCCACTCCTGACAGCCAACTTCACGCTCTTCTTTGCGTTCCTTGGGCTCGCGCTCGTGTTTTCTCGGTTCCCGCCATCGGTGCAGCTCACGTGGATTCTTCTCTTCCCCTTATTCAAGTTCGCTATAAAGAAATGGCTATGGCAATTCTCGCGGCGGCTCGACGACATCTCCACCGACGTGACTATTTGCCTCGTTGAGATCTACGGAGGTCTCTACCAGAGCGTTTGTATGCAAATGCTCCAGTCGCTTCCTGCCGTGCTACTGCTTATGGTCATGGATCTGATTCACGCTGCTGTTGACATCTGGATGTATTCAAATCACGGCTTCATAGTCGATGGCACCAGCACGATCTCGACGGCTGTCAAGATTGTCGAAAGCTCACTCTTCCCTGCCGTCGGTGAGGCTCGTTGCCAAACTCAAATAGAGAGCCCAGAGAGTCAACCTCCTCGTCCTTTAGTTCGGCGGTTTACGTGGAGCGGCAAGAGCAGCAACAGCCGTCGAGGGTCTGGACGATCGCTCCAGACCGCAACCGTCGAGCCCTCCCGTTGCAGCTCCTTATCACAGGCCAATACGCGTCGCCGAGGCTCTTTTTCGAGTGAATACGTCGCCCGATCACCCAACTCAGTGTTCACACCACCAGCCGATTACCAACGGAGATCATCCTCGCGTCGCCAAATCCTCAATCTGAGTCGCCACTCAGTCATACAGTCTCGCGATCAGACATCGAGAACCTCCGTGGCGTCCACTTGCGGTGACGAGAGCAGTCGCTTCAGCAGCGTCCACGCGCTGGGCAAGCACAAGTCGAGCGTTCAGATCGACAGTGTCCTGATCTCGAGGAAAGACCAGGCCCGAATCCTCGAGCAAACCTTGCAGCTTCTCTTTTCTTGCGAGGTGCTCATTTTCATCGAGTACGTCGAAGTTATCATCCCGCTAGTTTACAGTACGTAGCGCCATCTCTCTTCCATTCGACTGACGTTGAACTGACCCTTAAGATCTGCACCAGCCGTTATCGCGACAGCATCGTGGTTCCTTCCGAATGCCAAGTACAACTTGATCCTCTGCACGATGTCTCGCACCCAAGTCGTTAGTGGACTAACGCACACACTGGGATATGCAGCGCTTGAGCTGCTATCATTCAGCTCCATGACGGTGCTCATGAAGCGCAAGTTTGGCGTGAGCACACTCTACCAACTCGCCTTTGTCCTCGAGTCGTACGCATTAACGGTCCAGGGGAAGCTCGTGGGCAGCTTCATTGTTATCGCCAACCTCGCCACCGTGCATCAGGGCGTCGATATGCTTGCGCTGATCGGCCAGGGAGCAGGAAGTCATAGCTGCCGCGTTGGCTCAGTGTAGCCATAACAAATGTAGCCATATTACATTTGACAATTGTACTCATATTATGGCTGAAAGAACGTGGGATGTGTCAGACGCGAGGCCCTCATAACGCTCCTTGTTGAAAGAATAGCATCCCGAGGCGAGTAGCCCTGTCCGGCTAGCCGTTTGTATCGGATATTTTTGAACGCGCGTGTTCTGTGCAAGCCACGATTCCGGAAATTATGTCGCTTTTGTGGCCCGATCTTATACCGAATAAGATTCCAGCACTCCAGGTAAATGGAATGTAAACAACGAGCTTTCATTTGCGGGTGGGTGCTCGGCGGACCGGGTGCCCATCGTTTCGTTTGACAGCGAGTGCAACATGATCAAGCGCATTCGTAAACGTCTCAGCGCATTGATCGGTCATCGGGAGTTCCACTATCTCGGCCGCTATTCGGTCGAGCAATTCTGTCTCTTCGATAACTACCAGCGCACGACAAGCAGCTTCCGCGTCGTTGCGATTACTCTCTTGACTCCAATCCCAACATTCCTCGCGCTCATGGCAATGGATATCGTTCCGATGAATAGCCCAGAAGCCGGAGCAGCCCAAAACGCTGTCGCGTTCACACGATCCACCATCTCTCACGCCGTCATGACTTTCTTCGCCCTCTTACCATTCAAACAAGCTCTCAATCTATCCAACCGCGAATACTCGTTCACTAAGATCGCTGTGATTGCATGCTGTACATCACTGACAGTGGAAGGGCTCTGTATCTCACTCGCATTTACATGGAGGTTTCCTGTTCCTCTCCGCGAGTTCATCGGGCTCCCGTTGTGGATGGCGAGTGTCTGCGGATATAACATTGTATTCGCCAAACGAGCAATCCGTCGATTGTGGAGACGAAACAAGCTGCAGCTGTATTTACCGATCGCTGGCGTGCAGGTGACTTTGTTCTATCTTCTTCTCGGTCTTTCAGTCGGTTTTCTGTACTTGCCACCAATACTTCAGGCAATCGCTGTCCTCTCATTCCCCGTTTTGAAGATTACACTCAAGAGAACGCTGTGGAAATACGCCCACCGGCTCGATAACATTGCAACTGACGTGACCATTTGCATGGTCGAGGTCTCGGGGGCGTTATACCAGACCGTCTGCATGCAATTCGTGACGTCACCGGTGCTGAGCGTGTTAGTCATGGTCACGGATATGCTTCAGGCAATTCACGAATTCGAATTCAATTGAGGTCTATTGGTTTACTGATCTAGAAACCTATAGCCGGCGCTAGGCCACATTTACTGAGGATGACCCTCTCTCCAGTGCGCGATGTCCCCAGGAAGGAGATCCGCGATGAGTTGGTGCTGCACATGATCAGTCGGGTGGTGCACCTGACTGCTGGCCTTACTGTCCATGGCTAGATTTGCTGCCGCGTCTGCCATCCGGTTAGCTGCCCGTGGGTGGTGATCCCAGGCTTTGACGCCGAGTGTGTCGGCGATTCGGCGCGCTTTCGCGTACTTTCCCTGGAGGATGCGGTTGAGGGGGATGTGTATGTCCTCATCTGTCTGATAATAAGCATGCTGTCCCCGACGACGGAGAGTGGCGTCCAGTGGTGCTCTGCCGCTGCTGAGAGGCCGGCGAGGAGACCTTCGTACTCGGCTTGATTGTTCGTGGTGGAGGGATCACCAAAAGCTCTGGCTGCAGAGAAGATGACTTCAGCGCCCGTCCCGTCAGAGGCGATTCGGACAACCACCGCCCCCGCTCCTCCTGGCCCCGGATTGCCACGGGAACCTCCGTCGAAAAAGAGGAGATACTGCTCTCCCTGGCGAGTACTGCAGGAGAGGGGCTGGTCTTGCCCGGGTGCGCCGTCGCGGATCAGCTGGATGGCAGTTGCGGTATGCGGAGTTGCTGCGCTCGCTGCTGTGCGCGTCCACCTCAAGTCTCGTAATGAGGACCGCAGAGCATTGTGAAGAATCGCGCTTGCTTGATCTGGCGTCCAAATTTCCTCCACCCGATCCGGCGCTGTGTCAGGCAATTCACGAGGTTCGAACGCACACCAAGCTTGACTACATTGGGGACGGCCGCAATACACTTCAGACCGTTCAAAAGATCGTGGAGACCTCGATGACCAATCTCTCGACACGAAAACGCCGGTCAAGTCGGTCGATCGGTCGGGCAATTTCGGGCTCGCGGGAGTCGAGAAATAGTTTCGCAAACTGCGAAATGAACGTGTCAACTGAGAGTAACCCCAATCGCTTTGCTTCGGTGAGCAAGCACCAGCGGCAAGGACGGTCGGTTGTGATCCCTCGATCCGCGATTCGGCAGACAGGGATGGTCAAGCGACAAAAGTCGCGACGTCACCTCTTGGACCTGGACAGAGCAACCCAGACGAATACCCATGACCGCGACGAACCAAGTGTAAGATACTCGAGCGAGTACGAGCCATCACTTCATCGACTCACGAAAAAGTTGCGCACACATAGCCTGGCCCAGCGTTCAGACGTCGCAAGTCGACTTTCAATAGTGGAGAAGTGTCTTTCAATGCTTTTGGGGACTAGTTTCTCTCGAAGAAGGTGGAAAGTCTACGTTGCAGACGATCACAACGCTACTGCAAATGAACCCGTGAAGCAGAAGATGGGCAATCCTTCAGCAGAGAAGCTTCCGACTCCCCCAGAAAGCTTTCGGGATAAAACTGACTCGATCCAACACGAAGCGCGGAAACGCAAAGCCAGCCTAGTGCAGATCGATGGCATCCTTATTGCCCATCGCCACCACGCACGTATCTTGGAGCAGACGTTGCAGCTACTCTTTGCCTGCGAGGTGCTGCTGTTTGCCGAGTACATGGAAGTCGTGATTATGCGCTGACACTCGGTGGCGAATGGCTCACGCCCAACGCCAAGTATAACATCGTGGTGAGTCCGATGTCTGGCGCTGCTGTGGCCTCCCAGATCGCGAATGCACTGCTGTACGCGCTACTCGAACTGGCGTCGATGCTTGCGATGTACTGGGTCATGAAGCGGAAGTACGGAGTCTCGGCCTTCTACCAGCTAGCGTTCGTGCTTGAGCGATACTGGATGACGCTACAGGGCAAACTTGTCGGCGCGTTCATCATCGTCATGAATGCCCTGACGATCCATCAAGGAGCCGCGTTCTTCTCAGAAAGAAAGATCTGATCGATTTGGTGGTTGTGTTGGCGTGCCTGCCTGGATTTTGGCCTCACAAGCGTCGTTTTCAAAATCACGGCTACATGTATAGATAAGAACATAGAGGCGTCCGATCCGTTTGCTGTGAGCCGACAGTACAAAATGCATAAGGTATGCGGTAATTTGTCGATAGTCGAATCTGGTGCGATCCAATAAACCCCGAAGTCCAAAGCCACTGAGAATTCTCTTCCAATTATAGACGTGCCTGAAGATTATTTCTCGAGTGCTGCTATGAAGCAGTCACTGATGAGAGCGCGCTCACTAAATCGCCCACTTGATTTCGACCAAGTTGTTCGAGTGCTTCAACAAATTTACGATGAACAGTCAGCGGTCTCAGTATTTCACTGATCGATTGCCAGTGGTTCTCCAAGCGAAAAATCATAAATACGACCTCTCGATCTTTCACCAACCGAAGCTCGCACTGATACGAATTGGCGCTGCAGGGCAAGCTGGCCGGTGCGTTGCTCGTTGTGATGAACATTGAGATCGTCGATTCTTGCCGCTGGTGAGCAGCTCAAGCTCCCTGTCACAAATACTCCATCATATGATATAAGTACATTTTATCAATAATGGAATTCATTGACGACAATGCGACGACCGATGGAAGATTCGAAATTTTGTCGGGAACCAACGAAAGGACCCTCCAAAGATCTGACTCCCATACAAACTTCGAGTAACGTCAACTTTCACATGCGCCAACGAACCAACGGACAAACACGGAACATTTCGATCGTTGGTGCCTGTGTTGCGTAGTTACTCGGGCTGGTGGTGGACCGTTTGATTTGAGTTGATTTGTACCCTGGGCCGTGACGCCCCATTCACCTGGCACGGGCCGTGGTTACGTTGTAATGGGTTACGGAACAATTTGTCCGCACAAAAGGTTTGCTGACCGGACAAATCGTTCTCCCAACTGTGCGGCCCCCAAAAAAACTGCTGGGTGGCGTCCGCAGAGCCTTTGCGTCTGCGAGGGCTTTCCCTTGTGGAGCTTCTGCAAGCGCCCGCGCCCCGTCTATGTCGATGACCGCTCCCGACAGCAACGGTCCATCCGTGCACGCATTCCCACACAATTCGACGACACATGCCCCGACTATGCACGCAATGGGTGCTGGCGTCTGCCGACTGATACGACCAGAAACGGTCCATTTCGGCATTTCCCACCAATCCGCAGCGCGCAAAGCCCTCTATTCAGCGACTAGGGTTACGTTTCCGCCCCGCATCCCAGCCACCAGCTGGTCGCTGGGTAGTAGTAATATCCAGTGGCAGTCGCTCTCGCTCTGGATGTGTTGGGGTCCCCGGACGCCGTCCAGTGCTGTCCAGAGCATGTCACTATCGCCGGGCTCACTCGTGCATTCGCACTCTTCGCCCCAGAGCGAAGCCCTCTCTTCCTGTCTCTCTCTCTCTCTCTCTCTCTCTCGCCATGCTCAAGCGCCTCGTGACGGCCGCCGCGTGCCTCGCGGCCGTGGCCTCGGGCGAGCACGTGCAGCTCAAGCTGCGTCGCGGCGAGATCGCGTCGCGCGCCGCCAACCTGGGCGGCTGGCTGCTCTCCGAGTACTGGATGTGCTGGACCTCTCCGCTCTACAAGAACGTCGAGCCGAGCATCGGCATCACGGGCGAGTACGGCGTCATGAAGGCGCTCGGCAAGGAGCAAGGCACCAAGCAGTTTGAAGAGCACTGGCAAACCTGGATCACCGAGGAAGACATCGCCGAGATCGCCAAGACCGGACTCAACACGGTCCGCGTCACCACGGGCTACTGGATCATCAACGACGAAGACGACACGGACAAGTCCGAGGTCGCCAACACGTACCCTCGTGGAGGGCTCAAGTACCTCGACAAGCTCATCAACGAGTGGGCTGTCAAGTACAACGTGGCCGTGATGGTCTCGCTCCACGCCCACAAAGGCTCCCAGAACGGCATGGACCACTCGGCGCCCGTGGTCATGTGGAAAACGGGCTGGAGCGACAAGCCCGAGAACGCCGAGAGCTCGCTCAACTACGCCAAGTTCATCGCCCACCGGTACAAGGACAGCGTCGCGTTCCTCGGGCTCAACCTCATGAATGAACCGACCAACCCGACCGACTACGGTGTGCTCTTCAAGTACTACAAGGACGCCTACAAGGCCATCCGCGACGACGGCAACGACTGCATCATCGTCACGTCCCCGTGGCTCCAGGAACAAGGCCCGCCGACCATGATGGACTTTATGCCGTGCCCCGACTACTACAACGTCTGGCACGAGTTCCACGTCTACTACAAGTGGGGATGGGAGAAGGCGTCGCTCGACTCGGTCTTCAAGGAGGCCGGTAACTACGCCGCGACCCACTTCAAGTCGTGGACGGGCAACCCGGTCTTCCTCGGCGAGTGGAGTCTCGCCACGGCCGACGAGGACGCTCGCACGGAGGCGGAGCTCACCAAGTTTGCCGAGATTCAGATGGAGCAGGCCGAGCAGTCTCCGGTCGGCTGGGCGTTCTGGGCCTGGCGCCACGGCGACGAGACCAAGACCACGTCGGGCTGGTCCATGCGCCAGCTCATCAAGAAGGGCATCATCAAGATCCCACAGGAGGAACGCAAGGGCCCAGGACGCAACCCCAAGTGCCCGACGATCAAGGACCACGTCTACAAGAACGTCTCGCTCTCGTCTGGTAGCGGCAGTGGCAGCGTCGGCGGCAAGACCGTGCAGCTCTTCACGCCCGACAAGGTCAAGGCCGCTGATACGTCCAACATCACGGCGCCGTCGATGGTCTCGCCGCAGGCCACGCCGGCCTCGTCGGCCAGCGCCCTGGGCGCGTCTCTCGTGGTCGCGGCCTCGAGCCTGCTCGCACTCATGCTGTAGATCGACTGAGAGTCTGTAGATATGCTGCAAGCAGAAGCAGTTGTGGTAGGATCTGTAGGTACGGTCTCCTGTTGAAAAGAACTAAGCAAATGCACTGATACGATTCGCGCGTTAGTGGGTTCTCAAGCTCTTCCATGCTAGTAGTCGTCGTGGTACTCGAACTTGAACGTGAAGTCGGTGCCTTGGTGGACGGTCACGGCGTTGAGCACGACGAGGAACGAGCCCACGAGCTTACCTTGCAGTGTCATCCAGTATCTTTCGAGCACAAAGGCCAACTGATACATGGCCGAGACGCCATACTTGGAGCGCAGAACCCAGTACATGGCCAGCATCGATACGAGCTCGACGAGTGCGTACACGGCCGAGGTCCAGAGCTGTTGCGTGACGACTGCGACGCTCATGCTACGCACGAGAAGGTTGTACTGGCGATTCGGCAGTCCCCACTCGCTGCCAATCGCGAGCGTGTACACCACGGGGATCGCGACCTCCATGTACTCGGCAAAGAGCAGCACTTCGCTCGAGAATAAAAGCTGCAGCGTCTGCTCGAGGATGCGAGCTTGGTCTCGACGATGGATCGTGACGCCGTCGATGACAATGTGGTGCGTACGACGCTTCTTGATCGAGCTGCGACGACGGACGAGTCGAATGGGCTTTCCTTCGAGCCGTCGAAATGGGGACTTGGACGCGGGTCCTGTGACGGTCTCACTTGGGACCACAAAGTAGGAGCTCGCTCGACTTGGCTCGAGTTCCTGCGCTGGTTTCGCCTCCTCGGAGGGTGTTGGGAGAGTTGAGAGGTCTGCGTACAACAAACTCACATCCATGACAATGGCCGATCGCTTGGTCGGGCCAGACCGGAAGAACGGCAGTAAGCCCGAGCTCGCCTGGGCTGGTGGAAGTGCTGATGACTTGACCTGAGGCAGCGATGGGGGCAACGCCGACTCGGGCTTTGCTTCAATCTGAGCGTTGAAAGCGCGCAGTTCATCTGGCGACAGAAGACCACCAGACGCGATCCGTTCAAGCGAGCCCTTCCTTCCTAGCGGTGGCGGAGACGAGCCGATCGACGGTCGCCGGCCCTGCGAGTCGCTGCCGTGCAGCTCATCCAGATCCAGTAGCCGACGCTTCTTCTTGCCGCTGCCCTGGCGCTCGTGGAGGAGCTTTGGCTGCATGATGACCGAGTTTCCTTGCAAGTACACCTGGCGTTTGCGTTGCCTCGGCTGTGCTTCGTCTCCGACCATCGAAACGAGCGATTCGAGTGAGCTCTGTCGGGAGTATCTGCGACTGAAAGGCGCAGCCACAAAAGGACCTTCGCTCTGGTGACTTGACTCGACTCGTGACGACTCAATGGCCTCAGCCAGCGAAGCCATCGCCGTCGAGTGGGTCGTCGTTGACGAGCGGTCCTCCAGCTCCTGCGCGATCGAGCTCTCGACGATTTTGAGCGCTGTCACCAGCGTCTTGCGGCCGTCGCCCAGGTAGTCCACTTTAACGTACGTGTGCACTTCATGGATGGCCTGAAACAGGTCCATGACGAGGATGCCAAGCCCGAGCCACGGCGTTGAGACCGACTCAATACACACTGTCTGGTAGAGTGAGCCCGAGACTTCGAGCATGCAGATAGTCACATCGGTCGAGACATCGTCGAGTCGGCGTGCGTACTTCCACACGAGCTCCTTTAAAACGACTTTAACCAGCGGGAACGTGAGCACCATGATCACCTGTGGGCCGATCGAGAGGTACGAAAACCCAACCGAGAGGCTCAAAAATAAATAAAAGAGCGAGATCTGCACGCCGACGATGGGAAGATACTGCTGCAGCTTGCCGCGGCGCCACATCCAGCGGATCACGTCTCGGGCAAAGATATAGTTGTATAAGCAGACACAGGTCATCCACACGGGCAGGCCGAGCATCTCGCGGAACGGCACGGGGAATCTCCACACGAACGCCAACGGGATGCACACGGCTTCGACAGTCAGCGAGACGCAACACGCAATGAGCGCGATCGTGTGGAATGCGTACCCCCGATCCGGCAACTTGATGGCTTGCTTGAGAGGGAGTAGTGTAAAGAACGTCATCATGGCGTGTGAAACAGTCGACCGCACGAACGCGACGGCATTGTGGCTTGGGCCAGAGCTCGGACGGTTTAGCGGCACGGCGTCCACGGCCACAAGCGCGAAGACAGTTGGTAAAGGTGTGAGAAGGATCACAGCCGCGACTCGATAGCCACTCGTAGTGCGCTGGTAGTGGTCAAAGAGGTGAAGCTTCTCGATCGTGTACCGTCCGAGGTTGTGGTTGTCGCCCAACGTCGGCGCGAATCGCGAGAACTGCGAACGCCCCCACTGCGCCAAAACCTGCATGGGTCTGTCTGCTCTACCGAAACTCGGTTGACAGTAAGAAATCCACGCCCGGCGAAATGGATATTGTCCGACTGCTCGCCTGCTCGCCCGATCGGTCCTTCGAGGTTCGACCAAATTGAGCTCTTGGAAGCCGCGGAAACGACTTTCCTCGAAGCTATTCTTGCTGGTCCACTGCCAGTCTATAAACGTCTCCGCTAAGTAAGTCAGTGCCACCTCGACGAGCCGAAGCGTTCCAACACCATGCCGTAGTCGTACGTGAACGTCAAGTCCACGCCCTGGTGCACCGTGAGCGTGAGCCAGATGACGATGAACGAGCCGAGTAGCTTGCCGTAGAGCACTTTCCAGTACTTCTCGAGCACAAACGCGAGCATGTGCAGCGCTGAGATGCCGTAACGCTTCTTCATGACAATACCATGACCGCGAGCGAGAGTGATTCGAGCCCAGCGTACGCGAGCGAGCCCGAGACTGTAGAGAGCATCTGCGAGTGCGACATCGATATGAAGAGCAAGTTGTAGCGCGCGTTGTAGAGTGGCCAGAGCCCACCGACGACAAGCCCGTAGAGCGCGGGCAGTAGCACCTCGAGAAACTCGACGACCACAAGTACCTCGCATGAGAAAAGAAGCTGTAGTGTCTGTTCCAGTATCCGTGCCTGATCTTTGCGCGGCAGTTGAATTCCATCGATCATGACTCGCGTGATACGCCGCATACCCTCGTCTTTATCGCTTGCATGGGACAGACAACTCGCTACCTTATCACTTGGCGAAGACTTCGGAGGAGACTCTGGATCTACTACGTTCTCTGGGAGGGTCTCCACATCAAAAGTGCCAGGATGCACGAGCGATCCACGTTTTGAATTGCGAGACTGCAGTTTACTCGCGGACGAGCGCCTTGCGATTGGAGGGTGATCAGTGGAGTTGCCCTGGGCGGACACGAGCGAGTTGACGAGAGAGTTCGTGCGGGTCACGGAAGGTCGAGCAACTGCTGCTGTTGGGAGGGGGTCATACACTGAGAAAATGGGCATGGTTGGGGACGCTTTGAGAGTCTGCGACGAGTCCAAGGAGATGTGGCTGAGCGAGGCGAGATAAGATGACGCACGTCGGATGGGTGGCAGTTTGGTCGGACGATGGGCCGGACCGCGACCTGCCTGCGCTGTGGCTGATTCCGGAGCTGTCGCTGGAGACGGTGGCGCGGGCTCGTCCGGCGGTGACACCGCCGTGCTCGACAGTTCTGAGGAAGCGGCACTCGCGACTGAGATCCCGTAACTCGAGCCACTCGGCTGCGCACTCTGGCGCTGGTAATGGCTACGCGGAGAGGATTTTGCTGAGCGAATCGACATGGCCGTCGAGTCGAGCGAACGGCGACGTCCGCCAGTGAAATCTGATCGGCGAGTGTCGATGACAGAGCATCGCGGGGCGGGCAGGACCCCCTGGCTCTGCGGCAATCTCGGTTGATCTGGCTTTGATTCTGCCGATGCAAGCTCGATCTCGTACTTGTATCGGCTCAGGTCCAGCAGCCTCTTCGAGTGGAACGCCTTGACCATTTTGGGCTTGACAAACACGGAAGTACCACTTCCGGAAGCCGTGAGAAAGTTCGGCAGCAGTGTATCTGAGGTTTGCTGCTTATTGGCAAGAGGTCGCTCATCAATACCCTGGTACACGCTACTTAGCACAATGCGAACAGCGGTTTGCACGGTCGACACGCCATCCGTGATATACTCATGGAAGACGTATACGCGCACTTCATAGAGCGCTTGGAAGAGATCCGAGAACAAGATCACATACTGGAGCACCTGAGACTTGGCAAACTGCAGGCACACAGTCTGGTACAAAGCACCTGTGAGCTCCACGAAGCAGATTGTGACATCGGTCGAGAGATCGTCGAGCTTGCGTGCTTGGCTCCAAACAGCTTTCTTGACCGCGAGCATGACAACGGGAAACGTCAGAACGAGTACGATCTGGGTGGCCGAAGAGAAGTACGCGAAGGCCACAGCAAGACAGAGAAAGCTGTAGTACATGCTCAGCTGCATGGTGACCATCGGTAGGTAGTGCTTGAGCTTGGGGAACTTTCGCCGCAGTTCTTCCTTGCCGAAAATCCAGTTGAACAGCGCAACAAACACTACGAAGAGAGGGATTGCCGTGACTTCGCGGAACGGTACGGGAAACCGCCAGAGGAACGCAGCTGATATACAGATAAACTCGAGCGCGACTGAGACGCAGACTCCGACGCGGAAGATCTTAGCGATCGAATAATACCGGTCACTTAGCTGCAGTGCCTGCTTAGTTGAGAGCAGGATCATGGACGGAAGCAGCGCGTGTGCGATCACGGATCGTGCAAATGCCACGCTGTTCTTCGCAGGCCCGGCGCGTGGGTCATTCATGGGCACGATGTCCATCGCGAGCAGCACGAGAAATGGAGGCAGCGGCGTCATTAAGATTACGCTGCCAACACGCCAGAGGCTCGTGGTTTCTTGATAGTGGTGGAGCGCGCAGAGTTTCTCAACCGAGTACCTACCAAGGTATTGATGCTGGGACTTCCACGCGTGGAACCGCCGCAGTGGCTCCTCGAGGGCCTCGGAGAGTTGAGCCCACTTGCTGGATGGCCGACCTCGCGCCGGCCCGGGCGAGGGCCGCTCGCGAAGAGGCATTGAGTGCGACGAAAGACTTGCCCAGTTTCGATTTCTGAAAGGCTTACGTTGGTCCGACGACCAGAGCGACGGCTGACCAGGTGATGTCGACTGAATGGCTCCTTTCAGCTGCCTCGAAGTTCATCCTCAGGTCGTCCGCCCTCGAGGAGGCTAAAAACAGAAGCGAATCTGATGCGCGGCGCGGTTGATCGTTGATGTTCTTCCGATCAGAATGTCGTCGACGAACGAGCGTACGGGCAAATCAAAACAAAATCGAAGTCTTTATCTGGACGGGTTCTGAGATCGTCGCAGCAGCGCGTCGTAGTCAAAAAGAAAGCTGAAATCGACGCCCTGGTGGATCGTCGCAGTGTTGATAATCACGATGAACGCGCCGACCAGTTTCCCCTGCAACGTGAGACTATAGGTCTCGAGCACGAACGCCAGTAAATGGAAAGCCGAGATGCCGTACTTGCGCCACACAATGTAGTTCAGAACGAGCAGTGAGAGGAGCTCGAGCATCGCGTAGACCACCGAGGATATCAGAGTGGATTCCAAATTCCAACGGGTCATATCCATCGTGATGAGGTTGTATTTGCCGTTGGGTAACGCCCACTCGGTGCCGAGACACATTGCATACAGCACCGGCATGACGACCTCCATGTACTCAACGAAGAGAAGCACCTCGCACGAGAACAACAGCTGCAGGGTCTGCTCGAGAATCCGAGCTTGGTCCTTACGAGCGACCTGGACGCCATCGATCGTCACGGGCGAGCTGCCGCTTCCACCGCTATTTCGACGACGCCGTTCAATCGACGCAGCGGCAGGAGCGTGAGTGGTCGATGACGAGGATTGTGGACGCATCGCCGGGAAAGACGAGTGACGGACAGTCGGTGGTGCCGTCGACCGGGCAGATGATATTGCTGGCGTAGCAGACTCCCTGGAAGTGTTGACGTGCCCGACCACTTCTGGTAGTACGCGCGTGAGGCTGTTCCTGGACTGTAATGTAGGCTCTATTGGGGCCACGCGATCACTGTCAAGCGGGAGTGTCGAGTTGCTCGAACGTCTCCGGTAGAGTATGAGCCTGTTGGAGATTTGTCGCGCCATCAGTAATAGCCCACCATGGGCCGTAGCACTCTGTGAAGAGCTGGAAACAGACTTGACCACAAGTGACTCTGGTGGTGGCGAGCCGGAATTCCAGGGTTGTCCTCCAGAAATTCTGTACGAACAATCTTACGCAACGGGCCGCTTGGTCTTAGCCGAGGCACATCCGGCGTGTTATGACTGTTCGTGGCGTCTGGTTCCACCAACATGAGGTCCACGTCACGCGACACAATGGATCGTTGATGGTCCGTCTCATAGAGAGACGAATTCTTTCGCTCTATCTCTCCTGGGTCGTCCATGTCCCCCTCAGCTCCAACTCCACGGTCGAGTGCATCGAACTCGCTCTTCCGCAAATCCATGAGCCGCTTCGACGCGTGCGTTCGGATCTGCTTGGGCTGCATGAACACGGAGCTGACGCTTGGTCTGCGCTGGCGGTGGCGCGGAATCACGGGACCGAGACTTCCGTTGCCGCTATGACGACGTGAGGCGGACGGGGGATCTGCCTGGGAAGTTGTCGACGAGTTATGAACCAGTGACGGCCGCTCGTCTGCGCCCGGGTAGATCGAGCTCTGCAGGATGGCCATCGCCGTGGCAAGCGTTGCTCGACCGTCGACGAGATATTGTGTTGCAAGGTACGCACGCACCTCAATTATCCCCTGCACCAAGTCAGTGACCATGATGACGGCAGCGATTGCCTTGGACGCCGCGAACTGAAGGCACACAGTCTGATAGAGCGAGCCCGAGATCTCGACTATGCAGATTGTCACGTCTGTCGAGATGTCATCGAGCTGCCGCGCGTACTTCCACACAAACCTTTTGGCCACAACCTTGACGAGCGGGCAGAGCGCTATCATGAGCACCTGCACGACGAGCGGCACGTGAGCGAACACCATCGAGAGCGCGAGGAAGCCGTAGAGGATGGCGATCTGCGAGCCAACAACAACGAGGTAGATACGCGTGCGTCGCTGCCGTCGTGTAAAGACGCCGGGCGTGAGCCACGCATGGAGAAAGACAACCACGATGCACCACAGCGGCGCGCCTAGCAGCTCACGGAAGGGCACGGGGAATCTCCACAGAAAGGCCAGTGGGATCCACACGCTCTCGATCATGACGCACGTGAGGAGCCCCAGCAACGCGACTTTTGCGATCGAGTACTTGCCACTTTCGTTGAGACGTAACGCCTGGCGAGCCGGCAGCAAGCACGCGGACGTCATGACTCCGTGGGAGACGATCGAGCGCACAAAGCACACGACGTTGTGCGCCGCACCGGCGCGCGGGTCGTCCATGGGCACCGCGTCCATCGCGAGCAACACGAGCACCGTCGGCAGCGGCGTGGCCAGCAACACGAACGCGACTCGCCACCATGCGACGTGGGCCTGGTAGTCGTGGAACGCGTGGAGCTTCTCGACCGAGTAGCGGCCCAGAAACTGGTGCTCGGTCTTGAAGTGGTGGAGGCGACGCGGCAGCGCGAGCAGGCGATTGGCCCACGAGGCCGAGGCCGCGGCATCCAGCGGCGCGGGGCCGCTGGCGCTGTATCGACGGCGGCGTTGCATCGGCGGTCAACGCATGGGACCCACCAGGAGACGCCCCCGAGCGGCGGCCATGGAGCGGCAGACTTGGACGGGGTATTCTTGGCTTGCGAGTCTGAGCAGCCCGCCACGTTTTTCTCCGTATCACCTAGTTTTGGTACGTTCAGCGAGAGGGACACTGCCAAAATCACAAAACAGGGTGTATTGGGTAGATATTTGGTATCGGTATCATAATCTGTATGTACCGTATAATGGGATAACGACGTGAAAATAGACCGCCGTTTGTGCCCTATTAAGTGGAAAACTTCGTTGAATATCACCTCATTTTGGTACAATAGGGGAATGGAAGCCATGTCGCAGGTCGTATCCGACATGACGAAGCGCCTGCTGTCGCGCGGTGCAAAATTCCGTTCAGCCATGCCTCGTGGGCTGCCTACCGCGCCTGGCGTTGGACAGATTCATTCACCCCCTCCCTCCGACTTGCTCCACGTGCAAAAGCCCGCCTCTGCATGGCTGGGGCTCATTCTCCAATTCGACTCCTCTCTCTCTCTCCACCTGCCTACCACCATGGCCGGCTCCATGCGCTCGCTGCTCGTTATCGGGCTCGCACTGCTGCTCACCATCTCGGCTGCCTCGGCCTCGACTGCCTCAACGCCATGCCCACACCAGATCACCGAGATCCTCACTAGCGAGGGCTATCGATCATGCCAACAAGCGACGTCGCCGTCCTCGGCCTGGGTGTTCACACAGGCAAACACCGTGGCGATCAGCAAGAGCGACGCCTGCCTCACCAGCCTTCGGGCGTTGATTGCTGTCGACTTTGATGCCTGCATCGCGACCATGAACGGCGGAAGCGTGCGCGTGGCGATCGAAAAGACCCAGCTCCACCAGCTCGCGAGTAGTTCGTCGGCGACGACTCGCTCCTTGCGTCGCGTCTCGCGGGTGCTTACCGAAAAGATGTCGTTCGAAGACAAGTACCTCTACATCGGCATCATCGCGTGCCTGGCGCTCATGCTATTCTGCTGTCTGATGGGCCGCATCGGCTGTTGCTGCATCCCGATCCCAATCTGCTGCTAACGACCAGAAATACAACCTACTGTACAACCAGACGCTAGAACCAACCAAATAGATACACTCAAAACTGCCATCACCAAACACACAAAAAAAGAGGTTTCCCCCACACGTCCTGTATCCACAATTATTCGACTTTGGCGTGATCACAGACCTGTCCAGTGAGCCACGAGACCGTTTGACAGCTCTCTTTTGTTGCCTTCGCGTGGTCATTGCACCCCTAACTCCTTCGCAGTGTCTCAAATTAAGGTAGTCGAGACTCGAGCCTTGTCGAGTCACACACTTCGCGAGCCGACCTCAAAATGGAAAAATTCGATGAGGATCACACGACCACCCCAACTGAGACAACCTCACGCGGCTGCCACTTCAACAATGATCCCGACAGAATCTCCACACTCAATGCGACATGGCTCTTCCCATGGGTCCCGTGGCGTCCTCTGTGACTCGCCTGTCCCAGGCAGCGTCGCCCCCTGCCAAGAGTCCCATTCTTCGACGAGCCACCGACCTCAAAGTTACCAATGGCGCGTCGCTCACTCCTCTGTCTGCTTTTCGTCTTCACCGTCGCGAGCGTCTCCGCCGCGTCCGAGAACGACACAGCCCCGTGCCCGAGCCAGGTCGACGCGCTGCTCGCCAGCTCACTCTACCAACGATGCCAGCGCGACGTCGCCGACGTGCTCGAGATTCGACCGGCGTGGGCTTTCACAGTCCCACAAACCGACGCGGTCCACAGCAGCGAGGCCTGCCTCACAGCGCTCATGGCGTTGTGCAAGATGCCGATTGACGTGTGCACGACGAGTCTCCAAGCCGCCGACGGCACGATCGTTCGCGTGGCCGTGGACAAAACCGAACTCGACGAGATCGCGGCGCCGTGCCGCCGGCGGTATCTGCGTCTCGTGACTCGCTTTCTCGCCGATAGCACGACCACGTACGACTACACGTACCTGTACATTGGGATCGCCGTGAGCGTCGCACTATCGCTCGTGGGCTGCGCCATCAGCGCGTGGCGACGGAGACGCAACCCCGAAAAGTACCAGGGCGACGAGCGCGGCACGTGCGTGCTCTGCTTCTGCATCCCCATTCCACTCTGCTGTTAGCATCTACTTCCATGCCAAATACCAATCTTCATTTCATCATTCCGTGGACGCTTTCATCGCTTCAGCGCCAAGCAAACCGAGTTGAAAGTCGGGAGGCTCAACCCCATTGGGGCAGTCTGTCGGGTTTTGCGAATGCTGCCGATTGAAAGATGTCGGGAACGTTTCCTATACCCGAATACGATCCCGCGATGATCCGCGCCCGTGCCTCACGCTAGCAGTACCAAACGATGGATCGCGCGCCTCAATCATCGCCAGTAGCTTCGTCCTACTGTACCACTGGCATTTTGGTGAGAGAGGGTCTCGACAAATTGCTCAATAACAATGTTGTGAGGGGATTTGTCGAGACCCTCTCTCTCGGCAGCACAGACAGCCAATGCTTCTATTTCATGACTTGAAATAGAAGCATTGGCTGTCTGTGCTGCCACATTCACTTCCGGTAAGGCCGAAGCCATGTCTTGTTATCGTCTCTCGATCAGGAGACAGCAAGAATACTGTACAGTGATCACGAGATCGCCACCCATTCCGAGTGGCTGCAACTGGTTCCACGAGGATGGACCACTACTGGGTGCCACACTCTGAAATTGACGCTTTCGCGCGTAAACGTCATTTCGTGGTACACCATTTCCAGACCAAATTGGCGGAAGTGATGGATCGAATTGGACAAAGCCAAAATCAAATTGGCACACCTGTGAATATCGATAATTTTGTGACCATCGCATTCGAAAGGGTATGTTGGCGGGTCAAACACGCGTGAAAAGGCGGGAAGATGCCCATGCTGAACCCGATTGGGAACGCCCTCTCTGTGTTCAAGTCCGCGGTGAAGACTTCTCTCGCCGAGCACCGTGACGAGATCCTCACAGTTCCCCGAGGAACCGCCAAGACTGCTCGCCGAGCGTCATGGCTCGTGCGTGCTGCTGAGTACAGCTTGCCAGCGAAGGTTACGCCTGAGTTCTGCAAGAACTGGGTGCGCCATACACGCGTTTTCCATTACCCAGCGCTCAACATGGAAGACGTTCAAGTTGGCGCGTGAACCTATGTCGGTACATATGTGTTTTCAAAGGCCTGTCGGACATAGGGATATAGGCGATCACGGGTAGTGCCAAATTGAATTTTGTTCCGTCCAATTCGATCGAGTGTTTCGTCCAATTTGGTTTGGAAATGGTGTATACGCACCTGACCTCTTCGCTCATTCAGTATGAGCCTCCTGATCTCGGTTCTTGCTCTGATTTTGCAGTTGAAGTCACCCTGCCTTTCGTCTCGTTCACATCATGTGACTCAGCGAGCGCAAGCGTAGCAGCATCATCGTTTGTCATACCTACGACTACTCGTAGTATACACTTTACGTTAGCGTTCCAAGGGTGGACGCCACTGAAGAAATTGCCACCTGGAAGCTCCAATACAGCACCATCTTCGCAGTCGAATTCGACTCGTGATGTGGAGGAGCTCGGGTTGCGGCGCGGAACTCCCCGCGTCCTGTCTCTGTTGAGGGTGCGGATGGGTTCACAACCATCCACATCTCACCTCCCTCGATGCCACAGCCGAGTTCCACTTTCCGAGTCGATAACAGCAACGCCGTTCATTTGAACAGATTGCTGTAGTCCTCGAGCGCGTGCATGGGGCCGTCCCACGAGTCAAAAACGCGGATCTCTCCTTCGCTCTCATTCATCGCAGACACAATTCCACTGAAACGAAGGCATGATGATCGACCCGACGAAGGGTCGAGAGTGCGCGAAGATGAGCAGGCCTTCTCGCAGTCGCTAGGTGTCCATCTCCTGAAAGAAGACCAAACCCTGCCTGGTCTGTAGAGAACAGTACTCGATCGTGGAACGCCCAATCCAGTGGCTACACCATGAGACGGTCTCACCACTGATTTGTGCCCACGATCAGCTCGTCGTCCTCCCACTTCATTCGAGAAAATCCACTGCGACAGTCAGAAGCTGCATCCACAAAGACATGGCCGTCGCGTTGACTCGTTCCGTGCTGATGCTGATCTGGACGATCGTGATCGCAGCGGTTTCTAGGCTCGCGACGAGCTCTGCATCGGACCCAACAGTCCACATCCGCATCCGTGCCTACTATGACGTGCCCAGTATCTTGCACTCGACGTGCGATGTCTCGCTCAGTTTCATGATGCTCAATGCGACGCAGAACAACACGTACGGCCAGTGCCTCCACGATCTCGGCTTGGCCATCCAGGAGGTCGACGATGCGTGGGTACTCAACACCACGTACGCCCAGGGCATTTGTGCCAGCAGCTCGTGCAAGGCAGCGCTCAACGAGTCGCAAAGCTACGTTTCACGCAACTGCTCGTTGCTCTCCGGGCAGACCATCAGCTTCACCGACATGCAGCAGCTCGTAAAGGCATGCAATCTCCCGTCGGCGTACGCGTCGGCGTCAACGCCAACCCCGACTGCGACTGCGACTCCAGAAGAGGAATCCAGCGACTCAGGCGACACCCTCAAGTTTGTAGGGATCGTGGCAGCGGCCGCACTCGTGTTTTTGTTGGCCCTGCTGTCCTGTACGGGTGAACACGCCGGGCGGGATTGTTGTTGGAACGTGGCGGCAGCAACGTAAGGAGAGGTAGTAGGAATAGTGAAAGGTGACGAAGAACTAAAACGACGGATCGCACAGTAGATTAAATAGTTTGCTCCAATACAGAAACGCCACATGCAAAATGAAACAGACTATGGCTTGACGCCGACTACCACAGTAATTGATTCCAACGGCGATCGCTCACGCCTCAAAACGCTCGACGACTCGTGGTGATGTGTCGGCTCCTGGACCCATTACTCACCGCTCGTGAATTTTCATGCCACTGGCTGGGGTTCAACCCAATGCAGAGTAGTACTGTCTTGTTCGCCCGGGGGCTCAAACATGAAGCCAACGACGTCGGAACCCACTTCAAGCCATTTCTCAACTTTCACGGTCGGTGCGTGTATCGTCTCTTCGAGTGTACCTATTATAATGAAGCGAGATCTCCTCGTTGTGCTCAGCTTGATGATCACTGTTGCGTTCGCATTGCCCGGGACCAACTCCACGCTGCCGACTTGCAACGAAAAAGCAGTGGCTGTGCTTAACGGTACCAATGTACAGTACACGAAGTGCCTCCGAGACTTGAGCCTCTCGAGCTCGAGCGTGTGGATCTTCACTCCCAACAACTCGAACGCGATCTGCGGAAGCACGCCGTGCTGGAGTGCACTTCAGCCTTTGCTCGCAAGCGTCGGGGCAGACTGTGTCGTCAGCACGCAGAGCGTCGAGATCCACGCAAAATACGAGGACATCCACACAATCCAGACTGCGTGCACTCAGCCACGAATGCGAACAACGACAACAGAGCCAGTCGCTTCTACACCAGCACCACTCATGCAAGTGGAAACACAGGCACCAACGCCGTCGCCAACGAGCTCGATCACGTGGACAACACAGTCCGAAAACAAGAGCACCAACATGACGCCACTGTACGTGGTCCTGGGCATCTTTCTGGCGACCGCCTTGTTCGTCTCGTGTGCCCACGACTGGACGCACCGCCACGAGCGACGCATGGCTTGTGTCTGCATGCCCGACTTCAGTGGCTGCTGCAGCTGAAAAGCTCACGATCCATCGCAGAAACAGAGCTCCCCACGACGAAACAACGGGAGGAAGAAGAAAAAAAAAACCATCGCCGAAATAATTTATGAGATGGCTTACCAACAGCCGACGCGCGCCGTCAGGGAAGAACTAGGAGCAGAGAGAGATCTCCTCCCCTGTGGGTGGCAGCCGCCCGCTCCACAAGATGGTGGAGGGGTAAAAAGTCAGTGCAATTGAGCATGCTCTTTTCCAAAAGAAGGTAGATCACTTAATCCCATTTTTACCATTTCAAGGTACACTTTATATCCGAAATCCAAAAACCATGCCATTCAGTCTCACCTTCTTTTGGTACAAACTGTCTCTTGCACTCGGGCACCAATGGGTGCGATCGCAAAATTTTTCTCTCGGACGGTCTCTTCGACGTGTCCCCAAGAGTCTCCGCCTCTTCAGTTCTCCATTCTCTTCCTCTCGGTTTCATGCTGCTCCGCTCGCTCTTGCCGGCGCTGCTCGCGCTGCAGCTGCATTCGTGCACCGCGTCGTCGTGGTTCGTCGCAACGACCTCGCAACCGGCTGCCTGTCCGTCGACCGTCGAGAGCGTGCTCTCGGGCCCCCAGTACAGCGAGTGCCTGCGAGATATCTCGCCGCAAGGCTCCATCTTCCGCCAAGACGCCCACGAAAGCGTGTGCCAGAGCCACGCCTGCCTTCTCGCGCTCGATGCGCTGTACCTGTACAAGGAACTGGCCACGCCCTTCGACGAGTGTGTGCTCGCGGATCGCCAGGTGATCAAGGCCAGCGAAGTCAAGCGGCTCATCGAGAGCTGCGAGCGCCGGCGAAGGGCGCTGCGCGGAGAGCCAGTGCGTGAGCTCTCGACCAGCGACGCGACATCTCAAGGTGGCCAAGCGACGATACCCGCGGCGATAGTGGGTGCAATGGCTGCGCTCGCCGTCAACCTCTAGCGAGAGTCGTATTTACACATACAGAACTAATAGTATGAGACTTTGCCAACTGGCGACTACCACTACGAAGCTCGTGCCGTCTCGGGTCGCGCACTCGCGAATTTCGTGACGGTTGACGAGCGTTTCTCGAGATGTTTGATTTGCTGAAACGAGCCATTGAGACAGGCACATCTCCCTCCACGCAGAGGGCCATCTCGGTTAGATTTACCAGAGCCAGCTCGTAGTACTAAACGTGTGGCGTGTGTGATGGTCGAGTCCCTCGTTGAAGGAGGAGACACGTGACATGACTCAGGTCGTTGCCCGGTTGAAGTCGCGTCCCGGCTTTGCGCTAGGTGACACCCACAGACCGAACTCATTCCAAAGTACGGCATCATAAAGAACATAATGATTAAAAGGGGTGATCTTTCCAATTTGAATATAATGTTAAATACCGTTTTATTGAAAAAATTAATCTCTCCAAAAAGCTCATATCATTGCTATCTACCTGGTTTTGAGTTGTTCGTACAGTGTATCAGCGTGTAATGATCACGTTTGTCAAGGGTACATCGCCAAAACCTTGAAGTCCTGTATCTGGCCATTCTCAGAAATTCTTGCCAAAAGGGCTCACCTCTTCACGACTCGCGCCGTCGTTTCCTCAAAAGTCTCCAGACGCGTCTCCCTGCATTCCATCAGTCGACTTCCCACGTGATCGCGACTGCAGCACACAAATCGAGCATGAGGACAGAATGTTTTTTTTTTTTTTCGATTTCGACCGACTGGAAAAAAATATGGAGAGAAGTCCGACGTCTCGACCTCTGCGATGTAGAACTGCGCGATCTGGACGCTTTTCGATGTGGCGCAGTGCATTTGTGCGGCTTCTGGTAGCCTCCAAGTGCTATTTCCAAGAGGAAACCAGGAATTTAATAATTTAGATGCCCGAGTGGTGTTGAGCACTGAAGGTGACTCAGTGTTGAGTCGTTCAGAATGGCTGGAGAACGTGACGGCAAAGACGCAGCGTTCACGCTCGTTGAACGTGGGAGCTTGTCGGGTTGTTTGGATGCCCTTGCGACTGTGGAGCTGGTAATCAGGAATCGCTCGGATCGAGGATGCTTTCAGAATCCTGAGATAGTTACAACGAATCAGTGACAGCCATGTATTGAAGACATGGAAACTTGGGGACTTCGTTCATGCACTGAGCAGACTGCACGTCAGCAACCCAACAGGCCTAATTCTTTCGGTAGCATTCGGCCACTTTTGACTTTCAAGTGAGCCGCACTGCTTGTCCAGCTATAATACACGTGACAACCAGAATACTCGCCACTCAAAAGATGGAGCTCTGCCGAAAATGGCCGCCGAGTTTTAGCTATTACAAACATGCATCGATTCCTCAAAATCATCCAGATGATGAAGCAACAAAGGTTGGGGCAGTTGAAGTTCGTGATAAGTTCGGGCAGCCATCACGTCGGAGTTGGAAGCGGCGCAACCATGCCGTCCAGCTGTCTTCGATCACGCCGTGACGGCCTTGAGAAAGTCGCGCGCGAGTTGCCAGGCTCTGTCGACGTTGGCCTTGATCTCTGGGTCCTCCAGGTCGCCACGGTTCACCCAGCCGTGCTTGACGTTCGGGAAGTCGACCACGGCACTGAGCTTGCTAATATCCTCCCGCTCACGCAGCACCTGCTGGACAATGCCGCCTCCTTTAACTTCGTCAATCTCGTTGCCAGCCGAGAGCAAGAGCTGCGGCACTTTGATCCGCCTTGTCAGCTTCTCGATGCCGTCCGGGCCGTTCAGCGTGGTCTCCGCTTTCCACGACGGATGGAACGACACGTGGCCCGAGACAAGCGGTCCTTCTTCAGCCGACACGCGTGCGCCAAGCCACGCGCCCCAGCAGTAGCCGTAGCTCGCGATCTTCTCGACCTGGGCCTCGGTCTTGAGGTAGCTAATCGCGTCGCGCACGCACGGCAGCAGCACGTCCTCGTAGTTGTACTTGGCCTTCCACGCGACCATGTCCCAGCCATCGCACGCGTAGTCACCGTCAGTCAAGTCCACGAGCACGACGACGTAGCCCAGTTCGCCGAGCCGGTCAGCGTCTTGCTTGGAGCGGCCGCTGTCGGGTCCGTAAATGTCGGGGAACGCGAGAATGCCGACTTTGGCCGTGGCCGGACCAGCGCGGTAGATGGTCGTCTGCCCGGCCTTGGTGATGGTGCTCACGTGCGCGGCCGACGCACGCGCAGGCTCGCTGTCGTCCGGGCAGCAGCTCATGGTCGATCGATCGGTGCGAGGTTCTGTGGGAAAAAGTCGAAGTGAGCGAGGACGAGACTCGGCAGATCCCAAATGGGTTCGAAGAGCTCAAGCAATTGAGCTTCAGTATGAGGCAGAGAAGGTGGTGATAAAGCGAGCTTCGAAGGTCTCACCTTTGATGAGTCATCAGTGGTTCGCATTAGGTGCGCAGCCTCGGTTGAAGGCGAGGAGTTGGTGAGGATCAAGTCTGTTGAGTTCAACTGGTGAGTCCTAGTGAGAGCTGGAGATGGCGAGAGCTCTAAGGGAGCGTGGAGTGCGTGGGACTGACGTCACCCGCTGATAGAGCGCATCTCGGCAAACGTGTGCAGCTTCAGTTGTATGAATTCTGAGTCGACGGTTGTTTCGGTTCAACCCGCCCACCACATACAGGAGACGGAAGATTACAGTATTTTGGTTGAAGACAACCGCGAGAGGGGCAAGTACATCGCTGTGATCATGTGTCTACTGGTCGGTAACTGGAATTTAAGACAGTCGTATCGCAAACTGAAAAAGATCGGGTTTGCGTGAATGCCTTGGTCACTCTCTTCGAGCAACGACAGGTCAAACACAAGGTCCAAGGCTCCCAGTTTCCTCCGGTATGGTCACAATCGGAACCTCGGAGGCTCTAGATTGTAGGGTCGGACCTTCGGCACTCCGAGCACTGTCGATGCACGTGCCAGGTGAAAATTTCACTTGTGACAGCATGCAGTGCTGTCAAGACCAAGCAGCTACCCAGTTGGGCCGAGATCCAAGCTATGTCGATTTCGTGCCACGTCGTAGCTTTCTCCAGCATTGCTGTGGTAACTCAAAGGTGTGCAGAGTCGACTTCCGAGTTGTTGAGAGCGATGGGTACCGCTCCACCACTTGGAAGCTTGCTCAGCCATTCGTTCGAAATCGAACTTACGAACCTAGGTCGGACTTTGTCGACTTGTCACCATTGTATTCGTGAGCAGGCTCCCATCTCAGCGTCTCAGCTTCCGAAGGCCAGCGATTCACAGGGAACCTCGACGTCCACAATGGTCACACCAGCGCGTGAGCGAGTGAATACGTGATCCAGAAAGGTCCATGGGGTGACGTGACGTTGCCAGTACACACGCGCGAGTGTCTCCACTCGGCGTCGAGCTCACTCTCCGACTTGCTCATTCTCCAATTCTTCGTCCACGAGCCATGAGCTGCTGCCCTGCCGACTCGGAGCCCGCGCGCGCCGCCGCCGCTCACGCCAGCGCCATCATCACCGCCGGCCAGACGACCATCTACCGTGCAGGACCTCCGACAGCCACGGTCGGCGTGCTCGCGTTCCCAGACATTTACGGTCTCGACAGCGGACGCGCCAAGCAGGACGCCGACCGTCTCGGGGAGCTGAGCTATGCCGTGGCCTTTGTCGACCCCACGGGCGGCGACTACGCGTACGAGGGCTGGGATATGTTCGCGTGGATGAAGAAGCAAGATTTCGAGACCGTGCTGCGCCCGCGAATCCTTGAAGCGATCGACTACCTCAAGACCGAGGCCCAGGTCGAGAAGATCGCGAGTTACGGCTACTGCTGGGGCGCGTGGGTCGGCGCGCGCGTGTCGGCCGAGCAAGGCCCGCTGATTCAGGGCCACGTGTCGTTCCATCCATCGTGGATAGTCGAGGACAAGCTGCTCGGCGACGGATCGATCGAGAAGCTCGCGGCCAAGGTGCTCGTGCCGCAGCTCTTGCTCTCGGCCGGCAACGACCTGCCGTCGCTCAAGGAGGGCGGCGCCGTGCAGCAGATTCTCTCGGAACGAGACGACGTGAGCAAGTTGAGCCGCGTCGTCGACTTCCCGAACGTCAAGCACGGCTGGGTGAACCGCGGCGACCTCGAGGACGCTGCCGTGCAGGAGGCCGTGCCGAAAGCCTGGGACCTCGCACGCGAGTTTATCAAGAACGTCACGGCGTGAGAGGTGTTGATCCGAGCCACGTCACCAGAATAATAAAAGCGTTTGCATCAACGAAACCAGACCACACGTGTGCACGAATCAGGATAGGGCGGAATTGAAGAAATCCTTCAAGTGCGGGGTCTGCTTACTCGCCCACGCATGGATGGATGGCCACGCAGTAGGCAGAGCAACATCCTTCGACACAAGAAGGTCTCACTTAACCCCCCTAGGATCTTTTTGGAAAATGTAACCCCCTAGGGTAACCCAGGGTTTCTCCATCGGTATTTTTATGAAAAAATGGATTGGAAACCCAAGCGGACTATCCAGCGTCTTCCGTGGAGGACGGACGACTGGAAGAAGCGCGCGTTTGACTTTCCTTCGGCCGTGTTTCTCTACCGCCTTGTACTGCAGTGGGCCAGCCTCCTGGACCAAGGTTGCGTCACGCCCTGTATGTTGATGCAGTCACGACCCTCTCTAACCCACTCCTCCCCTATTTCCACCAATCCCCACACTCCACGATGACGCCATCAACCCTCTCTCCCCGCATCCTCCCCTCCACTCTCTCCTCATTTCCCTCTCAAACTCACTATAACCTCTACAAACACATAAGATGCTTTTCCATCCGCAAAATCAACTCTCCCATCGCTGATCTTGAAGCTCCGTGGTTTACACAACAAAACCCCCGAGCAGCTCCGACACCGACACCGGCAGCTCGCTCATTCGCCGACGTGCTCGCTTCCTCGCTCTCCTTCTCCTCGCTCCTCCGTCGACCCACATGGTGCAGCTCAACGTGCGCTCGCCGCTCGACCACGCGGCCCTCGAGCGCTTTGTGCAGGGCGCGCTCGGCGCGTTCCACGGCGCCATCGCCGCCATCGACCAGTTCCAGCACGGCCAGTCCAACCCGACGTACCTCGTGACCATGGCCGGCTCCGGCGCCAAGTGGGTGCTGCGCAAGAAGCCCCACGGCAAGATCCTGCCGTCGGCGCACGCAGTCGAGCGCGAGTACCGCGTGCTCAAGGCGCTCGAGCACACCGAGGTGCCCGTGCCCAAGCCCGTGCTGCTCTGCGAGGATGTCTCGGTGCTCGGCACGCCGTTTTACCTCATGGAGTACGTGGAAGGCCGCATCTTCCTGGACCCGACGCTGCGAGGCGTCAAGCCGCTCCACCGCTACGCGATGTACAGCGCCGTCTGCGACGCGCTCGCGCGGCTCCACTCGGTGGATTACAAAGCGCTCGGACTCGCCGACTTTGGCCAGGCCGAGAACTACTCGCAGCGCGTCGTCGCGCGGTGGAACAAGCAGGTCGAGGCCGGCAAGGGCGTCTTCAAGCAGCACGGCGTCGCCGAGAACCCGCAGCTCGACTCGCTGCGCTCGTGGCTCACGGCCCACGCCGACAAGGCCGAGCAGGAGACCAAGGCCTTTGGCAAGGGCGCGACGCTCGTCCACGGCGACTTCCGCATCGACAATGTCATCTTCCACCCGACCGAGCCGCGCGTGCTCGCCATCCTCGACTGGGAGCTCTGCACGATCGGCAACCCATTCGCCGATGTCGCGACGTTCTGCTCGACGTACCGTTTCCCGCATGACAACGGCGGCATCAAGCTTGCGCTGCCAGGTCTCGCGGGCATCCCGTACACGCTTGAGAGCATCGGCATCCCGTCGGAGTACGAATTCGTCATGGGCTACTGCCGTCGTGCGCGCCGCTTCCCGCTCAAGCCTGAGAGCTGGAACTTCTTCATTGGCACGGTGCTTTACCGTTTCGCGGCTATCTGCCACGGCGTGTACGCTCGCTCGCTGCAGGGCAACGCCTCGTCGGCCCACGCGCACGACGCCAAGCGTGCCATGGACCACGTGCTCGAGTTCTCCAAGAACGTCATCGGCGAGAATGCTAAGAAGTCGATCGCGCCAGAGCCCGAGCTCGGCCACATTCTGCCGTTCCCGATCCGTGCGCACGCGCTCGAGACCTACAAGAAGCTGCTCAAGTTCTGCGAGGAGCGCGTGTTCCCGGCCGAGCACATCCACCTCCAGGAGATCGCCGATGCGCGCGCCAAGGGCAAGCAGTGGGACCACGTGCCGCAGATCATCGAGACGCTCAAGGACGAGGCTCGCGCGCTCGGTCTCTGGAACTTGTTCCTGCCGAACGTGACGATCCCGCCGCTCAACGGCAACGGCCCGAGCGTCACCTACGGCGGCGACCTGACCAACCTCGAGTACGGTCTCATGTGCGAGATCATGGGCCGCTCGATCGTGTTGGCGCCCGAGGTCTTCAACTGCTCGGCGCCCGACACGGGTAACATGGAGATTCTTTCGCGCTTCGCGACCGTCGAGCAGAAGCACAAGTACCTTGTGCCGCTGCTCAAGGGCGAGATCCGCTCGTGCTTCGCCATGACCGAGAAGCTCGTGGCGTCGTCGGACGCGACCAACATCGAGACCGAGATCGTGCGTGACGAGAAGGCCGGCGAGTACGTGATCAACGGCCTCAAGACGTACATCTCTGGTGCCGGTGACCCGCGCTGCAAGCTCATCATCCTCATGGGCAAGAACGTGGACAAGCGCGACCCGAGCAAGAAGGTGAGCCCGTTCCGCCAGCAGTCGATGATCCTCATCCCGATGGATGCTCCGGGTGTGGAGCTCATCCGCCCGATGGAGGTCTTTGGCTACGACGACGCACCGCACGGCCACTTCGAGATGCGCTTCAAGGACGTTCGTGTGCCGTTCGACAGCGTGCTGCTCGGCGAGGGCCGCGGCTTCGAGATCGCGCAGGCGCGTCTCGGCCCGGGCCGTATCCACCACTGCATGCGTGCGATCGGTGCGTCCGAGCGCTGCCTCGAGCACCTCGTGCAGCGTGCCAAGACCCGCACGGCCTTCAAGACGCTGCTGGCCGAGAACCCGCTCGTGGGCTCGGTGATCGCCAAGTCGCGTTGCGAGATCGACCAGGCACGCCTGCTCACGCTTCAGGCCGCTCACCAGATGGACCTCCACGGCAACAAGGTCGCGGCGCAGGCCATCGCCATGATCAAGATCGTCGCGCCCAACATGGCCACGGCCGTGGCAGACCGTGCGATCCAGATCCACGGCGCCAACGGCGTCGGCCAGGACTTTGTGCTTGCCTACCTCTACGCCGCGCTGCGCACGCTGCGCATCGCCGACGGACCGGATGAGGTCCACATGCGCACCATCACCAAGCTCGAGCTCAGCCGCTGCCGACTGTAAGGACAGCACCTCGGCCAGCGAGCCTCCTCCGAAGCCCGTACATGTTTGATGATCCTCTGTAGGGAAGCAACACCATAACCAAAAAATGACATACGTGAGACCGTGTGTTTGTGTATGCCTGGATCATTTCATTTGACTCGACGAGGGAGGCATTTCTGGAAGCTGTGGGCTTGTGTGAGACGTCAGAAGTGTCATATAGATGTGGGACCGTAGGGAAGAGGATGGAGTTCGTTGTTAACTCGCATAAGCGCACGACAAAGCCATAGATATAATAATATTTGAAACCAAGGTGTTCTTCTTCTACTCGACTTGTAACCTCCCTGGCCGCGCGTCGGACGGCTCCAATTGCACGTACGGCGGCGGCGCCTCCACGTCTCCTTCTTCCTCCTCGTCGAACGCGTCGTCACGGAAGCAGGAGCAGAACGTGCGTTCAACGTCCACGCAGCGCCACTTGTGTCTCGTGACCCAGCCCACGACGTACACGAACGCGAGGAAGCCCACGGCGAACCAAAGGAAGAACATGAGCAGTATGTTGTCGCCGCCGCTGGTATTGCTTGCGGGCATGGACGCCGCATCGCGCGTCGGGAAGAGCACGCCTTCGCACGTGCGCGCGAGCTGCTGGAGGTCGCTCGCGACGAGCGAGAGATTCGCGGCGCCTGGCACGGTCTGCACGAGCACGCAGTCGGCCTTGACGACCGAGACGAGCTGAGCGAGCGCCGACGTGCAGTTGAGGTCTCGGCAGATCTGGTCCGTGCGGTTGCTCGTGAACGCCCAGGCGATTGTGCCGGGCACGCGCGAGACGCCGAGGTCGGCGACGCATGTCGGATAGCCCACGAGCTCGTTCGAGAGCGCGGCGCGCACGGCGGCGGAGCACGCGGGTGGCGAGGACGCGCGAGAGGCCGCGACGAGCAGCGCGAGCGCGAGCAGCAGGCGAGGCATGGAGGGAAGTGGGCCAGCGGCATGGTGGTCGCCGGTGGGGCTCGTTTTCCCAGCATACGAGGTGATCCGTACCAAAAGTAGGTGATACGGAGTGGGAGACGCGCAAGTGGAATGTATGTGGAAGATACCTTGTTTTGAGAATTCGATGTGATCGGCAAGGAGAGGATTTGCGAACGAATCGGGAAAGATAAGGGAGGTTTTCAGGAGGGAAGCTCTATTACGGTAAAAGGGGGTTTAGAATTGAAAGGGTTTTGAATTATAATTGGAGAGCAATGAGCTGCTTGTCCAATTTGGTGGCTTTTTCGTCCTCGGGCGAGATCTGTAAGGACGAGGAGGCAGTCGCTGTGGAATGCGAGGGGCTTGGCTGTGGAGAAGTGGTGAGCATTTGATTTGTTCAAGTGAGTGGTGGGACCCCGTCTCACCAATGTCTCATCGAATGCCGCTGGTTCGAGCGAACATTTGGACGGAATTCCAGAGCACACTTGCGCGTGAACCGGGAGTTTGATCCCGCATCACTGTGGCAACAACTTTTCTTGGTCTTGGGCGCTGCTGAACGTGATGATGGCGAAGAAAAAGTACGGAATGCGAAACACCCCACTTCGCTCTCAGCGGAGCTCGTTTTGGTCAGCGACAAATATAGCAGGAATACAAATGACGTTTCTGTCAATCAACCCTTTCGAAACATCACGGCCATCATAAATCGGGGACATGTCTCCTGCACCCTTGCTCCTGCCACCTTCGAGTCTCCCATTCTGAAAAAAAAAGTGAGACCATCACACAGTCTGTTTCGCCTCTCTCTCTTGCGCGTCGTTGTCATCCCAATCCTCCACCAGCCGACTGTATTGGCTATCCGGCGTGCATCGCCGACGTCGACTGCCCGGAGGCTGGCAGTTATCAATGAGTAGGCACTGAATATCTGTTTCTCTCCTGTAGGCACTGAACCAGGGCAATCGGCACTGAATAGTTCAACAGGCAATTAGGCACACTTTTCTTCTGGAGGGTCTTCAACCGCTGAACGTCTGCCATACGACGCATAGGATCGCGGAGACTAGCGGACCAACTCTGCATCCGTCGCTGGAGTCACCACGTCCGCGCGCACAACAAGATGGCTGAACTACTCGCCAATCTTGCGACGGACTCGCGATCTAGCTCGCAAGTCCTTCATCCAACCACCCGGGACGGTCATTCTGATCTCTCGGTGATGCTGTACAACTTCCTTGGCTCGCGGCTTCCACCGCGAGTAGCGTTGAGCTTTAAAACAGTCGAAGCCCAGCGGAGCTATTATGATTCACGATGAATAGGATACTGGTAAAGATCTGGACAGGCCCAACCGTTGAGATACAGGAAGAGGGAGACCTTGATAGTTGTCGCACGGTGCTTCCCGAGGCCAGGTTCAGCTCGTTCGATTTCTTTTGGTGGAACTTATATACATCAACAACAAGTGGAAGAACAAGTCGGAATCACACTAGACGCCAATGTGTCATGAATGATGATGACTTGCAACCACGAGATCAAATCCCACAGCAATCGTGGCCATGGGCGCAGGAGAGACGAGGAGCTGGTTGTCGAAAAGAGAGCGCATCAGCGAAGAGGAGGATGCGCGACATTTTGACAATCGCAAAAACAAACGGAGGGTTGCCAGGCACCACTGTCGCAAATACTCTGTACCGCACATGCCTGTAGTTTGGCTATATGAACATGCCGTCAGTTGCTACGTATCTTGTGATGGATGTTTTGCCTGACTGCCCTTGCTCAGAGAGTCAACCACGAGTTCCACGCATAGAGCTTCGCTCCAACAGTCATAGAAGTGCACATTGCTCCACTTTGGCTTCCCCCCAATGGTACTTGACGGCGTCGCTCGGTCTGTAAGCTGGGCCATTCAGTCGGCCGTCGTGTCTATTCGGTCCCCTCGTGTCGTATTAGCCAACGCGCACCGAGACGGTTGGCGTCTTCCATTAACCAGCCGCTGTCTTCCATAGAGCGAACGCCATTGTCTAGAGTTCGAGCATCTTTGTCGGGGCAATGCTGCTGGCAAAAATGCCCACCAATGCATTCGGAAGCCAGTGCTGTGTCCTGGACTCCCTAACAGCGATATCCATCGAGAAATTCACCAGCACACCGCCAAGGGCCTCAGAGACGCGGATTAATTATTCAACAGAAGTGAGCACACGTACTTGGTGATGAGTACCACTTCATACCTGAAATCCATGTTGCATACCTGAAACCCGTGTTTGCTCTTTCGTGGCAGCAGTGTGATGGCAGCGTAACCAAGATCCGGAGTATGGCTCCTTATCCTCTCCGAGAGGATCGGAGTGGGTAATAGCTGGTCGAAACTATCCACTCGATTGAGGTTGCAAGGGGGCTGATCATGAGATGAAACAGATTCCTATCGTTGAAGCGGAGTCACCTGGTCGCAGGACTGGGTGAATCGCACCCACCGATCTGTGGGCAAAATCGATCTTTGCCACGGCAGACAGCCGTCCCTTTCGTCCTTGTCACGCCATTATCCATGCACACCAAGAACAGAAGACTTGGATCCTTCGTTTATACTTGGCAAAAAGAAAATCTAGCGAAGTGCCCTCGTGAAGTATCCCTCTTTTTACCCAAATCGATAAAAAAGGCGAACCCCTCTCCTTTTGGAAATCGACAGACTGAGCTCACGGCGAAAGTCAAGTCAGACCAGTCAAATGAAATGTATAAGCGACAAAGTATTACGGCACGTTCGATGGGGGCTGGCTCTGAAGCAATCAACGTTCGTTCGTTCGTCTTTTTGGGTCTCGCAGACCTGGGAGTCAGCTTGAAGTGACGTACGGCTGTAACACCTCTCTCGCCAAGTCATCTCAAGTGCAGTTTGTGATTCACAAACCACATGGTTTGCGACGTTTAGTATCCAGCACGGCTATCCATTTTCTAGTAGCCGATCTCGTGAGGGAGGACGTCGATGATCAAAACGATCAAATCTTGCTGTGGATTGTTCCCTCAAGCTAGTTTGTGTGTAATTGTGTCCCTGGACACGGTCTCGAAGTCTCCACATTACTACTGCTGGTCGCTTCTTGCTGTGTCTGCTGAGTATTGGCTATCGTCATCGTTCACCGCTTTAGAGAGAAACTCGTGAGCCAGGCAACTTGCCTCCGATTCCGTTTGAACGCGCGAGCGGTACAGACACACTGTTGACCATGTACCGCTCTTTCCGATCCTGGATGTGTTTCTGATTTAGTTCAGAGGCAGGAGTTGATGTGCAAGTTACTTGACTGTGTGGCAGACCCAGATGCTCGCTGAGTTACGAGCAAGACTCAACACATGGATGACGCGGAGGCGGTACCCAGATTCCAGTCTTGTCGATGCCCAGCCCTTGCTGTCTGTGGCGACGAGGCGAAATCGTGCAGTCAAGATTACTTGGATCCGTGACAGTACTTGAAGGTTGTGGGTGCTGCAGGATGTAAACGTGCCGGTATGGTTCGCGTCGCATCGACTGTATCCGGATATTGTACGCACGATTGTTCATCCCTTTGCGCTCTCCCTCCAGCTTGCAGTCGTTGGGTGACGTACTATCGTCTCCCGGTTCCCGTCTGTAGCCCACCATCCAGAGACTGTTTGAGCGTGGCTAAAACACCTGACGCCAATGTGAGCCTGCTGGCGTGGACCTTTCCTGATGGTCGAGGTAGTCCATGAGGAGATAGAGCACTTTGATCATCACCACGTGTAACTGGCGAACAATCCGAGTGATAGAGGCCTCCCTCAATTGTACGAAAGCCGGCTCTCGGCACCGCGTCGATAGGTTGCCCAACGATGATGCTGATTGTCCCCAAAGTTGCGGCCAGAAGATTGTGACCTCGACTCGTCTGTACTATCCAAGCGAGAGGTCTGCGTAGCTTCTTGGATCTCACAGGTCCTGTACTGCACACAGCCAGCGGGGACAGAGTGGGTGATGAGTGAGAGTCTGCCTGCCTCCGCAGACAAGATCCTCCACAGTCTCATTCTCCAATTTCCTCGGCGACAACTCCACGGCTTCTCTCCAAGATGCCGAAGCCTCAGTTCCTCGCCGCGGTCGTCGCAGCATTCCTCGCCAGCTCCGCGTTCGCGCAGAATGCCGCGGTGCAAACTGGCAACCCCAACGTGGTGACGGCGCCGGCTCCTACCCCAGCGCTTCCCAACTGGGTCGGACCTCGCGTCGGAAAGCCCATCGACAACGCCTGCTACCGTAAGAGCTACATCACCACCAACAAGAAGTGCGCGACTGGATACAACTTCGACAACGTGCTCACGTGCTGGACGCAATGCCCGATCGAGTACCCTGTCGAGTGCGGTATGGAGTGCATCCAGCAGAACAAGGACTGTACTAAGGAGATCTTGACCAAGGCCTCGTCGGTCGCCAACGCCGTTCTCACCACGGCGACGTCGGGCGTCTTCGGTGACATCACCAAGGCTGCCAAGGGAGTGCAGACCGGCGTGCGCTGTGGCCAGCAGCTCTTCGGTGTGGTAAACAAGGTCGTGAGCTACGTGAACGAGGTGGAGAGCGGCAAGGCCGACACGACCAAGGACCAGCTCCTGTTCCTGCTCAACAAGACCGACTTCATCGTGTACGACCTGCCGGTCGCGGTGGCGACGTGCCTCGGCAAGCCAGTCCCGGATGCCGCCAACCAGGCCAAGGAGATCGTCGACGTCGTGCAGGCGTTTGTCAACATGGTCGTGAGCAAGAAGCTGAGTGGTGTCAACCTGCTCGACTTCAACACCTTCCTTGACGCGGCCAAGCAGGACGTGCCGGCGGTGTACACGCCGGTGTCGTCGCTCTCGGATAGCGATGCCGCCTACCTCAAGTCGCTCGCCGAGTCGGGTGTCACGTGTGGTAATGACATCTACTCGGTCGTGAACAAGATCGTCGCGGCGGTGCAGTCTCTCAAGACGTCGGCGCCGACGAGTGCGGTGGATATCATCAAGTTCGGCGTGCTCAACTCGGACCTCGTGCTCAAGGAGCTTCCGGAGACCGTCGACAAGTGTGTCAACTCGACGGGATTCTCGAGCCGTGATGACATCCTCAAGACCGTCCACACGATCATCGACCGCGTCGTGGATGCGTCGAGCCAGAACGGCAACCCCGTGTCGACGGCCGACTACGCCATCACGATCACCAACATGGGTCTCGATGCCATCGCGCTCTTCGACCCCACGGGCATCGCCGCGATGGCCTCCGAGTTCGTGCAGCCCATCTGCGGTCCGACCGTGTACGTGGGCGACATCGACAGCGGTCCGGCGGATCAGGCGCTCGGTCTCAACACGATCGAGAAGGCCTTCCGCAACAGCACGGGCACGTGGACGAAGGGCGGTGACGGTCAGCTCCGTCTCAACTTCAAGAGCTTGGACACGGAGGACATCACGGTGAACGTTCTCTCCGGCGGTCAGAAGGTGTACGAGATCCCGGTGAAGAAGGGTCAGCAGGTGACGTGGACCAAGCCTCTGGCGGAGTTCCAGGGCAAGACGTTGTACTTGGACCGCTGGCGCCCGGGTTTCTTGGGCATTGCCGGCACGGGCGGTGGATCGGCGCTCGCGTGGGTCCCGAGCAACAGTGGTGGTCTCGAGCTCAACCTCCAGGTCAACCCGACGAGCTTCTCGGACCACGCTCTTCGCAACTAGATCAATGGCGCGCACTCGTTCGCCTGGTAAGTTTGCGTGAGGGTGTAACCCAGAGAGATGGGTTCGACAGATCGTTTTGGTTGGAAGCGAGAAGTAATCATCGCATTCATTTTACGAATACATTTTTTGCGAGTTTCTGTCAAGCAGTGTTCTTTTGTTTTCGGACATTATGATTGTGCTTCTTCTGTCACAGACGTTCACTGCATCTCGAAAGTCCCAAGGTCACATCAAAAGCTTTCAGCATTCTCTTGACATGCCTTCATGGCACACTCAGAGACACCTCGCGGATCCTTGGAGTTTTGCTACAACGCAGTTTGAATGCGTCGTGAGCTTCATCCGCGTGCCAGAGCTATCACGTGGTTGACATGCGCAGAAAATCAACCGCGAGCTCCCACGTCAGGGCTGTTGCCTTCTTGGCCACCGGGTCACTTAGGTCGCCTCGATTGACCCAGCCGTGCTTGACGCCTCGAAAGTCAACCACTCGGCTGAGTTCTCCGACACGTCCATTCCTCGACTTGAGCACTCGCTCAACTGCACCGCCTTGTCGAACACTTGAGTCGTCGTTCTCAGCTGAGAGAAGCAACTGTGGGGTCCGCACTTGCTCGGCTAGCAACTCAACAGCACGGTCTCCGTTAATGATGTCCTCACACATCCACGACGGATGAAACGACACATGGCCGAGAATCTCGCATCCAAGCGGACCCGTCGACAGCTTCGCTCCAAGCCAACCGCCGTAGCAGTACCCATAGCTACAGAGCTTGGCAACTTTAAACACATTCTTGAGTTACGCGACGGCGTCTTGCACGGCTGCCTCGAGCAACTTGGCGTAGTCCTGGCGACGAACCCAGTCTGGAAGGTCTGCCATGAAATCGGTCGTCGAGTCGAGCCAGTCCCCTCGTGTCACATTCACTAACACGACCGCGAAGCCTCGCGCACCGAGGCGATCGGCGTCTTCCTTGGAGCGACCGCTGTCGGGACCGAACACATTTAGGAACCCTAGGACTCCGATTGTTGCGGTTACTGGACCAGCGACGTAGAGCTCCGTGTCACCATAGACAAGCGAGGAACCCGTCGACGGTGTTGGAGGGCGATCCGGCTCGGCGTCGGGAGGACTGCAGCTCATCGTTGAGAGACAAACAAAGGAAACCAGCCTTCTGAATGAGCAAACAGATCAGTGCGTAGACCCTGCTAAGTACGATAAATGGAAAGGCAACACGGCCGTGATCGCACGAAACAAAGACGTGGGTTGAACTCGTGACAATATTGTGTTAGTGCCGTACAGTGTGTAACCAAAAAGAGGCAGACAGGTAGCCATCGACCACGTGCGTAGTGTTCACTTCTGTCCTGAGCGTTTATGGCACTGTGTTGCTATTGTACCCGTGAGCAGGAAGTCTAGTTCGCGCAAACTTCGCGAATGAACTGAATCGCGAGCTCCCACGCCTCGTCCACGGCTTTCTTCGTCGTCGGGTCTTCTAGGTCGCCACGGTTCACCCACCCGTGCTTGACGCCATCAAAATTGACCGCTCGGCTGTATTTGCCAATACGACCGCCCTTGTCTTTGAGGATCCCAATCACGGAACCGCCTTCACGCACGAAGTCAGGGTCGTTTCCTGCAGCGAGAAGAAGCTGCGGGACCTCCACACGCTGAGCGAGTGCATCGGCACTGCCGTCACCATGCAGCTGATTCTCGATCATCCACGCTGGATGGAAAGACACCTGACCCCGCGTCTCTGCCGTCGCCAAGGCTGACAAACGAGCACCGACCCAGCAGCCCATACAGTAGCCATAGCTGCAGATTGTTGTAACCTGTGCTACCTCTTTGAGGTACTGAGTCGCGTCGTCGAGTGCTGGTTTGATGACTGAGTCGAAGTTGTTCCGCGCAAAGAAAGCTGGTATGTCTCGAAAGTAGTCGGTATCGGGGTCAAGATAGTCGCCACCCGTGACATCCACTACCACGACAGCATAGCCCAAGCCCCCCAATCGGTCAGCGTCGGCCTTGGTTCGACCACTCTCAGGCCCGAACACGTCTGGAAAGGCGAGGATACCAATCTCGGCAGTGGCGGGACCAGTGCGATAGAGTGTGGTCTTGCCGTGCTGGAGTGTCACTGCCGAGTGAGGGCTCGAGGCGCGACCTGGTTCAGAGTCGGGCGGGCAGCAGCTCATGGTTGTTGATGGAAGGTTGATGCGGACGGGATGGCGGGTTCGCGAATGAATGGAGCATCGCATTTTTCCAAGGAGATCTTGAAGTTATCATCACGACCGCCATTCTGGGTCAAAATGATGGTTTGATTATGAGTGTGCGTAATGGAAGCACAAGTGGCTTAGAGCATCTCCACCAGTGCGGCCAAAAGTTAAAAGCGAAATCGAAGCTTTCAATACGTGTATAAAGGATGAGAGGTAGAACAGTACCGTGACTGGTTATTTTAGTCCACCACAGTCAAAACCCACCAGATCTGGTGGGATATGACTGTAGATTGTACCTTCTATGTCGGCATGTTATATGTTGGCTATCCACCCTTTCGGCAACCTGCTGAAATTTATGAACGCTGCCGTAATTTACCAGTTTGACCTGAGTTTGACTTTGGACTGGTGGAGATGCTCTTAGAGAAATAGCTTCCTTGGAGGGGACTCATTTTTGAAACATTGGACCGATTCCCGCAGGCAAATAGGACGGTTCCTATCCATAATTCCATTTTCAAAACAAGATTTAGACCCAAATCGGCGGTCTAAACAGCCTCAGTCCGTGTTCATAATTTTTGAAATGAAAGGGGGTGGGGACCCCCTTTCATTTCATAATCACTGTCCATAATTGATGAAAATAGATACCCCGTTAAAACAAATTGTCCCAAAACACTGTCCCGGATTTGAAATGGTTGAAGTTTCCACTTCAAGTCACCAGCGAGTACGTGGGCAAGGCAACGGGCGCTGCGCGCGCCAACAGCGGCAAGAAGAAGGGGCACCCCCTGGCGCTTCAGGGTACAGCGATGATGACCTCCATGTCCTCTTCGATTGTATCCGCGCCGTATACCCGTGGTGACGATATCGCGTGGTCATTCCTTGGTGCGAACGTGATTTCCCACGGCGTAATTGTCCGTGGATCCGGGAGCAAATCTGCGCGCGTGAGGTACGATTGACCGCGCGTGGCGTCCCGAAGCGCTCCTCCCCTTTCGTGTACATGGCGAGCGCGAAGACGTCGTCGTCATCATCGCTGCTCTCCGAAGAGGAGTGTATGATGCTCGCGAACCTCCGAGAGTTTGTTCGCGATTTCGAAGTGAAGGGACGCGTTTCCTCGATTGGTTGAAATGGAAGGTTCCTGCGGGAAGGGGTCCAATCCTAAATTTTATGGATATGGATTATAAAAATGGATTTTCGATCCTAAAATCCTACGGGAATCGGTCCATTTTATCCATAATCCTATTTCAAATACCAAAATTGATAGAATAAGTTAAAAGAGGAAATTGATAGAGTACAGGTTCTGTGCAGGCATTGCTGCATTGCTGCTTCCATGAGCTCCAGCAATTCCAGCATTTTGGTCCACATCGTTTGTTGAGTGACTGAAAATCGAATCGAGAACACGCGGGCACTTGGACACATGATGAAGCGCGTGTCCGGAGTCGTTGGCGCGAGAAAGCTCCTTTTCCGTGGTGGTCGATCCGAGCTACTTGATCGATGAGCGATCAAGAAAGAACACGAGTACACTTTCGTTGCAAGCAACTGCAGCAGTGCGATATTGCTTCGTATCTTGGCGTTGCGACTCACTGTCACAACAATGAAAATGACAAAAGGATGGTTCAATTAGATTTGAAAAAAGAGGATTGTTGTGCATGAATCTGAAAGTCAAGGTGGATCGTGTCAAAGGCGACGCCGGAATGCAAAAGATTGCGTATTACATTCATCAGCCGAGCTGTATCCAGCTCATGATTTGGTATGGGACCGTCGAATGTTTCCGATCGACTCCCAATTTGAAATAAAAAATCTTTGCATCACTGTTGTCTTCCACCACTTCGACTTCCCGACTTGGTGGTTGAACTTGTTGTTTATTGATCTTGGTTGTTATTGGTGAAAAGGAAAGTGAGTCTGCGGTAGCTACCCTACGACATGCAGTGCTCAACCACCCCCGGGCCCTTCGTGCCCCCTGGGGACTCCCCCTTATTGCTTGTTCTCGTTGGCCGCCCTCACGGCCTCCCTGTCGGCCCGTCGGGCACTCCTTGGAGAGAGTGCCTGACTGGTTGCAGTTGAAGCCCCAGCTTCAACCGCGGCTGCCGAGTCCTTGGCAGCCATCATTGCCGCCGTCGTCACTGGATTGTTGGCGGCGGCAGCCATCATCCGTGTCGTCGTTCCTGGGTTCGCGACTGCGCTCATGCTCGGCGCATCGCCACGTGCTGCTGAATGAACGACACGGCGACGCGGTCGCCGCAACTTCAAGCGTGCCTTGCGGGTGCGTGTCGCGTGTCGTGTTGGTGGGCGCGGCGTTGCCGTTTCAGCGTCCTGAGTCGGGCGGCGATTATCAGACGCCGTCTGACTCGGGACTGTTCCAGACAGTGGGACTGGAACAACAATCACCATCTTCACGTCTGTTCCCAGACAAAGAAATACCATCAAACTGGCTACATTCTCTCGCATCGGTACCTTCGTGTAAAACGGGAACGAAAGCTCTACAACTTCCATTCGACGGCTGGGCAAGACGGATCACCAGCGCAGACGTGACTAAAGAAGCCACACGCTAGCTCCCACGCCTTATCCACCGATTCCTTCACAAGAGGATCCTTCAGATCACCACGGTTCACCCATCCATGTTTCACGTTGTCGAAATTCTCGACTCGACTGAGGTTGGCAACTTTTCCTTTCTTGCTTCTCAGGATTTCGTCCACGGATCCACCCGCTCGGACAAAAGCTGGGTCGTTTCCTGCCGATAGAAGAAGCTGGGGCTTCGTAATCAGCTGAGCGAGGGCTTCGACGCCGCCATCGCCATGGAGGATGTTCTCGACAACCCATGATGGGTTAAACGACACATGGCCTTGAATATCCGACGTCGGCAGTGCCGACAACCTGGCGCCGACCCAGCCTCCGAAGCAGTAGCCGTAGCTGCAGATCGTAGTGACATGGGCTTCTTGCGTGAGATATGCGATCGCGTTGCCAACCTCTGGCTGGATGACCGAGTCAAAGTCCATTCGCTTGAGAAACGGAGCAATGAGCGCGAGGTAATCACTGTTCATATCAAGCCAGTCGCCCCGCGTCACATCCACGACGACGACCGCAAAACCCATGGCACCGAGACGGTCTGCGTCGGCTTTCGTGCGTCCACTGGTTGGTCCAAAGATGTCAGGAAATGCCAGAAGACCGACTGTGGCTCTGGACGGCCCTGTCCGATACATTGTCGTGTTGCGAAACTCGATCGTTGCAGCAGAGAAGGGTGCAGATGGTTGCCCTGGCTCGGAGTGGGGTGGGCAGCAGCTCATGGTGCGAAGCGGTTGAATGGCTTGGTAAGATGTGAGCAGATTGTAGAGTGAACTCTCACCGGTGGAATGCGCTGTAAGATGCGAAAGCCGTGTGAAGCTGAAGGGATGCAACTTGTTGAAAGGGAGGGTATCATCATGACCACCATTCACTACAATAATGATGGTAGTACTCATCATGATTGTTTGCAATTCAAGTTTGCACAGATGACCTGGTTGCTCCACGCAAATTCAGCTAACCAGTCTCTCCGAGATCCGATCCACACCAGTTGCATCCTATCCTTCTAGCTTTCAAAGTTTGCAGGCAAAACGACTGAATCCACGATCCCATCCCGACACTCGTTGCCCCTTGATCCATAGAAAGAGAAGCGTTTGGTGAATCGTTGCCAAAGATAGCTCGGCAGCCCATGACCACGTGATCTCCTCCGGCGCATTGGCAACGTCGGCGTCTACCTAGTGGGCAGGCGCTCCACGCGCAGTGATTGTCTCGTGCGCTGCCATGAGCGATTTTGGATTGATGCGGCCATGGTTTGGATCGGCCCAGATGGACATACAATGTTTGCATCAGCCCAGATGGACATAAATGAGTCACGAAAGGTTCCGCATCGAAGTGAGCAATAGCATGGTCAGCGCTCTGCGCGAGTTGTCCTGCCTCGTGAGGATTGAACTCACGCAACTGCAAACCGTGGCCAGTGTCCTGAGCTCTCCCCATGTCGAAGGACGAAGGCCGTGGTCGAAAGACGTCTGGTGGGTGGTGACGGGGAGCACTACGTCAGCACCCTCGGAAGCGCTGAAAATCAACGCCCACCACTCAAAAGAGGTCCAGAAAATCTTCAAAGTTATCTTACGCTGTACGCATCCTTGTTTGGACTCCAATGCGTTGAGTCAGACACCAATTAAAGCGATGCTCTCGTGTATTGCAGAATTCTAAGCTTTATTTTTTTTTTAATGATTAGATGGCGGAGCCGATCAGGTTGTACTGCGCGCGACGACGTTGCTGGGCGAGGGCTTTGGCTACAATAGCTACCGCCGCGACGATACCGACACTGCCCGCAAAGCGTGAGAGCCACGACGTCTTCTCACCACCTTCAAAACGTGGAGTGACCACGCTCTTCGCCACTCTCATGCTGAACTTTGTCAGCATGCTCGGTTTGTCCTCCGCAATGTTGAGGAGATGTGCGGCACCCCCAAAATCGCACGTCGCACCCTCAAGACGGTAGATCTGCCAGTACGCGTTGAAAGCGTAGTCCGCCTGCTCCTCGATAGTCGCGTTCGATTTCTTGAGGTCACCACAATTGACACGATCGGCGTTGCATGCGTAGGCGACGCCGTTCTCGAGCTCAAAGGGCTTGACGCCGCGTTTTGCTCGGCACTCAAACTCACCTCTGTCTTCCTTCTCACACGAACTGGCGACCCCGTCCTCAGGTTTGTAGCTGGAAATATTCTTCGGGAAGGCGCCGAGGCGGACGAGTTCGAGGAAGTCCCAGCGTGCGTCACCAAGCTCGGTCTTGAAGTTCCAAAAGTACCATCCATGGCCCACCGAGTAGGCATTGAGAACCTTGAGGGTAAGGCTCTTGACAAATGCGACGTCGTCTTCGGTCTTCTTTTGACCGAACGTGACATTGCTGCTGACAGGACACAGACCAAACGACGGGCCGGACGTGCCGGTACCATAAGGGCCCTGGATCGGTTTGGTGATATCCAGCGGAGTACCTGGGAAGCCGCGGCCAAGATAGGTGCTCTCTACCGGACAGTTTACGAGGCGGCAGGTGACCTTGGGGAAGCCCGGGAGGTTGTCGTTGAACCCGTTGAGCCACATCATGCAATTGTCCGTGGCAACAGACCACTCCCCGACAATCACGGGCATGAGCGAGTTCTCCATGTTGCCAATCTTGTACTTCTGCTGGCACGCATTCGCAAACACGTCGGCGTCTGTACCGGGGTTCATCCATGCCTGATAGATGTGAGTGTCCAGTGCGATGTCAGGGCAGCCCCTCATGAAATCGGACCAAAACTCGACACCGAAACGGAACGAGTCGTGGATCACGAACTTCCAGTTGGGAGCCAACGCCTTGACGCGCTTGTAGCTCTTCCAGTAGTAGTCCTTCAGCACTTGAATCGGTGTTAGCTCCCATGGCTCGTTCACCGGTTGCAGACCAAGGACCGCTGGGTGTTGTGCGTATCGAGTGATAGCCTTCTCAACAGCTCGGAGGGACTGGTTCAGGTTAGCGTAGTTAATCATCGAGTAGTTTCGGTTCACGGGGTCATAGGTTCCCGCCCATTCGGCCTGTCGAATGGGCCAATGCTCGAACGTCGTCGCACCCACTGGTTGAGTACTGGCAATCGAAGTCCACTTCAGGGCACCTGTCCGACCGCTATTATCAAAGCCGTTCTGGGAACCCACGAGGCCGTGGAAGTCAATGAGCACGTCAATGTCGTACTTGAGTGCAAGACCAAGAACGCGGTCGAGCTCTTCCAACGCGCCGTCCGTGCACCCAATAAATGGCTCGTACGGAATGAACATCCAATCCCCGACTGGCAGGCGCACCGAGTTGACGCCAGCAGCGGCCATCTCGGCGATATCGCTTTCAGTGACCCAGTTTGCCCAGTGGATGCGTAGCTGACGGTTGGCTTCTTCTGGTCCAAGCGCCGTGCAGAACGTATACGAATCCATGGCTGTCTTCTCGGGTGCCTTGTCACCAAATCGCTCCTGTGTTCCCAGGAACTGGTAGAAAAGCGACGGAGTGATCCATGGTTCGAGCACGAACAAACCACCGAGATTGGCACCGCGCACTTGGCGATTGAACGGCGTCGCGTGCATATCCTGAGAGCACGTCTGCGTCTTGTCATCGGGTGTGAAGCTCGAGAAGTTGCCTGTGGCGGCTGCGAAACGCGGGTCTTCTTCATGCTCCCAGTACCACTTCAAGTCCTTCGAGTTTTGTGCTTCAGCGAAGCCAATCGCGGAGTAGGCTGCAGCAGCCACCCACACGTACAGAGAGGTTCGCATCTTGTGAAGTAGTCGATGTTCGCGAATGGATCTGATCCTTGGGCGCGAATTCGCGAGTGGCAATACTGGGCCAAAGCGGCTTCGTGCTCCTCCGCCGTCGACGCTCGAGGTGGAGCATAAGGCTACAAAAGACTAAGGATATGATTTTCATTCTCATCGGAGACGGCACGAAGTGACAACAAAAGGGGTCGTGGTACATTCTGTAGCTATCTTGATTCGACACGTCAGTCTACCATACGGGTTGAAGTTGATGCATGTGTATCCGTCGACGCTGGTGACGGCACCAGCCACGTGAAAGTTCAACATAACCTGGAACAAGAAAAGGGAGGATCTGAATGACATTGTGTCTCTTTGTCATGCGAATTCGAGATGGCTACCAAAAGAAAGCCAGATTCGCACCCTTTCTGCCTTGTACATTCTCTCCAAGAGAGTCGCTCTCTCGAACACAACTAAACTTTCATCTCTTTGAATGTTGACCACATTGACAAAATGTGACAAACACGATTTCCAGCCAATCAAAACGGTGCCATGCACATAATGGAAGTGCAGTGGTTGATTAGCAATACAGGATGGACGAGAAACACGATCCATGAAAATTGGTTGATATTTGTGTAGCCTATCATTTTTTATCTGTCTCGCCTTTCAAAACGCACGCAAGCCAGCAGTCCAGTCTTTCCAGGATAACATGGGTGACGGTTTAGAGATAACACACCACGGGTGAATTCTCCCAGACGGCTAGCTAGGAGATGTTTGCCTACCCGAGTTCAGCAGTATCGGGTTCTTTGTTGACTAGCCGCCCAGTCTCAAAGAAATCTCTCCCCAAGATTCATCACCAAGCAATGAAGATTGAGAATCTGATCACTCCACCCCGAAGAGCCACCTCGCTGCCATAGACGAGTTTCGACTCCGTATTACGTCCGAGAACCCCGTGCCACCGAGCCCGGTGGCACACCAACTGACATCCACTGCAACGATGCATCTACTTCTCTTTGCTGGCGATACTCATCGCAATCCGGCCCTGGAGGAGCCGGAGCTGTGCTTGTGCGCTACACTCCAGCGTCAGGGGAAGCATCCATCGCCTGGAGTTCAGCGGCCTGTCTTGACTCGAGCTCCATGACGCCCAACCAACCTGCCTTACGAGGTCTCCTCGCTGGCCTACAGGCCGCCCTATCGCAGCGCCTCGACCACGTTGAAGTAGGCGGCTCCAATATCATTATCCTACGTCCTACGTCTTCTACGCACGCGACTCCCGCCGCGTCGCCCTCATCTGCGTCGTCTCTACGACCAAGCACGCGCCTAAGCCGATCGCCTCGGCATCTGTCGCTGGCACCAACTCCCACGATCGGAGCTCACGATGGCGAACGCGCTGACCACCCACGCGATGAATTCGCGAACCAGTACGCACGCCAGTCACCCTACCTCTCTCGACGGCCACTCTTACCTTCGACACATGCTCGCTACAGACCTGCGTCCGTGGTGGTCCACCCAGACCGACTAAGTTGAGCGTTCGCAGGGTCCACACCGAGCTTCTCTAGCTATTAGGATTCACACTCGTTGAACTCAATAGACTTCATTTGCATCATCAATGAAGATTGAGAATCACCTCTTCATGCGTCGAACGTAGAGTCGTTTATCTCGGGGGTGGGACGTAGAGTCACGATTTCATCGAGGCACCCGCAACTGTTGATCTGAAAATGAGCGATTTCCTTCAGTATCAGAGTTGCGAAGCTCAGCTATGCTGTCAACTTGACCAGACCCATCGGTAGGACACGAATCAGTACCAAAGAAATACTGGTATCTTGTTTACCATCGGAAGCGATTTGCTCTATCTTGAACTTCGTAGTGTATTAAGTCCTTGTGAACTAGCTTGACGTGCAAGTAGTGTATTAATTTGTTGTGAACTAGCTTGACATGCGGTGATCACTTTGTTCTTATTGGTGTCAAAGCTGAGCGGTTCGGAACCGTTCAACCATATCAACAAGGAATGGCGCGTTGATGGCGTTCATGGCGACCGCTGGCACCTCCGGAGCCACCAAGTCTGCGTAGTTGATCAGGCGCACAACTGACTGCGAGGCGTTGGTCGCGACAGGCTGGACATCCACAGCAAACGTGTTGAGCACGCGGACAGGCACTTCTGTGGCGTTGAAGCACGACTCTCCACCGTAAAGGCTGCATCCCGGATCTGAGGCGTGCTGCACTGACTTTGACACGAAGATGCGCGAGATAGAGTCCATCGAGTTGAGCACGACGAACTCGCGAGTTCGAAAGCCCGGAAGGTTGGCCTCAACGCGGTCGACCTTGAGGTACTTCTTGTCGACATTGCCCGCCTCACGCCAGTTGTTCGTCGCGAACTGCTGAAGCGGGGGCTTGTAGAAGTCTTCCTGGTTGCTTCCCGGGTCGATGAGGCGGTACCCCTCAGGTGTAATGAGGTAGTCGAACAGCTTCTGTGCATCGAGGTCCACGACCGCCGTGGCTCGCGTGACGTCCACATTGGCCGAAGCAAAGACACCGCTCACTGCCTTGGCCTCGTTGATGACACCGCTCGTGTTGCTGGTGAGACGCCAGCCATCGGAGGACCAGATCCTGTATGCCTCGGCGACAAATGCGTCCGCGTACGCTTGAACCGTGTCTTCCGTGATGAGTACCTCACCGATGAGTGGCTCCCCGGCCGAGTCGGCTGACACGGAGAGTGGAGTGGCGACGGCAAGTGCGAGAGCAAGTGCGCGGAAAGTCTTGGCAAGCAGCATGGCTCTTTCGAAGAGTGTAGGAGAGTCCGACTCGGTGAGTTGGAGGAAGATTGGAGAATGGTCATGGTGTCTATGAGTAAACTTTACGTGGCGTGCCCCAGGCGGCGGAGACGACAGCTGAATCGCACCGAAGGCCGTCAACAGTTACAAACTGCAACAGGTGTGTCTAGGGAGCGAGAGCACTTCGAGTGATCACTGTGCCAAATTGCTGAGGCGGCGCGTTTATCGTTGGACTATCTTCCCGATGGCCAAAGATCGCGATCCTACGACTGTGACACCGATACGTCGCGCGGTCGTGAAGATGGACAGCAGACAAGTCGTTCAAATTGATTATTGCAAGCGCTCCGAGTATAGAAAGAACTATAGACCAATCCCGCTTCTCCATGCACATACCTAATGTCGAAGGTCGTTGATACGTATTACTGACATTTTTCTGACGGCACCGAGACCCGCCCATCCACCGTGATCACAAACAGACTACGGTACTGAACAGTACTGTACGTTGAACTTTATCGAGTCGGCGCGAAGCACACAAAGCTTGTGCAGACAACCCGTACATCGCTATTATACACACCCTTTGTTGATGTAGGAAGAGCCAGTCGTCCTCAGGAATTGAAAGCAGTTTCGCGAGTGGCATCCCTTGTGGTGGCGGCCATGGTCTAAACGAATGGTTCTTAGAGGAACAGTACGTTATCCAGTACATACCGGTACTCTCGAGCATTCAAACAGAGCAACGAGACGTGTCGGGGTGAAATGGATAGTCCATTCAGGCTGTCCCATTCGAACTCCAAACTGGATCGATAAATGGTTTGAGCCAAGGACGTTCCAAGCCAATTGAAATTTATCTGGGTGTTGGGGAGCTCAATGGCTCATCACCGATGATAATGGAGAATGTTGCCGAAGTTCGCGTGTGATTGATAGATGCCAATGGCTGTTTTCGCCAGAGCGCGTGCACGCTTCACGGGTGCTGATAGCAGATGCCAGTTGAGCGCTCATCGTCCTAGGAATCACAAAAAAGCTTATTCCACAAGCGGTCGAACGCGAGTTTTCTACAGTACTCTCCTAAAGACGACAATCCAGAACGCCAGCGTCCAACTCACTCCTGTTCCGTCCAGGAATGTCCGCAGTTTGCTATTCAAATGGTCGGAGGGAGCTCTGACTCTCGTGAAAGGCCACGCGTGCAGCACCCTGAACGCCCATGGAATCCAGAACGCGGAAGCCAGAACCCTTTCTAAATCAATTGGTTGTCTATGTATTAAGAAAAGCGGGTATTATATTATATTATACAGTCCAGCCTCGTTTGCTGGAAACTTGCCCGAAATCGACAGAAAGAATCCGCAAGTTCATGGTATGTAGAAACGTTAGAAATGATCGCAACCGTCAACCGGGACGGTGCTCATGCGGCCGTTAAGAAACGCGTTTCTAACTGGCGCGGCGACAATGGATGCTGCTGGCTGCGTCGGCTCTCGTGCGCCGACAGCGAGGGCTTGCGAGGGCCTGCGTAGCGCACGTCGGCGTCCGGCGGGAGGCACATGATGTCTGGGTAGAGCGTCTCGATGGCCTCGATCGACGCGTCTTCCTCGGCTTTCCGTCGCTCGCGCAGCACGAGGGCCGACGCGCGGAAGAGCGCGATGTCGACGGCGTGGCCCACGGTCGCGACCGAGAGCGTCGCCACGGCCGAGTAGAACTGCAGACCGTCGAGCATGATTTGCGTGCGCAGCTCGGCGAGCTTGTGCTCGTCCAGCTGCTGTGCGTCCTCGTCTTCTTCTTCTTGCTTGTCGTCGTCCTTGTGTTGGTCTCCGATACATCCATGCACGTTTTCCTCCCGCTCGATCGTCGCGATCTTGTTCGCGTGCACGGTGTCGATCTCGGCGTCGTGGCCGTTCTCCCGCTTGGCCACGAGCAAAGTGGTCGTCGGCGTGGTCGTGGTGCCCATGGCGCTGTCGGCTTCTGGCTCGCGCGCGGTCAAAAGCGGAATGCCCGTGAGCTGCCAGAGCAGCTGCAGCAGCTCCGCCCAGCGCGAGCGCTTGGCCGGGTCATGCATGTGGTGGCGCTGCGAGGCCGTTTTTTCCGTGTCGGTTTTCGCTTGCGGTGTCGTGCGTGCGGCGTCGGATCCCATGTCGCCGCTGGCCGCGGTCGCGAGGTCGAAGCTGCGCAGCCGCGGGCGATCTTTGCGAGTGCGCGCGACGCCGAGCACGCCGACCGCCAGCGTCACGAGCGTCACGACCGCGAGCACCGCCACGAGCGCCGCCATCGCCATCGTGCGCAGCAGATCCCAGAAGGAAGAATGCCCGCTCAACGGATCTCTCTGGCGTGTGCCACCCACGTCGCTTCAGGATCCCCCCATCGACTCCTGGAAACTATCGTTTGTCGAAGGTTTTCGCACCCAGTAACAGAGGGTTTGGCATCGACTAGTAGAGGGGCAACCCTGGCCCCCGCTTGAAGAGCTCCGCTGACGCCAGACAAGATGGCGGCGCCTGCGATCGAGCACGCGTGGAGCTATTTGCAGGGCTTCGTCGAGGCCAACGGCTGGCGGCTGCTGGCGCTGGGCGTCGCCGTCTACGTGCTCGCGCAGAGGTACAGCGCCTACGCCACGCGCGCGCACGTCCAGCGAACGCTGCGCGAAGCCAACGGTACGCACTGGCACCAATACGTCGAAGGTAAACTGTGAACCCACTGACAGTGTCACGTGGTATGCGAGCGACAGACCCCGAGCGAGTCGCCGTGCTGCGAAGAGAGGCCGCGCGCGTGCGCGAGCAGCAGCAGCAGCGCCTCCAGGAGACGCTGCCCACGAAAAAGTCTGCAAAGCCGAAGAAGTCGCAGTAATAGTTGCTTTGGGTTGGTATTTATTCTTTGTTTTTGGATTAGTCCTCTCGGCAGACGTCGGTCGGCAGCTTGTCGCCGAAAGTGCGCACATAGTGCTGCACGATCTTGTCGTCGAGGCGGTAGTAGTCGTCCACGGACTTGTGCGACTTGACGTCGAGGTCCACGATCGCGACCACGCAGTTGAACGCCATGTCCCGGAACGCGATGCGGTGCTCGTACTCGCGTAGGTGGTCAAACGGTTTGCGTTGCGGGCCAGTAGCTGGTACGAGACGCAGCGACGCCTTGGTGAGGCATTGCGGGTGATGGTTCTGCACGGGAAGCGGAGCCATGTCTTCCACGTCGCGACGAAGGCAGAGCAAGAGCGAGCAGTCTTTGAGTGTCGTGGCCACCTGAAATCGCCGCACGAGCTGCTCATAGAACGCTTCGAATGATGCGAGTGATAGATCTTGCCAGACAGCGATGCCCTGTAACACGTCCATCTCCGGCACCTCTCGCATCGCGACTTCGAGGAACGCAAGGCACCTTGCCAGCGATCCTTCTGCAAACTCATCCTCCTCCTTCAATGGTGAGTTCGTTCGTAGAACCTCAACCAGACTGCTGAGCAGCTCGTCCTTGTTGCCATTAGCAACCTCTTGGAAGCGCCCGACAAGCTTGTGAAGGTGCCACATACCGTCGAAACTGACATGGTCGAGAAGCTGGATCTTCTTGAGATCTTCCAGGATTTCCAGCTTCAGCAGCACCTCTGTCAGCAGTTCGACAACATCAGGGAGTAGTCGATCGGCCTCGTCCTGTAAATGCAATTCGCTCTCGGTTCCGATCGATTGGCATGAATGACGGAAACCCATGCGCTTGCGTTTACACGAGTACTTGGTCTGTGCGACGCCCTTGGGCAGCGCATCTGCTCCGAGACCTGTAATCACGTTGACGACTTCGTCGTTGTTCGAGCGCACGAACACCTTGAAATTGTTCTGCGGGGTGCGCTGCAAAGCTCGAAGCGCTCGTCGAATGCGATCGGCGTCGCGCGAGAACAGATCAAGCGGACAGTACTCGCTGATCTCTTCGACCTTGCCTGTCGCTCGCTTGTAGTGCTGGTGCATGCAGAATCGACAGACACGCTTGCGCACGTCCGCGATGAGCTCACCACGCGGCTTGAAACCAATCTTGGGCTTGATCTCCACACAAATATTGCGGAAGCAGCAGTCGAAAATGTTGCAGTTGCCGCTCAGCATGCGCCGCCGACGAGGCACGGGCGGGATGTCGATATCTTCCTCGTCGTCATCGTCATCAACTTCGACGTCGAATTCGGCATCAGCTGTCACCGTACTAGCCGCACTCGCGCTTAGGTTTGACTTATTCGTACGCGGCGTGCGAATGCTCTCGTCCAGCACGGCGTCCAGATCGTCCACTAAGCTGTCGAAAAGATCTTCGTCAGTCGCTTGATCCGTGCCGGACTCGACGTCGCCGCTCTCTTCCTCGGAGGCCTCTTTGATCGTGCTCGCGCCGCTTTCGCTTCCTTCCTCCGAGTCGATCGTCTCGTCAAAGCACACGAGCGGATCCTCGTCCGGCGGCGGGAGCGTCACGTCGGGCAGCACCATCACGCACTGCAATGCCACGTCGATCTGGCTCTGTCGGCGATGCTCAGGCCTCGTCTCCAGCGACAGCAGCTGCTCGTTGAGCTCCACGAGGAACCGCTGATCGACCGCTAGAAGCTGCGCGACCTGCTCGTACACGTTGCCGTCGACTTGCTGCTCCAAGAACGGCAGGATGTCCTTGGTCGCGTACTCGACGACCTGCGTCGGGTGCGGGTAGTGGGCGTTGTACGGCTCGGCCGGCAGCACGACCGCCGCGTCTTCGGCGTCGCTGCCGACGCTGCTGCTGCGCGCCACGACGCTGCGGCTCGAGCGCGCGCGACTGCTGCGCTTCTTGCGCATGCGCCGCGTCGCGTCTTCGGCCGCGTCGCACTTCTTGACGCGCAGCAGCTTGCCGTAGAACGCCGGCACGTCGGTCGTCTTCGTGGCGGCCTCGCGCGTCGGCGGGTGGTGGCGGAAGAGCACGTTCGCGCCGCCCTCGGCCACGTACTTCCACTCGCGACCGTCGAGCCGCTCGCGCCCGAGCGCGCTGTCTCGCTGCGCGGCACGGTGGGCGTCGCGGTGCTGCGGACGGAGCAGGAACATGGCCACTCTTCAGCGAGCGAGTTCTCGATCAGTAGGAACAAGTAGAGCGCGCGCAGCACTGCGTTCGAAAGCGCGTGACGAGAAGAAGCGGATGGCGCGATGGCAGCGCAGCGCAGAGCTCGTGGGGACGCGCGTGGCGGCGGCGAAGGCGCGCGGCGCAGCGGAGTCGGCCGTTGGAATGACGTGCCCGGTGTTCCGCCCACTGTGGCTGTTGGGTGGGTGGCGTTTCTTTTCGGCTATTATCCATGTTCTCGAGGCAGACGGGGGGCGGATACATGGATAATATCGAGGTTTAAAAGTGCCATTGTGTGAGGTTATTCGATTTGGTGCGATAGGCGGTTCGTGTCGCAGGGTTGTCAATGACGAGCATAGCGTCATAGATGGCTACACTTCCGACTGCGCCTCGCCTCACGCTCAGACGCCGCCGCCACGTCCAGCAGAAAAGCACCGCTGGCCGTTCCGAAGCGAGAGATCCCAGGTGCTATTTTTTGTTTTTCTCGACATGTTCAAATCTTCATAGATATATGTATATACCATAAATATAAGTTTATGTGCAGACTGGAGGGATGAGGATAAGCCAATTGTCACAGGATCGGCTGCATCGTCTCATCTGGAATATTCGGAGAGGCGGGTGGTCAGCTGCGGGTTGCTCCTCTCGCTGTTATTAGCGCTGCTCCAGTCATCGTGGCGAGTGGGTGGGACATTGAGGTACTGTAGTGAGGGAGCTTCGTTGCTGCACGTCCTCGAGCTCTGTGTCGAGCCAGCGCGATGGCCGTGCTGTGTGTGTCGGTTGGGAGTAAGTCTCTCGATTTCGTCGGGTTGGGTTGCACGGTGGAAGCGGCTGACGCCCATGTCCGTGAACGTGGCAAAGTACGTGGACAGGACGTGGACGACGGTCCAATACTGTGCAGTAGGTGGTTGGTCGCGAGGTACAACCAGGCTAATCGCACACCGGCTTTCCCCGTCGCCACGCCGCTTTGTGAGCGCACGAGTGCGAGCGACTAATGTCTGTGGACCCCAGACTACCACGAGCCATGCGATCGCCACGCACGCGGTTCTCATTCACGCGAGCCCTCGACAACGTCATCCTGGACGCGAATTCACTTTGTAGATTGGCTGAGAAAGTTGGCTTATCAGGGCTGCTCGAAATATCAATACTATTTTATTGGGTCTTTGAAAAATGACCAATAAATTATTTCAATAATGTTCCCATACAAAAAGTGCAAAAGGCATTATTGGTGCGATTTTCGTCTTAAATCGTGCGCTGCTTCTTCTTTACGGCCTCTTTACGAAGCACAGAGGCCTTACGTAGGGCCTCGCTCACTGTGTACACGCACATCTTTTCATTGTACTCCAACATAAGAAATTTTTCAAGAGTTGATGGGTACATGCCCTAGCGTCTTTCTGTCAGTACCATCCTCGCATGAGAAAACAAATGTTCCACCTCGTTTGACGTTCCCGGAATCCATTCAAGGTTGATGTACTTTGAGGGCTTCTTTTCAAGCTCTTTCTCGCACTTGTCGGCAAATGACAGCTCTCCTTTGTCCATGGTGGCTTCGTCAACCCGTTTGAGCCTTGATAAACTCCTGATCTCAGCAGGTGTAAGTGCGTCTTCTTCTCCTCGGAGAACTTTCACCATACCAGTTTCAAAATCTGGCGACACTAACACACTCTCTCCGTGGCCTTCTATAGGTCGAGCAATCAAGTGCATCTTCGCGACGGAAACTCTCTCATCACTCCATCAAAAAGGGCTCCGTTTCCATTTCCCTTGGGAACAAAACCGCAGAGACGGCACTCGCGCTTGCCGTCTGGGCAGAGAATCGACAGAACGCGGGTTAACTCTGCAGGTGTAGGCACCGCTCGCACTTTGCTTGCTGGGAGAGCTTCTTGATCCATGTTTTCGTATTTGAAACTGTGAGACTGAGTCTCCTCGTGCGACGCCAGCGACAAAACGGGTGGCCGAGATTATTTGGAGTATTTCTCGGGGCTTCAAATAAATTATTTGAGATGGAATTATTGATAATATTTGAGTGTGCAATTATTTCTGAGCAGCCCTGTGGCTTATCGCTACCAAATAGGACTCGACACGATTACGAGCCTCCAAAAGTGTGGGCATGTGAAACCAAATCGCCGAAAAGCCGTTCGTATCTAGATACCGCTCACCGGTGGAAGGTGCCATGTACTTGATCATTCAAACAAGGGCTCCATTTCGTTCTCAAACTATTAGTGATCTCGTTGGCCTCGGCGAGTCGCCGAGACCAACGAGATCACTGCTGACCACATTTAGTTGGTGAGCTGTGCTTAGTTCGCAGGCTCGTGGACATACTGGGGGTGGCACCGCAATTAATAACGTGCGTACAATAGATTGTGTACTACTATTCACCCGTCCGACCGCCCAGAATGGTTGAATTCTTCACCATTCTGGGCGGTCGGACGGGGGCTATCTTCAGTGGAAGGCTTCCACTGCAAGCATGGCCCTAGCGCAGTGCGTGCACAAGTGCGCAAGTGGCGTCGCCTTCGCATGTACAACAAATGGCCTATTTTACAGCCAATGTTGCGATGTATTCCAAGCGAAGCCTTCACATATTACCCGTCCGACTCTCCCTACGTGTTTTCAAGAGATGAAGATGACCCATCGACACCGCCGGCACGTAGATGTGCGATGACTGTCTCCACAGAATATGAATCGACTCACTGAACGAAAGCCTACCGTGGATAATGCTCTCATTCAATACTGACCGGTACAAACCAATTAGTTCCCAGCTCAACAAATTGGCTCACCCTTCGGCTCCTTCTCTACATGTAAGTGGCTGTTCACGTACGCCTCGCGCGTGACGGCATCCCAATCAAACCGATATACGTACACCCAACATGCCACGTTCAGACTCCCCATACTGATGATCTCACCCAAGTGCAAGCCGATGAGACCCAACTTGAGGGGTATCGCCAACACCAAGCCCAGCGGAATGCTGATGACGAAGAGAAACAAGAAGTTGAGCTTGGCGATGACTGCTTGCTTGCCACACGCGCGAAGAACGCTCTGGATACCGAACATCCCCCCGAGCAGCACCACCAACGCTGCCTGCGCAGGGTACACAGCCGTCGCGAGGTCGGCCGTCGGTGCATCAGTCGTGTAGCCATCGGAGAAAGACCCGGCGAAAGCCGAACTCACAACCGCGGAGAGAACAGCAACGCTGATAGTGAAGCCGATGGCGACGTAGCTGCCAACAATTGCGTTTTGTTGTTTGCCCGCACCAATTGCAGTCCCCACACGAATCATTCCACTTGTGCTAACTCCAATTAGAGGAACAATTGCAATCGAGAGCAACGAGTTTGCGGTGTTGTCAGCTGCGATCGCGCGCGCTGGATTGGGAAGATAACCGCAGGTGACGGATACAAGGATAAGGCCGATGTTCTGCGACATAACCATAAGAACGCTTGAGATGCCGAGCGGCAACATAGTCGTCATGAGAGCATGCGCCTCCTTCCATTTCCACCCTGGCCATCCATCAACAAACGCTGGAGTCTTGAGCAGAATGGGAATCTCCATCGTTACCTTGAGAATCGGATAGAGAACACCCGCGAGCGCGATGCCAATATATGACAAGCCTGTGTGGAAACCAAGCATGTACGCGAGGGGCAACGCGACGATGTTGGAAAGAATGGGTAAACAAGTGGAGCGACGCGGTGTTGGGATGGAAGGAGGCAGCGCGCCATTTCGTCAACGAAAATGAACGGAGCGGAGATTGCATGAAATGTTGTGAAGATACCGGCGAGATCCGCAAGCTCGGCGTCTTGGCCGAGCATCTTGAAGACGCTGGCACCGTTCACACATACCAGCATTGCAACAGCCACACTATACCCTGCAGCGAGTACACCAGCCTGCGTGTACAGGCAGATCTGCTGCATTTGATTCGCGCCATAAGACTGCGTGCATACCGTTGCCATGGCCGAGTTAATTCCGCTCGCAAGCGTATACACGACCTGCCCTTGGAGAAACGTCGCTAAAGAACTTGCCGCGAGAATTTTCGCGGAATCGGAACCAGGAGCATTTCCAAGCAGCCAGCCATTTGCGATTGATGGGAAGTCTGCCACCGCTTGGGAGCCCACCTACCAGAGTTGGGGGAAGGATGGAGACAGAAGTTAGAGCGGTTTGTTGACATCCTAAAAGCAAAACGCATACCATCGGAATAGAGAGTCGAACGATACCCTTGATTTCATCCCAAACAGACTCAGACTCCCGCTGATAATTTACCACATGGTCGTAGTCGAGTGCGAATGGATCCGGCTCGTTGGTCGCTGGCACGTTCGTGTCCACCGTTAGAAGCGGTGTCTTCTCAGTGGTTATCCCTCCCATCGAGATTTTCCGAAGGTGATCGGACAGTGAGATCTCCTCGTGGAATGGTTCTTGATCGGGCTCTTGGATGTGATGTACAATGCTGCCACCTGCAACCTTGTCAGCCATCTCGGCCTCGTGGGTCATCACGGGCAAATGAGAAATGGTATTAAACCCAGTGCCTATGCAAGAAGCGCAGAAATGAATGGAGCGATGCTTTCGCGAAGTCCCCGGCTATGTTCCCGTAATCTTGGGTTGTGGGTTTCGCCAACCAAATAGCGTCAACCTCGCAACAAGTACCTTAACCCATCAAGCCCCATTATCCCGAAATTTCGGGATAAGCAATCTATCCCGAATTTTCGGGATAATCGGAAATTTCTCAGTGTGATCGTCTAGGGTACAAAGATCAAGTGTTTCCTTTGTTGTCATCACTTTGTCGTTACGCATAAAAAGGACATTTGTTGATTCCACCAATCACCGGCTCGCCAGCGAGCAGACTACAAACCCCCGCCACCCTCTTTGAACTCCACTTCCTGCGCGCGCCAAACCCTTCTTAGGGGCTCTGGGAGCGCGCACTCCTGCGCGATTCGCGCCATTTATCAAAATGATAGATATAAATGGCGCGAATCGCGCAGGAGTGCGCGCTCGTGCGCGCTTGCCCAACTCACTTAGCGCCTTCTTGACACGACACGAGAAGATTGGCTCAGTACGAGAGCTACATGGCCAAGGTATGTCTGTCGTTTCACACAGTCTCCAGTTTCTTACTTGCGAATCGTGCTCCTAACTGTATCTGGCTCCTCCGCAGTCTAGGCGTCATCTTCACGTGACCTCAGTCTACAGCAGTCTAGGTGTTTTCATCGCTTGAGTTTTCTTCTCTCTTTGACTCTTCTGGCGCCGAGGCGGACTCCAACTGCGCTTTCGTCCGGCGAAACCGGATCTGGACGGGAGCAGTAGCAGGTATAGCCAATCCGTTTGCCCATGCCTCGTGCCATATCTGGAAACACGATCTCATATCACCCGAATCGATGTGCCTCGCATCAGGGCACAGATACACCACCCGCGATCCATGCCCTACAAGTGTCACAGTGCCTATCACACATTTCGGGATATGTTCTGGTTAGCCTCCAATATCCCTTTGACGTCCGAACTTAACCCGAAATTACGGGATACGTACCACTTGCTCTCCTTCACGCGGAATCTCTGGCCATCTTGCCGTGGTGTCAACACAGAACACACTTTGCAGGTCCGTCCAATTATGTAACCCTTGGCGTTCTTGTCAGCTGACTTGACTAGCCGATGTGAAGGCTGGGACGGGTCTCGTGGAATTCTCGCATCGACAGGCGCCGCCGACACTCTTATACCAGACGAGCTGGGCATTGGAGGCTCATTGTCGTTGAAGTCCGCTGGAGATACATTGATGAGCTCCTCGTGGAGCAACTCAAGGAAATCTGCGTGCGACATTGGAACCTCGCCGATTCGTTCAGCATGGACGCGATGAATCACAAATGCGTTCACAATTGCCATGTCGAGCAATCCGTAAAACAGAGTCTTGTAGTAATTTTTGCGTCGGTGCGTCATCTGGATAGAGTAGCGTTGTAGACGGAGTTGATCATGACTGTCGACACCTGCCATGTATCGGTTGTAGTCCGATACGAGCTGGGGGCAAGGAACGGTCTCGCGAACACCAGTTTGATTCTTCCGCAGAACAGATGTTTGGGCCGCTGATCATCCACAGCTCAAAAAGCTTACCGGGCGCTTGTCCACCCACACGGTGGCCACGACGTTCTTGTGTTTCTTGTTGACAAGTATTTTATGTTGACCTCGCACCATCTCGCTCACGTTGGCACCACGGAGATCTTTTGGATACCCTTGGCGAAGAGGATTGATAGTTCCGACAGAGTAAAACCCCATGCGCTCGAGTTGAATCGCGAGCGAGACACTGGTGTACTCGCGATCCATGACAACTATCCGCTTCTTGGTCTTATCTGGTGCGGGCCATAATGCATTCAGGTTGCGGACAACAGCAATCGGTCCGCCCTTCGTCTCGGATGAGGTGGCGCCTTTGCGTGGGCCGCAGTACATCTCGATCCTACGTTATCCCGAACATCCGGTTTATGTACGGGTTAGTCATGACAACCAAAACTTTATCCCGAAGCTATCCCGAAATGTGGGGGTACGGACCTTGAGCAGTAGTGTGTTACTGCACAGCAAATTGCAAACAGCTTCGTGCCGTACTTGTGTGGCTTATTCTTGATGTAGATACGGGCTGTGTTCATTGAGCTACGCGATGGGATCACCATCTCGTCGAAGCTGACCCATCGACCAATCTCCATGCCGGCAGCGAAAGTTTTCTGGAGGCAATCAATGACGGGCCGGATCTTCCATATGCGATCCACCTTGGCCAACGGGTCCTTGTTGTCCGTGAAATGCAAATTTCGATTGATTTCTTCAAATCGTCGCTTGCTCATCACCTGACTCCACGTCCCAACATGAACCACCCCGCGCCGATGCTTGACAAAATGGTCGGCGATCTTACGTCGCTGAGGCGAAATGACACGAGCAATAAGTAGGCCGACAAAATGCAAAATCTCGTGAGCACCAATAGCTTGAAACTGAGCAAGCTCCTGAAGGATACCTTGCTCGCGCGCTTGCCGGGATGCTGGTGTGAGTATGACACCATCGCGTGCCAAACGAGACAGCTGGCGTTCCAGACGCCTAGTCGCTACAGAAAAACGGCTCTGCACTTCGTAAAGGTCCGCCTGTTGAGCGACATCGAGCCAAAACGCGCGAGGTAGAAAGAAAAAAAAGATCGAGCAAATTGCCTGACGCGGCGGCTGCCGATGCTGCTCGCGATGGGCTTGCAACGTCGTTGTGCAAATCTGGTTGCATTTGGTGCACACCCGTTTGGCGTTTCCACCCCGAAGTTGCCATCGCGGCCATTTCTTTTTTGCTGAACTCGCCCGTGGCAGTAAGGAGATCGTCAACACCGAGTTGATCTTCACTCTGGTTGGATACATTCGAGTTCTCAGGCCGTCTGTCAACGAGAACAAACCCATCGGCATCATCATCATCGTCACTACCACCGTCCGAGCTGAGAAACTCGTGGACTTCATCCACACCATGATTGAGCTCGTCGTGTGGTGAGACACGGCCATGCGATTGCTGCGGTGATGGGGACCGCTCGCGACGCTTGCGCTTGCCTGGATTCTGACGTCGCTGAGCGGTCGACGGGGCTGCGGTCGGTACAGGGGTGGAGGATGGGGTGGTGGTCAATGGGACAGTGGAAGCAGGTGTCGACCCGACGATAGAGGGGTCTGGCGACTGGCGGGGGGTAGAAGGAGCCGTCATTGCTCGCGGGCTCGTCGCGGGTGCGCTGTTGACTGTGGCTGGCGCTGGCTCGACCGGGGCTTCGCTTCGTTGGTGGGTGGCAGCCGTGGATGGTGCGCTTGGCGGCGGCGCGGCGGCGCTGGAGACTTCGCTTGGCGGCGCGGCGGTGCTGGGGACTTCGCTTTGTGGCGGCGCACTGGGGACTGGGTCTGGCGCTGTTGTGGTGGAGGCGGCAAATGGGCTGGGAACGCGGTCAGCTTTCTCTGTAGAGAGAAGCTTGCGTCCATACGCAACGAGAGCGGCCTTGTTGCGGAACCAGCTCACGCCTTCCTTCCTCTCCTTGGCTGGAACCGCTGAGTCGAAGTATTCGTACTCACGGTGGAGGCTGCGCGCGCTCGGGAACTTCGCCTTCCACCCACGCTTGATCATCTCCTCGAAGATTTCCTCGGACGTTATCATGTTCATCAATTTCCTTCTGTTGTTCAACCAGGTGTGACCCCGAATAACACCCCTCTCATCTGGGACGCGACTCACTTTTGGCCTCAACCAAACCTAACCCGAAGAGACGGGATCGTTATCCCATTGGGTGCGAAAAGTTTGTAGATAACCTCACGGACAATTATTAACCTGACCCTAGTATATAGTCAAATCAAGCTTATTTATATCCCGAATATTCGGGATATGGCCGGGGCTTGATGGGTTAATGAATTAGATATGGATGGCCTTGTATCGACAAACACCGGAAAACTTACTGAGATCGTTGATGGGGAACGTTGAGTTGCTTGCCGAGCAAGTCCAGACCCCCCAGGTTCTAGTCTCGGCTAAGATCGACGACCTGAGTGTTCGACGAGGCAACGAAGTTGGGCGAGTGTTTCAGTAGAGGGACAGACATGTCGGAGCACTTAGCCGAGTGGGTGGACTTTCGAGGCGTCAAGCATGGCGTGGGGCAACCGAGGTGACCTGAGTGGCCCGGTGGTCGAGAAGGCGACATCACCGGCGTGGGAGCTCGTGATTGGTTTTCTAAATATGGCCACCAAATGAAACTCGGATGTACAGGAACCGTAGCTGCCTATCGCCGAGGGATCTCCGTGTGGATCGTAGAAGAATCACAAGTGATTGCTGTTGGTCTGTGGCAGCAGAAGCACAACCGCAATGCTCAAAAAAATGATTGAGAAGAAATCGCAAAAATGTACTTGTGGAACTAATGCAATGAATGCCTTCCACATCCAAAGAGACCTGTAGTCATATCTTTCCACTCGGGTAAACGAGCGCGTGTCGTTGATCAAGTTGCGAAGAGCGTGGTCCGAGAAGCTCGTCGGGTTGACCTGGAGGTTGAGTTCGAGACCACCACTGTTGTTCGGGACCCACGCGAGCACCGAACCACCGCCCGTGCCGGCAATACCCAAGAAACCTGGGCGCCAGCGGTCCAAGTACAGCGTCTTGCCCTGGAACTGCGCCAGAGGCTTGGTCCACGTCACCTGCTGGCCCTTTTTCACCGAGATCTCGTACACCTTCTGACCGCCAGAGAGAACGTTCACCGTGATGTCCTCCGTGTCCACGCTCTTGAAGTTGAGACGAAGTTGGCCATCACCACCCTTGGTCCATGTGCCCGTGCTGTTGCGGAAGGCCTTCTCGATCGTGTTGAGACCGAGCGCCTGATCCGCCGGACCGCTGTCGATGTCGCCCACGTACACGGTCGGACCGCAGATGGGCTGCACGAACTCGGAGGCCATCGCGGCGATGCCCGTGGGGTCGAAGAGCGCGATGGCATCGAGACCCATGTTGGTGATCGTGATGGCGTAGTCGGCCGTCGACACGGGGTTGCCGTTCTGGCTCGACGCCTCCACGACGCGGTCGATGATCGTGTGGACGGTCTTGAGGATGTCATCACGGCTGGAGAATCCCGTCGAGTTGACACACTTGTCGACGGTCGTCGGAAGCTCCTTGAGCACGAGGTCTGAGTTAAGCACCGCGAACTTTATGATGTCCATAGGGCTCGAAGGTGCCAACGTCTTAAGAGACTGCACGGCCGCAACAATCTTGTTCATGGCCGAGTGGATGTCCTTACCACACGTAACGTTAGAGTTGGCGAGCATCTTGAGGTGGGCAGCATCGCTGTCCGAGAGCGACGACACTGGCTTGTACACAACCGGCACGTCCTCCTTTGTCGCGTTGAGGAAGGTGCTGAAGTCGAGCAGATTGGCACCACTTAGTTTCTTGTTGACGATCATGTTGACGAAGGCCTGGGCAACGTCCACGATCTCCTTGCTCTTATTCGCGACATCGGGGACTGGCTTGCCAAGGCAAGTCGCCACAGCGACCGGTAGATCGTACACGACGAAGTCGGTTTTGTTTAGTAGGAACAAGAGCTTGTCTTTGGTCGTGTCGGTCTTGCCGCTCTCCACCTCATTGCTGTAGCTCACGACCTTGTTCACCACACCGAAGAGCTGCTGGCCGCAGTGCACGCCGGTCTGCACATTCTTCGCGGCCTTAGTGAACTCACCAAAGACGCCTGCCGTGGCTGTGTTGAGAACCGCATTGACGACCGACGAGGCCTTGGTCAGGATCTCCTTGGTGCAGTCCTTGTTCTGCTGGATGCACTCCATACCGCACTCGACCGGGTACTCGATCGGGCATTGCGTCCAGCACGTGAGCATGTTGTCGAAGTTGTATCCGGTCGCGCACTTCTTGTTGGTCGTGATGTAGCTCTTACGGTAGCAGGCGTTGTCGATGGGCTTTCCGACGCGAGGTCCGACCCAGTTAGGGAGCACTGGAGCGGGGGCCGGAGTCGTCGAAGTGTCCGAATATCCAGTTTGCACCGCGGCATTTTGGGCCAACGATGGGCTGGACAGTAATGCTGCGATGACCGCGCCAATGAAGTGTGGTTTCGGCATCTTGGAGAGAAGCCGTGGACTTGTTCGTCAAGGAAATTGGGGAATGAGACTTTGGAGGATCTTGTTCGCCAAGGAAATTGGAGAATGAAACTTTGGAGGATCTTGTCTGCGGAGGCAGGCTGACAAGCCAGACAAGTCAGACTAACCGCGCACCCACTCTCTCCTCGCTGACTGGGGGTGTGGGATGCTACGAGCAGCGTTGGAGCCAAACGCAGACCTCCAGCTTGGATAGTGCACACGAGTTCAGGTCACAACGTTCTGATCACAGAAGAAGAACCAATTAGCAACATCGGTAAATCAACTTATCGACGTGGCGGTGAGAGCCGGCTTTCGTGCCATTCACGAGTGTTTTTTTCACTCAGCAGGTTGTTCGCCAGTTACACGTGGAGATGTTCAAGGTGATCAACCGCCTTCAGAAATTCATGTACTTCAACCACCAGGAAAGGTCTCTATCTCACCACAACTTCGTTATGGAGACGTGGACACTTCCAAGTTGATGACGCTCTTAGTCAGCAGGGTAATAGAGGTGGTCGTGTCGAACATGTGGATAACGCTTTTGGTCACGAGCGTCATGGGAGATGGCGACAATGTACATAGTATGTACATAGCCACCATGCAATGGTGGCTGTTCCCACGTGGATGACGCTTTTCACAGGCGGCATCATCTTGACGATGCCCCGAGTCGTGGGGCATCATTCGTCAAGGTACTGTATGAATGTTCCCCTTTGAACTGAACCTGCACTAAGCTCATATGTGTGTCTTCAGCCCAAAGCCAAGTAAATGATAATTTGGATTAGTTTCAAATATCCAGAGCTTCTCCGGGCGAGGCACCGCTTTGTACACAATGTACAAATTGGGATGAACATCTTTTGAGACAACAACAACAAATCAGTCACGCACCAATCGAGACAAACAGGCGGATTGGGTAGCATGAGAAGCGTTAGGGTTCATGGTGACGTGAGTCCGGTCTGTTTCAAAGGTAGTGTATGATCAGCGCGTGATGTTTGCTGTAAACTTTTCGACCTGAGCGGATTTACACTTTATACGTCCCCTTACACATTTCCCCGCTGAGGACAGCTCCGTTGCACGAAGAAGTTGGTGAACGTCGATTGCTGCTCTCTGCGTCCGTGGCGATCCTCTCAGGCCGATCACGTCGACCCCTACTTGATCCGCTTTACCAAGCTCCACCTAAGTTACTAAGATTCAAGCCATGAGGCCAGATGGAGATTGAACGTCGATGGCAACATCATCTGTGGCCCAACGATCGCGTTTACTCGCGCACGTAAACTGCTGTGGCCCGCAGCAGAACGAGGCGGCTACTGCTCCAATAGTGGGTTGCACAAACAAGACAGAGATAGCCTGGGAGACGCGCTTGTGAAGACGTAGCAGCTGGTTCAGCGGTGGCTGTCGCAAGAACGAGGGTGTGAAAGTGGGATGCCATAGCTTGGTAGGTCTGCTGACAACGGAGTGAGGAACGATTGGCGATCGACTGGTCTGTCGATCACAAGCCGAATGATGGTGCCTGGCAAGGTACTTGCGTGCGTACTACAAAACAGATCAGAAACGACATAGTATTCACATTGTTTTCACGACCAGGTCCAAGTACAAGTGTCTCGTATTACGGCATGTCACTGTTTTGATTATTTGAAAGGCAAGTTTGTGACGGTTTGTCAACGTGGTCAAAATTTCATTCACCGACAGGCTTTGGAGAGACCTGATTCGACTATAGTTTACTCTCGGGTAGTTGCAATGGAGAGAAAGAACGATACAGAGTGCGTAAATCGAAACTCAATAGACTCAATCATCATCAGAAATGAACGGTACACTGTCAGAGCGTCCCTTTCTCTGTTAGTCCTATACTTGAAGTTCTTCATAGCTCCGTCACCACCGTCGACGGATAAACATGGGCCAACTTGAAGGTAAGCTGACGTGACCAATGGAGGTGGCTCAGATGAATCCCATGACCCTTTTATGTTGTCACTTCGCGCGATCCCCTTCGCCAGTGGAGTTGTTTTCCAACCCATGGGCCGACGGCCCAGGCGGAAGAGTTACTCGAGCCCAACCTCATCACTCTCCAATTCGCGCTGAAGAGCATTATCCATTAGCGGACGACGAAAGCTCAAAAAAGATGGTAGCTACTCCGTACTTGTGGGTAGCTGCAGCATTCTACTCCGGGATTGGCTTCGCTGAAGCACAAAACTCGAAGGACTTGAAGTGGTACTGGGAGCATGAAGAAGACTCGCGTTTCGCAGCCGCCACAGGCAACTTCTCGAGCTTCTCACCCGATGACAAGACGCAGACGTGCTCTCAGGATATGCACGCGACGCCGTTCAATCGCCAAGTGCGCGGTGCCAATCTCGGTGGTTTGTTCGTGCTCGAACCATGGATCACTCCGTCGCTTTTCTACCAGTTCCTGGGAACACAGGAGCGATTTGGTGACAAGGCACCCGAGAAGACAGCCATGGATTCGTACACGTTCTGCACGGCGCTTGGACCGGAAGAAGCCAACCGTCAGCTACGCATCCACTGGGCAAACTGGGTCACTGAAAGCGATATCGCCGAGATGGCCGCTGCTGGCGTCAACTCGGTGCGCCTGCCAGTCGGGGATTGGATGTTCATTCCGTACGAGCCATTTATTGGGTGCACGGACGGCGCGTTGGAAGAGCTCGACCGCGTTCTTGGTCTTGCACTCAAGTACGACATTGACGTGCTCATTGACTTCCACGGCCTCGTGGGTTCCCAGAACGGCTTTGATAACAGTGGCCGAACAGCCGCAGTGAAGTGGACTTCGATTGCCAGTACTCAACCAGTGGGTGCGACGACGTTCGAGCATTGGCCCATTCGACAGGCCGAATGGGCGGGAACCTATGACCCCGTGAACCGAAACTACTCGATGATTAACTACGCTAACTTGAACCAATCCCTCCGAGCTGTTGAGAAGGTTGTCACTCGCTACGCCAAGCACCCAGCGGTCCTTGGTCTCTTGCCAGTGAACGAACCATGGGAGCTGACGCCAGTTCAAGTGCTGAAGGACTACTACTGGAAAAGCTACAAGCGCGTCAAGGCGTTGGCTCCCAACTGGAAGTTTGTGATCCACGACTCGTTCCGTTTCGGTGTCGAGTTTTGGTCCGATTTCATGAGGGGCTGCCCTGACATCGCACTGGACACTCACATCTATCAGGCATGGATGAACCCCGGTACAGACGCCGACGTGTTTGCGAATGCGTGCCAGCAGAAGTACAAGATTGGCAACATGGAGAACTCGCTCATGCCCGTGATTGTCGGGGAGTGGTCTGTTGCCACGGACAATTGCATGATGTGGCTCAACGGGTTCAACGACAACCTCCCGGGCTTCCCCAAGGTCACCTGCCGCCTCGTAAACTGTCCGGTAGAGAGCACCTATCTTGGCCGCGGCTTCCCAGGTACTCCGCTGGATATCACCAAACCGATCCAGGGCCCTTATGGTACCGGCACGTCCGGCCCGTCGTTTGGTCTGTGTCCTGTCAGCAGCAATGTCACGTTCGGTCAAAAGAAGACCGAAGACGACGTCGCATTTGTCAAGAGCCTTACCCTCAAGGTTCTCAATGCCTACTCGGTGGGCCATGGATGGTACTTTTGGAACTTCAAGACCGAGCTTGGTGACGCACGCTGGGACTTCCTCGAACTCGTCCGCCTCGGCGCCTTCCCGAAGAATATTTCCAGCTACAAACCTGAGGACGGTGTCGCCAGTTCGTGTGAGAAGGAAGACAGAGGTGGGTTTGAGTGCCGAGCAAAACGCGGCGTCAAGCCCTTTGAGCTCGAGAACGGCGTCGCCTACGCATGCAACGCCGATCGTGTCAATTGTGGTGACCTCAAGAAATCGAACGCGACTATCGAGGAGCAGGCGGACTACGCTTTCAACGCGTACTGGCAGATCTACCGTCTTGAGGGTGCGACGTGCGATTTTGGGGGTGCCGCACATCTCCTCAACATTGCGGAGGACAAACCGAGCATGCTGACAAAGTTCAGCATGAGAGTGGCGAAGAGCGTGGTCACTCCACGTTTTGAAGGTGGTGAGAAGACGTCGTGGCTCTCACGCTTTGCGGGCAGTGTCGGTATCGTCGCGGCGGTAGCTATTGTAGCCAAAGCCCTCGCTCAGCAACGTCGCCGCGCGCAGTACAACGCGATCGGCTCCACCATCTAATGCTTTCAAAATCTTCTAGCACTGGTCACTGAAACTGCAAGCTTACAATTCTTGCAATACAATAGCGCAATGCTTGAAGTGGTTAGTTGGCCCAAGTGAATGCATTGGTGCCCGAGCAAGGAAGCGCACAGTCCCGAAAACCGTTGAAGATTTGCTTAAACTCCTTTCAATGGTAGACGTTGACTTTGATCGTATCCGAGGGTGCTGGCGCCCATTTTTTCAACGCAAACCTCTCTCAGACTACTTCGTGCCTTATCCAAATTGGACCTGCGAGACTTTCGAGGCTCACAACGAGCACACACAAGGCATCAGCCCATCATTCCAAACATCAACAACGGCATATTGATCATTAGTGCATATATCGGTGCAAGTTTGGAACTGTGTGCACTACGATCACGGCGTGTCCGTTCTTTGAACGGAGCGCCGCCCCGTCGTGTTGTATTCGTTACCCATATCCATCTTAAGGACACTTGAGGATCCCCGGTCTCGTGATTGTGTAGGATGTGACGCCTGCCTTGGGCACGGTGGTGGTCCCCCTGGACTTGAGGTAGCAGGTGCCGCCTTGGTTGCTGGTCCACGAAAACGCGAAGCAGTTGTAGTTGGCCGAACACGGTGACATGCAATCTGGTGCAGAGCCACCTCGCGCGGTGCCGATGTCATTGGCCGGCATGTCGACGTTGGAGCCGATACCGGTTGGTTGATAACCTGAGGTGATCGACAGAACGTAGGACACAGCACCGGTCTTGGCGACGCTTGGAGGAACAGGTGTGTTCACCACCGTGACATCCCACCGCTTGTACCAGCAAGTGCCGCCGTTATAATCGGTCCAGGTGACAGCATTGCACGTCTGGCCTGACTTGAAGAAGCACTTATCGGCACAGAAGAGAGGATCGGAAGATCTTTCGTTGCCGATATCCACCGCATTGATGTCAGCACCGCAAGCTGTGACTGGGTACGCGTATAAACCACTGTTGATTTGGAGGAGGCGAGGGTCGGTGGCGTTGGAGGACGCAGCTACTGACGACGTGGTTGCAGCAGCCAAGAGACTTGAGATGGCCAGGAGGTTCATCTTGGAGGTGTTGTGGTCGGCGAGTGAATCGAGGAATGAGGAGTGAGCCCGACAGCTCCTTCGTATGCGCGATTTTGTTAGAGCGCAAGCTCTGGTGGTAACTAGGTGCAACTGGAGTCTTTTCACATCACAGCCTTCGAAGTTGAAGAATTGAGCCTTGACGTGAAGTTCGGGTGGAAGTTCAAGTCACTGTCGTGCCAACAAATCGATGCGAAGAGTATCAAGCAGCCTTTGAGCACACGCTCGGTTCGTTACTGCAATTCGGTTAACTCCCATACAATATATGTCAGAGGCATTGATAGGCACCGGTGCTGAACGGGACAACTGTTGCAACGAGAATGGCGGTCGAACGTGCACCGATTTGCAAACGAAGTAGCATATGGTACAGAAACTGCACTAAGCGTTCGATTCGAACCTCAAATCAGTGTTGGCAGCGAGAGATACGAGGTATGAATAATGTTGACGCACAATCGGCACGCCGTTGGATGCCCAAATGAGTCTCGCCCAACATCGTCAATAGCTGTGCAGTAAACAAATCGAATGTCACTCAACGCTGCGATGATGATAGTGATGATGCAATCGATGTCTATATACTGTACTTCTCAGAGAGAATCATAATACCTTCTGATCCTGCGGTAACTATTATGCGTAATGGTCCACACGGAAATCTACCACGTTTCAGGTATGATGTCATCATGAAGACGCACCAAGTACGGGAAGTCGAAGTGGTCCCTTATTCAACGATTTTTTAAAATCGATTAAAATCGATTATCGACACAAGGACTTCTCTTCAAAATTGTAAGATGAGAGACCAATTCGACATGATTATTTCATCGATTGCATCGATTGCATAATCACTACCGGTATCATCATCGCAGCGTTGAGTGACATTCGATTTGTTTACTGCACAGCTATTGACGATGTTGGGCGAGACTCATTTGGGCATCCAACGGCGTGCCGATTGTGCGTCAACATTATTCATACCTCGTATCTCTCGCTGCCAACACTGATTTGAGGTTCGAATCGAACGCTTAGTGCAGTTTCTGTACCATATGCTACTTCGTTTGCAAATCGGTGCACGTTCGACCGCCATTCTCGTTGCAACAGTTGTCCCGTTCAGCACCGGTGCCTATCAATGCCTCTGACATATATTGTATGGGAGTTAACCGAATTGCAGTAACGAACCGAGCGTGTGCTCAAAGGCTGCTTGATACTCTTCGCATCGATTTGTTGGCACGACAGTGACTTGAACTTCCACCCGAACTTCACGTCAAGGCTCAATTCTTCAACTTCGAAGGCTGTGATGTGAAAAGACTCCAGTTGCACCTAGTTACCACCAGAGCTTGCGCTCTAACAAAATCGCGCATACGAAGGAGCTGTCGGGCTCACTCCTCATTCCTCGATTCACTCGCCGACCACAACACCTCCAAGATGAACCTCCTGGCCATCTCAAGTCTCTTGGCTGCTGCAACCACGTCGTCAGTAGCTGCGTCCTCCAACGCCACCGACCCTCGCCTCCTCCAAATCAACAGTGGTTTATACGCGTACCCAGTCACAGCTTGCGGTGCTGACATCAATGCGGTGGATATCGGCAACGAAAGATCTTCCGATCCTCTCTTCTGTGCCGATAAGTGCTTCTTCAAGTCAGGCCAGACGTGCAATGCTGTCACCTGGACCGATTATAACGGCGGCACTTGCTGGTACAAGCGGTGGGATGTCACGGTGGTGAACACACCTGTTCCTCCAAGCGTCGCCAAGACCGGTGCTGTGTCCTACGTTCTGTCGATCACCTCAGGTTATCAACCAACCGGTATCGGCTCCAACGTCGACATGCCGGCCAATGACATCGGCACCGCGCGAGGTGGCTCTGCACCAGATTGCATGTCACCGTGTTCGGCCAACTACAACTGCTTCGCGTTTTCGTGGACCAGCAACCAAGGCGGCACCTGCTACCTCAAGTCCAGGGGGACCACCACCGTGCCCAAGGCAGGCGTCACATCCTACACAATCACGAGACCGGGGATCCTCAAGTGTCCTTAAGATGGATATGGGTAACGAATACAACACGACGGGGCGGCGCTCCGTTCAAAGAACGGACACGCCGTGATCGTAGTGCACACAGTTCCAAACTTGCACCGATATATGCACTAATGATCAATATGCCGTTGTTGATGTTTGGAATGATGGGCTGATGCCTTGTGTGTGCTCGTTGTGAGCCTCGAAAGTCTCGCAGGTCCAATTTGGATAAGGCACGAAGTAGTCTGAGAGAGGTTTGCGTTGAAAAAATGGGCGCCAGCACCCTCGGATACGATCAAAGTCAACGTCTACCATTGAAAGGAGTTTAAGCAAATCTTCAACGGTTTTCGGGACTGTGCGCTTCCTTGCTCGGGCACCAATGCATTCACTTGGGCCAACTAACCACTTCAAGCATTGCGCTATTGTATTGCAAGAATTGTAAGCTTGCAGTTTCAGTGACCAGTGCTAGAAGATTTTGAAAGCATTAGATGGTGGAGCCGATCGCGTTGTACTGCGCGCGGCGACGTTGCTGAGCGAGGGCTTTGGCTACAATAGCTACCGCCGCGACGATACCGACACTGCCCGCAAAGCGTGAGAGCCACGACGTCTTCTCACCACCTTCAAAACGTGGAGTGACCACGCTCTTCGCCACTCTCATGCTGAACTTTGTCAGCATGCTCGGTTTGTCCTCCGCAATGTTGAGGAGATGTGCGGCACCCCCAAAATCGCACGTCGCACCCTCAAGACGGTAGATCTGCCAGTACGCGTTGAAAGCGTAGTCCGCCTGCTCCTCGATAGTCGCGTTCGATTTCTTGAGGTCACCACAATTGACACGATCGGCGTTGCATGCGTAGGCGACGCCGTTCTCGAGCTCAAAGGGCTTGACGCCGCGTTTTGCTCGGCACTCAAACCCACCTCTGTCTTCCTTCTCACACGAACTGGCGACACCGTCCTCAGGTTTGTAGCTGGAAATATTCTTCGGGAAGGCGCCGAGGCGGACGAGTTCGAGGAAGTCCCAGCGTGCGTCACCAAACTAGGTCTTGAAGTTCCAGAAGTACCATCCATGGCCCACCGAGTGGGCATTGAGTGCTCGAGGTGACATCTTTCGTCCTAGTGTAACACCGAGAACGAGAGGCTACATTTACACGCTGGATCTCTCGGATCCTTGATCAAAGTAGCTTCGGGGACATCCTGCACAAAGGTTTGACTGAAACTTATTTCGCTGAGGGGGCTTGGTATAATAAGGCGCAGCGGGCAGCTGCGGCTATCGGACTCAACGTACCGATCGAATAGATCTCAAATCCAAATACAAAAGAACCTTTTGCGTGAGTTTGTTGCTTATCTCTGTATGCTAGTCAAGTTGAACGTTGCCGCCCACTGCTTCTTCCATAATACGCGAAGTGTTTTAAGGAACCACGCAGTTGCAATCGACCTCACAGTCGTTTGACTGGCACGCTGCTTATGGGCAATTTAGGAATCTTGCTCGAGAGATAGTGTACGAGGTGACGCCGGCCTTGGGCACCGTTGTGACACCTCCGGTTTTGAAATAGCATGTACCGCCTTGGTAGTTGTTCCACGCAAACGCAAAGCAGTTGTCGCGAATAATGCATCGACTCAGACACTTGATTGGCGCGTCCCAGTTCTCTGAGCCAATGTCCTTTCCGGGCATGTCGACATCCGAGCCGATGCCCATAGGGTAGTTCAGCGAAATGGGAGGCGCGAGCACGTACGACACAGCACCAGTCTTGGCAACGGTGCGTGGCATGTAGCCTCCTGAGGTCAAAACATCCCACTGCTTGTACCAGCAAGTTCCGCCATTGTAGTTGGTCCATGTCACAGCATTGCACTGGTACATCTTGTCGCAGTTGTCCGCGCAAGCTCTCGGATCGGCCGATCTACCGTTGCTGAGATCCTTCTCGCGCACATCGACCCCACAGCCGGTGAGTTGTAAGCCGTAGAAGTTTGGGTCGGTTGCGTAGAGTGCACGGGATAGCGTTGAGTTTGGCACTACAGCTGCTGACGTGGTGGGAGGGACTGTGAGCAGAATGGCGGCTATGGATGCTTGGCGGATCATGGACTTATTTTGCGTGGCGAGGCGGAGTTTGAAATGAGCTCGCGACAGAAGATCTTTTGGAGCATTCATGTCCTGTCTATGGTTCGGAACAGTCCAGTCCTGCTGGATTCGCAGCAGGATCCTCCCAGCTGAATCAACTTGATTCATTCTAAGTGATATCTAATACGGAAAAGATCCATTCACTTCAACTTGAAACACGATGGGATGTGCCGGTCGGCCAAAGCGTGATCTCGTCTTCGTGACCGGTCTCACTATTGAACTAGTCTCGCGTACCGGTGAGAAAATGCGGTCACTGCGGCATTTGAAGGCTGGAGTCGACGACTGTAATGAGATGTACCAGATTGTTTAAATCGGTTGACTGAGCACCATCTTACCCCCCCCCCCCCCTACAGTGGAGGGGGGGGTAAGATGGTGCTCAGTCACGCGTGGAGGCTCCACGCGTGCAAATCACGTTGCAGGAACGGGAAAATTGGAGTGATATAACAGACTGTTGTGGCCTGATTTTCTATGATATATGCGCTGCAGCCAATCAACACTTTTTTATGTACTAGACCTGAGGCTCAGTTTGTCTGGAAACATAAAAAAGTGTTGTAAATTACGGTAAAATATACATTCAGCTACAAAGGATCCGATGGGTGCGTCCTCATCAAACTTAATAATCTAGAAGTGCGGTCTTCTCGAGATGAAACATGTTTTTTTCTCCAGTCTAGTTGCCCACGATTCTTGTCGATCCACCTTAGAGCGCTCGATGTGGACTAGGATTGACTTCGTGCTCGAGACTCCGGCTCAATTCCAATTTTACCATCTACCAATTCGGATCATCGTGTCATCTACCGTATCAAGACAAGCTGTGGCCAGGGACATGGCTCAGCTTAGCAAAGAGCAGCATCAACAATCGTGCTCGCAATACTGCTATTAGGATGCATTAGTTGAACTCAATAGACTCCACCTGCATCATCATCATCATCATCATCATCATCGTGCTCGAATGCTCGCCGCCGTTATGTCGTATTACCTTCAATACATTGTCTCATTCGAGTTTGAGCGGAGGGATCGTACTATTGCGAAATAACGGTTCTTGAATAGAGTTGGTAAAGGAAATATTAGATTATCGCGTGGTCTCATCTGAGGCCTACTGAGCCTAAAGTCTACTGACTTCGTTTGAACAAAAACCGTCCACTTGAGGTGTTGTTCTGTGAGACTGGACAGAAGACGCCTCACTTGCCAATCTACTTACCGATCCGCGATGATTCTCTCCACTATCTCAGCGTTGCTCGTGATAGCGACGGCTTCCGCGTCGGCGACGACCAACGCGACCGACTCACGGCATTTGGTCAGCATTGTGGACTACAATTTTTACACGACCCCTTACACAGGCTGTGGCGTTGATATCCGCGCAACCGACATCGGTAACGAAAGGGTTTTGGACCCCAAGGCATGCGCTGACAAATGCTTCAAGTATTCAAATTCGCTGTGCAACGCCGTAACATGGACAGATTACAACGGTGGCACGTGCTGGTACAAGCAGTGGGACTACGTACAAGTTAAACAGCCCTTACCTCCAAGCGTCGCAAAGACTGGTGCGGTGTCCTACATCCTGGGCTTCGGTGGCCCATTCGGTATCGGCTACGATGTCGATATGCCAGGAAACGACATTGGGTCCGAGCAAAAGCCGTCGCCAAAAGATTGTCTTACTTCGTGTCTGTACGACCGACCGAACTGCTTTGCATTTGCCTGGAACAACTACCAAGGCGGCACGTGTTACTACAAGAACAAAGGCACCACGACTGTGCCCAAACCTGGGGTCAAGTCGTACACGGTTGCGCGATTGGACGTTCTGAGCTGCCCATGAGTCAGCCCTCGATCGACACTAGGCAAAGGTGAAATATGTGCCTCAATCTCGGCAGAGTGAGAGATGGCAATAAGGGTAGCAACAAATTGTGGCTTCCTAACTGGTCAAGCGTATAGGTTTCCAGCCAGGGGAGCCATTATTCCATTACCTATCCGATACCATTAAGTGATTGGATCCTTCGCGTCTTGTTCCGTTCAACACATGTTGGCTACCGTGCGAAAAGACCACGCTTGTTGCCTCGATCAACGACAGCAAAAGCAACTGCGGCAGCACGCTGAAGCTCTTTAGCATACATCGGAAGATGAAGAAACAAAATAAGTGAATCGCATCAAGGCGCGCCTTGATTTTCGTGTTGATGACTACGGGGAATTTTAATGGATTATTGGATGAAGGTCTTTGTGTCTACGAATGAACATCGAGATCACGGGCAGGTGCGAAATCCTGGTCGGGCGATGGTGTACGACGTGACGCCGCTCTTGGGTACCGTAGTGATACCTTTCGTCTTGAAATAACACGTACCGCCTTGGTAGTTGTTCCACGCAAACGCGAAGCAATTGTCTCGAGTGTTGCATCCGTTAGAACACTGAGCGGGAGAGCTGGCGGCGCCCGTGCCAATGTCGTTGCCTGGCATGTCGACGTCGTGGCCAATGCCGAGAGGCATGTATGCAGCCGCAAACGGCGCAAAGATGTAGGATATGGCGCCAGTCTTCGCTACCGTGCGTGGTGTAGGTCCACCGGCGGTCTGGATTGTCCACTGCTTGTACCAGCAGGTGCCGCCATTGTAGTTGGTCCAAGTCACAGCGTTGCACTGGTTCATTTTAACACAGTTGTCCGCGCATACTTTCGGGTCGGTGGATCTTGCGTTGCTAAGATCCGTCTCTTGGACATCGACACCGCACCCAGTGATCTGGAGAGTGTATAGATCCGGAGGCGATGCGTACAGAGCTCGAGAATCGGTGGCGTTCGGTACTGAAGCTGCAGAGGCGGCGGATGTGACTGCGAGTAGCGCGAAGGCTGCGGTTGAGAGGCGGACCATGGAGGAGATGTTGCCTTTGGCAATGCGAATTTGAGAGTGAGCTTGTGGACATAGATTGCCGGGGGATGTGTCCTGTCTATGGTTGCGAAGAGTCCAGCGGGCCGGCAGATTTTCTCAGCTGAGTCCACTGGATTGGAGGTGATATTTGATGTGTCGCACGGGAGGCATTGACTGGTAAGACTACAAGCCATCACGACATCACAAAATGTGTCAAGAGTCTCTTTGTCACCATTTTGTGACCTGTTATCCCACCAAAGCGGATCCTGAAGCAGGTCGTGAGTTGCGGGAACAAGTATGGCTCAAGCGGGGCATTCCAACCAGACCTATGGCGAGTTTCATCTCAGTGAAGTAAAGATATCAAGAGGTACCGAGGATATCGTGAAGCCCTGACTGCTCGATCGTAGCAACGGATGAATCGAACAATCTACATAGTTACTTACGAAAATTGATGGCATTCAGAGTGTCTGACACCGTCGATGCAGCGCGAGGAGATGTTTTCGCTGCGGTCAACAGTGAAAGCTACTGCTGCTAAACGCACAAGTTTAAACAAAATAAACAAATCTCGTCAAGGGGCGCCATAATTTTCAGGTTGATGTGCACGGAATTTTATTGAATGTACTCATGTTCACCAGCAAGAAGCTGCATTATGGACAGCTAACAAATCCTGGTCGGGCGATCGTGAATGAGGTGACCCCAGCCTTCGGCACCGTTGTGATGCCTTTGGTCTTGAAATAACACGTACCGCCTTGGTAGTTGTTCCACGCGAACGCGAAGCAATTGCCACGGCTCATACACCCGTTCGTACACTGAGCAGCACTAGCAGCGGTGCCTGAGCCGATGTCGTTGCCGGGCATGTCGACATCGTAACCAATACCGAGAGGCATGTATGCGACGTCAAACGGCGCGAAGATGTAGGATATGGCGCCGGTTTTGGCGACAGTCCGTGGCGTAATTCCGTGTGACAACACAATGTTCCATTGCTTGTACCAACAGGTGCCGCCATTGTAGTTGGTCCAGGTCACAGCATTGCACTCGTACATCTTCTTGCAGTTGTCTGCACAGACCTTTGGGTCAGTAGACCTGGCGTTGCTGAGATCCGTCTCCTGCACGTCGACACCGCATCCAGTGATCTGAGAAGTGTAGTCACTCGAAGACGACGCGTATAGAGCTCGAGAATCGGTTGCGTTTGGTACTGAAGCTGCAGAGGCGGTGGTTGAGGCTGCGAGCAGCGCCAAGGCTGTGATTGAGAGGCGGACCATGGAAGAGGTGATGAGGTTGGGAATGCGAGGTTGGGAATGAGCTCATGGCCGAAGATCATCGAGGAGGATGCATTTTGTCCACAAGTCCAGATGTAATGGGCCCACAGCCCATTACAAGAGAGTAGGTTCTATAAGAGAGAGTTGTCCCTCCCGTGTCTCTGATTGGTCAGAGGCGCGTGTGTTCTTGTTGCATTTCCATTGGTGGAAATTCTCTGAGATTTCATCCTATCAGAGGACGACACCGCATACATAGGTTTTATTAGGGACACCAGAGTAGGTTTAATGAGGTCCAGAGATGTCTGGACCTCTCAATGCAGAGTCCAATTTACCGTCAAGTCAAGAGCCCAATCTGAGCGTCGGGACAGGGGTCTCGACGCTGTGTAACGGATCTGCGCCTGTTACACCTGGTAGCACTTCGTGGTCCGTCCACACGACCAAGACATCAAGATGGCCGACCTCAGCTTCGACCTCAGCCAGCTGACTCGTGCGGAACACTTCCCGCACCTCACCCAGTTTGAATGGGAGGCCCTCGGCCGCATGGCTGAGGCCGCTGGCCCTCTTGCTGTGAAGGCCCTCCTACGCAGCGGTGACGCGGAAGCCCAACGTCTCGCTGCTCAAGAGTTCATGATCCGTGAAATCGATGACGCGCGCGCCCAGGCGCAGACTCTCGCGCGTCAGAAGAATTCGCCGCGTGTCGAACCGCTCAAGATCGACACATCCAAATATGGTGGCGACGAGAAGACGCCACTTCGTCGCTGGTTCTGCGAGCTGGATGAGGCAATCGATGCCCGGCTCATCGTCGACGAAGAACAGAGGATCCGCTATGCCATGTCGCAACTGACTGGGAAGGTGAAGACTTGGGCCTATGGCCTCAGGTCTGCCGACCGGAAATGCTTTCGGTCGCTCGAAGACTTCAAGTCGAAGTTGCAGTCGACTTTCGAGCCGCCGCAGAGCGAATTACGCATGCGCGCCGAGTTTCTCAGCGCGAAACAAGGTAATACCGACCTCCACTCTTATATCCAGCGGATGCGGTACCTCGCATCGTGCGTCGTCGGAAAGCCGATCGACATGGCTACACAAGTCGCGATGTTTATGACGGGTCTCCGCGATGGTCCAGCGAAGACACAACTTTTCCGGACTTATCCAGAAACTCTCGAGGAAGCCTTCTCGATTGCGCTGACGGAAGACTACAACGCTCGTCAGGCGCGCAGTTACGGTTATCGCAACCGTTACTCGGAGGCTCCGTCTGAGCCGGAGCCAATGGATCTGTCTGTCTTGCAGTTCCACGGTGGAGAAGGTAGTGGTGGCACCCGCTACGCGAAGAAGAGTTCGAAGAAGGGGAGCTGCTTTCGGTACCAGAAAGCCGGCCACCACGCCAAAGATTGTCTCGCGCCGGCGCCAGCGTCGGTCGCCCAGGGCCGATCCGTCCGCTTCCATCAGCTGACGGACGACTCGTCAAAAAACGAGTCGGACCAGTAGGTGCGGGGCGCCCTACTGGCCGGAATGAGGCGGCGCGTGCAACGGTGGAGCACCGTCGCCTTGGCCCCAGCACGTCTGAGGCGTGTTTCAATTCCACCACCGGCAGTGGCTCCAACAAGTTGGTCACACTTCGCGTGAGAGTGATCGGAATGGATGAGCCGATCACAGCCCTGCTGGATTGCGGAGCAACGAAGAATTTCGTTCGCATTGGTTGCCTGAAGGAGTGTTCGGGCATGAAGATTCGAGATGAAGGAGAGAAGATGACGATTCGGCTTGCAGACGGCAGGCCGCGAGAAGTACCGAAGCATTCGATACACATGAAGTATGTTCTAGGTGGATCCGAGAAGGAAGATGTGTTTTTCGCAATCGACATGGACAAGAGGTTCGATTGCATCTTCTGTTTGCCGTGGTTCGAACGCCACGAACCCCGGATCGACTGGAAAAGTCGGTCCGTGAAGAGTGTCGGCGCTGTCGCGTCCGGCACCATCGATGATGAAGCGTTCGCCGTTATCGACGAAGTCTGGTGGATGAACATGTCCGTATGTTCATCCGCAGCTACTACAGCCGCCACAGAGAGCGATGGCCCTGTCGGCGCTGATAGCTGCGAGTCGACCAGTTCGACTCCCGTCAAGGATGCTCCATCGATGGCGCCGTCGACGCCGCGTCGACGACGAGCTCGACGAAAGTCGGGCTCACACGCTGGGAAGCGCAAGCGTCTGCGCGCGAAACGTGCGCGCGCTGCACACGAGGCGTCGGTCGATTACATCGTCGATGCATTTATTGCTGAAGAGGAAGCGCAACGTGGCGGTTCCACAACGATTTGTGAAGATGACGCCGGCTTAGAGACCGGGTCCCAAGATTGCGATGAGAAACCGTGTCTCATCGCTTGCGAAGATGGAGACCGTGTATGCGACGAGAAACCGTGTCTCGTCGCTTTGGAAGACGGGGAGGAAGACATCCTGGCGGCTGTCTATACAACCGCGGCGCCGGCGTTCCAGCACATCCGAGTGCCAAACCCCCCGCGTATGGCAGCAGAGATCGTGCAATGTGGCACGATCTCGATGAAGACATTTCTGAAGGATCTCAAGCGTGGTGAGATCGAACAGGTGTGCGTGATCGTTGCAGAGGATGATCACTTCATGACAGCGTCGACAATGAATCCCGACGCGGCCTCAAAGACCCAGCGTGAGCAGCGCTACGCAGCGCAGTCTCTAGAGGCCCTCAAGGAATCAGGTAGCAAGGCGTACGAACTCGTCTTGGAGTTCCAAGACATCTTTCCGGACGAAGTCCCGAAAGCATTACCGCCTGACCGCGGTGTTCGACACGAGATCGATCTCGTGCCAGGCTCAAAGTACTGTGTGATGCGCCAGTGGCCGCTTCCCCGCGATCAAGTTGAGGCTATTGATGCCTTTTTCGAGGCCCGCAGACAAGCAGGTCACGTTCGTGAGTCGGTTTCCCCGCACTCGAGCCCAACGTTCTGCGTCAAGAAAGCTACTGGCGGCTGGCGGATTGTTCATGCATTCAACAAGCTGAACGACGCTATGATACCGGCACAAACGCCGATACCTCGGAAGGACATGATCCTGGACTCGATGTCCGGGTCGGTGGTGTTCAGTGCCATCGATTTGATGGATGGCTTCTACCAGATCCTTATGCGCGAGCAGGATGTCCCGCTCACAGCTGTCAGCACGCCGAGTGGAATGCTTTGGGAGTGGTTAGTGATGCCTCAGGGTCTCAAGAACGCACCAGAGACCTTCAACAGGATGGTATCGCACGTGCTGCGGCCGTTCCGCAGCTTCGCGCCGAGCTACTTCGACGACATCTTTGTCCACAGCAAGGCCGAGGACGGCAGGGCGCCGGAGGATGTTCACACTGAACACCTTCGCCAAGTGTTCGAAGCGATGCGAACACACAAGCTCTACGCGAATCTGAAGAAGTGTGTATTCTTCGCACCGGAAATTCCGGTGCTAGGCTGCTATGTGAGCAAGGACGGTGTCCGTTCCGATCCTGAGAAGGTCGCCTCGATCTGTGCCTGGCCAGTGCCCAAGGACCAGAAGCAACTCCGGCAGTGGCTGGGGCTCGCAAATTATCTGCACAAGTATACGAAGAATTATGCAGCCCTCGTCCAGCCGCTGTCGCAGCTTCTGCGGAAGGACGTCGAGTGGAAATGGTCCGCTGAGCACCAGCAGGCCTTTGACTCGGTCAAGTCGAGCCTACAAGAAGCGCCGATCTTGGCGCTCCCCGACTACGATCGACCCTTCCACGTCGTTTGCAACGCAAGTGACTATGCTATCGGCTGCGCCCTCATGCAGTTTGATGTTGAGGGCCGTGAGCGAGTGATCAGCTACCAGTCACGGCAGCTGAAGACGGCCGAGCGGAATTACCCGGTCCACGACAAGGAACTCCTTGCCATGAAGTACGCACTCGCCAAGTTCCGAGTGTATCTGCTGGGCGAACAGCAGTTCGCCATCTACACGGATCATGCGTCGTTGCGAACGGCGACGAAGTCTCCGCACCTGTCCCAACGGATGGCCCGTTGGCTGTCGTTCTTCGCCGAGTACAACTTTGTTGTACACTACAAGCCGGGAAAGAGCAACATCCTTGCGGATGCGCTCTCACGTCGCCCGGACTACGACCCGCGCGCGCCGATCGATGAGTCGTCGGCGCCTCAAGAATGCCCAAGGTGCGTTGAGGAAGGTCTCAACGCTTTGATTCACTCTGTGCAGTCGTCGCTCACCGACGACATTCGCCGAGCCTACTCCTCCGACCCTGTCTGCCAAGAGTTAATTGAGTTCCTATCTTCTGACGGCTCTGATGGTTCGGAGTCACTGCTGTTCCGTCTTTCACCTCGTGTGCGTGCTCGCGTCCGCCGGTACCAGCTTGCCGACGGTCTCCTCTACTATAGCGTCGATAAGACCGACGCTCCTCGCGTCGTCGTCCCCAATGACGACGACATTCGACTTCGTCTCATCCACGAGCACCATGATGCGCCCGTCGGAGGTCATTTAGGACGAGAGAAGACATTTCTCTCGCTTTCGAGGAACTATTACTGGCCTCACCAGTACAAGTGGGTGCGGAAATGGGTCCGCACGTGCGAAGTTTGCCAGCGCGTGAAGCCGTCACCCGCTCAACAGGCGCCGCTCCGGCCCTCCCAGTCCCACGTGATGTTTGGGACTCCGTCAGCCTCGACTTCGTCTTCGGATTCCCCAAAGACTCTCAAGACCGTGATGGGATCATGGTCTTTGTGGACCGTCTCTCCAAGATGGTTCATCTTGCGGCTGTGAAGCAAACGATCACAGCAGAAGAGGCTGCCGCTGTGTTTCTCGACAGTGTCTTCCGCCTCCACGGCCTTCCGGAGACCATCGTGTCGGATCGAGATCCTCGATTCACCTCCCTCTTCTGGCGATCGCTGTTCAAGCTATTGGACACTCGCTTGCAAATGTCGACGGTTGCCCATCCCGAAACAGACGGGCAGACTGAACGCGTTAATCGCGTTCTCGAAGATGTGCTTCGCAGTTACGCCACATCATTCCGTGAGTGGAGCGAGTTCTTGCCTCTTGTTGAGTTCGCACTGAATAATTCGGTGCACGTGTCGTCGGGGATGACGCCCTTCTACGTCAACTATGGCTGTCATCCGCGTACCCCGGCGACGCTCTTTGCCTCACCGGGTCGCTCTCATTCAGGTGTGGGAGGAGCATCGAGATATTCGACGCTGGAAGTGACAAGTTCTGCTCGGGCATCTGCACCCAACGATGACGCGTCACGTCCCACCCAATCAAGTCGCGTGGATCATCAGCACGAGACCCAAGTTTAAGGTCCTAGCCCCGGCCAGGTCCACGGTGATGTTCAAGGTTTCGAAAACGTTCAATATTTCGACCGTGAGGAAGTTCAAGCAAACCCAGACCGTGCCCCTGCCCCCGAGTTCGAGGGCTCCACAGAGAACAACCTTGTCGACAACGGATATGCCGACCACCCGGCCGGCATGGACGTCGACGAAGAGCCCGTGTCTCCGGCCGCCGCTGGAAACGGAGATGAAGACATGGACGTAGACCTCAATGCGATCGAAGCGGTGATAGCAGCGGTCCAAACTGCGCGCGTGAACCCGTCGTCCGAGTTCAACTTCGATGCATTGCCAGAGCTCTCGACCCTATCGCCGAGAGAAGAGAAGTCGATCAACGACATCGTCGAAAAGCGACAAGCCATTGTGCGATTTGTGCGAGACTCCGTCGCGGACGCAGTCGACCGTCAGAAGGAAAACGCTGATTCGAGCGGCCGCTCGAATCGAACCAAGTTCGATGTGGGAGATCGTGTTCTGCTCTCGACGCAGAACTTACCAGAGCGGCTCATCAGTCACTTGGGTTCGAACAAGTTGTTGCCAAGATATATCGGTCCATTTAAAGTTACCAACGTTGTCGGTGACGCCTACACGCTAGAACTTCCCAAGAAGTTGCGCTTGCACCCGACCTTCTACGTTGGGCGCCTGAAGCCGTACCTCACTTCTTCGGATCTCGCTGCCGACCTCCACGACGAGGATTCCCGTCGCCTCCGTCACCAGTCGACGCGTCCGGTGACGCGTTCTTCCGCTGCCTCTTCGGGTCGGGCTGTCCCGGCGCCTCTGTTGACATCCGCTTCTCCGCTTGCGACTCGGCGCGTTCGAGCCGATCCTCTAGTTGCTGAAGGCGTTGACGAAGCTCGGCGCTCTGCCGGGCTTGTTCGTGAAGAAGGTCGCGCAGCTCAGCAGGATCAAATTCGCGACGCCACCCCCGGAACTCCTCACGGAAGGCTTCGTGAGACTGACGCTGAGCTCGAGCGTCCTGCTCGAGCTGATACACCCGGATCCCGTGCGACTCTTGCTCCGTCTCAAGTGTCGCGATCTGATCGACCGCGTCGTCTGCCTTCTGCTGAAGATCTGGCACGAGGAAGTTCTGCAGACGATCAACTCGACGCTCTAAGTCCGAGTTCTGTGCGCGGTGATCTTGTTGATACCCGTGGGATTGCTCGCGGGGAGGGTCGAGACGACGTGGCTCGTTCCAGTCGAGACCGGCATAGCGCTGGTCCCACCGATCGTGAGGCGGATGCGTCGACTCCGGGGCCGCGTGGTGGCCCCACTGCGCGCTTTGTTCGTGATGGCCCGCCGCCGCTGATTGATGCCAACGGTGATCTTCGGTGGGTGGTCGACCGTATTGTTGACCACGATGATCGCCCCGATCCTGAGGCCACGGCGCGTATGCGTCGTGGCGGTACGAAGAAGAAGAGTGCGATCCCCAAGGCTCGCTTCTATCGCGTCCACTGGCTTGGCTTCCCTGATGATCAGGATACGTGGGAGCACGGGCCGACGCTCGCGCTTGAGATCCCTGGTCTCGTCCGGCAGTACGAGGACCAGCTTGCGTCACGGTCCCAGCAGCTCTAGCCTGAGAGAGAGAGCGCGCCCGTAGAGACCGAGCGCACGTCGAAGATCTTCTTCATTCTGATGGCGACGATAGTCGGCATCCCACTCCATCCAAGTCGCGCGCGTGGCCCCGGCCTGCGCGCAAGCACGACAACCCTCCTCGACGTCGACGTGACACGTTATACGCCGCGCCTCACACAGACGATGCAGCTCCTCGCGCAATCGCCCGAGCGAGTGCTCGCGCTGGGCGGTCTCCCAGCGCACGACGGTCGACTCGATCTCGCCTTTGTTCCATATACGAGCGAAAGCATTCCACGACTGTTGCAACGAGGTCGCGACCACGTTCATCGTCTTGCCCCTTGCTTTGCGGTAGCGAACAAACCACTCATGGATCTCGTCGGCCGTGAGACTGCGTGGGTTGGCAAAGCGCGAGATGTCGCGATAAGGGACTGGGTACAGCTCCCGGTCCGCGATTCCACCGAGCTGAGGATCGAAGAGCGCTGCACGTGGCGGCGCTGCGAAGCTTGTGCATTGATGTGTGTTGACCTGTTCCAACACTCGCGCCATCGCCTCATCGCTCAACGTCTCAGGTGCCACGGCCGAAGTCGTCGTGGCTGCCGTTGCTGTCGTCGTGACTTCCGTTGTCGCCGCCGTCGTTGGCGTCGTTGTGCTCAGCGCCACTGTCGATGCTTGAGTTGTCGTTGTCGTCGGTGCGTCCGCGTTGCCGCGGGCGCCAGCTTGTTGTTGCGACGGTTGAGCCATCGCGCCTAGACGTCTGGGTGTCTTGGTGCCGTCCGAAGAAGATTGAAGACTGCGCTGGCTTCCGCCGGCGCTCTCGCCTAACTGCCTGATCCCGGGTGCGCCGGGATCGCCCGTTGAAGAAAGCGCGCGCACCCGCTCGTGCGCGCTCCGTGTCCTCGTCCCTTGGGTTGACTTCCCGTTGGTCAGTTCTTGAAGAGGGGGATGATGTTATGGGCCCACAGCCCATTACAAGAGAGTAGGTTCTATAAGAGAGAGTTGTCCCTCCCGTGTCTCTGATTGGTCAGAGGCGCGTGTGTTCTTGTTGCATTTCCATTGGTGGAAATTCTCTGAGATTTCATCCTATCAGAGGACGACACCGCATACATAGGTTTTATTAGGGACACCAGAGTAGGTTTAATGAGGTCCAGAGATGTCTGGACCTCTCAATGCAGAGTCCAATTTACCGTCAAGTCAAGAGCCCAATCTGAGCGTCGGGACAGGGGTCTCGACGCTGTGTAACGGATCTGCGCCCGTTACACCAGAGGGCAACTGGATCTTCTCAGCTGAATCCATTGGATTCGAAGTGATATGTGATACATGCCATCACGACATCACTAAATGTGACTACAGTAGAGTCACTTATTGTATCACAACAACCCCTGTCTCACCAAAGTGGATCCTGAATTGCGGAAACACTCAATTGTCCAGATAATTATGGACGGGTTTTCCTTCCCGTCGCAATTTACTGGACAGACATCCAGAATTTTCCGCAATTTCAAAAATGATCGAGTATACTAACATCAAGTCATTTCGATAGGACCCACAGAATGAGTGACTTCTGCTGGACCTTGGTCCAGTGCAAGTTATTTTCTGACATAGAACAGTCAGAGCTCGAGAGATTAGAGGCGGAGGTCGCTGCAGCGCGCGCAGCGTGTATCGCGTCAACGTCTCGCAATAGCTACCGGTGCTCAACTGTCCGATTGATCAAGTGGTTGTTCACCAACAAACCGCAGAGGATTACCAACAAGTGCGAACGTCGCAGCAGCAGTTCTGGAGCAATTAGAGGCGGCAGGATTTGTCCGCCGCCCAGAGCAAAATGAAACTGAGGAAGTCATAGCTAGTAGAGTGGATCAAGTGGCGAGCTGGAGCGATTTGCTCCACGAGTTCCATCAGGACACGGACTTACCCTCCGGCCCGCCATATCAAGTGTGGCTACGGCGGTGTTGTCGGGATACGGTCAACAACGTCCCACCGCTTCGATACTTAACGCCGTCTCAGCTTGGTCAAAACAGGAACAAAAGGAAGCGGCTGTGTGATCTGCGCTTTCTCATGAAAAAAATCGAGGAACGAGCCGCCCAACTTGGCAACCAAACTGACGGGATATCCTTGACAGACGCTGCTGCCATCTTCGAACAATGCAAAGACGTGATTGCAGTACAAGACGAAACACCACACAAGCGCCGCCGCAGAAGCACACAGATCGACTGGCTTACTGTGGCAACGTTGCTCCGCAAGCAAGAGAAATCCGCGAGGTTGGCGAGAACTAGTTGACATTGCGTTACCCAAATTTCCTCAAGCTCTCGAGCTCGGAAGTGGGGGCAAGCAAGTGTATTGCGCCTTGCCCATGTGGGCGTGGCGAGGCGGCCCCAAGATATAGCATGCCGAGGTGCGCGTGCGGGACTGGTGCGATTCATACCATGCGCCTGGAGAGGTCGATTGTAGATTCCGCGGCTTGTACTGGGTAGTCTTCGTAGACCCGTGACACCCACCTTCCTAGCAACTTGATTGCGAGGCTGTCTGCTCCTCCGCTGAGCAGAGCCGTCGCGCCGCCGATTCTGATTGAGTGAGTAGAGTAATTTGCGGCAGGCACGCCGACGGCTCTGGCTGTCATCTTTAGTGCATTCGATACTGACCAGGCATCGAGGTTGTAGCATAGGTACTCGCTTGTCGTCGCCGATCGACCCAAACTCTTCTTCGCGCGCACGATGTGCTTGAGGGCGCGTACTGGACAGAGAAGCGCGTCCCCCGACGCGTGCATCGTCCGCCAAGCCCCTCGTCCGAACTGGTCGTTCTTGGCTCCTTCAAGACCAATTGTCACAGCCGTTGCCTTGTGTTCGTGGACTGGGCGGCCATGTCGATCAGAGAAGAACACATGCCGGGTCTTGAGACAGTAGAATCTCCTTTTGCTCCCGATCGCGAGGTACTCCGAGCGACGCAGCAGGAAGAAGTAGGCGAGCAGCACGCTGCCCCACAGTAGGCGTTGGCGAGGGTCGTTGAAACGAAGTGTACGGCGGAGCTGTCGCAGGAACGCGGGAGTGAGAGGCTGCTTCTTCGCCGCCGGTGTCGACAAACGCTGGATACCTTTGAGGAGGATGTGGAGCCGCGGTCCGCAACCTACTTCGCGACCTAAATACATCAAATAAAACCAGCGAATCGCGGCCAGCTTGAGCTGGATGGTCGGGTATTGATTACCACAACGGGCCGAATTCCAACCGTGCTTCTATAAATAGATGGCAAAGTAGCTGAGGCGATGGTGACACAGTGTTTCGGACGACGGGAGCCACCTTGACCAACGCATCACGTGGGCGAATTGGCACCACTGCTTCCAGTGGGCGCGGTACTTGGAGCCGGTAGACTCAGCCAGGGCGTGTCGACGGAGCATCCGGCCCAGACGGCGGAGAGATCGTCGTAAGGAGGTTGCACGGCCACCTGCGACCAATCAGACGACATGTCAGCCCACGTCTTCCACAGTTTGTGAGACGAATCCCATGCGCGGGACCCCGCGTCAGCCATGGTGTTTGCCACACCAGCGATATGCTCCGCGGCCAGTACAATACCAAACTGGAACTCGGCAAGCGACAATAGACGAGTGTAGAGCTGCGCGAGGGGGTGACGGCTGGATCTCTTCGAGGACCACGAGACAGCGCTAGCATTATCGATGTGGAGGCACACGACGACCGGCCCGGCGGTAGCATCATCCTGCCATAACGGTCCCCAGTGTGTGGCCTCAAGGACCGCGCTCTGAAGCTCGCGAACGTTGATTGACCACGCCGGGTCGCGGGCCTGAATGAGTACACGCTGTTGGGCGGTGAACTGTTGACGAATGTATTCGCGACGGATTGGCTCGAGGACACAGAGACCCGTATCAGACGCGTCCATGAACACGTTGACCGACGCTCGGGCGACCCATGCGAACACTTCGACTGGGATCGAGTTGAACCGGGATGGGTGATGGAGAATAGCTCTGAACCACCACAAATCTTCGACGACCGAGCTTGGGGGTCGTCGACGGCCCGATGCCAATGAGCAAGCGAAGCCGTGGACACGCTGATAGAAGGATCTTGCCGAAGGGAAACAGACCGCCACGTGGCGGAGGACACCTAATAGCTCGAGTACCTCGGTCTTGGTCACGGCGTTTGAGGTGAGCAGTGCATTCGTGCGGGCGAGGGCCTTGGCCAGCTTCGCTGGTGGTATCGACACTGTACCGCGTGCTGTGTCCCACAGCAGGCCGAGAGCCTTTCCGTGGGTGTTCCAGTCCGTGAACTTGTGTTCGTTAACTGCTGCTGGTCCTAGGACTCGAAGCATGGCGTATCGAAGCGCGATGTTGGCGTCGTGGCAGCGCGACCCTGAGTCGACCTCGACGCACGTGTGATCATCACACCAGACGTTTCCGACGAACGGGGAGGGATCCAGATTCGCGCGCTCCGGCATGCAAGCCTCGTAGAGCGTGTTGATTACAGTCGCGGCGAGTGAGTAAAATGCTGGTGATCCGCACCAACCGAATCCACACGCGAGGTCAATAATGAGGCAGTCGTCAAAAATGAAAGCGAACATGTGTACCGCTTCTGCATTCATCGGCACGTGCCGGAACGCGCTGGAGACGTCTCCAAGCATGAGAAGAATGACTGCCGTTGGGAACTGGGTGCGAAGAAAATGGAGCCTGCGGGCGATGTCGACCGGAGGGTTGTAAGAAATCTCAGGGAAGTTATCTCGCAAAGTGAAATCGTTGACCGAGCTCTTGGGTGGGTACGAGTAGTCATTGATGAGGCGGATGTCGATCCCTTGTGGAGAACGCTTCTCAACCGCGCCGAGGGGGCTGGTGAATATTTCTGGCCATTGTGTGAGAAGAGACTTGTCCACGATGAGGTAGCGCCCGTCTGCCACTCCTTGTTTAATATGACGGCGAATGGCGTCGGGGTTGGCGAGCGCCGAGCGATGGTTGGGGGGTCGGTCACGTTCCCTGATTGCTCTCGAGCTGGACCACTCCGGACGCACACCGTGACGAACGATCGCGTTCCAACGTCGGACAATGTCCGCCTGCTGCGTAGAGGTCCAGGTGCCGGTGATCTCAAGCAAGTGTTTGTTTGGGCGGGCGTCCTCCTGTGTCTCACCGCGGAAAAGGCGAACAAAGTTGGGAAGTGACAGCGCAGATCGCCGTGCGAACGTTGACATCGCATCGACGTAGGGCGCGTCGAGACCGACCGCTTCACGGTCGAAGACAGGCAGACACACTCCGTAGCGTGGTGCAACGTCGAGCACGTGCTCAGACGTCTGGCGAACAGAGGTCTCGTACAGAGACGCGCGAAGTCGACTCTCTCGCGCAAGCCGAACATGTAGGCGACATGACAGGGTGTCGCATTGGGACGAGATGGTGGCCACAGGCCCGGGCATAGAGGCCGACGGCGCAGCGCTAGACCACGTGGGTAGTCATAGGTTCGAAAATCCCTCGCCGAGACCGCCGTATCGGCTCGTGATTAGTGCAATGGCTTCCGCAGACAGCTTGGTGGTGGGCCTGAAGTGACCCCTTTGCGAGTGAAAACAGCCACCCGAGCCGTCACCGGTACAGCCTACTTTGGATACATACTTCATGCACAGCGACTTCCCTCCGGAACGGGGGAGTCCAGCAAGCACCTGGGTAGGAATAGACGATTCCGTCCGCGGTCGTTGTCGTCGACAGTCGCCACTAAGCGCGGCTTTGTTTGGGTTGCCGCGAACGCCCTGTGCGCTTGGTCAAGGGACGGTTCTGTCGCTTGATGTCTTCCACGTCGTCCTCATCCGTTCCGAACAGGAGGCTGTCGGCGTCTGCACCGTTGTCATCGTTCTCGATTGCAGTCCGGAAGGAGCGCGCGCTGGACGCGGGTGAATACGGCTCGTCGCGTTGGTGTTTGGGAACCTGTCGGGTGTCCGACGACGAAGGTGGTGAGGACGATACTTGAGGATCCGTGTACACGTCACTGGCGTTTCGTTTGCGTGAACCTGTCGTGCAATCTATAATATGTTGTCGCCGCACCGACACGACAGTCAGGTCGTGCGGGCGCAAAAGTGGGACGCGCTCGTTCGGAGCGAAGGGGACCGACAGCATGTTGGCGATAGTTTTGGGCAACGTCGCGCGCTTAGACTTGTAGGCGGCAATCACTTTATTTTGCTGGTCAAGGAGCTCCAGAGCGTTGACAATGGCGATGTTGACGCCAGCCCCAACTTGGATGGCGTAGTTCAGTAGGTCGAGCTTGATCAGGCGCAGAGGATCGAGTGGTATGGTGGTGGTCTCCGTGCCGTAGCGAACACGCAGAGACGCTAGGGACTCAGCGACGTGGTACCCGGTGACGACGCCGTAGGCCCATTCGTCTATGTGAGACCCGCTGGGGTGGGCGAACGCGACAGGCAGGCCCACGTACGACCCCGGCCACAGCTCGGACTCGCTATCGTCGACCACTCTGTGCCGAAGCTTGTCGAGGGGGATGGAAAACTCGGAGTCGGAGTCGACATCGGGGCCCACAGCGTGGACGGTCGCCAGGTCCGCAGACGACACGGACATATATCAGAGCTTTTAGGGCCGGACCGATGAAGGCGAGTGTCCCGCGAGTGATTGGCATGGCACAGACCGATGGAATACCTGTGGTGTTGTTGATTATTTGCCTTGTTTGCCTGGTCGCAGGCAGATTCTAAACTGACCTACGACGATCTGGGAAATGTTTCCCTAGACGATGCTACTAAGAATACACACGACTTTGTGACCTGGGACGATGTCACATCCTCGAGTCTGGGTATCTTATCTTCCTCGCATCTTGCCGCATCCGGAAATGGCAACATCCTTCGGAATGTATGCTCATTGATACCACCTTTAGTAGATTTCGTCGTCCAGCAGAATCCTATCCACCGTCCAGAATTTTCCGTCCACATCTAAATGGACCGTTTCACCAAACTGCCAGTGTAGGAACCGTGTGAAAGATTCCGAACCTCTTCTTTCTTTGGCGTGTTGATGAAAGAGACTGCGTTAGTATTGGCGAAAGTCCGCGGAACATTCATATTCGGAGCCTTAACTAAGCTGAACGAGAGAGTCCATTGCAGTTGGCCCACATCACAGCGGTGCCATGACCTGAGCATGTCTGCTGGAGAGAAAGGTGTATAGATTTCCATCTTGGGACGCAAGCAGTGAGTCTTGGGCCGGAGCTGTTGTTGTGCGTGTCACACTAACGTCAGGGGAGTCATCTATTTTCTGGAGCACGGCGATTCACCTCGGCTCACTTTGGACGACACCCAAACAAGCTGCCTTTCAGCTCTCTCCAATTACGTTATATCGAAGTAGGCGGCTCCCACTTCTTCTTCGGCACCTACGCTCGCTACACCCGCCACATAGCCTCCACTTGCGTCGCCTGTACAACCAGGCTCGCACAAAAGCCGACTTCTCGGCATTCAGCACATGCTCCATCGACCTCGTGCGGAGAACAAGATGGCGAACGCGCTGGCCACTCTACCTCTCTCGACGCGCCTGTGCGATGTGTTGGAGCCGGTCCCATATAAAGAGCTCTGTCAGGATGACTCAATACGCTGTGACATGGCGGCAGCTATCTGCAAGTCCCACGTCCAGCGGCCCTGCTTGTTCAACGAGCACGTGGGGTCCGCGTCGCCCACGAACACAAACATACGCACGCCATTGCTGAGCAGGACCGCGACATTAACTTCCACTCGCGAGGATATGTCCACAGATGCAAGCGAGCCGGCAACCTCGAGGCTGCTTGCTGTCTGCTGGCGCGCAAAGGTAGCCAAGCGCGTTCTTGTTGACTTAGTCTTCAAGGCGAAAGAAGTAGTAGTAGTACTACGTCTCCATGTTCCGCTCGCTCAAGTGTTTAGAGTTTTCATGGAACAGCTACGAGGCGGCACGTGTTACTTCACGAACAAAATCACGATCACCACATGCGTGACTTAGCAGTCCATGGTAGTATACCTAATGGTGCAGAAATCGGAAATCGAAGACGAACCAACTCATAGTATTGATTTACTCATATATTGATTTAACCGTTTGCCGTCGGACACAAAGAGATACGTTGGGAAAGAGTTTACCGAGTTTGTTCCTTCGAGGTATTCACTGGCAATTAAACTTGCCGCGTCGCATCACCGCGTAGGAAAACAAGCCGCCCTTCTGGATCTTGTTTGATGCCATGCTCTTGAACCAGCAAGTACCACCCTCGTGGGAGCTCCATGTGACCGCGAAACAGCCGTTCCAATTGAAGCAACGGTCTACGCAGGTAGCTGCATTCTTCTCTGGTGCGTTGCCAATGTCATACCCGGGCATGTCGGTCGAGTTGTAGTTGCTCAAGAGCCTCAAATCGAGATTTCCGTTCTTGCGGTATTCAAAGTACGAGATTGCGCCGGTCTTGGGGACGCTGTTTGGAATCGCCCACACCCACGACGAGTCCCACTGTTTGTACCAACAAGTGCCGCCTTCGTGGCTTGTCCACGTGACAGCGTTGCAGCCCGAAGAGAGTCTACACCCTGTCCAGCACGCCATCGGATCGGAAGACTTCTCGTTGCGAAGGTCCTTCAGGACCAGATCAACACCACACGCGGTCGCGACGTCTGAGATAAGGGGTGTGGCTCCAGTGGCAACATCCGTGAGCTCGCGCGCCATATCGTTCTCCGAGGTGCTCGACGTTGCCGAAGTGGGAGCTGCTGTGAGGAGGGCGATGGCAGCCAAGATCTTCCAGTAACCGCAGTTCATTTTGAGAAATCGTTTGGGAAATGTGGAGAGTGTTTCGTTCGCGGCGTCTTGAGAAATGAGTCAGGCAGGCTATTGAGAGCCGCATCTCGTCCGATACATGATCGTTGGGAGACGAGAAACCACATTTTGCCCCTCGGATGAATTGTGACTGGATCATTGCTGGATTCACCTGTGATATCTATACCTGGGTAGGGTTACAGTAAAGGGAGTTCGTTCAGGCCCAGCCTCTCCCACAAAGATCTTTGTGGTCAGTTGATGCAGGAAAATCCGAACGTTGTGTGACGGCCACGGTATGAATCACGACTTGACAGATGCTGTGTCTTGCAGTTCCCAGACCACTTTGCTGTCGTGGTCGCTTCCGGTGCGGATGGCACATGAACCAGGAGACGACGGTTAGGACAGCAAACAAAAACGGCCTTAGAGCCATTCCCAACCACGCTCCGAACACGGTGCACGCTGTGAATCCGGTGCACGCGTCTGAGTCTTTGCATGTGATTGGTTCCTAAATTCTGGATCTGATCGGTGTTTTTGGAGAATGCCTGGAGAAAATGTTCACCAATCACGTCCATGTGCGCCAGCTTTTATCCAATAATCTTTGACTCCCCAATACCTGCTCCGCATTGTGGGGAGCAAATGAAGTTATCAGGAGTGCAGTCGGAGGGAATGTCGACCCCACGTTCCCTGGTTGTGACTTATCCACCATCAGCAAAGAGGACAGCGGAGTTTGCCGCTCGATTGTTTCTACTAGCAGTTCCCTAGCCCAAGACACTTTCAAAAAGCGCCCGGGTTTCCCGTTGGCGCGCCAAGCCTGCTTGGTGAGGACTGCCATCGGACCTCTCACATCCGCGCTAGTTTTTTACCAATCACATTACGACAGCTGGGAGCGTGCACCAGGCGCCGTGATTCGTTCCCAACCGCTCCCGATGGGTGCATGCACCGTATTTCTGATATGCACCGCGTGCACCGTGCACCGAGCGTGGTTGGGAATGGCTCTTAAAAGCCCGTTTTTGTTTGCTGTTCGTACAGTAGCGTCATCAACCGCTCACTATTCGCGAATGGAAGATGCCTACGAGGTCATCACATCATGTCATTGCCAAGAGAAGAACGAAGAATCGGATACCAGTTCTTTGCTTACGGTAAATGGTCTTATCACTCGATAGAAATTCTGACTGGCTGGCGGCTTACTGGCACTTGAGTTTACCACGGCGCAGCACCGAGTAGGTAGACAGACCTTCCTTGGCGATCGCGTTCGATGCCATGCTTTTAAACCAGCACGTGCCACCTTGGTGAGGACTCCACGTGACCGCGAAGCACCCGCTACGCTTGGCGCAATGCGACTCGCAAACCCACTCGTTTCGCTCAGGCGTGTTGCCGATGTCGTAGCCAGGCATGTCCGTCTGATACTGCTGACTCAACCTCAACACCTCTGGCTCGCCATCACGATACTCAAAGTACGAGATGGCTCCGGTCTTGGCAGTATTTTTTGGGGTCCCCCACGCCCACGAAGAGTCCCACTGCTTGTACCAACAAGTACCGCCTTCATGGTTTGTCCACGTGACTGCGTTGCAATCGCGAATAGAAAGCCTGCATTTCATCCAGCATGCCATCGGATCGGATGACTTGCCGTTGGTCAGGTCCTTCTCTAGGAGATCGACGCCACACGCGGTCGCGACGGCCGAAACGAGGGGGACGGTTCCGGTTGTAACGTCCGTGAGCCCGCGTGTCGTTTTGACCTCCGAAGCACTTGCGGTGGCGAAAGTCGAAGCAGCCACGACAAGAGGGACGACTGCGAACATCTTCCAGTTGCTGCTGTTCATGGTCCAAGTCGAGTCAGTTGACGGTCGGTCGTTCGCGGAATCTTAGGAAATGAGTCTGGCTGGGAATCGGTGTCTACATTCTGGGCAAGCGTCCAAGGATGTTGTCTCTCTGGCCCGCAAATCGATCGCACTAGATTTATTGTGATACGAGCCCAAGACATACAACTATACCAGACATTGCGTTGTTCCATATCACTCCTCATTCCTGGAACTGGTCTCTCAAAATTCTATCGTGGACAGTCGACAAAGTCTATCACGCTCGTCGATCAGTGGCTGGCTGACGCGGAATTGCACGCGTATTTCTACTACACACACAAACTCAAAGCTTCGACCTTAATTTCGCGTAAGTACCGTAGTAGAAATACGTATATCTCATATTCGATTCGATTTTTTTGTGCACTCCGCAAGCAGATGTTTTTTCGTATGCAACTGCTGACCTCACGCGTTCATAGTATAGATTGAATGGTTCGCCTCCTATCACTGCCCGAGGTGGACTTATTGGCACTTCCATTTGTTTCGTCGGAGGATCGCGTAGGAAAACAAACCGCCATTGTCAACCGTGTTCGACACCATGCTCTTGAACCAGCAGGTACCTCCTTGGTAAGGGCTCCACGTGACCGCGAAACAGCCGTTCCAATCGGAACAGCGGTCGATGCAAGCTCGTTCGTTCTTTTCTGGTGCGTTACCAATATCGTAGCCAGGCATATCAATCGAGTTGTGCTCACTCAGTGTCATCGTTGCCGGAAAGCCGTCGTTGTGATATTCAAAGTAAGAGATTGCACCAGTTTTGGGGGTGGTGCGCGGATATCCCCACAAGGAGTCCCACCTCTTATACCAGCAAGTGCCACCTTCGTGGTTCGTCCACGTAACTGCGTTGCAGTCTCGAGAGACTATGCACTTGGTCCAACACGCCATCGGGTCGGACGACTTGTCATTACGAAGGTCGCTCTCTAGCAGATCGACGCCGCAAGCGGTAGCCATCGGAACTAAGGGCACAGTCCCGGTTATGATGTCCGTGTACTCACGCATCATTTCGCTCTCCGAGGCGCTCAAAGTTGCTGAAGTCGAAGCTGCTGTGACGATAGCGGTAGCGAGCAAGATCTTCCAATGGCCGTTCTTCATAATTGAGACGGGAGGTGGTGGACAGCGAGAGTGTTTCGGACGCAGACTCTTGAGGAATGAGCCAGCTTGCTGGGCCGTCGCAGTCTCCCCGACACCCGAAGCGATTCCGAACGCGTGGAAGGAACTGCATTCTCTCGCAAAACTTCGTCCAAAGCTTGGATCTCTCCGCTGGATTTACTCTCGCATATGTACAGAACTCGAGATATTGATATCTCTAGAATACCACGCAAACCCGAGATACGAACTCGCGCAAAAATTCGCGTAACTTCAGTCGATCCACTCCCCCGTGCAACGCCACCCCATTGAATACACCCATCACGCCGGTGTCGGCGGCCACTCATTGCCTCGTTGCGGATCTCTCCACAAGCTTCAACTCGGAACGGCCATCCACTCGTTCTCAGTCTCACCTTGTTTTGACAACTACCACTGGATCCGCTCGCACCAAATGCGGCAAGGGCTCCAGGTGCTCGCCGTCCTCTGCGCGTGCTGCCGGGCGCTGTCTGCGCCGCCGCCGCTTCTGCTGGTCGTGGGCGACGTCAGGTCTTCGGCAGCGCGCGTGCTGTGGGATCCACGCGGCGCCGCACTCGCCTCGCTCTCTGTCCGCGTGCTCGTGCGCGAGCCACGCCGATCTCCGTCGTCGCCTCCAGTGTACGCCGCCGAGAGAGAACTCGCGCTCGCGCTGTCATCGCAAGAGACAGACCGCGCTCAGGTCCTAGTGCTTGAAAATCTCTCGCCCAATCGCCACTACACAGTCATTTTCGATGCCAGCGGGCGAGAGGAGACTGTGCGTTTCCGCACACCGGGCGGAGATGACTCGCTCGCGACGCGAGTGCTCGTGACCTCGTGCGATCGCTTTGTCGACGACCAGGACGACGAGCTGTGGGTGGCGATGGGCGATGATATTGATTCTCACGGCGACGAGTTCTTTGGCGTGGCCCACATCGGTGACCAAGTCTACGTCGACGCTGGCAATGCGCGGATTCCAATCCAGCCGGTTGGAGAGAAGATTCGAGACGATAAGGCTCAGCTACGCGCCCACTACGAGTCCATCGTCGCTCAGTTCCGTTCGATCTATCGTGAGACGCTGGGGCGACCCGCAGCGCAGAGAGTGCTTCGCCAGGGAGCCCATTGGATGATCCCTGACGACCACGAGGTAATCAACAACTTCAACTCGTACTTTGTTGATCGAGCGTTCGAAGAAAAGGCCCCAAGTGAAATGGAGCTATCCAAGCAACTTGGTCTCCAGCTCCACTACCGGGTAGGATTTCAAGTGTTGTACGAGTACCAATATCAGCTTCGCGGGGACGTCATGTGGGACTCAGTCGACTTTTTCACCGACTCCCTTGCGTCCATTCTCGCTCGGTACCCGCTGTATTTTGCCGTCGACGTTGACCGTCTTAAGCTTTTCTTCCTAGACGTGCGATTTGACCGGAGTCTCACACTTCCGCCCTCCGAACGACATCGTCTCATCAGCGACATGCAATTAAACGAGTTGAAACAGAAGCTAACTGCCTGGAATGGCAGCACCGACAACTCGATCGTCGTGCTTTCAAGCATGCCGCTCTTCTTTCATTCCTCGCTGACCGCCAAAATCGTCTACGCGATCGAAAAAGAGCTCTATCCGGGTCACCCCGATCACCTCGCAGGTCTCACCGACCTCTTTTCGATCTTTTCCGAGTTTGTAGCTCCTCCCAAACCCACCCTCAAGCTACTCGTGGGCGGTGACGTCCATACTTTAGCGCACACCTCCGTCTGTGGCTCCCCAGCGAACACCACAAATTTGAGATGCATTGACCAGCTCATCACCAGCGGGCTCACGAACGGCTCGACGGCCATCAACGACGCCAAGCTCGTGCCGTTCTACTTTCTCATCTTACGACTCTACCCGGTGTGGACATGGCTCACGTCGATTCTCGGCATCGCTTCGTCGCCGTGGACTCTGTCAGCGAGTCGAGTCTTTCTTGGAAGAAACTATGGGTGCGTGGCTGCGTACACTGGGGCTTTCAGTGTGCGTTCTCACCATTAATCTGGATTACAGGGTCCTGGAAATGGATTCAAATGGAATTTTTGAGTGGAAGAACAGCGTCGTACTGCTTCACGAGACGCCCCGAGCTCGCCTCGCGCAGTGGATCTTCGACCTGCTCACCCCCAGCGTTCTCGTCGCATCTGTAACTGCCTTGTGGTTTATCTTCCGGTGCTGCAAGTCCAAACGATCGAGTCCACACGTCAAGACGGACTGAGGACAATACTTTTTTTTAAAAAAAATAAGCAAGAAAATAAATTAGAGAAGCCCACAGCAAGATCCACACTAGGAGGGCATGGGCACATTCGCCGGGTACTGGTGGCACATGCTGCAGCACGTGTCGAAGCACGTGTTCTCGTACGTGCAGTGGCGGCACCGCCACGGGCGTCGCGGCCTCATCGTCACTTTGGTCGAGATGAGATTCGGGACGAGCGACGCCGACGCCGACTGCCGCGTCGTGGGGCCGCCGGGCGAGTGGAGCGTGAGCTGCAGCAGCGTGCGTTGCACGGTGTGCGGCGCGCGGTGCTTGGGGCTGTGCGACGTGCTCCGCAGCATCGGCTTGGCTCGCGGCCCTTGCAACGCTTTCTTCTTGCCCACGAGGTCGAATCGTCTGTGTGCTCGCACGCCGCTCTTGGTACTCGATCCGCTACTGCTGTTGCTGCTTGTCGTCGAGCGCAGCGAGCGCACACTGCCTGCGCTCGACGGACGAGACCCGGGCTTGTTCGGCGACGGCAGCGTCCCAGCGAAAAACGCCTCCAGTTGTCGCTGCATCTTCGTGCGGCTGTCGGTCGGCGTCGCGCGTTTCTTAGCCACGACGCGTACGTGCGTGGGCTCTTCATTCTCAATCGCCTGTACATCGTGGTCTTCGTGGTCTCTGGACGGTTCCTCGACGACAACGTCGACCGGCTCGGGAACTCGCGGCGCTTGTTCGAGCTCGGCGCGTCGTCCGAGCTTGGCGTTCTCGTCGACAAACTCGACGTCGACGACCGCGTCCGAGTCGCCGTCGGCGTGGGCCACGAACGGGCAGCAGCGCTGGATCTCGGTCCAGAGCGCGTCGTCGACCGCGTACTGCTTCTTGCGCGCAAAGCCCACGAGGCGCTTGCGGCAAAAGCCGCAGTTGACGCTCGTGAGCTCGAGCGCGCGCTCGAAGCACTCGCGGCAGAGGTGGCGCGCGCAGCACGGCAGCTGTATGGGCGCGCGCAGCACGTCGAAGCAGAGCGGGCACTGGAAGCGGATGGGCAGCAGCACGTGGCTCTCGGCGGCGCCGAGCACCTCCACGACGGCCGTCGGCGACGAGACCGACGGCGTTCGGACGCGCAGAGACGGGGCTTTCTGCGGAGGCGGAGGCGAGCGCGTGCGGCTGCGCGCGGGGCTCGTCGCGGCGCGGAGAACGCGCGGCGCCATTGTGGAGGCTTCGTGGAGATGGAGAGAGCGAGAGGTTCTGATGATGAGCATGGGGTCTGAGCGGAGAACCTGTGAGAATGGATGTTGACCAGCGGGGAGATTGGGAGTGGAAAGGCAGGGGATCGGAAGAAAGAGGTCGTTTGAAAATATAGAAATCGAGCGAAAGGGTTTCTAACCAGGTGGCGGGAAGCAGCTGCTGGAAAACCGGTGTCTGGTAGTACTGGTAGAATACCGGTAGTTTGTTGGCGTTGGATCTGAGATCTCTCATCCATCTCACAGGGAGGAAATGCAAGGGTGTGGCTGGAGCTCACAGTTTGAGCTGCTACTGGGATGGTGCGGCGGCGCCAAGGCGGTGGCATGAGCGAGGAGCAACGCGCGTGGGCGTTCGCACGGCACTGCCGCGAGAGCCCCTTCGAGAAGATCGCGGAGCTCTTGGAGAACGGCGCCGACGTGAACGAGCTCGATGACCAGGTCTGTGAAGCTGCTATTGTGCGAGGTGACGGAAGGCGTGACGCCAGTGTTTGCATCTTACGGTTAGGGTCGTGCGCCTTTATATGTGGCCGCTTGCGACGGCCGTGTGGATGTTGTCGACTTGCTGGTGCAGCATGGCGCGAACCTGGAACAAGTTCGTAGTGTTTGTCAATGCAGCCTTGGTGGGGGAAATCCGACTGATAGGCTGTCGCGCTGTGATCTAGTGGGGAGATCGAGCGTTGAACAGAGCTTGCTACTGTGGCCACGTTGAGGTTGTCAAGTATTTGGCAAGTCTTGGAGTTAACATGCATGTTTTCAGTGCGGTGGGGACATGTTTCATGTTTCGGCGCACTGGACTCCACTGATTCATCATATCTAGAGTGGTTGCTCGCTGTTGATTCATGCTATATCGTTGAAGGATACACAGATGCTCAAGTTCCTTCTGGGCGAAGGACTGAGTGTGATGGATGAGGATGATTCAGGCATCTCGGTGTTCAGTAGCGTGATGAACAGACCGGAGGATATCGATCTGGAGACCTTTCATGAGTTGTTTAAGGACCAGCAGCTGGACGTGAATATCCGTGGCAAGGTGAGTAGAGTTTATGCCGATAGATGAAGAGGCGATCATGACGTGGCTTCATGCTGTGGCTTTCTAGAACGGCCAGACTGCGCTCCACAAGCTATGTTCGTCGCAGTGGTCTAGTTGCTTAGACAAAATCAAATTCCTTCTCACTTGTGGTGGAAAAGAGGCGCTAGGTATCGAGGACGATGTGAGCTATGACGTGCTGAAGTTGTTTTGGATTAATTAGGTTACTGACCAGTTCCTCGCAGGAAGGATATCTCCCGCTCCACTTCGCGGCAAGGCTTGTCCCGTACTCAAGACTCACGATACCGGTCCTGATCGATGCAGGTGCCGATGTGCGGGCACCCACTCGAGTCAGTTCTTTGGATCACAGAATTTGGTGCTAATTTGCTTGCGCTGACTGCTGTAATTTTATGCAGGCTGGAAGATCGTCGCTCGACATCATGCTGTTCGAGCACGATTATCCACCTGACAAGATTGCGTTCCCTGACGTCCCGCTCAGTGTCATGCACAAACTGATCTCACACGGAGCCGATTGGGATGCTGGGTGCGAACGTCGATACAGATTTTTGGAAAAGCTAATGGGTATGTCGAAGGATGAGTTCTATGAAGATTGGGCCAAGCGCCGTCAGAGTGAAGATTACGATGAGTCTATCCGGCGCGTCGTGAGCACGTGGTTCACGTTCGAAGGAATGAAACGTAGCGAGAGAGAAAATCCCTCTGAAGGACGTCGCCGTAGTCATGGTGTTATCGGCGACATCGATAGGCACTTGAACCCTCTGGTGGTCTTCAGTGGTCTTCGGAAGTGCGCGCTGTGCTGGATGGAGGAACGCAAATCTGGGGGTGAAGTGGCCATGTCCCCAATTCCGTACCAAGTGACACAATTGGGGGAAGCTGAGGTGGCGAAGTGGTTTAAAGGTTCTTCTGGAGTACGGGACGCAATCACGCTAAATGCCACCCTGAAGCGCGGTGTCCTGCACGATGCCTGTGCGAAGGGCAAGCCAGTGGAAACTATTCTCGAGCTGCTGGCTCGCGGGTACGATCCGAACGGCTTCGACGACGAGGTACTCAGGAACCGAAATCAATAATTCTAACCTACAGCTCTGACATCTGTCTGGATCTGCGCTTATTTGGCAGGGCGAGACCCCACTCCAGTGTGCAGCTCGATCGGGACACGTCGACATTGCACAGACCCTTTTAGACTCAGGCGCGACACTGGATGCTCCTTGCAAGGTGCAATACACAAACCGTCTGGTAGGCAAGCCGCTCGTTCTAATTGGTGTTCTGGCGGTTCTATAGGACGGTTCGTCGATACTCATGGTCGCATGTGCGCATGGCCGACTCAATTTTGTCAAACACTTCGTTTCTCAAGGTGCCGACGTCAATGCACTAGACCAGGTTAGTGGTCTGGATGGTGGAGATTGCAGTATGAGTATGCCATTCACTGAGATTGCAATTTTCTGCATCTGCAAGAACGGGAGATCTCTCCTCCACGCTGCGATACCCAACAATCATAGTGAGCTTATCGCGTATCTCCTCTCGCAAGGCGCGGACCCAATGGCAGTGGATATCGAAGGCATAAGTGTGCTCTACGCAGCTGCCGACAAAGGCAAAGGAATTCGAATCGAAACCTTGAGGCTCCTCGTTTCGCTCGGTCTCGACTTACTCGCTCTAGATTCTGTACGTGAAATCATGGTCTTGATGAACAGATGAAATCTGACCCGCATAATGATAGAGCGATCACCGACTACTGCACAAGGTTATGATTGGCGAGACCTGTCTCGAGACGGCCGAGTACCTGATCGTAAACGGTCTAGCCGTCGCTGATCTAGATCAGGTACGAGCAGGCGGTCAGTTGCGGAAAAGATTGGTATTTACGCTCTCCTACTTGTGACAGAATGGTCAAACTGCGGTGCATGTGCTATGTGACTCCAAGCAGAGCCTCACCTTGGAGAAATTGACTTTCTTGCTGGATCACGGTGGGAGTGCAACACTATCGATCCATGACGAGGTGAGTGAGAGTGTTTCATTAGATTCTGTGTTCTCATAGTGATGAAGCTTGTCCCAGAGCGGCTATACCCCCCTTCATTGTGCGCTGCGCTCGCTTGTCCACGTGCGTCACGAGGAAAATGACCGCGTCGCCATAGTCGACAGTCTTCTGGATGCTGGAGCTCATCCTCAGATGAGAACGATGGTACGTAGACCAAAGAAGAATCAGTAGCGTTGTTCTAATTTGTGACCGTGGAGCAGAGTGGCCGAAACCCACTGGAAATACTCGTTTTTGAAGGCTGCAAGCGATTCTACAAGAACACACCAGCCTACAAGGTTCTGTACGATATCACACGTCTGTTGTGCTCACGCGGTGTCTCTTGGGATGAATCCTGCGAGAAACGGTATGAATACGCGCTCTCGATGGCGAATCCACCTGAGAACCGTCTTTCTCGCAATAAACTCGAAGTCAACGGTGTGCCACCGCGTTTTTCGGATGATATCGAGCGTAGCATCTTCAGCCTAATGGGTCGTTGGCATGATTACCGCGCCAATGATATCTTCTCGCGATCAGTCAACAGTCCCGACATCAATCCTACTTGCGCTTTCAGTGGTATCCGTGCGTGCATTTTGCAGTGGACAAACGACCGCAAACAAGGCGAGGGACTGACCGAGTTCCCGATCGAGGTCGTGCAGGAAGGCGAGGAGTTGGTAGCGTTGTGGCTTGCTGAGGCGGTTTTCCCAACGGAATAAGAACGGAGGGTGGAGGAGTTCGTAATCCAGGGGCAAGCGACAGACGCGACTCACGGGCAGATCACGCGCTGATGCGTCGGATAGTAGTGTTCTCAAGCTTACACCAAAATTCGACGTCCTAGGAAGCGCTGTGGTTCGTCGTTCATACAGACTGAGTAATCTGAAGATTCCAGTGATACTTTCACAAAACAATGGGGACCGTAAATATCCGATTCGCTTGCGAGTTGCAGTCTTCAAGAACGATTACTGGAACGCCTCTGCTGAGATCCTCGTAACAGCGAGCTGTTCGACGCCGCAATGGTCAATGGCGACCAAGCGTGGAGTCGCGCTGAGGACGAGCACTTTGTCAGCCGAGTCCGTGGTTCGCAAATCATATACTACCACTCGCATCCTCACCGACGCCGCCCGCTGTATCGCAGCAGCCACGAGCAGCCACACCCACTCATCCACCGTCACAAGAACACGTCGTGAGCCGACGCCCACGACAACATAGCCTCTGCGAGCCAATTCGTACGGTCTCGCGGCGGCGGGTTTAGCTGTGTACGGCAACCGTGTGGACCCCAAGCCACCGTTGCTGTAGAAGCGAATGGCGAGCGAGCGTTCGACTTTGAGTTCCACAGCTACGTGCAAGCTGTCGCGTACACGGCGTGAACCTAGCACTAGTGGAAAAGTGTTGGCGACAAGCACAGCGATCTTGAAGAAAAAGATCGGCTTCACTTTAGAGCCGATGCGAAAGGCTAGGTCGGTCGTGAAGAAGTCGAACAGTGAGGCTGCCTCGAGCTCATTCGACGTCACGAGAGTGGTCATGCGACCATCGACTCCAAGCCACCCAGTTGCAGCCAACTCGATGCGGAAGTAGTGCATCAATCCAAAGATTACTAGTGTCGGTCCGAAGAGCACGTCGCTCGCACGAAGGCGCAGCAGTTTGGCCAACATGTTGAGAAGACTGAAATACACGATGATCGTCTCGCCGATAGCCGGATATATCTCGAACCACGCCACTACCAACGCACGCTGATTGCCTTCGAAGTTGCACCCCGCGGTCCAAAATCCCGTCAGCGATGACTTGAGGCGCGGTAGCAATAGTACCGGCATGAGGTAGAACGAGCGACAGTTGGACAAGGCTCCAACGCCGATGGTATCGACTGGATAGAGAGCGATGATCAGAACGAACCAGTGAGCCAGTAGCACGCCCAACGACATGTTCGAAACGAGCTTGTCCAAGCTATAGCGACTGGTGACAACCTGCGTGGACAACGACTCGAACTTGAAGATCCCAAAACGCGAGCCATTGGAGATGGTGATCGAGTGATAGTACTTTTGCCTGGTGAGCATTTGTAAGTCACTGTTCCAGCGCCAGGAGGACGTCGCGAACCGACAGATGTAAGGAGGCGTCTTGCAATCTAGCTCTTTACCTCCATCAAACAAATCAAACTGACGCAAGTCAATCCCGTACGGTCCGTTGGGGAGAGAGGAAATGACGTCGGAGTACCATCGCATCTTCGTCACGGGGTCTTCGTACCATCCATTTCGCCAGACACCGCCTCGGTACTGAAGCCACTCCTCGGTCTTTGCCTCGCGCACGACACGCGGGACTGCGCTAAGTCGAGCCACAGTTGGTTCTGTTTCACTGATTAAGGTCCCGACACCTCGAAACATGCACGCGTTTCCGTCCTTGCCCGGCACAACGAACCGAGTCAGAGATCCGTAGTCCCAGTATGGGATGATCAAAACAGGCAGTGTCGACCTCAGTTCCACGACTTCTGTGCTTCCAATACCATCTACGATGCGGAGATTGTCGTTGGCCACGGTGTAACCCACAGCAGAGCATGCTGAGAGGATGCTGTCGAGGGTCCGCGAGAGCGTAAAGCAGTACCGCACGTAATATGGAAAATTCGATGCTTCCATTGTGAAGCTGTCGCGCGTCACGACTCGATAGCCTTCGATGCTGTTCTTGAACGTCACGTTGGTGGTCCTAAGAAGCTGAGATAGCTGGACGGGACGGTACTCCCGGCCTCGCTTGACACAAGCGACGGCACGATCGCTGTACGGCTCGTCATTTTGCCCAGTAATCGCAAACTTTCCCGTCGTCGGCTCTCGTCCGAAGTTCGAGTGAAGTTCTACCTGCACGGAGCTCCAAATGACGCCAAAGAATTGTGCAAACAGCGCGATTGTGAGCAATGTCCAGATGCCAATATTGTACAATGCGAGCCATCTCGTTCGCCGAGAACTGCTGTTGGTGGTGAGCTCGCGTGTGAACGGCTTGACGGTAGTGACCTTGACCGGACGCGATTGAGCCACGCGCATTTGCCTGCGACTTGCAGGCCGAGGGACTTGCACGAGTTGTCCAGCTCTTCTTATGAGACTATATTTGGTCCGTGTTGATCAGTCTTCCCACCAAAACCCTAAAAAAAAATGACGAGAAAAAAGCACACTTGGATTGTTCACACAATCCATGCATTTGAGATTGGCCATCATGGTGGAATTGGGAGACAGTCCTGCGATAGACCCAAAGGAGTGGTGTACAATCACGTCAGCGTCCTATTAGTCCCAGAATATGCTCCTGTGTTTTGAGCTCGCCACCGCACGAACATAGAACACGGACGTACCGATTTCTGCGACTTGTGCAAACAAACTCTTGCAGATATAGTGCACCCTCTATTCGCAATCTCAGGCACGTGACTTTGATAGCTATCGATTGATGTCTAGCAGCTACTGAATGGTAAGTAAGCTGCGAGAGGGAGCGTCGACAACATGTCACGCTGACACGTATAGAATGATGTTGAGCCGAGTCCTTGCAGGCGGAACAGGAGTGTTCGCAGAGGAGTAGGTGACACTTCAACTCAAAATGTATGGTTTGCTCATGTGTGGAAGGGTTTCCGCGAAACACTTCTCTCAACACGTTGCTGAGGTTCTGGCTTCGAGAAATTTTCCCTTCCGGTGGATGTCAGACAACAGGCCATGATGCTACAGACCACAGGCGGGCTCCAACAAACTTTGCGTCCCCAACGTAGGATTTGACGCCACGCGAAGTTCATGGCCGTCTTTGATCTCCCCATCGTACACGACTACGCGAACAAATAGAATCGTATGCCACGCGAAGTACCCGTGAACTGGAGAGGCTGCGAGGAACCAGAACCAGTGGCCGATTGACAGCATGAAGATTGAATTCTCGGAGCTCGACGTCGGCATGACCACAAAGCCTGCACGAATTAGCTCGTACGGAAGTACATGACGTCGCGCTCTAACGAAGCGCTTGCTAAAGATGGACGAGAGACCCAGCCCACCATTCTGGGCGACGTTGATGGCCAATACTGTCTCGACTTCACACTCACCTCGCGTCGAAGCACGTCGACGTAGCAGCACGAGTGGCAGCAAGTTGGCGCTCAGAATCGCCACCTTGAATGTGAATACGGGAACAACACGGCCGTTTACGCGGAATGCGAAATCGGTAAAGAAAAATTCCCATAGAGACGCGTCATCCACTTGTTCAGCTGTCACAACTGTCGCAAATCGGCCTTCAGCCGTCACCCAGCGAAGCGCGGAGACTTGGAAACGAAAATAGTGAAGCAGAGTTAGCATCAGCAGCGTCGGCCCGAAGAACGCGTCGCTTACACGACATCGCATCAATTTAGCCAGCGAATTGAGCAAGCTGAAGATGACCATGACGGTCTCTGCTATCGCAGGGGAGATGACAAACCAGGACTCGCTCAGTGCGATCTGGTTGCCGCCAAAGTATCCACCGGCCGTCCAGAAGGCTGTGAGCGTTTTCTTCAATCGAGGCAACATCAACAGCGGTAGCAGCTGGAGGGATGACGTGTTGGCCAGCACCCCAATGCCAATGGTCTCTCCACGACGGTTGAGCACGGCCATCGCCACAGCTCAGCGTACAACGATCATGACAAGCGAGACACTCGCGACCAGCTTGTCAAGACTAAAGACGCTCGTGACGACTTGTACCGTTGTGGCCTCGAACAAAGCGAAGCCGCGGCCGAGCCCATTCGAGATGACGATCGAGTCGGCCCACTCAGGCCGCAGAACGATGCGAAGCTGCGAGCCCCAGGAGGACCACTGCTCGTCAAGGTCGCAAAGCGCCGACTGCGAGTCACAGATCCGCTTCGGTTGAGGCGATGTACTGCGAAGATCGAACTGATATGTGGGCACCCCATAGTCTGATGATTCGATGAGAAGGGCCGAGTGCCATTTGTCGCCGATGACTGGATCCTCATACCGACCATTTCGCCACTTGCCACCGCGATATCCGAGCCACTCTTCGGTTTTCTGCTCGCGGTACACTCGCGGTACACCAAGCAGGTGCGGCACGCGTTCGATGCCGTCGTTGTGGCCGTAGATGTTGGTTCCCAACTGGAAGACGCAAGACGAGCCGTCGACGCCTGGCACAGCAACCCGCATGACTGTCGATAAGTCCGCGAATGGGATCATCAGCACGGGCAGCGTGTCCGCGAGAACTGTCACAATATCGCTGTCGCGTCCATTGACAATACGAAGCACATCCCGCGAAACGTTCGTGTATCCGAGTTCTCCGCAGACGTCGAGCACCCGCGGCAACGTTGCGGCGAGAAGTAAGCACTGGTTGGCGTACGCGGGCACAGCGGCCGCATCGAAGTCGAGCTTGTCGCGTGAGAGGACGCGGTAGCCGTCGATACCATTGGACGTGAGACCACTGGGCTGAGGCTTTCGTAGAAGCTTGCTGAGTTGAACGGGAACGTAAAGATGTGCATGGCGGTGGCAGACGACAAGACGGTCCGCGAAGGGCTCATTTATTCCGTCACTCAAGATCTGAAGCCCATAGGAAGGCCGCTGACCAAACACCGCATGGAATCTGGTCTTGACAGTCGGCCAGAAGATGCAAAAGACTTGAGCAAAGAGCATCATGACGAGCAGCAGCCACACGCCCCAGTTAAAGACGATCGGAAAACATGTCAAACTTCTCGAGGTTCGGCGAGAGTTGGCGCCGGGCCCGACTTCCTTGACCATCGTCGTGGTGGTTAACAGCGAGAAAACGGCGCTCGCCAGAAGTCTTCAACGGAGCCAAAATAATGAGATGCAGAAATAGATACGATTTGAACTCTTTTCGTTTCCCTGTCAGCGCAGCGGTCGCAGTGAGATCTGCCACGCGCCGACGCCGAAGAAGCGCTCGTCCGTGACGCGCAGCATGGTCGGGCGCTCGCTGAGCTGCGCCACGTCCGGTTCCCTCGTGTCAGAGACCGAGAATGTGACCATGCGTAAGTGGCGCATCGGAATCCCGACACGGCGGAACGGAGCCGATACGAGAAACCAGAACCAGTCCTTAATGGAGACCAAGGAGTCCGGTCCAAGGACGACGTATCCTGCCCGTGCGACTTCGTAGGGCAGCAGGGGCTTGGGCTCTGACTGGCGACTCGTGATGGCAGGCTTGCCTCCAGAGAGAGGAACGATGGCTTCTAGCTTGTGCGGAGTGGTGGCGCCGGATGACTTCGTTAGGTAGATGGTCGAAAGCCCGAGGCCTCCGTTGCACGCGAGTCGTAGTGCCAGCGCACGCTCGGCCTCGCAGCGAATGACGCCTGCACGTACACAGCTGCGCGGGCTCGTGTTGGCCGATCGCCAGACGAAAGGCACGAGGTTGACGGCCAACAGTGCGATTTTAAACGCGAAGACAGCGGTGAAGTTGCCGTTGAGGCGGAAGGCGACTCCCTTGGCCAAGACGTCGACTAGCCGCATGGCCTCAAACTCGATCGACGTCATCCGAGCGGTCACACGCCCACTGACACCGAACCAGCCAGAGGAAGCGATGGGCGAGCGTAGCAAGTGCAGCAGACACAACGTAAGCACCGTCGGCCCAAAGAGTGCGTCGCTCACGCGTCGTCGGAGTAACTTGGCTAGGAGGTTGAGGAAACTGAAGAAGAGCCAGCAGCCCTCTGCGAGCGCCGGGAAGATGACGAACCAGGCCTCACTGAGACTGCGTTGGTCTCCTTCAAAGTAGCAACCAGCAGACCAGAAAGCCGCCCACAAAAACTTCATACGTGGAAGTAGCACGATCGGGAGCACGTGGAAGGAGCGCGAGCACGCAAGCGCGCCGACGCCGATCGAGATATCGCTGTGGTGGGTTGCGACGAGAGCAGCGAGCCAACGGAACAGTAGCATAGCCACATACACATTGGAGATGACCATCTCGAGTCGATAGACGCTCCAGACCTGGTGTGCACCTACATTTTCGTAGTAGAAGAGCCCGTTGCGATGGGCATCCATGATCGTCACGGACGAGACGCCCTTCCACACGTCAACAGTGTACAAGTCACTGCCCCAAAGGATCTTGATCGGGTCATCCTGGCATGCCGATGCGGCGTTTGTACAATCGATCTCCTTGCTCGTCGACGTATCGAAGACGCGACGCATGATGCCAAGGCCATCCTTGGCATTTGTGCTGAAGAGATCCGAGTACCAGCGTGAGTTACTCTCAGGGTCCTCATACCAGCCATGACGCCAGACGCCATGTGACACTTGGAGCCATGCAGGCGTTTTGGCGTCACGCGTGTAACGATCGACTCCATGGAGCTGCCATGTGCTCAACGATGTGTCGCTGTACTTGCCCCTGAGTCGGAAGACGCAAGCGCGGCCATCGTGGCTCGGGATCGCAAAGCGGCTGAAGACCGCATTGTCCCAGAACGGCATGATCAACACTGGCAATGTGGTCGGTAGGTCAACGAGCATATTGTCGTCATTAGTGACGATACGCAAGAACTCGACGCGCGAGACGTTGAAGCCGAGTGCGTTACAAGCGTCCATCATGCCGTCGAGTGTTGTTGCAATTTGGTCGCATGCATTGGCATAGCGGTCGCTTGCTTGCGTCGTCATTACCAACCCGTTGCGGCGGATCACGCGGTAGCCATCGATAGACAAAGCGGCGTCGCGCTTGGAGCCCGTGTCAGCCGATCCGAGTATCGTGCCGAGCTGTGCGGGCTTATAGAGGCGACCGACAAGACTACATACGAGCAAGCGGTCCGTGAACGGCTCGTCGTTGGTGCTCCCGCCGACGAAGAACACCCCGCTCTGCCTCGGATCCCGTCCAAATTGGAGATGCTGCGAGACCTGCAGCTGCCGCCACACGACAGTCAACACTTGGACTACAAGCAACGAGCAAAGCAGGAGCCACAACGTCGCGTGGTAGCATCGAAAGAGCGAACATAAGAGCCTTGAAGACTTTGACTTCGCCGCGGTCGGCGAAGACACAGGATCGTCACTGCCCTTCGTGAGAGTAGCACCGCGGTGGCGCATCCTGCGTTAGACAAAAGTGTGCTGAAGAACTTGTTCGTCGGTGCTGTTGAAAGGAGTTGTCGTTCCAGTGGGTTGCAACCGCCCACTCTTCGATTCTAAATTGAGATTGAACCACCTCAGGACTTGTGGATCAGTCGCTCTTCTCTCAGACTTGCTTGATGTCAGACATACTGTTTTGCTGAGTTTGAGGCACTCCATCAACAAGCGCTTGGTCTGCTCTGTTTGGGCCTCAACGAAACGCTGGAGCCGAGAGCTTCCAAGGCATGAGGCCAGCAAGCCGATCGTCACTCACACTGAAAACGCAAGGAGCCAAAGCTAATGTCGGCGTCTTGATTGCGTCGTCTGATGCAAGTTCGATCTCAAACGCCAACACACGAAAAGGTGCAGCGCCCACGCGCTGGAGAAGAATCATGATCGCCAGCCAGGACCAGTTGGAAATGGGCACAACAATCCCACTAATAACAGATTGCGTACGAGGTTTCGGCCAGGAGCAGACCGCAACGTATCCTCCTCTCGTAAGCTCATATGGGCGCAGCACGACCGTTTTGTTGTTCGCCGAAAGCTCGCTAGAACTCGTCGTCGACCCAAGTCCACAATTCGTGTGAAACTTCATTGCCAAAGCTCGTTCAACGTGAAGCTCGTCAATGTTGTTGTGGTTATCTGACTCGAGCCTGGAGAAGAAGACGAGCGGCACGAGATTTAGCGCGAGAGCGACGAGTTTCATCTTGAAGAGCGACTCAACTTTACCATTCGTGCGGAATGCTAAGTCAGTTGTGAAGAAATCGAGCAGTGTAGCTGCTTCCAGTTCAGCCGCAGTCACAGCAGTTGTGATGCGTTTGTCGAATTCGAGCCAATTGGACGCTGCGATCTCAGCTCGGAGGTAGTGGAGAAAGGCAAAGAAGAGCAAAGTCGGCCCAAATAACACGTCTGGCGTGCGTCTTCGTAGCAGCTTGGAGGCAGTATTAAGCAGACTGAAGTATACTAGTACGAGCTCACCAATTGCGGGATAAACGTCGAACCATGCGTCAGCGAGCGCGCGTTCGTCGCCTTCGAATTCACATCCTGAGGCCCAAAAACTCTGGAGTGTAAGTTTTAGTCGCGGCAGCAGCAGGAGAGGGAGCAAACGGAAGGACCGACTATTTGCGACCGCACCGATGCCAATTGCATCAAGCGGCGAGAGGGCGAGCATTGCAACCATCCAACGAGACAAAACTATGGCGAAGGATCCGTTAGCGATGAACTTCTCAAGATTGTAGCGACTTGTAATAGTTTGCACGTGCATAGCATCGAAGAGGAACAGCCCGAAGCGTGAGCCGTTCGAGATCGTTATTGAGTTCATATATCGGAGGTCAACCTGCATCTGCAGCTGGGATCCCCACGTCCACGTGGAAATACCGGCACCGCAACCAAATGGAGGCATCGAGCAGTTTGATTCGCGCACTTCGCCAAGAGCATCGAAGCGGTGGAACTGAATTCCAAACTCCCCTTCTGGGAGGCTGCTTATGACATCAGAGTACCAGCGCATCTTATCGACAGGGTCTTCGTACCAGCCGTTGCGCCAAATGCCACCTCGGTACTGCAGAAACTCCTCGGTCTTGGCCTCCCTTACAGCACGTGGTACGATCTCCATGATTACAGACTTGTCCGAGTCGCTCTCAAACATTCCACTGCCACGAAAAATGCACGCGCTGCCATCGCAACCAGGAATAATATACCGTGAGAGAGCTCCATAATCCCAGTACGGCACGATTAGCACCGGTAGCGTCGAGTGGAGCACGAGAACTTCCTCGCTGGTGACACCATCGACGACGCGTAGTATGTCGCGTGTCACGTTGTAGCCTTGGGCATTGCAAACGGATATAATGTTGTCAAGCGCAAGTAGTAGGGCATTGCATTGACGCTCGTAGAAGGGGTATGCCGTTGCGTCCATCGTGAAGCTTTCGCGAGATACAACGCGGTAACCATCGATGCCATTGGTCGTAAATTGCCAGTTTGTCGACGCTGATATATCCTGCTCTTTGAGTAGCTGAGAGAGCTGGACTGGGCGATAGTATTGGCCGCGCTTGACACACGCGACAGCACGGTCGGAGTATGGCTCGTCATTGAACCCAGGGATCGAGTACTTGCCGAGGATAGGATTTTGTCCGAAGTAAAAGTGTGTTGGCGTCGTTACCGAGCTCCATATGACTCCAAAAAGTTGCGCAAAGAGAAGTGTCGTGAGCAAAATCCATAATCCCCAATTGTACATGCAAAGCAGCCGGGCCCGGAGTCGCGATCGCGGATACCTCGGCTCATGGAAATCTAAAGGGGACATCCGCGGGTTACCAGTCAAGGATGGGGTGACGTGATGAACTTCGTGATTCTCGTGAGAAATGCTCATCGACACTCAGCTGAAATGGGTCTTTGATCGAAAGATGGCTCGAGGTCGCGGATCAGTGGGGGCTCTTCTATTCTTGGATGAAGCCTAGTTGGAGCTGGTCACTTGAGATATTACAGCTCTGGAAAATTGTGGATGGGGGGGGGGGGGGGGGGGGCGATTGTCACTCTTGAGTCGCACGGGCGTCTAAATGCGGTCGATAGTTCTACAAACAATTGTCCTTGAAGCTCATTGAATCGGGTGAGCCATCCGGTCTGTCCGTTAAACTTCTCTTATCCGCGAGCTCGTGGTAGTCCAACGCCGTCAGGACCTTGGAGCACGTGACGTGTCGTAATTTATCCAAGCTTCACGCAGCCTGGAAGATAGTTCTCCACTATATGGAGAGTCGTTGTACACTGGCGAGCGTAAAACTAAGTCTCATCGCCTTCGTGGTTCAAATACACAATCCCAGTTGTTTCCGACACTTTAAATGGCAATTGGGTCAGATGTTCGCGAAGCCCGACTGGACTGGAATGCAGACGTCGATCTCCCCAACCACGATGCACAATTGTTTGATTTCCGAGCAGAGTGCTTCCATTCAGTGCATCGAACGACTGGACACGTCGAAAATATCTATGGGTATCAGACGAGGATCGTTGATCCGTATCATTTCTGGATGGCGACCAATCGTGGCAACACGAGACCCTTCGCAATTCTGCTCGATCGTGAAAACTACAACACGGAAGTTTGGGGGAAAGATTCGGCGTCTCCATGGTGTCAGAAGAAGGAGAAGAAACCAATCGTTGAAAGATACAACGAATCGGCCACCGAATACGACGTACCCCATGCGAAGAAGCTCCATCGGAACGATATACGTACGCAGTATTGGTGGCTTCTTGGTGTTTGTCGGGCTCAATACACCTTGCTCAATAGACTCTGTCGAATACACATTTGAAATCCCGAATCCTCCGAGGTTACACACTCGCAGTGCCAGTGCCCTCTCGACTTGACACCCAAGCGGAGCCAACGAGCGCTTGTAGATAGCAATATTTCTATCTGAAAACGTGAACAGCGGTAGCCAACCCACGACGAGCACGGAGATCTTCAGGTGATACAACCACGGTATGTTTGCGTTTAGTCGCACCGCCGTACTCGCCTGTAGCATCTTCAACAGCGACAATGACTTGAGCGTGGTCGATGAAACAGCCGTGGGCATCAACTTGGGGAACTCGACTCCGCGAAAGAGATGTAGCAGGCAGAAAAAGGCAAGCGTTGGACCAAACAAAGCATCCGATACCCTGCGTCGAAGAATTTTTGCGACCATATTCTGCATGCTAAAGTTGAAAATGGTGAGCTCAGCGATTGCGGGGTACACCACAAACCAAGCCTCAGAGACACCGCGTTGCTCTCCGGTTAATGCGCAACCAACCGTCCAAAACGCTGCCAGTGTTGCCTTGAGTCGAACAAGTAGAATTATGGGGAGAAAATGGAAACTGCGCATACAAGCGACGGCGCCTCCCATGCTCGCCGATTGCCATTGAGCAGGGCAACCGCTACTATAGGTTCGCTGAAGGCTAAGCATACATAACGCCCAGCGGAGAAGAACCCAAAAGATCGATAGGTTCACAACGAAGTTTTCGAGTGTGTACTTGCTACGGAGCAAGTGGGTTTGAGAGGACTCGTAACGATAGATACCGAACGACGACCCGTTCGAGATTGTCAATGAGTGATACCAGAGAAGCGTATCCGATGCGCTCACCACAGAGCCCCAGGTACTTTCTACTGGCCATGAGCTCGTAGTATTTGATGGCAATTCTCGGTTGTTGTCAGTATCGAAGACCCGACTGAGAACGCCATAATGATCGTTTGAAGCATCACTCACCGTGCTGATAAGCTCTGCGTTCCACATCATGCCGGTCGGTGAGTACAACCACCCGTGCTTCCACGTCCCTGACATTGGTGTGATGTTCAATAATTCGATCGTCCTCTGTTCGTAGACTTTCTTCGTCACACCACGCATGATCATCGCCGACGTAGCGGTAGAAGTATCATACTTCCCCATTAATCGGAAGATGCAAGCAGATCCATTATAGCTTGGTGCGATGTATCGAGCGACGAAGGCGTTGTCGTATAGCAGTTCAATAAGCACGGGTAGCGAGTCTGTAATTCCTTTGATCTCCGCCGAATCTTCAAGCCCATCCACTACTCGGGCATAATCGCGAGAGACATTGTAGCCCAGCGCCACACAACTATCTAGAATGGCGTCCAAACTCCATGCCATTAAATCGCATACAGACGAGTAATGGGCCAAAGTCTCGCCAAACATTTCCGCTTCCTGGTCCATGGGGCGACGGACAACGCGATAGCCTCCAACACCGCGAGGATCTTCAATCTCCGTCACTGTAGACCGCGACAACGCCTCTGGGAGATGCAGGGGTTGGTACTGCCGACCGCCATTTAATGCGCACGCAAGTATTCGGTCAGCGTATGGCTCTGGAATGACTTCATCCCCATCCAGTGGATGAGGGCCGATGGATGGAAGCTGTCCACGCACAACTGATTCGTATCGACTGGATGAATCCCAGAAAATACAGCTGAGTTGCGCAGATTGAAGTATTACAAGAAACATCCACAGCAGCCAGTGGTAAGTCCACAAAGCTGCCTGCGATGACGTCATCACAAATCTTCGTCGACGTATTTGCACAGGAGCTTGGGGCCGCAGTTCCCCGACATTGGCTGCACACTGCATCACCTGCGTTGCGGAATAAATCGCCTCTCCAGCGGTCATTGGATCGTCGTTCTCGTCGCGGTGGAGAAGGTAAGTGAGCGTCACAGCGACGACATTCTTGAGACTGCTCAAGACAAAGATAGAACCAGCTCGGTGAACCACTAATGAATTTCTTATCTAGACAAGAAACAATCAGCAATACAGCAATACACACCTTCTGAGAGCAGACTGAGAGTGGGTTGAAAATTGAAGCGTATCCAGTTGAGCGATTGCAGTATCCTGCTTGTGTCTCTTCGTCGTGCAGTCGACCTACATCGCCTGATAGTTCCGCACGATCTGGTCGATCCGAAGAAATGCCTCCTGAAAAAAAGCATCATCGACTCCATGACGTCCGTACTGGTGCGTGTACGCTCCGTGCGAAAACATCTCGTACGCCTTGTCGACAGTGCTCGCCAAAGTTGGTAGCAGAGCCTTTGAGTTGCTCACGAGCGTTGCCGACTTGTCGTATGCATTGAACACGCGCGACGAGGAAAAACACGTAAACGATTCGAGTGACCACGTTGTGTACATTACCGGATTCCGAAACGCAGCCACTTCGTTGATTTCGCAGGAAGCATCTCGACCACGAACAAACAACATGGAACCGAGGGCACGGTTGTAGGCTCTTCCTTGGTCCGAATCGAGGGAAATGTGCCAGTCGATGCCTTCTTCGAGCGGCGCGTTCGCGACTTGCATCTGGTGGAGGTGCTTGAGCACGCCCGCCCACGTGTGCGTGCTAAACTGCTTGGAGCGCGGCGGCATCTGTGGGATGGTCTTGACGTCGAGAAGCTTATATCCCTGAATACACACAGCACGTCAGCCACCACAGCATCTCCACGCAACTCCGCTCCCAACAAACCCACTGGGTGCACACAGAGCTGTCGGCTTATCTCGAGGATCGGGTCCACGGCTTGGCCTCCGCGCGGTCCATCCACGGGCAAGAACGCGGCGGCGAGGTGCGTCGCGAGCACGCCGTTGAGGTCGTCGAAGGACGGGCGCGCGAGGCGCAGCAGCCGCTGGCAGATGGCGTGGGCCGTGTCGTTGGGCAGCACGAGCACGCCGTCGCACGTCTGCGTGAGGCTCGCCATCGTGAGCACGGCGTTGTAGTTCTGCACGATCACTTCTCCGGACGCGTACGGCCAGACCACGGCGTTGAGCAGCACGGCTGACGGGAACGCGTCCGGCAGCACGTGCTCGGCCAGGAACGACCCGAGCCCCGAGCCCGTGCCGCCGGCCACGCTCTGCAGCGTCAGCACGCCGCGCACGACGTCGCTCCGCTCGGCCTCCTACCCTCTGTTAGTCCCAAACGCTCTTCCGCTTCTGGCCGCCACCGACGCCTGCCCACTCACCTTCCTCACGAGCTCCTGCAGCGCCTCTCGCTGCGCCTCGCCGTGGCCCGCGTACCCGAGCGCCCAGTTGTTGCCCGAGCCGCTCTGCTGCGTGAGCGTGTTGCGCGCGTCGTAGCGCCAGCCGCTCGCCGGCGTCTGGAGGCTCGCGGCGATGACCTTGGGCTCCATGTCCACGAGCACGGCGCGCGCGACGCGGTCGTCGCGGAAGAAGCGCGTCTCGGCCGCGTCTTCGCGCGCCAGCGTCGAGAAGAAGGCGCGCCCGAGCTGGTTGCCGCACTGCCCGATCTGCACCGTGAGCATTGGCGAGAGGAAGAGTCATATCGGGAAGCAGTAGTATCATTACGGAGAGTAGTATCATCACGGAGAGTAGTACTATTACGGAGAGTAATACTGTTACGGAGAGTAGTATTATTATGAAGAGTAGTAGTATTACGAAGAGTAGTATTATTACGGAGAGTAGTACTACCTAAAGAATACTAGTATTATATGAGGGAAGGAATGGACCTGGTCTTAGAAGACGGTCGGTTTAGTGATGTTGTGGCGCGCTCAGGGGCTGGGGAAGGCCCATGCCGCTCACTCCTCCCTTCGAGAGTCCTTTAAATAGCACGCAATTAGTAGTGAGGTGGTTCACACAGACTGCCCTCCCTAATATAGGTCCCGCCAAGGCCTTTCGGACTCTCGTGGACTGGGCACCGCACGGAGCTGTCTTCGCCTCCCGCGCGACCTGAGCGTCCCCAGGCCGCCGCCGATGAGGCAGGCCTCGACGATGGCACTGCTCGCTGGCTGCCACCGCCGTAACCTCGTCCACGAGACTCGAGGGTCGGCGCCGGGTCCGTCGGCGACGTCCGCGACTCACCCTGGACTAAACCGCCAGCACTTCGAACGGACCAGAGCGCAAAGACTCTGGGAGCTTCCAACTCGGCGAACTGTCAGCGACAAACACCAGAGCCCTCAACCTATACTATATATTCCAGCTGCCTTACATGTCCACCACCTGGAGAATCTTCGACTGACTCGGGTCCTTCTCCGCCGCGGCCATGCTCCGCCCGAAGTCCTCCGGCAAGCTGGCTCCCCAAGGCCACAACTTCCGGGGACTTTCAACTTTCCGGCCACCGGATTGGCTGCTGTTGGCGCAGACCGTTCGCTCGCCCGTCGACCGACGCGTCGAGCAACGGCCGCCCTCACGCCGAATCCCGGTGCCGTACTCTGTTCCTCGTGGCCCGCGCGTTCGGGACGCTCCATCACTATTTAATTTTACTTAAATAGTGATGGAGTTGCCATCAACGGCTGACGCAACGTCGCCAACTCCGTCGATTGGATGGCGAAGTACGATAAGAGTCAGTGGGTCTACGGAAGGATACTACTGCCAGTGACAAGCTGGTGGATCGTGGTGAAGGACCGGACGAGATCGAGCCGCCCGCACGTGCAGTCTGAGAGAATCGCGCAAATTGTCCACCACTTCGAAGTACACTACGGGAAAAGTGTGCGATTCGTGAATGAATAATATCATAGATCACAGTCATCGCGCCGTCACATATGCAAGCGTGACTGAGAGGGCCCAGCATCGACGATAAACGAGTCGTATCTCATAGTTGTTGACAGTACGACTACTCAAATGCCTCTGCTGAGACCCTCGTGACAGCGAGCTGCTCGATGTCGCCACGATCGAGGGTGACGACACGAGGAGCATCGCTTGCTGTAAGCATCTTGTCAGCCGAATTTGCGACGCTCACTTCAAACATCACCACTCGCACCTTCAGCGACGCCGCCCGCTGTGTCGCAGCAGCCACAAGCAGCCAAAACCACTCATCCACCGTCACAAGAACACGTCGTGAGCCGATGCCCACGACAACATAGCCTCTGCGAGCCAATTCGTACGGTCTCGCGGCGGCGGGTTTAGCTGTGTACGGCAACCGTGTGGACCCCAAGCCACCGTTGCTGTAGAAGAGAATGGCGAGCGAGCGTTCGACTTTGAGTTCCACAGCTACGTGCAAGCTGTCGCGTACACGGCGTGAACCTAGCACTAGTGGAAAAGTGTTGGCGACAAGCACAGCGATCTTGAAGAAAAAGATCGGCTTCACTTTAGAGCCGATGCGAAAGGCTAGGTCGGTCGTGAAGAAGTCGATCAGTGAGGCTGCCTCGAGCTCATTCGACGTCACGAGAGTGGTCATGCGACCATCGACTCCAAGCCACCCGGTTGCAGCCAACTCGATGCGGAAGTAGTGCATCAATCCGAAGATGACCAGTGTCGGTCCGAAGAGCACGTCGCTCGCGCGAAGGTGCAGCAGTTTGGCCAACATGTTGAGAAGACTGAAATACACGATGATCGTCTCGCCGATAGCCGGATATATCTCGAACCACGCCACTACCAACGCACGCTGATTGCCTTCGAAGTTGCACCCCGCGGTCCAAAATCCCGTCAGCGATGACTTGAGGCGCGGTAGCAATAGTACCGGCATGAGGTAGAACGAGCGACAGTTGGACAAGGCTCCAACGCCGATGGTATCGACTGGATAGAGAGCGATGATCAGAACGAACCAGTGAGCCAGTAGCACGCCCAACGACATGTTCGAAACGAGCTTGTCCAAGCTATAGCGACTGGTGACAACCTGCGTGGACAACGACTCGAACTTGAAGATCCCAAAACGCGAGCCATTGGAGATGGTGATCGAGTGATAGTACTTTTGCCTGGTGAGCATTTGTAAGTCACTGTTCCAGCGCCAGGAGGACGTCGCGAACCGACAGATGTAAGGAGGCGTCTTGCAATCTAGCTCTTTACCTCCATCAAACAAATCAAACTGACGCAAGTCAATCCCGTACGGTCCGTTGGGGAGAGAGGAAATGACGTCGGAGTACCATCGCATCTTCGTCACGGGGTCTTCGTACCATCCATTTCGCCAGACACCGCCTCGGTACTGAAGCCACTCCTCGGTCTTTGCCTCGCGCACGACACGCGGGACTGCGCTAAGTCGAGCCACAGTTGGTTCTGTTTCACTGATTAAGGTCCCGACACCTCGAAACATGCACGCGTTTCCGTCCTTGCCCGGCACAACGAACCGAGTCAGAGATCCGTAGTCCCAGTATGGGATGATCAAAACAGGCAGTGTCGACCTCAGTTCCACGACTTCTGTGCTTCCAATACCATCTACGATGCGGAGATTGTCGTTGGCCACGGTGTAACCCACAGCAGAGCATGCTGAGAGGATGCTGTCGAGGGTCCGCGAGAGCGTAAAGCAGTACCGCACGTAATATGGAAAATTCGATGCTTCCATTGTGAAGCTGTCGCGCGTCACGACTCGATAGCCTTCGATGCTGTTCTTGAACGTCACGTTGGTGGTCCTAAGAAGCTGAGATAGCTGGACGGGACGGTACTCCCGGCCTCGCTTGACACAAGCGACGGCACGATCGCTGTAAGGTTCGTCGTTTTGCCCACTGATCGCAAACTTGCCCGTCGTCGGCTCACGTCCAAAGGTCAAGTGAAGTTCCGCCTGCACGGAGCTCCAAATGACACCAAAGAATTGTGCAAACAGCGCGATTGTGAGCAGGGCCCAGATGCCAAGATTGTAAAATGCGGTCAGTCGCGAACGCAATGTAATTCTCTTCTTGGGAGTCGCTTGCGTGGAGGGCGGTACGATGGCGACCCTGACTCGATGCGGCTGAGCGACATGCATCGGTTCGCTACCTGCAGACTGCGGCGCCCACACGAGTTGAATAGCGCTCTCGAGTATACTATAATTGGGTCTTCGCACATATCCAATCAGATTATGCAGCGCGATTTGGCGGCGCCTCACCAAACGTATCCTCGATCGTCTCCCGAGCGAGGGCGGTCCGACGTATGCGGACACTACACTATATCGTAAACTAGCAACGTTGTGCCCAGCACGTGGGTAGAAAATCCTGGTTCAAAGACAGCGGGTAGCAGCACGTAAACGCGAACACCATCATCATCATGCAGGAAAATAATAAAGGCGAGAGAAATAGTGCGTTTCCGGTCTCCCCGGTTATAGATAAGCAGAATACGCGCATCATACTCCATGAGAGAAACAATAGCTGACCCTTCATGTCTCCCATTCATTCTCCTCGTTTTCACCACTGTCGACTTTCAGCGGTTCAGGAAAACCGGTTGCCGATCGGTATTGTCATTGTTGGATCTGATATCTCTCATCAAGGGGCGGGGGGAGTTCTCGACTCCCAGATTTGGATTTGGTTTTGCTGGAGCACGATGGCGAGACTGGAACGCGACCAGTCATTCAAGTGGCACTGCCAACACAGCACCTTCGATACGATCGCCGAGCTTGTGGAGAATGGCGCGGACGTGAACGAGCCCGACGCCTGGGTCTGTACGCCTGCAAACCCGAGAGAACTCATTGGTAATCGCACAGTGTGCCGTGTTTATGTAGGCTCGTCCTCCTTTGGTGCGCGCCGCTTCCGCTGGCCGCGTGGAAATGTCGACCTGCTCGTGCGGTCTGGCGCCGACGTGGAAGCGGTTGGTGGTCGTGTCTAGTTAGCTGTTATTCGAAATCCGACTGACAGCCAATGGGTCGTGCGACGTAGTGGGGACCTCGAGCATTAATTTCAGCTTGTAAAGACGGCCACGTTGAAGTTGTCAAGTATTTGGCAAGTCTTGGAGTCGATACGCATGGTGTTGATGTGGTGCGTGTTGATTGGGATATGCTGGTCTCCGTGGCCTCAGCATTGGGTGGTTAGGACGGTCGATCGCTATTAGCTCACATTGGATGGAACAACCGTGAAGAGATGATCCTATTTCTTCTAAGCGAGGGGCTAAATTTGGTGGGCGATGACGAGTCAGCCAAGTTGGTACTCGGGAACCTAGCAATGTACCAGGACCCGTTCTACCTGAATATCTTGCGCGAGCTGCTAGTCAACGTGCGGCTTGATGTGAATTACACAGACACCGTGAGCACACGTGACAAAGTATGCAGCGAGGTGATCAAGTGTCTCATCGGGAGTGTTGTTTTGCGACAATCAGAGCCCTCTGCACTACTTCTGTCGCGAACGGCGGTCACATGGTCCAGAAAAGCTCGCACTGCTACTCACATGGGTGGGGACAGAGGCACTTGCTATTGATGACGAGGTAAGTCTTTGTTGTCCGGGTGCCTTACGCCTTTGATTTTTCGACTGACAGAAGCAACGCAGGATGGGTATTGTCCGCTGCATCATGCAGTAAAATCGATTGAACACTTGCCGAACACGGTTCCGATGCTGCTCGAGGCTGGTGCCGATGCTCGGGCGCTCACCAGGGTGAGTGCACCAAAGGATGGTACTTTCGCGTTCATTTTTTTGATCTGGCGGACACATTTGTAAGGATACTGGACGGTCCGCGCTCGACATACTGCTGTTTGAGAGCTCTTATCTGCCAGAGAAGCACGCATTTCGAGAAGTTGAGTTCAACGCCATTCGCGCGTTGATATCGCACGGAGCTGAGTGGGACGAAGGATGTGAACGGCGCTTTCGCTTGTTGGAGAAGCTGATTGGAATGTCGAAGGATGCACTCTTCGGTCTCGACCGTGTAACCAACGAGATCGACGAGAACGAGAACCATGACTCATACGTTTCGTCTGCCATAGATGTGTGGAATGTGTACGAAGAACGGAAACGGAAGCAAAGACGGAACCCACCAAACGAAGATCACGTTCATGATCACGCAAGAGAGTTTATGAACCCTCTCACGATCTTCAGTGGTTTGCGCAAGTGCGCCTTGCTCTGGATCGAGGAACGCGACTCCGGCGGCATCGAGGCCATGTCTCCAATTCCGTACCAAGTACCCGAGCTAGGAGAAGTCGAGGTTGACAGATGGTTCAATGCGTCTTCCGATGAGCGTGAGGCGATCGAACGCTATGCCTCACTCGAGCGCGGGGCTCTCCAAGATGCGTGTGCAAAGGGTGCCCAAGCGAGTACTATCCGAGAGTTGCTGGCTCGTGGGCACGACCCGAACGCTATCGACGACCTGGTAGGAAGCGTCTAAAACAGGTCAATTTGTGGGTCAGGTCAGCGTCTTTTCTATGCACGCATCCACTTGGTCAGGCAATTGGTCACGTCGTGGACGTGACCTGTGCTCGCTGTCACTGCCGAGGTCAGACTTTTGGAGCTGTCACAGACTTTCCAAAGTCGAATGACCCAATAAACCAATCAAACAAGAACAGGGGTCGACCTGCCCGCCAAAGAGGTCGCGCCTTCCCGAGCGCACGCGTTCGGCTGTGAGTCGCGGCAACGACGCGGCCTCGAGAAAACGCCAGAGGACGCGCTCGCGCGTGGCCGAACGTCACCACGGCCACGGCGGCGATGGCGCAACCTCTGTTTTATGCCATCGTGTGCGGTCGCACTCGCGCAAAGCTTCGCGTATTGCGACCGCACGAGCTGGAGCAACAGACCGCCTGGCGTTGCGCCTCGTCGTGGCCACCCGGGAGAGCTCTGCGCGCAACCGCTGCCGCCGGCACTGCCTCTGGAAGCAGCGAGCCATTCGGGCGGTCTGTGCGCCAACTGGTCGGCGGCCATGGCGCTTCGTTCTTCATCGGCCTCGGGGCAGAGCCTGGACGCTTTGTGCTCCTGGAGTGTGGAGTGGCGCGCTAAATAGAGCCTGCGCGCGAGCCTCGACACTCGTTGTTGACGGCAATGCGTTAGATGTGGTTGCACAGTTTGGCTCGCGACACTATTGAGTCCTAAACGAAGTACGTGGAGCGCAACAGGAAACCTGTTAGGATTCATTAAGACAAACTCAACAGACTCCACTTAATCCATCACCATCATCCTGGCCTCAGTTGCGTAAGGTCGTTCTCGCCTGCGCCAGCGCCGTCGCCACGTTCCTCCGTCGCGGTCGGTTGGATGTGGGAGTCACGCTCTTGTTCTCTGACCGCGTCGCGTCACCATGCTAGGTCGAGCGCCGTTGACGGATGCGAACTTGCGAGCCCATGTCAATCGCGCTATCCAAAGCGCCCTCCGCCATTGCGTGCAGTTGCCCCTGCATACGGAAGACCTATTGTTTGTGACGGACCACATGACAGCAGCGGCAGACCTAACAGTAACCCCGCCGACCCAGGTCGAGCTCACCTAAAGGCTGCGAAAAACTTCGTCGAGCGTAATTTTTGGTGAAGCAGATTTCGTTGATACAACGTGTCCGTCCAAGCGCGACAAGGACAAGGGCAGCAAGGGCAGGGCAGCGGGGACTCTGGCTCGTGACCGTCGGCTCTTACCTCAGCTTCTGCTCCCGCTCCAGCTCCACATCCGGCTTCAAGCGGAGTGGCGGCGAGATTCCGAGTGCGCCTTCACCGCCAGTTTGACTGCGCCTTTAGTGACGGACCGGCACCATAGGCGTTGGGCACTCCTGCTCCAGAGCCAGAGCCAGAGCAGCGCCGGCTCCGGCTCTGGTATCGGGCAACAGCAACCCGACTGTGCAGCGCTGTGAGGAGCACAGCTAGGTCTCTGCCCTAGCGACTTCTCGGAACTTGATCTCTCCCCTCACGTCGGATACCGGCGGCCAAGTCCGTCGGCTTGCCGCCTCCAAGATCTCCAGGCTTGCCCTCTGGCGCCTGGGTCGTAAGCCTACTCACAACTTACTCCGCGTGTCCGCATGATGCATTGGCGGGGCGTCATACGCCGCTGGAAATGCTATCACCGCGATAAAAAAACGAGATCGATCTGATCGCAATCTCTAACACGATGCCACCAATAGTTTTTTTTTTTATGCGTCCCACCCGTCGCTGGAGAACGATCGAAAGGGTCTCATGGGAGCATCTGCACCTGACGACATGCGCGGGCTTTCCACCCACGAAGTGCACTACAGTGATGAGGATGACTCAGATCGCAGTGCGGACTCCTTAACCAAGATGATGTTAACTAAATACCTAACGACTTCGTGAACGATTTGTCCTTCGCTCGCCCAATACATTAGTATATTTCTGCGCCTGACCATCAAGTGACCGGGGCCCCACAGGTCACGCCCTGCACATAGAAAAGACGCTGACCTGACCGTCAAATTGACCTGTTTTAGTCGCAACCGACCTGGTACGTTGACCAAGTATCTGATGCTCTCGAGTGGACTCTAAAACATAGCGTTTACTCGGTAGGGCGATACACCACTGATATGTGCAGCTCGATCAGGCAATTTGGAGATTGCACAGATCCTCTTAGAATCAGGGGCAAATCTGGATGCTCCATGCAGGGTGGGTGGAGAAGAGAAGGCATCTTTCATGCGCATCCTGTTTGCCCTGACAGATGTCCTCGTGGTGGTACTGTAGGACGGGTCGACCGCGCTCATGGTTGCGTGCGCACATGGTCGTCTCAACTTTGTCCGGCACTTCGTTTCTCAGGGCGTCGATGTCAATGTGCGGAACCAGGTCGGTGATGGTGAGAGTGGGTTGATAGCACAACGATCGTTCACTGATATCGCAAATGTTGTGTGGTCCGCAAGAATGGGCAGTCTCTCCTTCACTCAGCAGTTCTCGACTACCATTACGAGCTCATCGAGTATCTTCTCAAACAAGGCGCGGATCCCATGGCGGTGGACGACGACGGAATGTGCGCGCTGTACGTCGCTGTGAAGAATGGCAAAGGGATCCGGGTCGAGACGCTGAAACTGCTGACTGAGTTCGGTCTTGACGTCCGCGCTCTAGACACCGTACGTGAAAGCTTGGTCTCGTTCAGCTTCTAAAGCCTACTAACGGTGTTGATGGCAGAGATAGCATCGACTTTTGCACCAAGTTCTGATCGGCGAGGACAGTCTCGAGCCGGTCGAGTACTTGGTAACCAACGGTTTAGCGATCACTGATCTCGACGAGGTAAGAGGAGCACTGTCGTCCGTGAAAGGATGTGTGTTCACGCGTTCTACTTTGAAATAGAATTGTTGAACTGCGATGCACGTGCTCTGCGACGCGAAGCCACGCCATACACTGGAAAAAATCAGCTTTTTGCTGGATTGTGGCGCGAGTGAGACTCTATCGATCTTTGGTCATGTGAGTGGGATCGTTTCTGCAGTTCACTCGAGGGTTCACGTGAGCTAATTGGAGTGGCTTTGTCCTGCCAGGACGGCTATGCGCCGCTTCATTGTGCACTGCGCTGCATCAATCCCGATAGCAACGGAGACGACTGTTTCGGTCTTGTGCGGAGCCTTCTAGACGCTGGAGCAGATCCTCAGATGAGAACAACTGTACGTGGTCTATGGCGAGAGTTGGAGAACTTGTTCTAATCGAAGTTCTACTGTACAGAGTGGCCGAAGCCCATTGGAGATACTTCTGTTCGAGAACTGCTGTGAAATTAGCACCTCCAGCTCGTTGATTATGCTTCTTTACAAGATCACACGCCTGTTGTGCTCGTATGGTGCATCGTGGGACGATGTGTGCGAGAAGCGGTACAGACTCCTCCTCTCCGCGATGAATGTACCATACTCGGTGTTAATCGAGGCCGACAGAGCTCGCAACAGAGGACAGAACATGCCCCTGCACATCTCGGATGATATCGACAGGGTGATCGTTTTTGTAGTCGTCAAATGGCGCTGGTACCTCGAAGTCATGACTATGCACACCGAGCCAGATAGTGCCATTGCGGGCATTCGTGCATGCACCCTGCAGTGGACAGCCGAGCGTGAACGAGGCGAGGCGCTGGCCGAGTTCTCATTTGTAGCCATCTGTGAACTGGGCGACACGGCGGTGGGCAGGGCTCCGTAATAACGAAGATTGTGATCGGAAGATTGTCAACATTGTCAATCACAATGATTTGATTATTCCAGATTCCAATCCTCACCCTCTATTGAAAACATTGTTTCAGGGTGAAGCAACCCCAACTCGCGAAATATATTGGTGTGTCTCGAGCACCTGAACCAATTCAAGGCGCGTGCTAGCATATCCACCGCAATGAGTTGCGCTGGAATGAGGTCTACCACATGCTCCGGCGCTTTGACTCTCTGAGTTGCTCGATGAGATGACCACCTGCAAAGTGTCTGGCGCGACATCACATTGTACCATCTCAGTACCTGGAGGTGTATCCATTCCAACATCCGACAGGCTGTTTGGCCTCCAAAGGCGCGTCTCTGAACTTGTAAAAGGAAGAGACCGACTAGTGGCTCTCCGGTTCCAAATCTTGGCGTACCAACACAACACGTATTTCGTTCCGAATTGAGGCACAGACGGAGGTGCTCTTAGATTACCTGGCACTCTGAAATACAGTCGACCTTGATCTATCGCCCGCGATCAATCGTCGTACATCAAGAAAACACGACCCTCGGAGCCGGCTCGGGAGATGGTTGGCGGCGAAACCAGTGCCGCGAAGGTCATACTGACCTTCCCCCTCTGCTAGCCAACGACCTACCTCCGTGGTAGCCAACAACAAGCCTCTCCGTTGACCCCCTCAAGGTCGGTACCCGCCAAGCTCCCAGCTATTAGGATCACTAGTTGAACTCAATAGGCTCCACCTGCATCATCATCATCATCATCGAAACCAGTGTGCCATCGACTCCTCGCCTTTTACTACTCCGTAAGATTTCACCTGGGAACTCGGTCAGTGGCTCGCCGCGTCCGTGCTCTTGAGCTCACCGTGTGACGCACTCGCGGATGCCACGGAAGAATCGCATTGGATGGGTGACATCATACGGCTCACGGGAATCACAAGAATTGCGAGGACCGTACGATTCATTCACAAAGCATGCTATGCTCTCGTCGATATAATCCGAAGGGATGGCGAAATGTGACTCCGACGAAAGTGATGCCATCGCGGAGACCACGAATTCGCAACGATTGCCCCAAGACGCACCACGTGATTCACGTGGCCATACGCCTGATGTGTTCACGTGACGTGAAGGCGCGTGGACGGGAGGAAAGTTTCGGGGAAACCAAAGCACCCCTCAAACACGAGTATCTCCACTGGGCTCCGACCACACTGCACATCAGCACGCACATGAACAAACGAGACATGACCCTTCCTTTTCGTAGCCCACGTACACTCGTTCTCATCGGGGGGGGGGGGGGGGGGGCTCTCCAAAAAAATATTGTTATTGAAATATTGTGAATATTGTCCGAGACAATAATTGATTGTTCGCCCCTGGCAATATACCTATGGTATTGAATGGGTCAGTTTTAGAGCCAAATTTCGTCTCTGTTGCAGAGAACCTGGTCGAAAGGGAGCGGGAGAATAAGCTGTGAAACGCCTCGTGTGGCTTGTATATGCCACGAAGCATGTGTACTCGAAGTTCTGGTCTCTGCATTGATCTGGAGTCGTCGGTAGTGGCATCTCCCGATGGCATGTTTGGCTTCTTTCGGTGTCACTACTAAGAAGGTGAGTCATTCTCACTTCAAGGTCACTAAAGCAGCTCTCCCACCGCGCATATTGAACACTCCGCGCCCCAGCGTGTCAGCAGCACGTGGTCGATGAGGCAGAGGACATCCCTCTCCCTCTTCCATCTTCTGCGGTTGCTCCTCGCCAACGGATGTGGCACCCATACCGCTCTCGCAGCCACCTTGGCGCATCGGATGCAACTGCTTTCAGACTTCAATGCTGAAGCGATACTCTCAACTCCACCCCTTTCTTCATCTCTTCGACCGTGATCGTTACGTTGATCGCGACCTGCCCGAGAGCGTTGAGGAAGACGACCCGCGGCGCCGACCCATCGTCGACTTCATCCCTTCTGCTCTTGAGCACTGTGAAATCACAGATCTCCTCGAGGACATGCAGAATCTGGAGTTTGCAACCAAAACACTGCAGCGTGCTGACCTAAGGCTAGCAAACGCAAGAGACGGGTTTGACGAGATCTTGGTGGACTTTCCACACCTATCAGCTCGTCTAGGAAGCAGGGCTCCGATCGTCGATTCCCCCGACTTTGAGTCAGCTGTCGTAAAGCTCCAATCCAACAGAGAGAGCGAACACGAGGCCCTCAAACGCGTGCGCCGCATCTCAAATGTACCAGCGGCAGCAAAGTGTCTACTGCGAAGACGCCAGCGAACAAGAGGGCCATAAAGAAGAGCACCACGACGAAGCGTGCTGCGACAGTGGCCTTGCCGTCACCTGCACAGAATAGACGCCGTAGCCCTGAGCAACTGAAGGAGGCACTTAAGCAGCGTGCCCTTGATCGATCCGCGAAGAAGTCCCAGTACGTTGACCTCCGGTGGCTACCAGCCACATCAGTGATGGTGGAGCGTTTACTCTCGAATATCAAGAGCACACTGGGCTACTTGCGGAAGAGCATGAGCGCTGAGATGCTCGAGGCCTCCTCTATCTCCGTCTCAATTGGGATCTTGTGACAGAAGAAGTTATCTCCACGGCGATTCGCACTGCTCGAGAGGGCAGCGACGACACCAGCGACGACGAGTCAGGCGTTGGAAGCGACGCTGGGAACGAAAGCGATGCCGCTAGCAATGAGAGCAGCGATGACGACGATGAGGGAAATGACATGGATACTTGCAAGGTGGCGTATTGCAATATAGTGCGGACGCAGCAATATATTCTCCAATATATTGATATTGTTTCAATAATTGATTGTTTCTGGCTGCGGACCACAATCCCTAAACAATATATATTGGGAGAGCCCTGGTCTGTTCCAGCGTCTAGAAGGCTGCGCAGAACGCCGAGATGGTCGTTTTCATTGTGATTGCAATAGTCCCGACCCTCTCGCAGTAGACCGTGTTGCCAATACCTCATCGAGATCAGCGATGGAAAGGCCTTGTTCGATCAAGTACTCGGTCGACTCTACACTGCTCTCACAAATCAAAGCTTGCTGTGCAGTCTCACTAATAAATCTGCTTCCAAGAGAGTAGAAGCAAGAGATTTCCAGCCAGCTATAGTGGGTCCAAGGATTACTAGCACACCATCGACGCCTCGCACATCTCCTGCACGGTGCTCTCTGGGAACTCGGCCAGCGCGTCGCCTCTTTCGCGCTCTCTTGCCCACAGCAGGACGCATGCACGAATACCACCAAACGCCCCAATCGGATAGAAGTATTCATGCCTGACGTAGAAGCCGTCATCCCATTCCTAGATCATGGGGACAGCCAACTTATCCTTCGTCAGGTGTCCCAGTACCGCCCACCCAAACAGGAGCGTCTTCGACAGCTCTACTCCCTATCTCGGCTTGCCGCCGACCGTCTTCAAGTGCACGAGTGGCGTCACCACCTTCGTGCATACAATAAGATGGCCGACTTTGCAGCCAATGTTGCGATGGACTCCAAGTGCAGCCTCCAGACATTTCACCCGTCCGACCATCCCGACTGGAGCGGACTTACACCACTAATTCTTGGTGACTATCTCCAGTAGAGGGCCTCCACTGCAAATATGGCCCCCGCGCCCTAGGCGCCGACCCCATGCATATTCCTAGCTATAGCTGTTCGCACAGACGTAACGCAATAGACTCCAACTTTCATCATCATCACCCATTCCTAGATCAAAAGATTGACGCTGTCATCGATATTATCTGATGAGTGAGGTGGCATATTTTCTTCTCCGTCGCGACCTGAGTCGCTTGTCGACCCATGTTGGAGAGCAAGAATTCGTACCGCTCCTCACAGCATCGGTCCCACGACGCACCATACGAACCCAGCAAATGCGCAATCTGGTAAGGAGGTAAGTTCGACGGGTTGGAGATGCACACAATACTGCAGTGCTGTGACGCAGCCAGAAAAGAATGGCTCGCGTCAGAAGGGTTAGGCAACGACCTTGATTTGGTTTCAGTATATTATACTGGAACTAAGTTACTACGATTAGTCCTGGAAGGATTATGCACTGGGTGGTGTAAAAGCATCCGGAGAGTAATGGGTGATGCTGACCCGGCTGCAACACATTGGTGATGACGTAGTGACTATGCATACTGTATTCAAGAGATTGTAGGAGGGCTTACATATTAGTTGACATAGCTAACTTTGGATACTGAAAGTAAGGTATCTAGGACAGACGACATCTAGGCACAGAGCACCCTAGAGGCCCACACAGAGGATAGGAAAACAAACTCTAACATCAATCTCACTTCTCAACTTGCTCTCAAGTCAACTAGCCTCAACTAGCCTCGACTAGCCTCGACTAGCCTCTTCCAAGACCAAGCCAACCACCCAGCCAGCCAGCCCGCGTACTTGTCACCAGGAGCCCAGTACCCCACTTCTGTGACATAGTAGCGCTCGTCGGTCAAGTCCTCTGCCAAGACTGGTGATCAAGTCTCGCAGTTCTTCGCTGGCTCAAGGATCTGTGGGTGCGAACCTGCAGTGTCAAGACCAAGTTCAAGTGGTGTGGTAGTCCCTGTCCTGTGAGTCTGAGTGCTCCTGCGTACCGTAAATCCTCTTCACCTGAGTTGAGGACAGATTCGGGCGTATCAGCAGTGCTCTTACTCGGTCTGCCTGAGCTAGAAGTTGGCGTAAGTGGAACCTGTATTGGTTTCCGCCCGGCTCTGTGTAGTACCAACCTTCGTTGGATGACCCGAACATCTGCGAAAGGGAAGGCTCGTCGTGTGAGACGTGCCAACAACTACAAGTCCCTCAACCTCGGTGATCCATCGCGACCCGTGGTGCTAGAGACGTGCGTACCTCGCCGCATCGACGTTACGGAGAACTTTCTCGTTGAGGGGGATCCGAACGCGGCTGAGAAGTACTTTCGCTGCAAGCACGATCTAGTAGAAGCCGTCAAGAAGGCGAAGCGCGTCACCAAAGCGTTCGTCAAGCTCGGTGCGGCTCTCGCCACGGACGAACTTCAGAAGGACCACGAGAAGAAGCTCGAAGCCGTTTTCAACTTCCTGAACAAGGCCGAAGACTTCGCGACAGTACGTCTAGACGAGATCTTTGTTTCTAAACCGAATCGTCAGTAGAATCTTCTAAGTTTCGGTTCAACTTGATTGCTTTTGGATTGCGTAAGCATCGTCTTAGTAATCCATCGGTGACATCGTATAAGCTGAGAAGTCCGACTTATGTCTAGTCGTCGTGCTAGAGAAGTCGAGCGTGAGTCACCAAATCTACGTCCACGTCGTCAAAGCAGATCGAACGATCCTGAAGAAGTTGAACGTGCTCGTTCAGCGTCAAGAACCCGTTCAACTCAAGCAGAGCCAATGCAGCATCAAGAAGCTCAAGGTCAGGGAGGAGAAGTCCCACAGGCTCCGCAAGCTGCTCCAGCCAATCAAGGGAACTTTGCCGGAGGGCAAGTTCCAGGGGAAGTGTTCCAGCAGTTCATGATGTTCATGCAGCAGCAGAACCAGCAGTCCCAGGCGCAGTTGCAGGCGTTCATGCAGATGACGAATAACCAGTTCAACCAGATGCTCAACCTTCATGGGTCTACGCGTCGTCGAGATCCGCCGATGTATGAAGGAAAGGTCAACGAAGACATAGAGTTGTGGATCTTCAACACGGAAGACTACTACTCGAACAAGCGTGCTGTGATGCATGCTGAGACCTCAGACTTTGTTGAAGAAGTCACTGGCAATCTGGGAAAGTCGGTTCAGAACTGGGTTCGGACGATCTTCGCAGTAGAGTGTGCTGCTGCGGGGATTCCCAAGACGTGGGAATTGCTTAAGGCTAAGTTGCGCCAGCGCTATAAGCCATTGGACTTTGAGTACAACCTTCGTGAGCGAATGTTTGAACTCAAGCAAACTGGATCGATCCATGAATATGTGGCAAAGTTTCAGGACTTGCATTCGCAGTCTGAACTTCCCATCGCGGATCTTGATCAGCGTTTTTATTTCCAACACGGCCTTCGTGCTGAGACTTCCGCAAAGATCAAGGAAGAAAGTCCTAAGACGTTGGATGATACGATCAAGATCGCCACAAATTTCGAGTTTGCGCATTATTCTGGGAAACCGCCGAAGCAGAATGGTCAGAAGAACTCATCGAAGTTGAACCACGACTCTGCAGGCACTGCTACCAAGTCGAAGAAAGGTAACAAGTGGAAGAAGAAAGGACACGACTCTCAGAGGAACAACGATGACTGGAAGAAGGAAGCCACTTGCCATGCGTGCAAGAAGAAGGGGCATATCTCTCCGGACTGTCCTTTGAACAAGGAGTCAAATCACTACATTAGTGGTAACTTGTACGCGATTCTCGAAGTCCAAGCTCTTGCTTTCAAGGAGCCTAATTGGAAGAAGAATGTGTCCATCTTCGTCGACAACGGTTGCAGCATGAATGGCGTCTCAGAAGATCTGGTGGAAGTATTGAACTTGCAAGAAACGGTCGAAGACTTGATGGAAGTCAAGCTCGGTTATGAGCAGACCGTCTACCGCCATCGTCGAATGGTGGAGATGTCTCTTGAAGTTCCCGGTTTCCCCACGATCACGTCTAAGTTTCAGGTGATGCCTATCCCTGAAGGCAAAGACATTTTGCTTGGTATGCGATGGCTTCGTGAACAGAATCCCGACATCGATTGGGCTGAGCTAAAGCTTACGCCACGTACTAGTGTACAGCCTGAAGGGCCTCTTGTTCTACGTACGCCTGCGGCGCGTCAGTAGTAATATCTAGAACATTACGTGTACGTTTTTTTTTCAACATTTCTCACACAACCCTACAGACCTTTCTATACCCTCTCAGATCAACAAACCTATTTCACACCTCCTTTCCACAAAACACAACCAAACCGACTTTCCTATGTCCTCATTAAAAACAAGCACTTTTGAGTCATTTTCCACACCAAAAATTCGCGTAGGTTCGGGGCATAGCTGAGAGACACAGAAATATCTGGATTAGAGTATTTATTTTTCCATTTTGTCTATATACGTACAAAAATTTTCTATCTTGATATTTCTTTTATAGATATATACGTACGATTTTTTAATTTTATCATTTCAAATTTCTCAACCAATATATAAGAAAAAAATGGCGAAGTCTTCGGATGCATTCAATCAACTTCTGAAACTAAAGATTCCATTAAAAGCTTGGGGAGACTCTTATCGAGTTAAGATCCGTAATAAAAATGGGCGCGTTGTGTACATCAATAATATTCTCAAGCCATCTAACATCAAATTGATTTCGAGATACTATAAAATCAATGAAGATAAGATCAAAACCAACTTGTCAAACACACGCATTAGTAAACCAACTTATAAAACATCAAAGACCAAGTTCGTTGAATCTCATCTTTATGGAAATATCTCTCAACGGTCATTCTTTACCAAACTTGAAAATGTTTTGGCTCATCAAGACAAGGCATTTAAAGTTAATATTCAATTAGGATACAAGTTAATCGATGAACGATTTGAAGAACCATTTGATTACGAGTATCGGCCCCAATCCAATACATATATATTCGATCAACCGATCGCAATTAACTCTAGGAAAGATATTAGATCGAAGGTTATTGATCATATTAAATCAAAAGATTTCACTACTAAAATCTCTACTCCGAGAAGCGGAGTTAAACTTCAGGAGATTAACGCATTTAAGATCATGATCTACTACAGAAATCATTCTCTTGGTGATAGTGAAGTAGTTGTTCCGAAAGCAATAACGGATAATCGACACATTTTAAACTTTCCTAAAACAGAAAACAAATGCATGTTCCACTGTATTGCATACCATTTACAAGACGAGCCTAAGAAAGACTATCGACGTATCACAGCCGCAGTAAAACATCGATTCAAACAGTATTGTGAATTTAAGAAAATTAACTATTCTGTAGATACATATAAAGCATTTAAGCCAATTGATATCTATCAGTTTGATGACCTTGAGAAGTGTTTCAAAGTTATTATTGATGTGTTTGAAATGGATATAGAAACGTCAGATGTGTCTAAAATAAGAGCTTCAGACAAAAAATTCAAGACAACTATTAACATTATGGATTACAACGGACACGCAATGTATATTACTGATATTGATAAAGCTATGGCCAAATATGTTTGTCCAAAATGTGAAATGGTTTTTGGATGTGCTACTAAACTAAAGAATCATAAGAAAAATAAGTGCGAATCCAAAACATTAGAAGCTTTTCCCCCTAAACCAACACTATACCGACCAGCAGACAACAAAATCAAATCGTTATATGCCAAATATGGTTTAAAGACTCAAGACTTTTACCTTGACCATTTTATCGTATATGATTTTGAAGCAATCCTTAAGCCACTCGATGGAAACAAGATCTGTAAAATCGAAGATTGCTCAAAAACGGCAATTTATGGAACTGGTAACGCAAAATCACCAACCCGTTGTCTTGAACACAAAACAAGGCCAATGATTGTAATCGAAAATAAAACAATTCTAACAAATGAACATCAAGCTGTGAGTGTATCAATCTGCAATAGCTTGACTGGGGAAGTTAGATGTTTTATCAATGAAGATCCACATCAGCTAGTATCGGTAATGTTTGAGTACATCAATTCGATCGCTGATAAGATTATTGATTACAACAAGAACAAGTTCCAAATCCTCTACGAGAAGTTGAACAAACGCTCAGAGAAACTAGATAAGAAGACACTTACGAAAGAGCGTACAGCAATCGACGAATCTGTCAGTCAAGTTCCTCTACTTGGTTTCAATTCAGGAAAATATGATATCAACTTAATCAAAAAAGAGATTTTTGATGTAATCGGCTGCGATAACCTACGAATGGTAATCAAGAATCCTGGATATATGTGTATCGCTACTGATAAGCTGAAAATGCTTGACATTAGCAATTATATTACTGCAGGAACAAGCTATGATACATACCTAAAGACATACTTAGGCAAATGCAAATGTGAAGATAAGATTCGATGCACTTGTGAGTTGTCAAAAGGCAATTTCCCTTACGAATATATCACAACATTTGATAAGCTAAACGAAACTGGATTACCTCCAAGAGAAGCATTCGACTCGAAGCTGAGAAACACGAAGATCAGTGATGATGATTATGAACGTATGAAGTTTGTTTGGAACCATTATAATATGAAAACCATTAGCGACTTACTTATTTGGTATAACAACCTTGATGTAGCTCCATTTGTAAAAGCAATCAAGATTCAGCGTGAATTCTATCGAGGCTATGGATTAGACATTTTCACGGATGGTGTCTCTCTTCCAGGTCTCGCAGAAAAGATTTCATACCAAACACTTTACAAAGATTTAAAGCTACCTAACCAAACACCGGGTAAAACATTCAAGTTTCCTAACCATCGCTATGAAGGATACAAGAAGCAAGATGTTGAATCCAATCGCGAATTTGACTTGACAATTGATCATCTCAACCATCTATTAGCAAAGCAAAAATATATGTGTTCGTATTGCAATTGCCAATTGAATGAGTCGAACGTATCTGCTGACCGTGTCAATAACAACAAAGGCCATATCAATGGCAATATCAATATTAGTTGTATCAGGTGCAATGTAGCTCGTAAAGATATGTCAATCATTCGATTCAAAGACTACAAACTAATGGAAGCTAATACGAATAAACTTATCTGGTCTATTGATGAGGAACATAAAGACATTTTTTACAAAATGAAAGCAAATATTGCAGGAGGTCCATCGATCATTTTCAATCGTTATGCTGAAGCAAACGAAACATTCATCAGACATAACAAATCGAAGCTTGTGAAGAAGATCATTGGTTATGATGCCAATGCTCTATACTTATGGGCTGCAGGAAACTCGATGCCTTGTGGTCGCTTAACTACTATTGAAGCATATGATGGTATTATGGATGACATCATGAATGATAAACTATTTGGATTCCTGGAATGTGATATTGAAACTCCAGAGCATTTGAAAGAGTATTTCAGTGAGATGACACCAATTTTCAAGAACATTGAAATTAATCCTTGTGATGAATCAGTCATTGGTAGCCACATGTATGAATACAACAAGACTCAAAAAGATCGCAAGCGTACAGCATCTAGAAAGCTTATTGGTAGCTATTTTGGTGAAAAGATTTTGGTCTATACACCGCTACTAAAATGGTACATTCAACACGGAATGGAAATCACCAAGACTTATTCATTCATCAAAGCATATGAGTCTCGACCATTTGAGAAGTTTATGAATGCTGTATCCGATGCTCGCCGAAAAGGTGATAAAAATCCTGATAGTAAAGTATTAGCTGAAACGATGAAGCTTGTTGGAAATAGTGGTCCATTTCGACGATCTGGCATGGATAAAACAAAGCATAAGGAAGTTAAGTATCAATCAGATGAAAATAAAATTTCTACTGCAATTGAGCATTTTAATTTCCATCACTTGGAACCAATCAGTGGAGACATTCACGAGATTACGAACAACAAGCGACGAATACAAATGAATAATCCAATTCATATCTCAATTGCAATCTATCAACTTGCCAAACTCCGTATGCTACAATTTTACTATGATTGTATTGACTATTACTTCGACCGCTCTGACTTTCAGTATCAGGAAATGGATACCGATTCAGCCTACATTGCATTTACTGATGAACACCCATTTGAAAACCTTATCAAACCAGAACTTCGTAAGCACTATAAACTGCATCAATATGATTGGTTTCCTAGAGAGGATACTGAGGAAAATGCTGCATTCGATAGACGTGTTCCGGGTTTGTTCAAGGAAGAATGGAGAGGTAATGCTATTGTATCACTCGCAAGCAAGAACTATATTTGCTATGATGGTGATAAAGGTCATAAGCAAAAGGTGTCTGCGAAGGGTGTTCAACAATCCAATGGTAAAAATTCTGACATTTTAAACCCGAATGCATTCAAAAGCATCGTTGAAAAACGAATTACATTGTCTGCAACAAACAAAGGCTTCCGTATTGATAAACAAACGCAGAATATCATTACATACTCACAGGAGAAGGTAGGATTAAATTACTACTACGATAAGAGGAAGGTTTTGGAAGATGGTATTACAACGATTCCATTAGAAATCTAATCCCTAATATAAAGATGTCTGACTTACTACTCACCAAGCTCTACCACAACCCAAAGACTGGTTTCATATCAGCAAGCAAGCTATATCACAAAGCAAAAGCTATCGATCCAAGTATTACACTGAAACAGATAAAGGAATGGTATGCAAAACAATCTAATATACAAGAACATCAAGAAAAACGGAAGAAGGATGAATCATTCAAGATTGTTTCACACAATCCAAATAGCTGGCAAATGGACTTGGCTTTCTATAAGAACTCTACATACTTAACCACTATCAATATCAATTCTCGTATTGGTTTTGCCAAGGTATTACCAAACAAGCAGGCATCATCGGTTCTTCATGCACTAAAACAATTCGTGAAGACACACAACGTGAATATTATCCCATCTGACAATGGAAAAGAGTTTCTTAATAAACAAGTCTTGGACTTTTTCAAATCACAAAACATTGAGCACTTCAACAATGAACCAGGAGATCATAATACCCTTGGTAAAATTGAACGATTCAACCGCACAATAAAGCAGAGACTCATCAAAGTAAATCCAAAGAAATTGACTCAGAAGTTGCTTATGGATGTAATTGAAAACTATAATTTAACCGAGCACAGTGCAATCCACGCAACTCCAAATGAAATGAAAGGTGAGATTATCCAAAATGATCTAAAACATAACCAGCAAGTATTGGAGCAGTTATCGAGTGAATTCAAAATAGACGATAGCGTTCGATATCGACTTAAACCGAAGACATTTGGAAAGGAATCATCTAAATGGAGCAAAACAGTATATAAAGTAATTGGTATAGATGGATATCGGGTAGAAATCAAATCAAAGAACAACCATACACTTTACAAACCAGCAAGCGATTTAAAAGTTGTCCAGGCAGAACAAACAGAAGCTCCTGTTGAAAAGAATCAAATCTGGGAAGTAGAAAAGATTTTGGACCACAAGAAGGACGCAAATGGTAAAACTAAGTATCTAGTGAAATGGAAAGGATACGCGGACAGTGATAACACCTGGGAGCCACAAGACAGTCTCAGATTGATTAACAAGAACAGGATGTCAAATTTAGAGAAATTATACTTCAAATCCAAAAAATAACATCAATAATATAAAGATGACTTGTAAATTCATTACCAAAAAAGACACGCAATGCACCAGAGAAGCAAAAAAGGGTGATTACTGCACTCAGCATCATAACATCATCCAAATAAAAATGTATAAGAAGGAACTATCTATAATCCATAAGAAAAACAGAATACTGTCTGAGGAGAATAAGGAACTACAAAAATATAAACATCAGATTAACACGATAAACGAATTCGACCTCATCAAACAGCAATTGATTCAGATGAATCCTTATATGAAATTTAAGTATCTAATTGTTGATAGACGATACAAATCTCCCCTAGAAAAAGTATTCAATGTTCCGTTTGATCAGATCGAAAAAAAATATCGGAAACTTCTATATGAAAGAAATGACTTGTGTCATCCCTACACTAGTAGATACTGGTGATTATTCAAAGTCTGAAACTTCCTCCACTCTTGCGCATAGACCGTAGCTTAGCCATCTTTGCTTTCATTTCAGGCGATCCCTTTTTACAGACGCCAACGCCAGTAAGATTCTTTACTTCACCTCGAACAGCATTGACTAATCCTGGCTGTCCTGTATACGCTCCAAGAGCTTGAGCGCCTCGATCTACAACACCAGATACAAGTGGTTTAACTACAGGCCAAACATTCTCTTTCAACCAAGGCCATGCTTTATCCTTGATCCAACTCCATAGCGATCCACCACTCAATCCAGATCCAGTAAGAGCGTCTCCGTCCATATTTAACGAAGCAGCGATTTCGCCTGGTGAAAATACAATTGATACTCCTTTACCAGCTTGAGCAGCCTTTTTCCATTTTTTTGCGTTTTCTGGATGAAGTGCTAACTTCTTTGAGGAGCCTTTCACTTGAGAAGCAGTGAAAGATACTTTCAACGTCTTTAGAAACTTCTTTTTTTGAGCATCCGTGAGCTCATCACAACTGACCGAAACGTAAGAGTTCATATTTTAAATTCTTGCAAATGCTATATATTCCAGTAAATAAAGCCTATTAAAAAAAAACTAAAATAAATGTAAAAGGCTACAACGCAAATGTCTTTGGTTTTTTAGAGCGACGCTCTGAAGCCCTAGGCGCAAGAGCAAGCTCTTTTGTCGTCAGGCTATTATTTTTCGTGGTGCCCAAGGTTGCTCTCTGGGCTTCTATTATAGCTCGTTGTTGAACACCTGATCCTACAGCTTTTTTTTCGTGAAGTACAAGGTTGCTTAGAGTTTTCAATAACCTTTCTTGATTAATATGAGCAGCTGATTTAATAGATTTACCTCTAAGATTAGGATATCGCACTTTTATAATTTTCGAATTCATCTTATATTAAACAGAATCAAAAAGCTCGTCGAATCAATTTTAATTCTCTTTCCAAACGACGATTATCATTACCAAGACCACGAGCACCTTGAAGTTTATCAAATTCATGTTTTAAAATACTTCGACGTCCTTTAACGCCTGCAACACCAAAACCACTCCTGGAGTCAATCGAGAGGGCTCTTTGAAATCGTTTTGGATTGACTGACTTTAGTGTAATATCCTCCGATACAAGACGGTCACCATATTTATCAACAATGTGGTTTAGAGCTCCAAGCCAATTAGCATTTTTATCAACACGACTCTTTATAGACGGACTAATTTCCTTCTGTTTCTTACTAATGATGGCTGCATATTCACCAAGGTAACATGTTTTCTTACCAATCTTTGGACCTTCAAGAAATACCTTCTCATCCGCTAACCAAGGGTTGTCATTGTATAATCTGATAAGAATATCTTTCACTTGATTATTACCATCTGAAATAACCTTGTCATTTGGATCCACTGGTTGAATGTTGGTATTACTGTTTGCGAATGTATTTGACTCAGGATTTTTGAACATCGGTGATTGTTTGAATGAGATGTTATTTTGCTTCAAAAATTTGATAAACATATCAAGTGTCGATTCCCATGAGACTTGGCTATTGGATTTTGCTCTATCGCCATCAAAAACTTTTAATTCACCATCACATAGTTTTACTCGAAAACCTCCATTTACTGGAATATAGCCACCATGTTGGTTTCTTCCCTTCTTATATGGGATCGGTAATCTCGTTCCCTCAGGAAAGGTATTGTTCATCAAAATATCACGAAGCACTTCGTATGCTCCAGACTCAATGTTGAATCCAAACTGATGCGACGAACCAACGGCGGTATCTTCTGTCTCAATGTCAATAAGATATAGTATGTAATCATACGTTGCAACCCAATCATAGGTATTTAGTGGTTTGTTTGCTAACTTCCCGTTATTTACATTGAAAAGTTTGCCATCTGTTCCAATATAGACGTTTTTATCTGGAGTGCCAGAATTTAGAATTGGATTGACCTTTCTTTTGATAATAGTTGGGTTGATGGTGTATTGATCAATTATTTTTTCTCGGGCATTCTTTTGAAAGTTGAAATCATTAGCTTCAACTTGAGTTCCAAAGTCGTATGTACTCTGTGAGTCATCAATATCACTCAACGAATCTTCTTCATCTCCAATGTCATTTAAATCGTACTGACTGTTCACTGTTGTCATTGTAGGTGTTGCTTGCATTCCTGTTGTAGTCATTGTCGGCACTGCCTGCATTCCTGTAGTAGTCATGGAAGGTGTTGCTTGTATTCCCATCGTTGTCATAGTAGGTGTTGCTTGCATTCCGATTGTTGAGAGAGAGGGTGTTGCTTGCTTCAACATTTTAAGCTTTGCAATGTCTATAGTTTGATCCAGATCAGTAGCCCATTGCGTTAGTCTGTATCGATCATTCTTAATGCGTGCCAATTGAAGCTCCTCACTGTTTTCTACAGCGAGTTGCTTCAATTTATCTTTTCGATCGCGGAGAGATTTAAAACTTGGAAACATTATCGAGTCTATATAATATTACAATTATTGTTTTAGTTATTGAAAATAACTTGGGCTCCTATGGAGCCTTTCTATCACGGATTAATAGCATTATCAATGAATTCGAGTCTTCAAATTTAACATTATTAAAGTCTTGATCAACGATGCTCAGAGTGATATTGCTGTATGCTCCATCGTTAATCGAGAGCCACTGATATTCAGGTGGCTGAATTGAGATCAACTGACCAATTGATGTCCCTTGAGGACTGAACGAAGTCAGAATATCAGGTGGTGTGCTAACCCGATTGTTAATAAGATTAGAACGAATTAAATAACTGCTGACGGGATTAATTTGTGGAGAGATATTGCTCAAAAATACTTGATTTGTTGTTTGAATACTTGATGGGTACGTTGCTGGACTGAATCCAATCACATTTGAAAATCCGTTGTTTGAAACAGTGATTCGAGGAGTATTAGTAGCGGTTGGTAATCCAGTTCCGGTTAATGAGTATAAACCAGTCGATGGACGTGAATATCCACTCGGAACAGAAGTTGGTGTTGCTAAGCAAGTAATTTCGCATGAATAATACGTTGCGTTTTCTCTCATAGCGATATACACAACGTTATTACCTTGAGAATCAATCAAGTATGCACCAATGCTAACTAACTGAGACTGAATGTAGTTTGATATATCTGCATACGAATAGTACCCATTCGGAAGCGTGATCGAAAGCGATTGATAAGTCGCCGCTGTTGGAACTAATACGCTGAACGTGTTGTTGCTGTATAAACTTCCATTAATGTTGAATTGAGAGTTGTAAATCTGCAGGCTCGACAGAGCAATTTCTTGATTTTTGAAATTCACGCTTGATCCAGTAAAGATGAATCTGAATGTATTGTTCAAGCCATTGGAAACAATGTTATTCCGGTTAAAAATGATAGTGCTCGTCATATTTAGTTTGTCGTGTAGAAAGCCTGCTCTATTTTCCACGAGAGAAATTAAATCTCGATTTGTTTTTTGTACCAAAAAACAAATCGAGATTTGTTTCCGTACCGGTATATTAATTAAAAACTTCACCTTTGGAATTCCTCCGAATTTGTTGCTTGACGGAGTCTATAAACAACATCTGTCCCTTTTCAGATGTTGCTTGTTTGTGCCTGTCATCTTCACTTACTCCAGGTAGATTAAAATCTTTCAAAATTAGCTGTAGATCGCGTTTTGAATTTGCTTTTAGAATGGCAATGTATTCAGAATTCAATCTAATCATCTTGTCTGTAGCAAAGTAACTATGAGCTATGAATATTGTTGAAAGTCCTTTGTGTCTTCCTCGAGTAAAGAAATGACTGAATAAATCTCTCTGTAGCTTATTATCGTTGGAATAATCATCAATAATAACAAGCTGTAAAGCATTTGGAATTTCTTTGATGGCATCAACACTTGGAGGAGCATTAGGATCATAGAAAGTTACAAAACCCTGTAATTTTTCTTTGATGTAATCGTATAACTCTTGGTCAGGATTGCGTGCTATGACATGAAGGTGACTATAGATGTGTGGAGACTCTTTAAGTATATGAAAAGCTAGATTTGATTTGCCAGAGAAGCTGGGACCTAATACTATTAAACGAAAAAGCTTTTGAATACCAAGCTTTTCATTTACTCCAAACGATTTCTTCTTAAACGCCTTTGGCAGCATCCCACCAAAATCAGGAATTGAACTCATCTTGTATGACAAATCTATCTGTTATATTATATAAAAGATCGTTTTACAAAATGCTACCACCTAATTATATTCCATCCTTATACAATCCATCAGACTATATCGGCTCATTCGATTACTTGACTATTAGTATTGGCGATTTGCGATATAACAATAGAAATGGGGTGAATTACACTTCTGATTTGTACATCACTGGAAATATCTATCAAAATGGAACAATGATTGATTTGAGTGTGCTGTCGGGTATTACACCAGGAACAGCTTCGGCTGGGAAATTGATTGCGGTTGACTCTAACAGAGACATCGCGAACATTAATAATCTCTCAGCATCACAATTAACAGGAACTCTTCAAACAGCCGCACAACCTAACATTACATCATTGGGAACAATTTCATCAACACTCAATATTAGTGGATCTACTCCATTATCTTGTAATAACTCCCTATCGAGTAGCACGTGCTCGTTATCTGTTGATTCTGTATCTGGAGATCAGACATTTGGCAGTACCACAGCGAATAAGTTTCATTTAAGAACAAATGGAAATAGAAAAATAACGATAGGATCCACTGGTTTAGTAGGCATTAATAATACTGCGCCTGCTAAGCAATTAGATATCATTGGATCAACAGCTTTGACAAATGCGTTGTACCAGATTAGTGATGGAACAGTTGTATATCAGCAGTGGTTCGATGGGACTCAATGTTGTCTTCAAACGTTTTCAAATCATCCGCTAACTTTTGCCACGAATAATGCTTCAGTGCAAATGTCAGTATTAACGAATGGAAATGTAGTTGTTAATAACACATTGACAGCTACGAATATATCCGCTTCAACTTTATATGGAACACTTCAAACAGCCGCTCAGCCCAATATTACATCGATTGGAACTTTAGCGACTCTTACGGCTACATCAATTACTGGAACACTTCAAACAGCTGCTCAGCCAAATATTACCTCAGTTGGAACTTTAACATCATTGAATACGACAGGATTAGTAACCGCTACTTTAACTGCTAATGGGCAATCGTTTAGATCTATCAACGGTACTTCAACATGTGCTCTGTTTCATTTTAACAATGGGGATGCTTATTTTGGAACATCTACAGCAAACAATTTAGTCTTTCAAACAAGTAATACAGGAAGAATGACAATTAGCTCAACGGGCGCTGTATCTGGTATCTCATCATTAAGCGCTACTTCTATTACAGGAACTTTACAAACAGCAGCTCAACCTAATATTACATCTACAGGAGATTTAACGCTACCTACGTCATTGACAATTACAAATGGCACTACTCCATTTTCAATCAGTAATACAACCTCAACGAGTACCTTTCGCTTAACCATTCAAAATAGTGGTGGTGCTCAAGATATTGGTTCTTTTACAAGCCATAGTTTATTTTTAAATTCAAATAATACTCGAAGATTGCAGTGCGACACTTCTGGCAATATTGATATTTTAAATCATAACGCTTCTACTGTTGGATTAAAGCTTGGTGGAACATTAATTACATCGTCAGCTACTGAAATTAACTTTTTATCTGGAGCGACTGCTGGAACGGCTGTTGCAAGTAAAGCTTTAGTGTTGGATTCAAGCAGAAATATCACAAATATTGCAAAAATAAATCTAACGAGCTCTGATGCCACAACTATGACTGGGACTACAAATGCTTCTGCATTTGGATTAAATATTTTAAGTACCGCCAATACTAATGGGCAGTACAATTCGTCCGCCATCGCGTTCAGAAATGCTCTTAGTGATGGTATGCCTCATGGGGTAATTTTATGTCAACGAACAGCAGCTGCTGCTGGCGATCTCGTGTTTTTGACTCAATCAGCGACTAATAATGTTTCTGAATGTTTGCGCGTTCTATCAACTGGAGCTATTGCTGTTAATGCTACAGCCAACGCTGGAATTACTTGCTTTGGTTCCGCAAACTATGTTGATGGTTCCTACCAGAAAGTATTAGATTTACAATCAAATAATGTGTCTCCAATAGAGTTTTGTATTGAAATTAACTCTGGAGCGAATACTACTACCACTAATGCTACATGGTTCGGCAATTTGACTAATAATGACTTGCGATTCGGAGTCAATAACTCAACTAAAATGATTCTTGATACAAATGGACGACTGGGAACAGGTACAACAACACCAAGTACAACTCTACACGTTAGTGGAACCGTTTCGAATACATTTAATGTTGGTGGCCAGTTATATGCCCAAGGAACAAGCACAGCTTATACAACAAGTCAATTGGGTCCAGTTACGGTTAGCGTTGCTGCTATGTTTGGTGGTCCTATTCAATGTTCGTCGATTTATTGTACATCGGATCGTAGATGTAAGGACATTATCGACCAATTAGACACTGATTATTGCGATAAATTCTATGATCTAAATGTTTATGAATACAAATACAAAGGGTCAGATGAAACAATTCCAAAAATTGGTTTCGTTAGTCAAGATTTGTATGCAGCTGGATACATAAAATTACTCTCAATGACACCAAATGAAAATCTGAAGAAAGTGGATGAAAACGACATTGAAGGATATCAGATGAACATTGATTATAGTAAAATTACAGCGATCAACTTCTGTATGATAAAAAAATTACTCAATCGTGTGAAGCAACTTGAGATGGAGCTAAAGCATAGCAATCAAAACAAGTAAGCATTGGCAAAAAAACATTTTTTTCTGCAGGCGGACACCCATAGGGGTCCAGGGTATCTTCTGTCCCTCGCCAATCTACTCATATTCGACTACTTCCCCTGTCAATCGATCGATACTCATAGAACGACCGTATACGACGAGAATTAGACAATTCATTCCTTGACTGGAAGTATTGGTGCCGGAGACAAGGATAGATTGAGGCACATCTGGATTCGTTAATCGAGAGCAGCCTGCAATTAGAACACGCTGACCAACATCCCATTTGTAGGAATCAAATAATCCATTGCTAATCTCATGCGATAGAGCTCCATTAATAGCTCCGAGCTTCTTGACTTCGTCTTGGAACGATTCAAATGAGTAATCATGCGTTTTGTTGAATACATTTTCATTGCCAACCATTACTTGGAAATTGCGAATGCTTGCTCCTGGCTGACAAGTCCATGGAGCACTGTCAAACGGGGATTGGAATTGTTCAATATTCGTTGCGCTTACGAAATGACCACTGCTTGTTTCACTATATGGAATCAGAGCAATGTATTTGATATTCTTTAAGCTTGGAGATAATTGAAAGCTAAACGGAGCGTTTTGCTGAGAGTTTTGTTGACCAGTACCTGCTTTTGATTTGAAATACTGTGCGTAGCAATCGAGGTAATTGATTTTCTTAACAGGTTTAGCAACAATTTGACTTTGATTAGCGATATCGTAGAAAGGAATATATAGACGAGTCGTTGTAAATGGGAAGATTTGACCAGAAGTAGAGATCTGTGTAATGTTGTTAGACATAACGCCGAAAGCTACTCGAAGTGACCCAGCTCCGCCAGTTGTAAGTTTTCCTGCATTTGGATTACCTGGGACCGCACTTGACACCATTACTGGAACCGTAGAGCAACCGTTTAGGGAGAGAGAGGATAAGCTCATTAAATCTCCAGTTGCGGTTGTGATATCAACAAAGCCGGTATTGAACGTCATCGTTAATTTGATTTGAGGGTTCGCAACAAGATCCAATTCTTTAAAGATTGGATGGAGGTCAACTAAACGAAGCTTTAACATATAATACCACGTACCACGTACCAGCAGTACCTCCTGCGGTAGTAACGCCAGCTACGTATCCACCAGTACCTTGTTGTTGAATTTTAGAAAGAATTGCACCACTTCGCGTTGACGGCCAACCAAGAGGGTTTGTTGCTGTAATCGTTGCTCCAGTGGCATCAGAGGTACCAATTTGTTGTGGATTCCAAATTAGACGCTGGATTAGTCCGTTATTAAGAGCTGGAGTTGTTTCTGGAATTAAACCAGTAGCTACAGTTGTGGCAGCATTAACTGAATTATTCACAAAACCATCTCCTTGTGTTGAAGCGGTAGGATTGCTACTACTTTGTGGGAAATTCAGACTGACTACATCATCTGGAGCAAGATAGCAGTCTGCACCGTTCTTTAATAAATCATCATCACACCATTCAGTTTGAGCTCGTAAATTGTTCCAATAATTTTTATAGTCATTGCTCGTAATGACACTTTTACCGTTTATTTCAACCGCTAATTTATCTAAAATGTTCCACACACCAGCCTTTAATCCTACCGCAAAACGATTTAGAGTACCATTAAGAGCTGAGGCAGACGTATTTTTAACCGTTACTACATAAGGAACGACTACATATGCATCTCGAAGGCTGCCATAGCCAGTCGAGCCATTTAGTTGTGAAGTCGCATTAATGATGACAGTTCCCGATTGATACGAACCATTGTTGTCATCAACGACATTTACAACACGCTTGTCTTTGCTAACACTGACAACTGGATCCGGATTAGTTGTTGAATCGAATAAAAACGAATCTGCTAATTGCGTGCTATCACTCATTATTGTAATTGAAGTTTAATGCCTGTTATATTATGATTAGCTATATATAAGCATTACATAATGATTTTTAAATTAAATAAATTGGGTGAATCGACTGCTAATGAACTACAAGAACTAGCAAGTCAGCTGAACGTTCACATCGATGGGATATTAGATTTCAGAAACATCAAAGCTCCCCTAGGGAATGGAAGCTATATTATATTACTTCGATTAGACTCAGGTGTAGGCCATTGGGTTTGTGTGTGCAACAATGAATACTTTGATTCAATGGGTTTGGGGCCTCCAAGCGTTATGGGCGCTATGAAATTTAATGATAAACAGTATCAAGGAACATACGATGACTATTGCGGATTGTGGAGTCTGTTGTATCTTTATAGCAAACAACACAATCAACCTGACTTATTCAGAAATTTTTACGACTTGAATACAGAAGTTTCGCTTCGTTAATATAATTATGAATAGAATCAGACGTTATAGAGATACTGGAGTTAATGAAGTTGCTCCAAAAGATGATCATAGAATTGATGCGATAATGAAAGAATTGGAGTATCTTCGCTCTGAATTAGCTCAAAAAAAGGTTGAAACATCCATTTCAAAATACTTTAATGAAGAGATATTTACAAAAGATAGAGAAGATTTACTCAAGGATGGATTCGTTAGTAAAGGAGACTACCTCGAAATCCCATTAACGATACTGAATGCCAGATACAAACAATGGTGCATTGATTCTGGACATAACCGTATGTTGCGTAAAGCAATCATTGAGAACATCCGAAACGATAAAGTTGATGGGGTTGTGTTCAAATATTATGACGGATACGACAAAATACGTGTTTTTCCTAGTTAGTGTGCTTTTCGTTGATATTCTGACACTGTAGGTTCCAGAGGAACCCGAGGCATCTCTGATGCCGGCTCTTGATAGCTGCACTAATTAAATCAATTTCCTTACAGAGCTGTATTATTTCAGATGCTGAATGCTTTTCTATTTTGGGGTACTCATATAAATCACTCAGTATTTCGGAACCAACCGGTTCATTGAGCTGGACGTCATCAACATAACCAGTATCATCGGTATCGGATAGATACGTAATATCCATGCTTTTTGTGTCTATATAGATAAATATATTTTGTATCTCCAGTTGTTCAATCACCCAAATGGGAACGTCAAAAACCCAACTTTGGGTTGCACCGTTTGATTGGCTGAAATACGATTAGAGAGAACGTCCCTCACACAGAAGGCAATTGGAAACATGGTGAAGCTGTTCTGCGCGCTCGTTGGCGTGAAGGGAAACGCGTTCTCCGTGACGATCGATGCGAGCGAGTCTGTGGATGACTTGAAGGACGCTATCAAGGCGAAGGATGAGGATGAGGACATCAAATGTTCTGCGCGCAAGCTGGAGCTGTTCCTCGCCAAGAAGGACGACAACACGTGGCTCCAATCAAGCACCGATGATGTGAAGAAGCTCAAGAAAGGGGAAAAGACTGCTCTAATCGAAGCGCTGACACGCGAAGACAACGAACTTGATGGAGAGTTTGGCCTCGAGGAGGTTCTCGAGGGGATGCCAGAACCGAAAACCAAGCAAATCCACGTGTTGGTGGTGATTCCGTCGCATGACGTCGGTGGAAAGCGTGTTCGAGTAGATGAATGGTTCGTCGACGAAGCATTTTCTGTCCAAAAGAAGAAACGAAAACTGGATGAGGACGAAACTGACCAATTCACAAGGTATTTCAAGATGGCTGGGTTTCCACCGTTGGCACATCCGATGGAGAAGTACACGAAGATTGTGGAACGAGATGCATATGCTGTGATTTTTGCAGAGCTAATGCGCAAGGTGAAGTTGTGCTTCGAAGCCAAATCAGGCGCCAACATGGTCGTGACGGGAAATCCAGGCACAGGCAAGAGCCGCTTCTACCTCTATTGCATCTTTCAACTTCTATTGGGGCATCAAGCGGAAGTCAAAGAGCTTGCTTCTTTTGATTTGGTGCTGAATTTCGGAAACAAATACCACAAGTTCCATGCTGAAAGCAGGGAGTTCATCAAGTTGAACGAAGCGGATGCTCTTTCGATTCAAGATCAGCACCGTGTGCTTCGGCTCATCGAGGGAAAATCATCGGAACTTACCGGCTGGAAAGGAGTATCAATTCTATTTGCTTCCCCGGGGCTGGATGGCATGAACGATTACGCAAAAGTTGACTCGTTCACGTACATCTTGCCAGTGTGGAGTCTGGAAGAGCTTCAAGATTACAACTCACTGCTAGATGATGGTTTCAAACTGGCAGAAGACGTTTTGATCTCGAGATACGACAAGTTTGGTGGTATTCCAAGATTCATTTTCACTGTTACGGAGCTTGAGAACGACGAAGAACTGACGAAGGCTATCGCCACATTCAGTGCGTTGGATATCATTTCCTATGCCAAGAACAATCATGCTGTGAGAGACGGAAATTACAGCCACCGCATCCTTGAGATGGTACCTGGCAGAGTGGATTTTCGAGCGAAGTTCCATCTGGATTTTTTGTCCAAGTACATCGCCGAAAGAATCGTTGCCAAAGTGGATGAAGACAGTCTACAACGAGTATCAGAATTCGCAATTGCACACGCCAATGATGACTCAGGAAGTACATCCGTCGTTCGAGGCAAGGTATACGAGATGCTCTGCCACAGATGGTTCAATCTACACAAACAAGGACACCTACAGCTCTGTTCGTTGTGCTCGAAGGAGCGCATAGAGTTGATCGTTCCGGAAAATATGCCAATGGTACGGTTCTCCACTCTCGATGAGATCCGTGCAGTTCCTCGACGCCTGACGTACTACCAGCCGACGTCAAGAACATTCGGTGCGTTGGATGCATTCATCTTGGATGGCAAGAACACCAGATGCTATGGTTTGCAGATGACCCTCAACCTGGATCATGGAATCAAAGCTGCACCATTGAGTAGCTTTTTGCTCTGGCTGAACGGTATTGGTATCCCCACGTATCAGTTCTACTTTGGTTTCGTGGTTCCAAGCAACTTAGCGCCACACTATCGGAAGCAAACGATCAGAGCCAAGACTAATGAAGTTCACCAGAGACCAGGAACGTTGGCGAGTGTGAAGCAGTATGTTGTTGCATTAGACGTGTTTGTTGGGAACATTTAAAGGGGTAATACAAGCTAGAGAGGATATAGAGGAAACAAAGTTGTTCCTATGTCCTTGCACTGTGTCCTCGAGACACTATTGTTGCGGCTGCTGCTGATTGTGCTCGATAGTGCTGATAAGACAGAAATGATTCTCTCTGATAGCCTGTCTAAACCAATAGTGTCGAAATGGTAGCGATTTGCCTCCTAGCCTAAGCTACTTCTTGAACAATGTATGCATTCCCCAAAGTTCGTTGGTTCTGATCACCTCTATGATCTGATAACCTGCAGAACCGCGACAAGGACTCGACAGAAATGAAGCACGATCTGTTTCTATGGGCAAAAGAAGCGCAAGCGCCATCTGCACGAGATCCGCAAACTCGACAGAAGTTACAGCTAAAAAAAAAGGTTCCAGTTTCAGATGATGGAGGTTAAGACAAAAAAATTTGATTCTTTTTTAATTCTGTGTTGTAAATTCGTTCAGGTTTTCTTTCAATGATGGGCATTTATTCTTGATATATTCATTTTTACACATCCAATTGAAATATTGGGTATCCTTTTCAACAATCCACTTTACTGATTTGTTCTTATGTTTGCCCCACCGCATGATATAACTATCGTCTCCATCTTGGAACTTACCTTGTAAAAAGCGTTTGATATCCGATTCTTCGGATTGTTGATTGTATAACCATCGACAGTATGACGCATCTTGATCATATACTTCCTCAAGAGCCTTTCCCTTGTATTTTCCGAACTCTAAAATAACGGACATTTTTATGTGTAGTGTATGGCGTATCCCTATATACTACTTACTAATTTTATGTCAGAATAGAGAAATAATTATTGTGAAGTCGGATTTTCTGTGTCTCTCAGCTATGCCCCGAACCTTCGCGAATTTTTGGTGTGGAAAATGACTCAAAAGTGCTTGTTTTTAATGAGGACATAGGAAAGTCGGTTTGGTTGTGTTTTGTGGAAAGGAGGTGTGAAATAGGTTTGTTGATCTGAGAGGGTATAGAAAGGTCTGTAGGGTTGTGTGAGAAATGTTGAAAAAAAACGTACACGTAATGTTCTAGATATTACTACTCGCGTCCCGCTCGCTTTGTCGCCAATCGCCGTCGTGCTAGACAAAGTCAGAATCGTGAGATCTTCAACTACTATCGTCAACATGGACATGATAGTGAGTTGGGTCATACCAAGTTCATCTCCATGAAGAAACTTGCCAAAGAGCTGCGCAAGGGAGATGTCGAGTGTGTGTTTATGATTAATCCACACGACTCGGAGAAAGCTGCTAGGTATCAGCAGCAAGGATGGGAAGCTTTGAAGGACAACCCAGCTTTTGATGTGCTGTGGAAGCGTCGTGACACTGTGTTTCGAACGGAGCTACCGAACACTGCGCCACCTGTCCGTGAAGGTATTGAACATGTCATCGAACTCAAGCCTGGTACAAAGCCCATCTCAGTTCCTCAGTGGCGACAGAGCCCTGAGCAACGTAAGGTGATCCAAGAATGGACCAAGGAAATGGTCAAGGCAGGTATCATTCGTCCTAGTACCTCGCCTTTCTCGGCACCGACTTTCTGTGTGAAGAAAGCTGTTGGATGGCGAATAGTCCATGACTTTCGTCTGTTGAACAACAACACGATCTTGCCAGCAATTCCTATGCCACGCAAAGAAGACACCTTTGACGCAATGTCAGGAAGCTATTGGTTTCATGCATGGATTTGCTTTGGGGTTACTATCAAGTGAAGCTCAGAGAACAAGATATACCGTTTACAGCGTTTTCAACGCCTGATGGTTTGTTCGAATATCTTGTAACTCCCATGGGACTTAGTGGAAGTCCTGGCACTTTCAATCGACTTCTTCAAAGAGTATTCAGCGACATGCGCGATGTGATGCGTATCTACTTTGACGATATCTACGTCTTCACGAGAAGCACGGACATCAATGAGCATCTCGAGGCGTTGGATCGAGTACTTCAAAGATGTGAAGAACAACAGTTGTACATCAAGCTGTCGAAATGTCAGTTCTGTGTTCCAGAAATTCCTTGTCTTGGAGATTTCGTTGGAAGGAATGGCGTTCGCATGGATCCTGATAAGATCAAGGTTATCAAGGATTGGCCAGTTCCGAAGACAAAGAAGCAGATGGAGAGTTTTCTCGGTACAACAGTGTACGTTTCTCGTTTCTGCACGGACTTTGCTCAGTTCGCGGGTCCGCTCCATGAGTGTATCAAGGGAAAGAGATCAAGTGAGTCCATCGAGCTCAATGATCATCAACTGGCATGCTTCGAACAACTCAAGCTTCGCTTATCGTCACCGCCTGTTTTGAAACTTCCGGACTTCACGAAACCTTTTGGCATTCGTATGGATGCATCCAATTTCGCAATTGGGGGAGTCTTGTTTCAAAAGGAGGGAGAGTTGGAGTATCCAATCGCATACACTGGTCGAAAAATGAAGTTGGCTGAACTCAATTATCCAGTTCGTGAACAAGAACTTCTCGCAATCATGCATGCCTTGAAAGTTTGGCGCGTGTATTTGCTCGATCGTCCATTTGTTGTGGAGACTGATCACAAGAGCATTGAGACTATTCTCACGCAGAAGACCACGAACAGTAGAGTTGCCCGTTGGTTCAACGAACTTGCTGAGTTTCAACCTCAGTTCAAGTGGATTCCAGGACATACGAATGACGTTGCAGACGCCTTGTCCAGGAACCCGGACTTTGAGCATAAAGCCGCTCAGGTCAATTTAGATGATCTTCTGAAAGCAGCATCTAATAGAGAGATTGTTGCGACCATCGAGTCAAGTCCAGTTGCTGTCGAAGAGGCGACAAGGAAACTGTACAAGTCGGATCAGAAGACACGAGAAATCTTGACGAAGATTTCTGATGGTTGCTATACCTTAACACGGTTGAACCATCAGAAATCTTCGTCAAGATTTCTCGTGTCTTCTGATCCGACTTGTACAGTTTCCTTGTCGCCTCTTCGACAGCAACTGGACTTGACTCGATGGTCGCAACAATCTCTCTATTAGATGCTGCTTTCAGAAGATCATCTAAACTGACCTGAGCGGCTTTATGCTCAAAGTCACAACATCGTGGTTTTCATAAATCACACGATTCTTCAGATCTTCATTGTCGGGGATCACGAGTCGAGGTGACGGACTCCTTTACTATCAGACACAAGAAGATGAAGAACCTCGACTCGTGATCCCCGACAATGAAGATCTGAAGAATCGTGTGATTTATGAAAACCACGATGTTGTGACTGCAGGACACCCAGGATACTTCAAGACGTATCTAGCAGTCCAGAAGAAGTACTATTGGCCTCGTATGACCAAGTGCATTCAGCGCTGTGTGAACACTTGTGAAATGTGTCAGCGCATTAAGGTGAGGCAGATGAAGCCTCCAGGTCTACTCAATCCGCTTAGTATTCCATCGGGAAGATGGGTTGAGATCTCCATGGATTTCTTGGTAGCGTTACCACAAACTGGAGATGGGCATGATGCTATTATGGTCATAGTTGATCGTTTGACCAAGTGTGCGAAGTTCATCGAAACCCGCACAACCGCCACGGCAGAAGATACTGCTGATCTCTTCATGAAGCATTATGTGAAGGATCATGGCTTGCCCAAGACAATAGTTTCGGATCGTGACTCGAAGTTCACGTCGAAATTTTGGTCCTCAGTGACATCGATCCTGAAGACTACTCACAACCTTTCCCCAGCGTTTAGACCGCAGACAGACGGACAGACAGAACGCACGAATCGTTTCATCGAAGACTATCTCAGAGGTGTTGTGAACCCGATACAGAATGATTGGGATAAGTTTTTGCATCTAGCGGAATTCGCCTACAACCGCAGAGTGCATTCGTCGATCGGCATGTGTCCATTTGAAGCTGATCTGGGCTATGTTCCATACATGGCAGACGATATTGCTGCAGACCCAGGATTCAAAAAGTTGGATAAGGCTGCGCAGACATTCTTGCTTCGACAAGAAGTATTTTTGAAGAAGGCAAAAGATGCAATTAGTGAAGCACAAGAGCGTATGAAGTCGTATTATGACAAGAATCGCCTGCATCAAGAGTTTGAAGTTGGTCAACTCGTGCTACTCGACGGCAAGAATCTTGATATTCGCCACAAAGGCTTCGCATCGACAAGCAAATTGGCACCAAGATTTATCGGACCCTACCCCATCGTGAAGAAAGTCCATCAAGATTCGTATGAACTTGCCATGTCGAAGGATCTTCGTATCCATCCCGTTTTCCACACATCTTTGCTCAAGCCGTATATGAAGGATAACAAACGCAAACAGCAGACTACGAAGGTTTTGCTTGCGGACGGCATTACTGAAGGACAACTCATCGAAGCTGTCATTGGGCATCGGAAGATTCGTGGAAGAGACCAGTACAAGATACACTGGCTCGGAGAATCAAGACGTCAAGCCACATGGGAACCCGTTGAAAACCTGAAGCAGATTCCAAGTCTCATCGAAGCATACTGGAAGTCTGTGCAGGGGGCCTTCTCTCGAAGGGAGGTCATGTGACGCAGCCAGAAAAGAATGGCTCGCGTCAGAAGGGTTAGGCAACGACCTTGATTTGGTTTCAGTATATTATACTGGAACTAAGTTACTACGATTAGTCCTGGAAGGATTATGCACTGGGTGGTGTAAAAGCATCCCGAGAGTAATGGGTGATGCTGACCCGGCTGCAACACATTGGTGATGACGTAGTGACTATGCATACTGTATTCAAGAGATTGTAGGAGGGCTTACATATTAGTTGACATAGCTAACTTTGGATACTGAAAGTAAGGTATCTAGGACAGACGACATCTAGGCACAGAGCACCCTAGAGGCCCACACAGAGGATAGGAAAACAAACTAACATCAATCTCACTTCTCAACTTGCTCTCAAGTCAACTAGCCTCAACTAGCCTCGACTAGCCTCGTCCAAGACCAAGCCAACCACCCAGCCAGCCAGCCCGCGTACTTGTCACCAGGAGCCCAGTACCCCACTTCTGTGACAAGTGCTCAAACAGAAGTATCTCCAATGGGCTTCGGCCACTCTGTACAGTAGAATTTCGATTAGAACAAGTTCTCCAACTCTCGCCATAGACCACGTACAGTTGTTCTCATCTGAGGATCTGCTCCAGCGTCTAGAAGGCTCCGCACAAGACCGAAACAGTCGTCTCCGTTGCTATCGGGATTGATGCAGCGCAGTGCACAATGAAGCGGCGCATAGCCGTCCTGGCAGAACAAAGCCACTCCAATTAGCTCACGTGAACCCTCGAGTGAACTGCAGAAACGATCCCACTCACATGACCAAAGATCGATAGAGTCTCACTCGCGCCACAATCCAGCAAAAAGCTGATTTTTTCCAGTGTATGGCGTGGCTTCGCGTCGCAGAGCACGTGCATCGCAGTTCAACAATTCTATTTCAAAGTAGAACGCGTGAACACACATCCTTTCACGGACGACAGTGCTCCTCTTACCTCGTCGAGATCAGTGATCGCTAAACCGTTGGTTACCAAGTACTCGACCGGCTCGAGACTGTCCTCGCCGATCAGAACTTGGTGCAAAAGTCGATGCTATCTCTGCCATCAACACCGTTAGTACGCTTTAGAAGCTGAACGAGACCAAGCTTTCACGTACGGTGTCTAGAGCACGGACGTCAAGACCGAACTCAGTCAGCAGTTTCAGCGTCTCGACCCGGATCCCTTTGCCATTCTTCACAGCGACGTACGGCGCGCACATTCCGTCGTCGTCCACCGCCATGGGATCCGCGCCTTGTTTGAGAAGATACTCGATGAGCTCGTAATGGTAGTCGAGCACAGCTGAGTGAAGGAGAGACTGCCCATTCTTGCGGACCACACAACATTTGCGATATCAGTGAACGATCGTTGTGCTATCAACCCACTCTCACCATCACCGACCTGGTTCCGCACATTGACATCGACGCCCTGAGAAACGAAGTGCCGGACAAAGTTGAGACGACCATGTGCGCACGCAACCATGAGCGCGGTCGACCCGTCCTACAGTACCACCACGAGGACATCTGTCAGGGCAAACAGGATGCGCATGAAAGATGCCTTCTCTTCTCCACCCACCCTGCATGGAGCATCCAGATTTGCCCCTGATTCTAAGAGGATCTGTGCAATCTCCAAATTGCCTGATCGAGCTGCACATATCAGTGGTGTATCGCCCTACCGAGTAAACGCTATGTTTTAGAGTCCACTCGAGAGCATCAGATACTTGGTCAACGTACCAGGTCGTCGATAGCGTTCGGGTCGTGCCCACGAGCCAGCAACTCTCGGATAGTACTCGCTTGGGCACCCTTTGCACACGCATCTTGGAGAGCCCCGCGCTCGAGTGAGGCATAGCGTTCGATCGCCTCACGCTCATCGGAAGACGCATTGAACCATCTGTCAACCTCGACTTCTCCTAGCTCGGGTACTTGGTACGGAATTGGGGACATGGCCTCGATGCCGCCGGAGTCACGTTCCTCGATCCAGAGCAAGGCGCACTTGCGCAAACCACTGAAGATCGTGAGAGGGTTCATGTACTCCTTCAAGTCACCACCGCCATGACCGGGATCCGATGAATTCGTTCTGTCCTCGCGTATCCGATATGTGTACTCATCCCATGCTCTAACAGTGATCCAAATGCACATATTATAGTGTACAAGTCCACACTCTCGTCAAACTCATCCTCGCAGTCATAGAACTCATCCTTTGACATCCGCACCAGATTTTCAAGGACGCGGAAGTGCCGTTCACATCCTCCGTCCCATTCAGCTCCGTGCGAGATCAACGCGTGCAAGGCGTTAATCTTTATTCCCCATTGATCCTACTAGTAGGATCACTTTCAACAACAGTTTTTTTTTTTTTTTGCAAAACAGGGGCTCTAAGGCTAAAACTGAATGGACAGGAAGGAAGTCAAAACAGCCGAGTGGGCTTCAAGTAGCGTTTGCCTCAGTCAAGACTCTCCTGGCGCATGATAATCGACGGCTCTATTTCACTGGCATGGTCAAAAACGCGTCCAGAGGGTAACCAAAGGCAAGTCTCCTCCAGTGGGCGAAGAAAAATGGGGCACGGGTTGCTCTCGAAGGCTCTGAAAGCAAATCTATAAGCAAGTCCAGCACTGGGACCACCTACAAACTCTCATTTACAAATCTATCGCGGGCCATCCTACTAGTAGTATTGTACCCATTCTATCGATATGCTTCTCCCCTGGGGATTAAAGTTTAAACTTGGCATCTCGGAAAACAACGTGATCAGTCCTTCGCCCCGCAGAAACTTGATCATCTCCGCATCGTTCTTGGATCCAATCCTACTATTAACAACTGCTCGCAGCAATCGACAATCCTGGACAAACAAAGATTAGTAGATCAGTTGATGGAGCCAACCACACTGCAATGCATGTACGCACTGTGTCAAGGCAACATGAATCGACTCCGATACTTGTCAAGTACTTGGCGACGTCAACGTGGCCGTGATCGCACGCCGCAATCAACGCTTGAGGCCCCAGCTATTGACACGTTCAGCGAGCCACAGCTTTCTCAGCTGAAGTTCCCACAACACCTGTCTCGACACGACAACAGCCACCAACCTCTTCCCAATTGGCGCCAGACTGTACCAGCAAGTCGACGACATCCATGCGGCCCCTCTCAGCGGCGTAATACAAAGGCGAACGACTCTGAACAAGCACGTCAATTTGTCAACCAGATCGCGTGGATTGCCAAACGAACAGACCTCATAGAGCTCGTTCACGTCGGCGCCGTTCGCCACAAGCTCGGCGATCGTGTCGAACGGACTGTTGCGGCAGTGCCACGCGAGTGGCTCGTCGCTTCTCGTCATCTTGCGCCGGCAAAATTCCCCTCCGAACGGATCCAACAAAATAATACCGGTGTGCAGCCGGTATTTTAATAAGCATCAGGTGCTCACCAGAGAGTAAGCGACTGCTCTGAGTTCAACTCTTCATGAATGCGTGGCGACTTTTTTTTAGAGCAATTTCCGTGACATAGCTCATCCTACACTCAATACGTAGAGACGGCATGACGGTTTTGGTCTTCGAGCAAGCTCTCCTCGAGAAATTGAGAATGGTCTCCAAACTCGAGTGAAATCGAATCCAGCACTCAATACCCATTAGGAACCGGCGGCTCTGTTCCTAATGCCCACTCCTGATCCACCAGTCCTCGAAGCCGGACCCTCGATGAGTGGGCTACTCTTTCTCTTTCTCTCTCTCTCTCTCTCTTGAATCCACATTGGTTGAACTCAGTCGATTTCGCTTGCACCATCGTCACGATCATTATCTCCATATATTTCTACATCTTATGCTTCTCTGTCTTCGAAGAAAAGCTCCTCGTACTCATTGCCCACGCGGAAAGCGACGCAGCACGGCTGTTCAATACGATATTTGAACATGTAGCAGATGTTGTGGTCGACTCCAACTTGAAGTCTCCACTTTGAGGGCAACTTTCGATTAATAGCATTCCATCCGTCCGACCACCCAGAATGGCGCGGGCTACTTCGACATCTTCACGACCTCTCTTTCCAGCGGCCAACGTCCACTTTCCAATGGACCCACGCTACAACTGCTTGCATACCTGCGTGAATAGCTACTGTGCCTCATGCAGTTGACGTCGACTGCAAAGGAATCGAAGTAGTCAGCGGTATTGAGACTCGATCACCGCAATACTGCACTTCTGGTTGACCGTGCTTGCTCCTTAGACGGTTGATCGATTCTTGCTCTGGTGCTGTGGTTCTTGCGATGGACCAATTGGCGTTTGCGAAGACCTTACGTCGGATTCCGAAGGAAACGAACATGCTCAACTCACTCTTGACTGACTCGGCGACTCCGTGACCAGAAAATACCAACGTTCCACTTTCCTTCTCATGACCACCGACCGGTGAAAATCTAGCAGCTATCGCGTTTTCATCAGACACCGACGAGTCTCGAATCAAGACCGCGAAGAGCCAGAGCCAGAGATCCGATAGAACGTCCTCACAACTGTAGAGATAAAGAGTGACGCGGCGCTTCAAACGAACAACATCGATCTTCTGACTGATTTGAACTGACCACTGCTGACGAAGCAGCGGCTGGAGACCAGGCGGGCGCTTTTGCTTCAACGAACTGGAGAACCACTTCGCATTTTACACACGCACACACAAAAGAGACTGAGATGGCTACATGTAGCCATGTCCCTATATTAGGATCACACGGCAACTCGCGACGCATCCAACTCTCAGTGATGGCACATGCAATTTCCACGCAACTCGGCTTCGTTCATACTGGTACACTCTCTTGCACTCGTCTGCCTCGGCTGAGCCTTCTCTCTCCCTCACTGCTCCATGCGTCGCAGCGAGAAGCCCCCGGCCGACGAGCAAATAGAAAAAAGATAAATGAAAGAATACAAACTATACAACATGCAGGCATCAAAAATCTACGTGGGCCTCTCTCTGCGTCGTCTTGTTCGTCCGTCTAGTGTCGATGAGTCGCCCCATCTCATCTCATCCCATGCCATACTGCCCGGCTGCTCCTCACCGATAGCTCGGCGGGAACCTGCTGGGCGGTTGGCGAGGCCGCCTCTCGATCGGCAGCGAGTTGGAGTGGTGGAAGGCTCTTCGCGACGGCACGTTGGCGTCGAGGCTCTGGCTCTGGCGGAAGGCCGGACGCGTGCGAGGGAACTTGGCGAAGGACGCCGGGTGCGTCGCCGGCGCGTTCGTGCTGCTGAGCAGACTGAGCGCCGCGAGGTCGAGCGTGCCGCCGTGGGCTCGCGGGTCGCCGACGTCCCAGTTCGACTTTCTCTTCTTGCGTCGCTCGAGGCGGAGCTTCTCACTGGGCGTGAGATCGTCGACTGTTGGCGTCAATGTTGGCGTCTTGCGTTTCGACGCGGTGGGTTTCTGTTCCACGACCACGCCAACGTCGTCGTCGTCGTGGATGCTCTCGGAGGACGTGAGCGACGACGACGACGACGCCGACGACGGTGGCGGCGGCGGTGGTGGGCGCGACGGGTCCACGAGCATCTTCCCGGGCGACGCCTCGTTCTCCTTGACTTTGTTGGCCGACGGACTGATGGACGCCGACGTTGGCGTTGGACTCGAGCGATCGCCGGACGGCGAGAGCGTCGACGAGTGGGCAGGCGGCGACGGCATGGCCACGCGGAGATCGGCCGTGGCCTCGTTGGCGTCGGCACCGACGCCAACGCCAACGCCAACGCCACCGTCGACGACGACCTCGCCGTCCTCGGGTCCGTTGGACGCCGACGACTGTTCTGGTTCCGGTTCCCGAGTCTGTTCCTGTTCGAGGCTCCAACGTTGGATCCATTTTTTCTTGGGGGTCGTGAGCTTGGGGAGCGTGGCTGCGTCTTGTTCCGGGGCTGTCGAGACCCGCAGGGGCGTCCGCCGGCGAAGCTGCGGAACGGTTCCGTGGGCGTCGGGCGTCCGCATGGTGGAGAAACCGTTCTCCCCCTGTCGCTTAGATTGATCTCCAGCGAGATTGATCTACCGAGAACGGTTCTCGCGGCCGCTGGAGTCGGCGAGGCGAAGAAGCTGCCGATGATGCGCCATGATAGCCGCTCGCCACGGCAATCCCGTTGGCGTTTGAAAAAACCTTATCCACAACAGTAAAAAACCTCGGGAAAGAATGATGCATAGACCAGGCAAGCCAGCGGGACAGATCCACTCAGATCGATCATTTACCATAAACAGGTGCAACTAGAAAGATTGGCTCCACTATACGCTACCCAGATTACGTATTCTTCATACAATGCGCCATATCAACATACCTTGTTTTGGAGAAAGCAAAGGATGAGTTTCTCCAGTCAGCAATCTCGTGTTTGTGAAACCTGGTCCCTTGTTTCATGGGTACCTACCGTGACGAAACAAGGGATCTCACTCGCTCGTGTGGTCCACCCCAATCCGTTACTACGAGACAGGCGGTTCAACGACCATCACTCCCAATACCCCCTCACGAGCCAAAAGTGAGATCCCATTTTCCCACCCACCGCCCCCCACCTCCATGGCCGAGACCACCTCGTCGTTGCTCGCAGCCTCTGCCGCCATGGGCGGCTACTCGCTCGACCAGCAAAACGCAGCAGGCGGCCAGGCGCTCACGGACGCCGAGGCCGCGGCCGTGGCTGTCGGCGCGAGCCTGATCGCCGAGATGCAGGGCGTGCTGGCCCACGTGCCCGAGGCCATCTCGCTCTACCGCAACGAGCTGGACAAGCTGCTCACGGCGTGCATCAAGTCGCAGGAGAGCGAGCAGCGGCTCGTCCACCGCACGAAAGAGATCTTGAGCGAGATCCAGACGAGCCACGAGGCCATGATGCGCGACCAGGAGGAAGAGAACGAGGCCATGGTGCAGAAAAAGAAGACGCGGCTCGAGCTCGACGCGATCCTTCAGCAAATCGCGGCGTCCAACCAGCTCGAGACCGACAAGCAGCAGAAGCTCAACGATCTGCGCAGCAGCCTCGCGCTGCTGCAGGAAGAGCTCTCCAAGCTCTCGATGCCCGGCACGGGCGCCACGAGCGCCGACGTCATGCTCAACGAAGAGCAAGAGATGAAGATCGCGAGCATGAAGAAGCAGCGCGCCGAGTACGCGCGCGACGTTGAAGCCAAGGGATCCACTTTGCAGGATCTGCGCCTGGAGACGTCCAATCTCTACGCGCTCGTGATGGAGGAAGAGGCCAGGAACGCGCAGCTCGAAGAGCAGCAGGCCAAGACCAGCGCGGCGATCCAGGAGAAGCAGTCGCAGGCCGAGAAAGAGATGCGTCGCAAGAACAACCTCGAAAAAGACCTCAAGATGCAAAAGCAAACGCTCGAGCAGCTCGTCGCGGAGCTCGCGGCCAAAGAGCGGCAGAAAGACGACAACGAGCAGAATCTCCACAAGAAAGAGCTCATGCTGCGCGAGTCCAAGCAGAAAATGGAAAAGTACCTCAAGCAGTACGACGGGCTCTTCCGCACGACCCACCAGCTCACGGAGGAGATGCAGGCGCAGTGGCAGAAGAACGTCGAGATCCACAAGCTCAACGTGCAGATGGAGCAGGAGCTGCAAGCCAAAGAGTCGCAGATCCAGCAGGCCGTCAAGGACGCGACGCGCATTGAGAAGCTTCTCGAGATCGCTCGCGAGCAGCTCGCCGACATCGACACCAAGCGCAACGACTGCGAGATCGAGAAAGAGAAGATCAAGCTCGAGCTCAATGAGCTGCTCAACGGCTCGATCGAGAATGAGACCAAGCAGGGCGATCTGCTGCAAAAGAAGCTCGACGAGATGCTGCGCGAGCGCGAGGTGCTCAACAAGATGCTGGTCAAGGCCAACGACCGCTCGCAGGCCACGTTCGATCTCATGAAGATCAAAGAGAACACGCTCAAGAACTTGCAGAACGAGATCAACGGGCTCAAGACGCAGGTCAAGAAGCAGCGCGCGCAGATCCAGCAGCTCGTGGGCGAGCGCGAAAAGTACGAGAAAGAGGCGACGCAGGCGACGCAAAAGTTCATGACGGCGCTCGAAGAGGCCAAGCTGCAGGACTTGCAGGTCGTGTCGCTGCAGCAGAAGATCGTCGAGAGCGAGAGCCGACTCAAGCAGCAGCAGAACCTCTACGAGGCCGTGCGCACGGACCGCAATCTCTACAGCAAGCAGCTTCTCGAGAGCCAGGAAGAGATCGGCGACATGAAGCGCAAGTTCAAGATCATGAACCACCAGATCGAGCAGCTCAAAGAAGAGATCACGTCGAAAGACCACGCGCTCGTGAAAGAGCACTTTGACCACCACAAAGTGGACAAAGAGAAAGAGATCCTCAAGAACGAGCTGCTGCGCATCAAGAAGCAGATCCAAAGCTCGGAGCAGATCATCTTGAACCAGGAGCTCGAGGTCACCAAGCTCGCCAAGATCATCCAAGAGGCCGACGACGAGAAGCAGCGGCAGCAAAAAGAGTTCGGCTCGGTCGTCCACGACCGCGACACGCTGCGGCAGCAGCTCATCCAGCGCAACGAGGAGCTGCGCGTGCTCTACGAGAAGATCAAGATCCAAAAGTCGACGCTCGCCAAGGGCCACGCGCAGTTCCAGGACAAGTGTCGTGAGCTAGTGGCCCTGCAACGCCGAGTCCACGCGCTCTCGCTCGAGCGCGACGCGAGCGGCGACCAGCTGCAGCACGAGGCCGCGCTCCGGCGCGAAGTGCTCGCGCTCGAGAAGGAGCTGCTGGACGAGAAGACCAAGATCCGCGCGCTCTCGGACGAGCTCGAGCACCCGCTGAACGTCCATCGGTGGCGCAAGCTCGAAGGCAGCGACCCGACGCGGTTCGAGATGGTGCGCAAGCTCCAGGCGCTGCAGCGCAAGCTCATCCGCAAGTACGACGCCGCGGCGGCCAAGGACGCGCGCATCCTCGAGCAGGAGAAGCTCTACGTCGAGCTCAAGACCGTGCTGGCGAGGCAGCCCGGAGCCGAAGTGGCCGAGCAGCTCGCCGTGTACCGCGAGACGCTCAAGAGCAAGCAGACGCAGACGAAGGCGATGGAGGAGGAGCTGGCCATGTACAAGCTGCAGGTGCAGGAGTATCGTCGCGAGCACGAGCGGCTCGAGAGAGAGCGTCGGGGCATCGAGCAAGCTTGGCTCGAGCGAGCGAGCAGCATGGAGAGGAGCTGCTGAGGCGGTTGGAACAAGACACCAACGTTGGCACGAGACCAAACCATTTGTTGGTTGTGTGATTTTTTGATGTTGTTGGTTTCGTTCTTTTTTTGGGGGAGGAGGGGGGACTCCGAGTTGAAGCAGACGGAGACCGCGAGCCGTTGGCGTTGGCGTGGGCGGAGGGAGCATCATTGCGCGTGTGAGCGCCGCAACTGGATCCTCGAGTCCGGCTCTTTGGATCACCGACCCCTTACTGGAGGTTGAACACGGCGAGGACGTGGGTGGGTGGGTGGCTGCCGCAATTCCGGCCTCTTCGTGGACGGCCGCAAGGTCGTTCAGGAGGGTTCGGTCGCATCCGTCACCAGCGGTCGAGTGATGGATTGGAAGCAACGGATCCATCCACACATAGTCAATCAATCTCGAGCACCGCTCTTCGGATCTGTTTCCTTCGGGAGGAACGCCATGAGAGAGCCGGGAGGAAGGAAGGAAGGGAGTGTGCCCGATGAGTCTGCTCGCGGCTCGCTATGCAGCGCTGGTGAGACACGGCCCGCGTCATCACGTGGGTCATTCTGAGATTGATGATGACGACGCCGCGCGAAGCTTTTGAGGCGCGGGAAGGAAAGGAAAGGGATGGGGAACGGGATCCACCCGCAAGGGACACAAGCCCGTGACTTGGACGAGGGCTCGGGGATGACGGTCCACCCGCCAACACGGCGTTGCAGTTGGGCCCGACCGACCGACCGACCGACGGGGCGCGACTGTCTTGTTCCAACGTTCGTTCGCGCAAGCAGCCGAGCGCCATCATGGCGAGAGAGATCAACGCCGCCTCTTTTTCAACGTCGCCGCCCTCAAGCGCTTCTCCATGGAAGAGCGCTCCCTTGGCGATGCAGCTGCGTGTATTCGCACTAGCGAGAGTTGGCAAAGTTGGCGAGGTCAAAGTTGGCGGTAGTAGAGTTGGCGGTAGTAGAGTTGGCGGCAAGCGTTGGCGCAGCAATCGCTTGATGAGAGGTTTCCTGGGTGTGTGTATATGGAGGGATCTGGCGGAGCGAAGTGGTTCAACGAGTGGCTCTATTCATTGTATTCATGCTCTCTATGGGGAATGGTTTAATGGGTGGGGGGATGATTTGCTACTACTTTCGACTACTACTTCTGGTGGAAGGCCTCGTGGCACGGGGGAGACAGCCAGAGCGGCACCTGGCGAGGGCACGCGGCGCTGAGCGACGGCAGGCGGTCGCTGCGCGGGCGCTTGAGCAGCGGCGACGTCGAGTGGCCCGTCGGCGGGTACGCGTTGTACATGAGCGGCGTCAGCGGGCGCTCGGTGGGCATGGCCATCACTTGGTTGTGGGCCGAGAGCAGCGAGTGGATGGACGAGGAGGAGGAGGCCGACGACGACGACGGCGACGTGTCCATGCGCGCCGGGCTCGCCACGGGCGTGGTCAGGAGGGCCATGGAGGACGGCGGCGCGCTGTTGGTGCGCACGCCGACGCGCTTGGAGCCGCCGGCGCGGATGTGCACGAGCACGTAGTCGCCGTTCTCGCCCGAGCCGTCGGCGTTGGCGAGCATGACGGCGTGCATGCGCATGACTTTTTTCTTCTCGCTCGAGCTGCGGTGGGTCTTGCTGTAGCACGTGGCCGTGATGTAGCGCACGAGCGGCTGCTTCTTGGGCAGGCCCGTGACGAAGCTCATCTTGCGCCACTCAAACTCCTTGGTCGAGTCACAGCGGCGCACCGACTCGATCGCGCCCTTGGCGTTCTTGGTCGTCACGGTCGCTTTCTTCTTGCGCGGGAACCCGAACGAGCCGCGCCCGAGAAGCTGGCTGCACTTGAGAAAGTACATGCACGACTTTGGCTCGTTGTAGATGAACTCGGGCTGCAGCGGCACGCCGCGCGGGTCGACGCCGAGATCGTAGACCGGGATGTGGGCCTTGCGGCTCTCGTCCGTGAGGAGGTCGAAGTACTCGTTCGCCGTCGGCCACGGCGTCTTGTCTTCGGCCTCGTCGTCGTCTTCCATCGACGTCTCCGACTCGACGGGCGACGGGCTCGACGTCGCCGAGCGAGGCACGGCGTGGTACGCGCCATGCGGCGGCGACATGCCCGACGCCATGGAGCTGCTCACGGGCGGCGGCGCCAACACGGAGAACGCGTGCATGCTCGGGCGCAGCACCTGCGAGAGCGTCGGCAGCAGCCCCGCGGCGCGCGGCGCATAGCCGAGACTGGGCGCCTGGAAGGCGTGGAGCGGCGGCAGCTCGGACTGCTCGTCCTGGCGCGGGCGCTTGCGCGCGACGGTGGCCATGTCAAGCGGGCGGTCCATGGAGGCGTAGCGCATCGAGGGCATGAGGATGCGCGTGCGGGGGAGGAGGGAGATTCGATTCTGTTGGCGTCCGAGTGACCAACAAAAAACGAAAAAACAATCGCCGCGCGTCGTTTTCTGTTGGCGACGCAAGGGGATGGGGGACGCGCGAGTCCAAAAGCCAAAAGCTGGACGGGACGGGACGGACGGCTAAACGATTTCGGGCTCTTCGCGCTTGACGCTTGTCACGGGCCTCGGGCTCGTCTGCGCCTGTTTTGTTGGTTTTCTTGGTTGTTTTTTTTTCTTGTGTGGATGATTTTCCCTCCTCCCCCCTTTTTGCTTGCCCTCTCACCATCATGGTGCTGCAATCCCCCGTGTCTCCAGCCGAGAACGGATTGCTCGGGCGTTCTCAGCGCCCGACGTCATCGCGTGATCGACTGGTCCCGACCGATCCCATGATTTCGCCCAAACACGTGGGCGGCGGCTCCAACACGGCGGGGCGCGGCTTGCTTGCGAGACATGACCTCTCTTTTTTGCAAACCCCTTCCAAACCGATTGTGCGTTGACCTGAGATCCCACGCGAGAGGCGTCGCGGACGAACCTGTCGAAGACCACTTCAAGGTCGCAGCAGCTGATGGGACAGTCAGGCCCACGCGGGGACGCGGGGTCTAGTTTCGTTGCCAGCGATTTGTCCGGCTCTCCGCTAAGGCTCGAAGGCAAAAAAAGACGAGTGTTGGTCGCATCGTCAATGACCAACGACGGTGGTCACTGCCCTTTGTGCCATGTGACAGACTGGCACGGCCGAAAAGAACACCAACGTTGCAAGCTTTTTCGTAGCGCGAGAGCCGGAGGCGAGTAACCTGTGGCGCCTCATCCAGACCGAGGGATGGATACTTTTTTGCGTTGGTTCCCTTTCGTCACCCGGCGATTGCGAGACGCGGTGGAGGTGGATGGTTATCTTTTTCTTACCGAGGCAACGCCCCCCTCGTTTCGCCTTTCGTATCCACCAAACACGGCTCTCTCATGTTAACACGCGCCCAGTCCAACACGACAACCACCCGCGCTCGTTGGTGACCAAAGTGGAAAGGACGGCACGGTTGTGCGGTGCGCCGCTGTCGCGACGAGAGGCGAGTGGTTACTGTCGTTAACGACGATGGGGATCCAAGCGATCATCAACGAATTCCCCCCCTCGCCAACGAAAAAATCGAACCGAAACTTCGGAAAACTTCCGAAAAGCGAACCGAAAAGAAAAGAAACACTCCCCGAAAAGAACAAAGAAAACCAAGAGGCGACAAATAAATCCACCCGGTACAAAAGACACCCCGGCATGTGGCTGCGACACCGCTGGACGGAGCAAATGGCCGCGCGGAAGCGGCGTCGCGTGGTTTGTCTGCGTCCCCGAGGACACAGAACTTGAGCGCGGCCGGCACCTTTGCGTCTACATCCAGAGCATCTTGTTACGACACGAGAAAAGAGCGAGATCTATTTAGCGCGCATGTCGCAGCCTCTCGGGTCCCCCCCCCCCCCCCCCCCCCCCCCCACGCCAACAAGAAAAGGTATTCGTAAAAAAAAAAAAGCACCCAACAAAAAAAGAACAATCCCCCCCCCCCCCCCCCCGCCGCGTTGTGAGTGGCCCGCAAGCGGTGAAATTTTCCCCGGGCGGCTGCGGTCGTTGCATTGGCTTCCTCTTCGCTCTTCTGGACCGCGCCGGACAGCCCCGGATCGAATCCGGAGGACGCAACGTCCCAACAAAACCCCCAATTCCGTCCAGGTGTTTGCTCAAACACCTCGCCCCACTTCAACGTTTTTTGTTGGTGCGCACCTCCCCCCCCCCAAGCACCAACGTCGGTCGTTATGTTGCGCGTACGTACGCGCCACTTAACACGCCGGCTCATCTCCGCAACATGGCTACATCCCTCACTCCAGGTCCATGGCCGCCACGTCGGTCGCCACGCCGCTCGCCGCCTGCATGGCGCCCACGCGCCGCTTCTCCACGCGCCACGCCACCACGCGCCGCGTCGCCGCCGCCGCGAGCCACTCGCCCACGCCCACGAGCGCCGCGCCGCCCGCGACCACGAAGCCCAGACGCGCCACCTCGGCCGCGTCCACCACCATCTTCTTCTTCTCCTCCTCCTTCTCGAGGCGCAGCAGGCGGCCGAGCCCGGCGCTCTCGCTCGCGCGCACGCCCAGCGCGCGCTCGACCGTCGTCGCATTGTCGTTTTCGTCAAGGTTGAGCTGCTTGTCGCAGTTCCAGGGCCGGCGACGCACGCGCTGCGCCGTGGCGAGCGGCAGCAGCACGTTGAGCGCGAGCAGCGCGAGCTTGAGCGCGAGCAGCGCGTCCACGTGGGCGCCCACGCGCAGCGCGAGCGGCGAGCCGAGCCAGTCGAGCAGCGTCACGCGCTCGACCTCGCGCGCCGTGACGAGCGACGCGACGCGGCCGTCGATGCCCAGCAGGCCGCTCGCGCCGAGCTCGGCGCGCAGCAAGTGGAGCAGACAGACGAGCGCGAGCGACGGCCCGAAGAGCGCGTCGCGCACACGCAGCGCGAGCAGCTTGGCCAGCAAGTTGAGACACGCGTAGAGGAAGAGCAGCGTCTCGGCGAGCGCCGGGTAGATGGCGAACCAGGCCTCGGCAAACGGCCGCTGCTCGCCTTCGAACTTGAGCCCCGCCGAGAAGAACGCCGCGAGGGACGTCGAGAGCCGAGGCAGCAGCAGCACGGGCAGCAGCTCGAAGCTGCGCGTGCACGAGAGACAGCTGAGCCCCGAGGACGCGAGCCGCCGCGTGCGCCCGAGCCAAAAGCCCCGCGCGAGCGCGAGCGAGACCACGAGCCAGCGCGCGAGCAGCAGCAGCACGGTCGTGTTGGAGATGAGCGTCGCGAGGTCGTAGATGCTCAGCACCGTGCGCTCCTGGACCGCCTCGTAGAGGAAGAGTCCGAAGCGCGAGCCGTTCGAGACCGCGACCGAGTGGTACCAGAGCTGCTGGTCGCGGCTCGCGAACTTGGCGCCCCAGCGCTCGACCACGGCGGTCGGCAGGCACGCCGTGACGTCGCGGGAGCAGTCGAGCTCCTTGCTGCCGCCGCCAGCGTGCCTCACGTCAAAGTGGCGACGCAGCATGCCGTACTTGTCGTCGTGCTGCGCCGTGCTCAGCAGGTCCGAGTACCACCGCATGCGCGTGGTCGCGTCCTCGAGCCAGCCATTGCGCCAGGCCAGCGCGTGGTCCTGGACGCCGAGCCACTCGACCGTCTTGGCCTCGCGCACCGAGCGGTTCACGGCGTCCAAGGCCGCGCTGCTCGCTGACGCGTCGTCGAACTGGCCGCTGAGACGGAAGACGCAGGCGCTGCCGTCGAGCCCCGGCACGGCGTACCGCGCGTAGATGGCGTTGTCCCAGTACGGCAGAATGAGCACGGGCAGCGAGTGCGGCAGCTGCGTCGTCGTGTTGCTGAAGACGCCGTCGACCACGTGGAGAAAGCTCTCGCGCTCCACGGGCTCGTACCCGAGCGCACGGCACGTCGTGAGAATGCCGTCGAGCGTCGCCGCCAGCGTGCTGCACGCGAGCGTGTACCGCGTGGCGATCTCGTCGCGCAGCGTCATCTCGTGGCGAGAGACGACGCGGTAGCCGCCCACGAACGTCCCCGTTGTGTCGACGACGCGAGCTGACGCCGAGGCAAGCGCCGCACTGAGCTGCATGGGGCGGTAGAGTCGGCCTTGCTGCACGCAGACGACGCTGCGGTCGCTGTAGGGCTCGTCGTTGAGCCCCTCGATGGCGAACGGCCCTCGCGTCGGCGGCTGCCCGTAAAGCATGTACTGCGTCGACACGAGCGTGTTCCACACGATGCACGTGAGCTGCGACGTCACGAGCACGACGGTGAGCGCCCAGGAGCCCCAGTTGTTGATGAGCGCGAGGATTTCCCACAGCGTCACGCGCGGACGCGGGCGGCGACGCAGCGTCTCGAGAAACGCTCGCTGTGCGCGCATTTGCGTATCGAGTGTGGTCGAGTGGTGGGTCGTCTTGGAGGTGGAGAGCCGACGCCGCGTGGAAGCCGGGCTGACATGAGCAGTGACGATATTGTCAGGAGCGACGAGTGCCATCGCCGTGTCGCGACCTGGAGTTGAGGAAGTGAAAATCGGCGACACGCAGAGCCGCGAGCTCGCTGGGTAGTTATTCTGGGATGAAAGAGCACCCGATCTTGTGTATTTACGTGGTTTCTCGTTCTCTTGTCCACTGGTCGTGGAGACTCGAGACTGAAGACCATCAAGCAGGACATGGCTACATGTAGCCATCTCTCCTCATCGCACAGGCACGTTGAACGACGCGTTGCGTTCCACCCACGCCTCTGGGAGCTCGAGCGCGCGCCTGCGGTTGCGGTTCGTGTCTTCCGGTGGCTGTGCTGCTGACTCGCGGCGGCTACTAGTGAGTTGGCGTTGCGCACGGCGAGCGAGAACCGAGACCGTCGCCGTGACTCGATGGGAAAGCGAGCTCCAGCCACGCGCGACGCTGTCTTTGACTGGGATATGCACCGAGAGGTCGATGCACGGTGGGATTGGATCCACGAAGCCAGCGCGTCGGAGCACATTGCCGTGTGTGTCGATGACTGAGCCGTAGTCAAAGATTAAGGGTGCGTAGAGATAGCGGTAGGACGTGCCCGATGTCTCGAGCTCCATGTCGAGCCGACTTCGCAGCAGACTCGTGGCTCGGATCGGCACGTTCAGAAGTGTCTCAACGGGCACGCGAGCGTAGTGCTGTTGACTTGGAAATCGTCGCGTGAGCGAGAAGAACGCCATGCGTAGCAATGCCAACGAGAAGAACGCGGCCAAGCAGTCGACCACGAGCCGTAGAAGCGGCCCGTAGACGATGGTCCAGTACGCGGAGTTGACAGCCTCAGCGCCATCGTTGTAGGCATTGGAATAGCCTTGAGCTCCCGCGAACGATCTCTCGTCGCGTAGCCGCTGACCGTCGGACGCATATTTGGCGTCGCTGATCGAGAGCAAGTCGGCTCGACGCAGCAGCGCGAGGATGACAAAGACCACGAGGACCTCCGTAGAGGAGACATACGTGCACCTGGTGATGGCGTAAGCAGTGCGCTCGCCAATCACGGCTACGACGAGCTCCCAGCACCAGACGAAGCTAATGGTCGCGAGCTCGTAGACGCGGAGGCTCGAGAGTAGCGCCTGCCAGCGCCCCGCGCTGGACTTTGTCCACGCCCAGATAACCGCGTTGGGCATGACGAGCTGCCATGAGATGAGCTGCGACAAGACGCAAAGCACGGCCACAGGGCGGCAGCGGATAAGCGAGCGAGGCGCGAGCGACATCCACGAGCTTCCGAAGAAGAAGGAGACGCGGCGATCGCTCCAGCCCAAGTGGAACCTGAGCTGAGGCACGAGCAGCACGCGCACGGCAAGCATGGCACTCAGCAGGTTGAGCGTTGTAACGATCAGGTCAAAGAGGACCACGATCGGGTATAAATGGCCCGAGGTCGAGTAGTTCATGTGCGGCACGTGACTGGCGACGATGAGGCCATCGCCCGTGATTCGCACGCGGTACTCGGAGCGGTCGTTCTGTCGCACAGCGAAGCGCAAGCCCATGACGTTGAGCTCGTCGAGCGTGAGCCAAGCCTTGTCGCCCAGTAGCTTCCGCAGCGACGTCGCGTGGTGACCGGCGAACGCAGCCGCAAAGTCGTCGGCACTGCCGCAGCCGAAGAGATCAGGAGTGTACACACCGACGCCGATGAGCTCAAAGGCTTCGACACAAACAACGCGGTCGAGTCGCGAGCTGCGACTGACTACTGAGAGAAGCAGTAGCAGTTCGCGTTCGGCATCCGAGTCCTTCCTAGCGAGATCAGTCCGTTGGAGGCGAGGCGTCTCAATCGCATACCGACGGAGGAAATGCGTGACCATGCGCTCGTGGCAAATGCCGGGGCGGCGATTGTAGTGTAGAAGCTGGCAGCTCGCCCATGCGATCGAGTCGACGCGGATCGTCGCGGTCATGACGAGTCGAGAGACCACAGCATCACGAGAAATGGAGCAGTTGGTGCCGAGCACGCTTAGGAAGAAAGTCGAGCCGAAGAGCTCGTCGCAATTGGCGAGGAACGAGCTCCATCCACTCGCTCGCAGCCGCTTGGATGTGTTAAAGTGGACGACCGGAAGCAATTGTCGTTGGTTGAGCACGTGGTCGCCGACGCCGCTGAAGGCGTACGAGTCGAAGGGACCGATCCACTTGGTCTTGTAGACGAGATCGCGCGCGTCCAAGAGCAGCGAGGCAGCCAGGAAGAGCGCGTTCGTGAGTACGAAGAGAACGCCCATGTGGTGTTTGGTGGGACCGGCTGGTGAGACCGAGAAGGACCCCATTCGTGTTTGGGTCAACGTAGCACCAAAATGCAGACCGGACCGACTAATTATAACGTCGAAGGCCTGTCTATGCACAACGTGTTGCATCGCATCGTTTGTTTCTGAACTTTTGTCGTAGTACTGGACTGTTACACAGATGCATTGTGAGAGGTTTGAATCTCCGTGGGTCTACATGGTATTCATTTGTAAAGGGACTGACCTTACGATCTTTGACATCCGTCTTGACTCCCTTCCTCTCTCTCTCTCTCTCTCTCTCTCTCTCTCTCTCTCTCTCTCTCTCTCTCTCTCTCTCTCTCTCTCTCTCTCTCTCTCTCTCTCTCTCTTGCTTTTTTTTACCCGAGCGGCCTCAGCGAGATGTCCGTGGCACGAATGTCGTCCAGCTGAGCGTCAGTAACACGGATAATACGCGGGTGGTCTCGCACCGTGGCAACTTGTGCACTGCTGGACTCGTCGTCGAGCGCAAACACGGAGATGCGAACGTGGTCCATGGGCACGTGGAACTTGCGCAGTACCCTGGCGATGAGGAAGAGCGCCCAGTCGCGCGACGTCACGAGTGCATCATGGCCCAGTATGAGGAACCCGGCGCGAATCACTTCGTAGGGAAGCACGACGAGCCGCGGGCCTTCCTGCTGCGTCGATCGACGGCGACTTGACTTTCTCCGCGCCGAAAAATCGAGTGGCACGACAGCGACTGCGTCGTGAGACGCTAGGGCCACAGGCTTGGGTGAATTGTTGTGGATGGTATGCATCGGTGACCATCCGAGTCCGCCGTTCCAGGCGACGCGGATCGCGAGCGCCTTCTCGGCGGCGCCGACGGATGAGTGAGAGCGCCTCCTCGTGCTGTCAGAGAAGATGAGCATTATCAGCATCTGCACAATCGTGAGCGACATCTTGATGGTGTACAGTGAGGTCACTCGGCCAGCAAGCCGAAAGCTGAAACTTGGGGAGAAGAACTGGACCAGTCGAGTGTTTTCGAACTCGGTCGATGACACAGCGGACGTCACGCGGCCGTAGATGCCGAACCACGCCGACTGCGCGATGTCGAAGCGAAGGAAGTGGAGCGCGCAAAGCGTCACGAGCGTCGGACCAAAGAATGCGTCGCTCACGCGACGATGCAGCGCCTTGGCGACGAAGTTGATGCCGCTGTAGTAGAACATGACAAACTCGGAAATGGCTGGGTACATGACGAAATATGCCTCACTAAGGCAGCCCTGCTCACCCTCGAAGAAGCAGCCAGCCGAGAGAAATGCAACAAAGATTGTTCGTAATCGTGGCAGCAGCAGGATTGGTAGCGCCTGGAACGACCGTGAGCATGCGAGTGCGCCAATGCCAATTGTCTCTCCCACAGAATGAGTAGCGGCTAGCGCAATGAGCCACCGCGCCAGTACGACCGCAAGTGAGAGGTTTGAGATAAGCGTCTCGAGTCGATAGATCGTTCCCGGGTGAATCACGTACGTGAAGTTGTAAAGGAACAGCCCACGCCGTTTGCCGTTCATGATCGTGACCGACTCGAATGATAACGTGCGGCTCACGACGTAGAGATCTCTCCCCCACCACTGTTTCACGTCCACTTCTTCGCAAACGGTTGTGCGATCACAGTCGCTCTCTGCGCGGGCAACGACGTCGAACTGTCGCAGTGCCAATTCCGACTGCCGGTTGTTGCTGATCACGTCCGAGTACCACCGCGACTGCGACGCGGCGTGTTCATACCACCCGTGGCGCCACATGCCGCCGTCGAGCCGCAACCATTCAGTCGTCTTCTTCTCGCGCACCGTGCGGTTGACGGCGCGAAGGTATGAGCCCTGAGCGCTTGGATCGTTATATTTGCCTGAGACACGAAACATGCAGCCACGACCATCTTGCGTAGGGATGATCGTGCGATAACTGATAGAATTGTCCCAATACGGCAGCACGAGCACGGGTAGCGCGGTCTCCAAGTTAGTAAGCGCATCGTTGTCTGTCACGACGCGGAGATGCTGCACGCCTGAGACGTTGTACCCGAGCTTGAAGCAAGCATCCATTAGTCCGTCGAGCGTCACGGCAATCTGTCCACAAGCGAAGTCGTATAGACGAAGCACCTCGGGTGACAGTGCAAAGCCCTTGCGGTCGATGACGCGGTAGCCGTTAATCGAGGCTCTACCATCCTCTCGTGACTGCGTGGGGGCAGCGGATAGAGCTGCGCTAAGTTGTTTGGCTCGGTAGAGTCGCCCGCGTAGGCTGCAAACTAGCGCGCGATCTGTAAATGGGTCGTCGTTCGAGCCTGGGAAAGAACCAATGCCATCGAGCGGTGAGCGTCCATACGAGCCGCAGTTCTCAGTCTTATGGGATGCCGAGAACACTGCCAGCGTCTGCGAGAGCTGCAGCACGAGCACGAAAGTCCAGAGCGACCAGTTGTACAGGCGGTAAAGTCGGTTCTGCCACGGTGCGTGATGGCGGTGGGTCGATACTGGAGACACCAGCGCAGAGTGCTCTCGGACTTCAAGGCGTCCATCACGGCGCCACATCACCGCCACCAGAAAAGAAGAGAATGCGTCCCCTCAGAGGCGCCTGGGAAGTGTCGAAACCGACCGGTCGCTCAAGATGCTCCGTACTGGAACTTGAATGTGAAGTCGATGCCCTGGTGGACCGTGGCCGAGTTGACGATGGTGATGAAGGCGCCGATCAGCTTCCCGTGGAGCGTCATCCAGTAACTCTCGAGAACGAATGCGAGCTGGTAAAGCGGCTGAACACCGTATTTCTTGTTCATGAGCCAGCACATGACGGCAAGAGACACAGATTCGAGCGCTGCATACACGAGCGAGCTCCCGACACCCTGCACCATTTGCTCGCGGGTCATGGCTCGTAGAACGTAGTTGTACTTGGCGTTTGGCAGGTGCCATGCCACGCCCACATAGACCCCGTAAATGAGCGGCATCAGCACCTCCATGAACTCGACGAAGAGCAGCACCTCGCACGAGAAAAGCAGCTGCAACGACTGCTCGAGCACGCGCGCCTGATCGCGGCGTGCGATTTTAATACCGTCCACCTGGATCGAGCCCGGCAACAACATGGGTTTCTGAGTCTCCACGCCGCCAGGAGTCGACGGCATTGGTATGGAAACACCTAAGGAAGAGAGATCCAGAAGCTGCCGGCTCGTTGTGTTGAAGAAGACTGACTGTGGCGCGAGCTGCACCGAGTGCGCGGCCGCAACGAACGACCTCCGCACGGCCAAACTGTGGCTTCCCACGTCTTCGATAGGCTCACCAACGAGCTTGTCGTCTCGAATTGAATGAACTTTAGCCGTTCCCTTGTTTAAACACCAGCGCGATACGCTGAGATTTGGCTCCACGGGCGCCGTTGCCTCGGCGAGAGGCTTGTCGACGCACTTTACGCTCGGGAAAAGCGCAGTTTCGACGATCTTGACGGCTGTGTGGAGCGTGCTCCGGTGGTCGGCGACGTAGTCGTGGGCCATGTAGAGCCGCACTTCAACAACTGCCTGTAAGAAGTCCATGACCAAGATCAGCACACCTAGAATCTGTGACTGGACGTGTTGGAGACAAACGGTCTGGTAGAGCGAGCCCGAGATCTCGATCATGCAGATTGTCACATCGGTTGTGAGGTCGTCGAGGCGGTGTGCGAGTTGCCAGAGCGTCTTCTTGAGAAAAACTTTGACTACAGGGAAAACGAGAATCATCGCTACCTGAGCCGCCAGGGGCACATAAGCAAAGCCGATCGAGAACCCGAGAAACATGTAGAAAAGCGAGAGCTGCGCGCCTAGTATGGGCAGGATCTTTTTCAGCTGGTCACACCGAGTGATGAAAACGTCACGAGCGATAAGCCAATTGGCGACTACGACGAGTGCCCCGAAGGGTACGAGGCCAAGGAATTCGCGGAAAGGAACTGGGTATCGCCAGAGGATCATGAACGGCAGCCAGAAGAACTCCAGCGAGACGCCGACGAGACCGGCGACCAGCAGAATCTGTATTGCTGAGTACCCATCGTCCGGCAGGCGAATCGCTTTCTTTACTGTGAGCAGCATCGCGAAGACCAGGACCGTGTGCGAAGCCACCGACCGGAATGTCGTGACTCCATTGCGAGAGAGCCCTGCGGCTGGATCCCCTAGTGGAATAGCCTCCATTGTGAGAATCACCGCCAGAACAGGCACCGGTGACACCGTTAGCACTGCGAACACGCGCCAAGCACCCGTGCATCGTTGATACTCGTCAAAAACGTAAAGCTTCTCCACGGAGTAGCGACCGAGGTACTGATGGCTATTCTTCCAACGATGGGCCTTGGCCAGTAGCCGTTCCGTGCGCTTGGTCCACGACATCTTGACAGGCGTTCTTGGTCGTGCAACCGCGTTTGGACGCCACAAACAAAAGTCGGACGCCTACCTCGAATCGGTGAAGTCGATCGACTTCGATATGGCCGACCAGATGCATCTGAGGACGCGGAATCCAAAATAACCATGGTCGTGAGCTTGGTCTGCGCTGGGGACGAGGAGGCTCTTAACGCAACGACTTGACAACGATAAGATGATGAATCGGGTTCTGAGTACCGACAGCACCCGCCCCTAGAAGGAGCCCGCGCCCACAATACCACATTCACGGCGCAGAGCATCCAAGGATTAGAGAGTGTTGTGTTAGTCGGCGACCAGGCATTCCTTCTGGATAGCGCGGTGTTATGTCTTGGTTGACCTCGACAAGTCTCCGCTTTGCCCTCGCCCTTCAAATCGTTACAGCCAGAAGAAGAAGAATGGGCCCTCCTTGTTACGGAGGTCTCGGAAGTCCACCAATATGATCCTCTGGTCTCTCAAGCTGAACAAATCCCGCGCGCCAACACGGAAGTCACTTTGAGTGTCACTGGAGAACAGCAAAAATAGCCGACTTGAAGCGCAACCATGTCAATCCAAGGAAATGACGTGCAGCAAGTCGCGTGTGTCAATGTCAAGCGCGCCGCAAGTCGTCACATATCGGTGGCGATTCGTGCTTGCGGCGCTCTACAACTTGGGAGTGTGGACTTTGCTCGCGTTGCTATTACTCTGTCAGTTGCTCGCGATTTTCTGGACTTCAGTCTCATACACGCAGCACTTAGAAATCGGCCAACCACCTGCAATGCCAAACCACATTTTGTATGGCTCTAACGATGAGCCGTACGCCGATCGCGTGGTTGTGTGCGTCACAACCGAACGCGTATCTCGCCCTATGACGCTATCGGACGCAATGGTGCTGCTCGCCAACATGTCAACAGCTGGACACATGACCAATGGTATCGATGGCTACCGCATTCTGCGGCGCGAACAAGAGATTCAGCTCGGACCGTCAATTTTTCCTGTGTACGCACAGAAATGCGAGGCACTTGCACTCGTGGTGGACCGAATGCTGGATGCGTGCGAACTGATGGGCTTCAACACTACGCGTGACGTGCTGCGTGTCGTCGACGGGATTGACACTGATCAGGTCACGATTCTGCCGACAACTCTGCCCATACTATTCGAGCCATTTTGGGACTACGCCACGTCGGGGCTCTTTATTGCGCCTGGTCAAGACGGCAACGCATGCGTTGTTTCCGTTGGTGGAATCTTTGACGACCCTGCCAGCTCACACGCATTCGTAGTCGGGTCGAGCCGTAAGGTCAGAGAAGCACAAGCGCAGCACTGGATTGGGTACGCTGGTGGGACGTGGAAGAACGGGTGGTACGAGGATCCGGTCTTGGGCATGAAATGGCATTTTGATTTATTGGACACAACTCCTGGTGGGACGCTGAACGAGCTGGCAATAGTATTCGATTTGCTCAGCGCAAATCAGTCTCCTCTGGACTGCTTGGCCTCGAAGTGCAACTGGAACAATGCGCGCGAGTCGTGGGGATCGCAACTCAGTTTCAGTGTCACGATCGCCGCTATGGAAGCGGTTCAGATCTCTAATGGCGCACGCTTTGGCAAGTTTTGGTACTCGGGCACTGAAGTCGTCACGGTCTCGAGTGTCTACAGCATCGACCAGACCATCTCGATGCTCACACTTACATCGATGCTCCTAAGGTGGATGGCCGCCACGGTTGTGCTCGCACGTGTGGGCGAAACTATCGGACTCGGTGCGCTAGCCAACACCTCTTCCTTCTGGATGTTACCGGTGCTACTGCTGCCGAGGCTCAAGACCATTCTGGAGGCTTTCTGGACCGTCGGTTGCCAGTTCGAAGGCTCGCAACGGGCTCTAGGCGAATCGTGGTTTGTGATGTACCCGGCCATTGGCGAGACTGTGCTGCTCTACTTCAGTTTGCTCAACTGGCTCGCCAAAATTTTCAGACGGCGCATGAGCGATGTGCTCTTCGGACCGACGCTACTAGCCTTTGGGTTACTCCACTACGTCCGATTCCAGCTCCTCGCCGCGCGGTGGGTCGGATCAGAGGGCCGCATCTCGTCGTTCGTGACCTCTGACGAATTAAGCAATGCCGCACTGCTAGAGTTCTTCACGACAGACTTGGCTTTCCGGATCAACGGCCGCGTAAGGTCACTTTTCACATTCAAACTCGCCGTCTTCGCCGCGAATCTGCTGCCGCTCGTCGTGGGATCGAAAAGCGTCGTCTCCAAAGCACCCGGCATTCCCAGCGAACGGCGAATAGAAAAAGCACTCGCCGTGCGCTTTGCCTACAACGGTGGCATCGGTCTCTCCCAGATCTACGCTTCCGACCACCGATCCGACTCTTCTTCTACCGCTGTTGTCGTTCCGTACGAACTCGTGCGAGCCGGGTACGCAGTTCTGCCGTCGCCGCCGTCGCAAAAAAAGTCGTCGCAGGCGTCCGTCTCGTCCATGGAAACCCACTCACCGACTCAAGAGAATCTAGCGGCGTCTTCAACGCATTATGTCGTCGCGATCGTCGACTGGCTCTGGCTCGTGCTCTTCTCTCATTTCCGTACGAAAACGTGGCTTTACGTGGTTCGCGTGAGTCTGCTTCGCGCTACCGACTCCCATGCGCCAGGCCTCGTGCTGCGCGTGGACGACACGCCTCGCGTCGGCCGCGTCGGCGACGACTTTGGCGGCCTCCAGCCGTCGCAGATCACAGCATGCGCCTGCGAGTGAGCGTCAATACCGGGGAGCCCTCGCTTCACTTGCCACGTCAATCAAGTCTCAACGGCCGCAACAAAGCTGCCTACGATCGCGCGATCTGCCTCTGAACGAGGAGGATGCAATGACAAGAGAGAGAGCGCGCGCGCGAGGAAGCCGACGACGACAAGCGAGCGAGGCAACGGCAACACCGCCGAGTGTGGGAGCGTGCAGCGTCCGGATCGTTCCCAAACTCGCGCGGCGCTTTCGCCACGTCTCTCGCCACTCGTCATTCCTTCCCACGACCCACGCGAACGCACGCAGACGGCGAGCGCACGCAGGGGAAACCTCCATATAACTTCCCAGTCACTCCCTCCTTCCCCACGCTTGCCTTGCCAACGTCATAAGGGAAACCTCCTTAAGTACGCACCTCCCACCCACCGCGCACTTAGTCCGTTCAATTCCCTAATCTCAGTAGGCTTCCTCGCCCCCTCGCCTGCCAGTCTCTCTCTCTCTTCTCCTCGGGCGACCATGTACAACGGCATCGGCCTGCGCACGGTGCGCGGCTCGGGCACGAATGGCTACGTGCAGCGCAATCTCTCGTTCGTGAACGCGCAGCGCTCGCGGCAGACGCTGGCGCGCACGCAGCGGCGCGACGAGCGGCCGGCGGCGGCCCACGCGCCGCGCGCGACGGCCAACCCGGACATTCTGCGCCACGAGCAGAAGCGCCGCGTGGAGGTGGCGCTCATGGAGATGACGCTCGAGATGGAGGCGCGCGGCTGCGACGAAGACGAGATCCGCGAGAAAGTCGCGCGCGAGCGAGAGCGCCGGCTCGCGCGGCTGGACCACGACGACCTCGCCAAGCGCAACGACGCCGAGGCCGACAGCAGCCACGCGCGCGCGCGCCGCAAGGAAGAAGAAGACCGACGCATGAAGAGCGCGTTCGGTATCGCCGAGGACTATGTGCCCGGAGAGAGCTTTGACCCGGAGATGCAGGAGAAGCGTCGCCAGGAGCGCGCGGCGAAACGGCTCCGGGACAAAGAGGAGCGCGAGCAGGCGAAGCTGCAGCGGATCCAGGAGCGAGAGGCTCGAGCCGAGCGGTTCCGTATCAAGGACGAAGAGGATGCGAGGAAGCGAGAGCGCCGCTCGCGGTCGAGATCCAGAGGCCGCGACCGCGCGCCACGATCCAGATCGCGCGGCCGGTCGAGCCGCAAGCCCGAAGACGAGAGCAGTCGCCGCCGCTCGCGGTCGCCTGTGAAAAGCGACAGGAAAAGCAAGAGCAAGCCACGTAGCGCCTCGCGCAGCGTCTCGAGCAGTCGAAGCCGCAGCCGCAGCTCGGAGAGACCCGCGCGGCGCCGACGCGGCCGGTCGCCGTCTCGCTCGCGATCGAGCACGCCGGAGAAGAGGAAGAAGAGGCCATCGCCAGTGAAGAAGCGCAGCTCCCGCCGCTCGCGGTCGGCGTCCTCGTCGTCGTCCTCGTCGTCTTCATCCTCGTCAGCTAGTTCACGTTCGCGCTCGCGTTCCCGATCTCGTTCCCGGTCTCGTTCGAGATCGAGGTCGCGATCCAGATCGAGATCGAAACGACAGACAAAGGCCACGTCGAGAACCCCTGAACGCAAGCGTGAAGAGCCCGTGTCCAAGCCGACAGAGCCCGCCAAGCCCATGGAGGCCCCAGCCTCTGGCCACGTGCGCAAGACCACACGATGGGCCAAGCCGCTGCCCAAGCCGCCAGTGGTTGAGCCTGAGAAGGCAGTTGATCCGAAGGTCGAGTCGCCCGCGCCGGAGAAGGAAGCCTCGCCTCCCACGGAGCAACAGAAAGAAGACCCCAAGGAAGAGGAGAAGCCTTCAAAGCCTGAGCCTCAAACGAAGGACGTCAAGGAAACCAAGCCCGAAATCCAAGTCAAGGACACGAAGGAGGCCAAGCCCGTTGCTGGAGTCAAGGACACAAAGGAGAGCAAGTCGGACGTGAAGAAAGAGATCAAGAGAGCGCCGACTCCCGACAGGAAGAAACCCGCGACGCCGCTGCGCGGTCGCTCGTCTTGCCGCTCGCCGTCACGCTCGTCCTCGCGCTCGCGTTCCTCCAGTTCCTCTCGCTCTCGTTCGCGCTCGGCGTCGTCCGCCTCCTCGCGCAGCTCCAGTCGCAGTCCGTCGCGCGACCGCCGCCGCAGCACCAAGCGCCGCCGCTCGCCGTCTCGCTCGCGGTCGCCTTCGCCGCCCAAGCGCTCGCGCCGCGCGTCCCCTAGCCCTCCATCTTCCCGTCGCGCGCGCAGCCGCAGCGCCAGTCGCAGCCGCCGCCGTCGCTAGATGCCGTCTCCATTCTCCATTCTCTCGCCTGGAAAAACAACTTGCTATCTTGTTAGGAACACCGTCCACATCAGTTGGTAACATCTCTTCCCACCGCACTACCTGATTTCGATACCAGGTTCCTAACGCCTGTCTGGCTTGCGCCCGCAGTGTGTTCGCACTCGATTCTCCCAGGTGAGCTCGCGGATGATGGCGCCCGGGTCCCCGGCCGTGCCCGTCGTGCACGTGGCCGGCGGCGCCGTGGCCTCGCCGCTCGGCAGCCCGTCGCTCTCGTCGCTCTCGTCGCCGCCGCCGCTCTCCAGCCGCCTGCGCGGCCGCGAGCCCAGCGAGGACGAAGAGCCGCTGCTGCTGAGCTCCTCGCGCCCGGGCAGCCCCGGGCCGATGGGGCCGTCGACCACCACGCGCGCGCGCCGCTGCCTCTCGCGCGTGGCGCGCTCGCGCGCTGTCACGACCACGCGCGCGCTCTTCTCGTCGTCGGCGGGCGGCGTCAACTGGCTCGTCCGAGCGCTTTTCATCTGTCTCGGCATGGTGCTCATCGGCGCCGTCGGGTCGTTCACGCTGCGCCAGGTCATGAGTCCGCAGATCGAGTCGCTGCTGCGCCAGCGCAACGACATGCAGGTCGAGATCGAAGCGCTGCGCAACCAGGTGCGGCGAGCGGAGTAGGAGAGCGACAAGACGGGGGTGATCGTGGTCTCATGTTTGGGGACTCCTGTAGGTGGCGAACCAGACGCGCATCGCCGAGAGCCGACTGGAGATGATCCACTTGCTGGAGAAGGAGCTCGAGAAGCAGGTCGTGGCCGCGGCTGTGTCGGCGACGGCCGTGCCGACCGACGTGAAAGGCGCGCCGCTGCGCGGCCGTCCGAGCTCGCCGTTCGCGTCCTACAGCTTCAAGGCCAACTTTTGGTCGACGCTCGCGTACGCGGCCGTGCTGGGCTCGCTCGTCATGGCCATCATCGCGATCCGCATCTACCAGATCGCCCACACTGAGAGCAGCTCGCGCACGTCGCGTGCACGCGCGGCCTCGGGCGCCGACACGCGCCACGTCGCGCTGCCCATGGCCGACGACGACGACGACAAGCCCAGCGGCGGCAAGGCGGCGCGCGACGCCGAGTGCTACAAGCGCGCGCCCGGCAGCGCACCGCAGGACCGTCTCGTGCACGTGTAAGGCAAGCCACCAAGGCAGACGAGGACCCTCCCATGCATGTACAATAGACGAAGAGAGAGAGAGATGTTGCTTTTTTCCATGCCATTCTTCCATGGTCGTGTGCGTCTCTGCCTTGGTCCATATGGACGTGTCCATTCCATTTTGACTGGTTCAAATGACGTCTCATCCCTCTATCTTTTAATTCACTGCGGAGCTCCTCCCTGCGCATCTTCAACCGCTTTATCAACTCTCACAGGTTCCCATCACCCTCTTCCCACCAACAGGCGCATTTCCTTGAGCAGTGCCAAGCTTCCTCGGCGACTTGGGCGCCGCGTGGGGGCGACAGCAGCACTTTCCGCGCATTTCCAAGCGGCTCGACCCACGCGCCGACCCGCGAGCGAGCCACACGCGAAACCGCGGCTTTTCTCGCTTCAAAACCGACCCGTGGCGGCCGTTTTTTCTCCCCCTCCGCAATGCTCCAAGTGGCCTCGCGACCGCCGCCGCCGCCGGCCTTTGCGCCCTCCGACGTGGACGCGGCGCTGCTCGAGAGCGTCTTCGAGGACGGACTCACGTCGCCCGAGCACTCGCGCGACGTCGCGGCCGACGGCGACGGCGAGTACGAAGTCCACGAGCACCACAAGATCCACGAGGCCTTTGAGGCGACGACGAGGAACTCGTCGGGAGAGGAACTCGAGTGGGAAGATGAGGACGACGACGAGAACGACAGCGACTATGCGCCGGAGGACGACGAGGAGGACGAAGGCTCGGAGAGCGAGGACGACGAGCAGTACCGGCGGTCGCTCGAGATGCAGATGGACGAGCACGCCGATGAAGTCGAGGACTTTTACCTGAGGCAGATGCTGGCCACGCGTGCCACGCTCGAGGGCGACGAGGCCGCGTGGGTCGACCGCTACATCGAGAAGCAGCGCGAGTGGAAAGAGCGCCACGGCTCGAGCATCGACGAGATGGATCTCGACCTGCGGCCCGTGCGTCGACGACATGCAGGCGACAAGCCGCCGCCACAGCACGACGACGACGACGACGACCAGCTCAGCGCGCTCGCCGAGGCCTGGAACGGCCGCGTCTCGCCGTACTTGCCGCCGTCGCTGCGGACGCAGCCGCCCGAGTTTCTGCTCTCGCTCGTGGCCGTCGGCGTCTTCATCGCGATCGCGCTCGGCGTGCAGTTCTACGTGGCGTTCAAGGCGCCGCTGTACTCGTAGCCAAAGCAATTTCCATGTTTCTAATTGGGAGAGTAGGTTCCTTTCACTTGGCCATCTTGTCACTTGTTGACCTCTTCCCAACTGCCACAAGTCCCACACACACACGACGACTTTGCTACCATGATCAAGCTACTCGCTTTGCTCGGCTGCGTCGTGCTCGCGCACGTCGTGGACGCCGGCGCCGTGGACTACGGACTGTGCCAGAGCGCGTGCTACAGCCACGCTGGACTCGTCTTCGGCAAAGTCGCACTTGGCCCGAGCGCCCCGACCGTCGCCAAAGCCTGCAGCGCCGCCCAGGCCAAGTGCTGCGCGCGCTGCGCCGCTGCATTCCTCTGAGCGTATCCCAAGGTCTCCGATAATTCAATTATAATTGGCAAGCTTTGTCATGAAAGGTCACGGATCCCGTATCTTGTGTTCCTCGCTTTCGCTCTCTCTCTTCCATGCCCCCGCCACTCCTAGTGCTCGTAGCCCTATCGCTAGTGCTTCTCGGCGCGACGCGCTGCACGGCGTGCCTGCTCGCGGGCGCCGACACGGGCGTGTGCACCGAGCCGACCGACTTCGACGTGCTGCTGCCCTTCTGCAAGACAGTCGTGCCCTACACAGCGTGCCTGCCGCGCTACCAGTCGCTCTGGTACAACCACTCGTCGCTCACCAAGGACAAGTTCATCGAGCAAATGTTCACCAAGATCGCCACGCAGCGGAAAATGTACGAGACCAACAAGACGTTCCTTGACAAGAACACGGACGAGTGGGGCTCGCGCCACGAGATCAAGCCGCGCTTCGTGGAGAACCCGGACTGCGAGAACGCCTTCAAGAACTACTATTGCTGGCTCAACTTCCCACGCTGCGACGCCGAAGGACGCAGCCTGCTGCTCTGCCGCAGCGTCTGCGAAAACTACATGAGAGCCTGCCAGATGTCGGCCGATCTCTGGCGATGTGGGGACCCCAAGTACGTGAACGGCCGCAAGCCCGAGAGCAGCGTCACGTGGATGGTGCGTTCCTCATCCGCTTGCTATCCAGAGAGCTTGTGTGTGGCTCACTGACGAATGGTGCTGATGGATCATGACAGAACAACGCGCTCGTCTACTACCGCGCGCCGTATCCAGGGTCTCCGTTTAAGGACAACGCCGTGGACCCCGACACCAACAAGCCGCTCATCGTCTGCACGCCGAGCCTTGAGAACGACGTACCACAAGCGGCGGCCACAGGCCTCGCTGCACTCATGACCGTGCTGCTCATTTTGTCGTTGTATTAGTAACAAGTGAGCGTTCTTACTGCACGGGACATGCGTCGTCCTTCTCGGCCTCGGCATTTGACAGCCCCGCCGTCATCTTGTTGCCGGCAGCTGCCGCCGCCGCAGACTGCCGATCCGCGTTCTCGTCTTCCCGCCGTTCGCCGCTGCTGTGGAAGCCAGCACTCTTGCCGTTGGCCGGGCTGTTGGTCCTGGACGCGTCGTCGCCGCCAACGTTGGGTACGACCGACCGCGACTTGACGCCCGAGCCGCCGCTCGTGTTCTTGCCGCCCTTGCAGCTGCAGCTAAAGCTGTTGGCCACGCCGGCGAAGTAGCAGTGGTTGCAGTCGTCGCAGTGCTCGTTTCGGTGGTCGCCGCAGCGACGGCACTTGGCGCAGTGCTTGCGAGGCTTCTTCTGGTCGTGGCAGAGGCGATTGCTGCACCACGAGTACGTGTAGTGGGCACTACACGAGGGACACGTGAAGCCGTTCTCGACCGTGTACTTGACCTGCACGCTGCCGCTGCAGCAGTCGTAGGTGACCGTCGAGTCGAGCAGCTCCTGCATGTCCTTGACTTTGGACAGAAACTGCATGAGACACACGTCGTCGACCATCTTCTGGATGTTGATGCCTTCCTTCTCCATGGGCACGAACGGGTTGGCGCAGCCCACGCACTTGCAGTGGACGCCGCACACGAAGCCCGCCTTGACGCAGGCGCAGCGAGCGTTGCGACACTTGCCCGTACACTTGCAGCGCACGGGCCCACCGCCGGGAAACACTTCTTCTTTCACCGTCTCGAGAGAGACACTCGTTCCTGTGGATAATGGCGGCGCGGAGGCGTCATCTCCAGCTTGATGGAGAGACTTTTTCGACGGCCGCCGCCCTGTCGGGTCTGGTACTTGGGTCGCATAGTGTCCTCCGTCTAGCACTTCGTACTTGATCGGATCGGGCATTTCCACGGCAGCTGCGAGGCCGACTGCGCTGGTACTTGAATTCTGGCTGCTATACTGCACGTACTCGGGCGAGATGATCGCCTTGCGCTTGTTCTTCTCGTCGGTCATGCGCTGCATGGCCAGTTCGTACTGTTGCTGCACTTCGTTCGGCAGCACGACACCCGTGAGCGGTACTTGGTTCGGCTCTGGTTGCGGTTGAAACTGCTGCTGGGCAGACGCCTGGGCCTGCGCCTGCGCGTACGTTTGCTGATACTGCGGATTCTGGGTCGCATCGCTGGAACTCAGCGCACCAACGAGCGACACGACCGTGCTCTTGATGTTGTGGAACTGGCGCGTGAACAAACTGCGAGGCGCATCCGCCACGTTCCCAGATCCCGGCGCGGACCCGGCAGGCGGTCGCGTCGCACCGTAGCTGCTGTTGGCTGCTGGTTGTGGCGTAGTCGCTCCGTCGGCATGGGGTCCATGCTGGGGGATCACGCGCCACTTGGGCGTGTCCTTCTGGGTCTTCTCGGCGATGCCCACGGCGTCATTGTACGCCTTCCAGTCGATCATCTCCATCGACGGCGAGCGTGGCAGTCCGCCCTGCGCGCTGCCGCCTCCGCTGCTGCTTTCGATCACGCTGAGCGCACCGGTGCTGCCTCCACCGGCGCTGAGCGAGAGCCCCGCGGGCGAGATTAGCCCGGAGAGACTCTCGGAGCTTGGCGACTTGCCGAGCGACTGCAGCCAGTTCATCGTAGCCGGCGACATGGACGGGTAGCCCGCGCCGAGCCCTGGACTGATGCCGTCGCCGAACGAACTGTTGGAGGCGTGGCGCGAGAGCTGCACGCGCGTCGCGGCGTCGACGGCCTGCGCGTTCGCGGCGGCGGCGGCCGCGCCGCTCTCGTCCGTGTCGAGATTGAAGAACATGTTGAAGACGTCGCCGAGCTCGTTGTACATGCCGTTGTCGTCCTCGGTGAGCGGCGGCGCGTCGCCCTCGGCCATGGCTGCGGGCAGTGGTGGGCGCGGCGCCGTCGGGGCTTGCGCGCTCGGCGCCTCGGCCGGCGGCGCGCCGTTGGGCGTCGAGAGCGTCGAGTCGAGATACTGCCACATGCCCTGCATGTCGTCGCCGTCGCCGGCGGCGCTCGCGGCGTTCATGGGGCTGCGCTCGACGTTCCCTCAATCCCCGCGGGGAAAAGACTGCGGTCAAAACTGAGCTGCCCAGCAGAACGTGGCAGAATCAGGTGATACCCATCTTTCCAACTCACTTGCAGTTGTATACAAATACCACCGTGTTTTGAGGATATTGCGTCCACTTTCGCACCGAGACCTCCTCACAGCCTACAGTTTCTTCCCTCCGCCGCCTCGTCCACCACTCTCGATCGTCTCGCTCCCCCGCCACCACCTCTGCGGCTTCCTGCAAGGCTGCGCTCTCTCCATTCCAGCGACTCGCGTCTCGATCTCCACGGGATCTCATCTCCTCGCTGGTCGACCCGGGCCAACCTCTATTACCTCATCCCATGTCCACCTTCTATCACAGGTAATTGATGTGGTCCACCCGCTCTCGCCCTGTGGTGGCGAAAGGCAAGTTGTCACGAGCAGCTCCGGATCACTTGGCTTCTCCCATGGCGCAGCTCCGCCTCTCGTCGGCGCAGCTGCGCGCGCGCTTCCTGCAGTTCTTCGCGCGCCACGGCCATGAAGTCGTGCCCAGCGGCTCGCTCGTGCCGCCCGGCGGCGACGCCTCGCTGCTCTTCACGAACGCCGGCATGGTGCCGTTCAAGCAGCTCTTCTTGGGCGCCGAGACGCGCGCCTACACGCGCGCGACCTCGGCGCAGCGCTGCGTGCGCGCCGGCGGCAAGCACAACGACCTCGACCAGGTTGGACTCACGCGGCGCCACCACACGCAGTTTGAGATGCTCGGCAACTTTTCGTTTGGCGACTACTTCAAGGAGCAGGCCATCGTCTACGGCTGGCAGTTCCTCACGCAGGAGCTCCAGCTGCCGCGCGAGCGGCTCCACGTCACCGTGCTCCACTCGGACGACGAGGCGCGCGCGCTCTGGAAGAAAGTCGCCGGGCTGCAAGACCACGAGATCCGCGCGTGCGGTGAGGACGACAACTTTTGGGCCATGGGCGACACAGGCCCGTGCGGACCGTGCTCGGAGATCTTCTGGGACCTCGGCGACCACATTGCCGACCCGGATGAGCGCTTCCTGGAGCTCTGGAACCTCGTGTTTATGCAGTTTTCGCGTGTTGATGGTGACGAGACACTGCGCCCGCTGCCCAAGAAGTCGGTCGACACGGGTATGGGGCTTGAGCGCGTGGCGTCGGTGCTTCAGGGTGTGCCGTCCAACTACCACACGGACGCTTTCGTGCCGATCCTTCACGAGGTTGCGCGCGTGCTGGATACGAGTCGCAGTGGACCTCGCCCGATTGGCGCGCGCTCGTTCGCTGATGTCCTCGCTGAGGAACTCGATCCGGTGAGACCGCAGTTTGGGTCGTCCGCAGAGATCCAGACGCTGCGCATCATCGCCGACCACCTGCGCGCCACGTACGCCATGCTCGCGGACGGCATCTTCCCGTCCAATGTCGGTCGCGGGTACGTGCTACGGCGCATCATCCGCCGCGCGATTCGCTTCGCGCAAAACGTCGGCGCGGTGCACGAGCCGTTCCTCACCAAGATCGTTGTTCCCGAGTGGCAAAGCGCCAACGGCTTTGCGCAGATGCGCGGGATCGTCGCGAACGAGGAGAAGGCCTTCCAGGAGATGCTTCTCAACGGCAAGAGAGCGCTTGACAAAGTCTTTTCGCAGGCGCAGGCGACGCGCACAGTCTCAGGTGTGGACGCCTTCCGCCTGTACGACACGTACGGCATACCACTCGACATCACGCAGGTGCTTGCCGAAGAGAAAGGGTTCTCTGTCGATAGCGTGGGCTTCGAGGCTGCCATGGACCAGCACCGCCGCCTTGCCGTCGAGAACAGCGCGTTCAGCAGCAGCACGATGAGTGATGGAGAGACGACGCAGAGCGACTCGGGCGCGACAACCACGTTCACGGGCTACGAGTCGCTGCGCGAGCGCGACGCGCGCGTGGTGAGTGTGTGGAGCGGCGCCAAGTCGAGCTTCTGGGTGTCGCTGGACCCGTGTCCGTTCTACGCTGAAGGCGGTGGCCAGGTCGGCGACCGCGGCCGTCTTGTTGTTCAAAGCGACAAACCGTTCATGGTCGCCGTCCAGGACACCAAGCGTCTGCCGAGCGACGCCATCGCTCTCCATTGCGTGCTGCCCGAGGGCGTTGAGTTCGAGGAGATGAAGCGGCAGCTCGAGAATGCGACGGCCGTGGACGCAGTCGTGGACGAGCGCTTCCGCCAGGGCTGCGCCGTGCACCACTCGGCCACGCACTTGCTGCAGAGCGCGCTCAAGCGTGTGCTGGGCGACCACGTGACGCAGGCCGGCTCGTTCGTGACGACCGATCGTCTCCGCTTCGACTTTGCCCACTTTGGCGCTCTGTCGCTGGACGAGCTCGCCCGAGTGGAGGCGCTCGTGAACGAGACGGCGCTGGCGCAGTTGCCTGTCGTGACCGCCGAGCTGCCGCGCGCGCAGGCCGAGGCGAGCGGTGCGATCTGCAACTTTGGCGAAAAGTACGGCGACGTCGTGCGCGTCGTGTCCGTGGGCGACGTCTCGAGCGAGTTCTGCGGCGGCACGCACGTGGCCAACGTGGCGTCCGTGTTCCCGTTTGCGATCCTCAGCGAAGGCTCCGTGGCAGCCGGCACGCGGCGCATGGAGGCCGTCGCGGGCATCGACGGCGCCAAGTATCTGCAGACCAAGGACAAAACGCTGCAGCAGCTGGCCGCGCAGCTCGAGACCACGCCCGCCAAGGTGCCCGAGCGCGTCGTGAAGCTGCAGAAGCAGGCCAAGCAGCTCGAGTCGGTCGCGCAGTCGCTCGGCGACGTGCTGGCCTCGCTGCCAGTCGAGCCGATCCACGCGACGCCGACGGTCGAGGTCCACGCGGTCGGCTCCGTGTCGAGTGCCACCAACAGCGCCGAGTTCGCCAAGGTGCTGCGTCGCCGCGCCGAGTTCCTGCTGCGCCACGCGCCCAGCAAGTCGCACGTGGTGGTCATGGGCTCGCAGATCGCGTGCATCTCGGACGGCAAGCAGCTCCACGCCGGCAAGTGGCTGCAGCAGGCCGTCAAGGCACTCGGAGGACGCGGCGGAGGCAGCGCGACGTTTGCGCAGGGATCCGTGGCCGACGGAACGAGCATAGAGCAGATTGTGGGCCAAGTGGACGCGAAATAGACAGAAAGTAGTGAGTGTGTGTGTGCGTCTGGAAAAGAGGTTGAGAAGCTGCGTGGAGATCGACGGCGTGCAATCGGCGTTTTTGCGTGGAAATCGAGGTTGTGTTCGTTCAGTTTGAAAGGTGGCTCGATTGACGTTACAAGCGCGCTGTGGTCTCTAAAACGACATGCTGCTGACCGTAGTCTGTCAGCGAAAGCAAAGCAGTCTCGTGGTCTCTAGTTGACCACGAGCATACTGTTGATGCCACTCGAGGGAGCCTCTCGATTCATGCCTTGGAATGGAACTGGCACCTGGCCTGGGTTCCAAGACCCGAAGGAAGCCAAACCCTTAGGGTACTCTAGGTCTCAGCTATGAGTTGAGATATTGTAATAATTGTTGGCTGCATCTATTAATCCGTCGTGCTCTCGCACGCACGAGACACTTTGCTGACCGCCGTCGCTGTCCTGCTGCCCGACGAGGATGGATGGGCGTCAGGACCTCCCTCTCCGTCGCCTTCCCACCGACCAACTTCAAGCTCGGGTCTGTTCCACCCTCTCCCACCCGATTATTTAACAAAAAACAGCTTTCCACAAACCCCTTTTCCAAGTGATCCCTTCCATCCATATTCCCATCAGAATGACCACTAATCTCTTCTAGATATTATTACTGGAAGCTACAATTCATACCCTCTCTATACCGATCAAAACGTGCTTCGTCCTCCTCCCCGTGTACCCCCCCTCCGTACCCCTCCGTGTACCCCCTCCCGCTCTTCCCGTTCCCGCTCGTCCGAGTGGCCATCGAAAATACCCAAACATGGCGTCGGCGAGTGGGCGCCGCAAGCAGCTCCTGCTCCACGCGGATGCCGCGATCGCCGAGATCGAGCGCCTCACGCTGCAGCTGCGCGAGGGCGTCGCGCGGCTCGACGCCTCGGCGCGCCACGACCTCTCGCCCGACGCCGCCGCCGAGTGGTTCCGCATGGTGCGTCTCTTGCTCGTTCCTCTTCTCGTCTCATCTCTCCTAATTGACGGACCGCTTGTGTTTCGCTCGGCAGTACCTGCGGCTCGTGGACCTGTCGGTGGAGATCCGTCGCGGCGAGCTGCGCCACCGCTCGGCGCGCGCGCTGCGGTTCCCGTGTCTCCACGCGACGGGCCGCGCCGGCGCGCGCCACTCGGGGCTCAGCGTCGACGACGCCAACGCCATCTACCGCCAGCTCGAGGCCACGCCGGGCGTCAAAGAGGCGCAGCTCGAGGCGCTCTTCATGCGCACGGACGCGCTCGACCGCGACGGCGTCGGCGCGGCCGACGAGCTGCTGGCCGCGAGCCTCGCGCGCTTCCTGCGCACGCCCAGCGCCCACTACGCGCGGCTCGAAGTCACGGGCAGCGACCCGCACCAGGAGCTCACGATCACGACCAACAACCACGCGCGCGGCGCCGCCACCAAAGTCACGCGCACGTGCTTCAGCGCCTCGAGCTGCCTCTGCCTGCCCGACGCGACGCCCTGGGTCGACTTTTCGCTCGCGCCGACGCCCGTGCCGACAGCGCCGCCGCCGTCGGCCTACAGCGTCGTGGGCGACGACGACGATGCCGGCGAAGAAGAAGTCATCAGCGCCGTCGCGAGCCACGCGCTGGACGCCGAGATGGGGCTCGCCGAGCTCAAGCGGCAGTACGGCTTCGACGCGCTCGGCGAGCAGGACGAGGACGCGACGCTGCTCAAGCGGAGACGAGTCGTCGTCGCCGCCGCTGCTGCGCGTCCGCCGCAGCCGCCGCGAGACATCTACCGCCGCAAGTGCCAGGAACGCGGGCTCACGCGCAAGCGCAAGATCGAAGACCTGCTCGCCGTCAAGGCCGGCGCGCTCGAGCTCAACCTGTCGCAGTTCGGCTTCCACGCACCGCAAGACCTGCAGGACTTGCTGGACGTCGTGGTCGAGGCCCAGGTGCCCGTGCGGCTCGTGGACGTGACCAACAATTTCTTTGACGCGCGGTCGTTCGAGATCTTCTGCGACTTGCTGCGGCTGCCATTACTGCGGCGCCACGTCGAGACGCTCAATCTACGCTGCATGGCGCTGCCGCAGCGACCCGACTTTGCCGCGCTGCTGCGCATCCTCACAGACGCCGAAGGCGGCGAGCTCTCGGCACTGACAACACTCGATCTTTCGTACAACACGTTCTTCGAGGACGCTGTACTCAGCCTCAACGACCTGCTCAACGGCCTCTCCAAGCTCGAGACGCTCTCGCTCGAGTCGTGCTTCCCCAAGGCGCCCGACCCGGCCGTAGTCGAGGTCGCGGTTGTCAAGGATCTCGTGCGGTTGGCGCTCGTGACGTGCTGCGACCGGCTGCGTAGTCTCAACTTTGGCTCCAACTGGATGAGTTTCCCGCTGCTCAACTCGCTCTTCTCGGCCGAAAGCGCGCTACAGGAGCTCCAGATCGCGCAAATGACCTTCTTCTACTTTGACGCGCCCGACGCTGCGCCCATCTCGTGGAAATTCAGCTTCCAGCGCCAGCAGAGCATCACGCTGTCCGAGACGCGCAACTCGCGGTGCGAGTACCTGCCTTTCTTCCTCGATGCGCTAACGTACTGCCTCAAGATGCGCATGAGCCAGCTCCAAAACCTAGATATCTGGATCGTTCCGCCGGCACATCGCAAAAGCGAGGAGCTCGTGCCCGAGCTGCAGCTCGACGACCGTGTCAACGGACTGCTCCAAGCGTTTGCCGAGTTCGGCGCGCTGAGATCCGTGCGTCTGCGGTATGATCTCAGCATCCACAACGTCAAGAGCCGCCTTGTGCTCGCGCAACTTTTCCGCGACGGGCTCAAGCACTGTGAGTCGCTTGACCTCGCGCTCAACGTGCCGCTCTCGCTCTCAGATCTCCGCGACCTGCTCGCTCGCCTCGACGCGCCGCAGCTGCGCACACTCAAGCTTTCAGTGCTACTGCTGCCGTTTGATAACTCGAATCCGGCGGCGCAGGGCGCCGAGTTCGGCCGCGTCTTCCGCTCGGCGATCGCGCACCTCCAGGAGCTCACGCTCGACTTCCGTGTCGAGCTCAAGAAGAGCAAGACGTTACTGCCCGACACACTCGTGCAAGAGATGGAAACGGCCTGGCGCTCGCTCGGCGAGCCCAAGGCTGGTAACCGCAGCGTCTCACTCGTCAAGCGCAAGCCCAAGCGAGACGGCATCCCGTTGCCACGCGACATGGTCACGTTCGCGTTCCTGTTCACGTCCTCGTCATAGTATTAGCTTAATTGAACTCGACTCCCTCACGCCCCACGCGCTGTGTGTCTACCTCTATCGATCAGAATCGTTCGAATGCCTGAGCTGATCTCTGCTGCTTCTCCTCATCCTCCATCTCGGTGATGAGCAGCCTGGCCTCGTCCCTCGACGGTCCCGTCACGTCCTGTAATCGGTGGCAGAACACCCTCGCGTCGGCGAAGCGCCCTAATTGCTTGTAGTACTTGGCGAGGGCAAGCAGCGCCGTGGACGATTGGTTCGAAGAAAGCGGAATGCTGTCTGGCGAAACATGGGCTACTGACAAGATGGCTGCTTCTTCGTCCGATCCGGCATTCCCATTGTGTCGTGGGATCGACTCGAGGTCGCGGAGACCCAAGAAGAGTTGGTAGTACGCGGCAGACTTGTGCGACGCGTTGCTCGCGCCGTAAAGAAGGCCCAAATTGAAGGATGCGATGCTCTCGCGCTCGCCATTGTTCAAGGCGCGCTCAAAGCACGCGATAGCCTCCTCGTGCTTCTTGACCATCATGTAGCACGTGCCCATAGCGCTCCACATCCGCGCGTCGTACGGGCGGATCGCGGAGGCCTTCTTGAAGTAGTAGAGGCTGTACAGGTACATTTGGAGGATTTCGTAGGCCTGGCCGAGCCCGTACCACGCGCGGTAGTCGCGAGGGTTCACACTGAGCCCACGGCGATAGGCCTCGACGGCCGCGCTCGGGTTCTTCTTCTCGAGGAACTCGTGGCCGATGAGCGTCCAGGCCGAGAGGAACTTGGGGTCGAGCTTGAGCGCGCGTTGGAAGTAGACGATCGCGCGGTCGTGTTTGCCCTTGAGCGAGTAATAGTTGCCGATGATACAGCAGGTCTCGGGGCAGTACTTCTCGACCTGGATGGCGTGGTGCGCGAGCTTGCTGAGCTCGGCCTTGTCTTCCTTGACGAAGAGCACGTTCGAGTAGATGTCCATCGAGTCGATACGGTGCGGGTCGGCGATCGCGAGTTGTTCAAACTGTTCCTGCGCGCGGTCAAAGTCGCGGTCGTGGTAGCTCACCATGGCTTGCTGCGCGAGCACGTACGTGCTGTGCGGGAAGAGCACGGCGACGTGCCTGAGCACCTGGTCCGCGGCTTCGAGCTGCTGCTGATCCAGCAGCACGTGGGCCTGGAAGAGATGGAACATCCACGGACACGCGTTCGAGAGCGTGACCTCTTCTTCCTACCACCACCACCGTCATTACGTCAGCACTCGCGTTCACGCAGTTCCATCACCAGCAATCCGACGTACGTTGGTCGTGAAGGGTGAGTTAGCCGCGAGCTCCATCCACGCCGACCAGTTCCACGGGAAGCGGCGGATCGACTCGATGAGCACGGCGCGCGTCGTGAGTTCTCGACTCGGCTCTTCGCTCTTGGCCTCGGCTCGCCCCCACGGGTCGAGCTCGCTCTCTCTGTCGGTCGCGTCGTGGGCCAGCGTGCCCGTGACGGTCGTGTACCCGAGCCGCTGGAGCACGAGTGCAAAGAGGTACAGTCCAAAGCCGTCGAGCTGGCCGTCGCGGTGCGCGTCCAGCAGCGCGTCGTAGAGCGACTTGAGGTGCGGGTTCGTGCCTTCGCGCACTTGCGGCAGCTCGAGCGCCTTGCGCGACTCGGGCGGCGCCACGCTCGTCTGCAGATCTTTCTCGTCTTTGACTTTTTCGCCCGCGAGGAAAAGCGCGTAGAGCGAGAGGAAGCGCGTGGCCGCGCCCGGCTCAGGCGCTGCGCCGAGCATGTGGTGCGCGCGCAGAAACTCGCCGCACTCGAGCGACGCGCGCGCCGCGTCGTAGCGGTCGTCGTCGTCGCGCGGGTCCCGCGGGTCGAGCTCCACGCGCTCGCTCGCGGCCTGCCGCGCGTCCTCGGGCACGCCGAGCAGCAGCTCCGACGCGAACTTGGTCGCCTGCTTGAGCCCGCGGCGCCGCAGCGCGCGCACGGCCGCGCGGAGCTGCGCCACGACGCTCTCGAGGTCGCCGGCCATTTGTCGGGCGTGGGGTGGCTCGTCGGAAGGTCGGTTTGTGAGGAAAGGAACCGAAAGGTTCGTATTGCGAGGGAGTTTGAGAGGTGACGGGATCGTGTCTTTGGTTCGTGAGGTTCGTAAATGGAGGTGATGCTGCTGTACCCATCGGCTGGGGTCCTAGGCGATCTACCGACGAGATGGAGAACGCGACGACCACGCATGGCTTTTGATCATGCCCGCTACTGCTTCAAGCATTTGAAAGGACTTTGTCCTCTGGTGGGATCGTCGAGTCGGTTTGCGGTGTCCACGCATTTAGAGATCGAGAGCCGTGCTTGGGTTCTCAGGTTCGATAAAGATTTCCACCGTCGACATCGCTTGGAGATGCGTGTCCTTGCGAGCCACGCTGTCTGTGTAAAGACCAAGCTTGGGTCTCGTTCATCTTGTAGCAGAAGTCTTCAACATGTCCGATGTCGAGAGGCTGCGAGTCGAACTTCGGAAAGTGCTTGGGTTTTATGTACCTATGGACATTTGTTACTTGTCATCCCCGACATCATGTAAGCGCAATTGCAGTGGCTATGCCGTCCACTGCTAACGTCAGGAGCACACATTGTTTGATGCGAAATACTTGAAATCGTTCCTAGAGCACTAATACGGGAAGGACCCTTTCGCCCCACGACTCACCAGTCGCGTCGGTGATGGGCACGAACTGGCGACCATGGATCTTCTGAAGCGGCGCGAGACGTTCAGGGCTCTTCGTAGCTTCTTCAATAAACGATCTTCCCCCTTATGCTGGCACTGCAGTATCCACGGATAAAAGATTCACATTGACAAAATCGTTAGACTCGGTCCTCGAAAGCCTCGTAGTCCGGTTCGAACCGCGCACCTTCATCGCCATTCGGGCTGTGGACGTCGTGCGCGTTGTTCTGCGCAGCCTCGTGCTCAGCCGCGATACTCCCGATACAACCAATCGCGCATAGAATAATACAGAGCAGCAAGCCCACCTACAGCAAGAATATAAACTGTCAGCAAACTTGATCGTACATATCTTGCACGACGAGAAACCACCACGCACCATAATAAACCATGGTAGCAGGATATAGATCGTCGAGAAAGAACCGTCCTCGAGTCGCGCAGCCAGGATAAAGTAGGGAGACGTGAAGATACCGATGAACAGAATCGTGCAGAACGCGTCCGTGAGGGGGCTCTTGCTCGGGCCGTCGTCTTCCTCGTGGACCGAGTCGCGTGTGTAGGCATCGTACGCCGGCTGCTGGTTCTGGTCGTTCGGCTTATCTTTGTTCTCCTGGAGCTTCGCACGCGTCTTAAAGTATCGCGTGACAGCGCCCAGCACGTAGTAGCCGACGTAGACCCACACAGGAATGAACACGACCCACCAGCTCGCGCCGCCGAGCTTGTCGTCGATCTTTAGACCGAGCAACGCGCCCTGCACGAGTCGCGAGGCAATCAGCACGAGACTGACGATCGTGGCGACCACGAGCTCGTTGCGCTGCCTCTGGATCGACTCGGTCACGGTCACGCCAGCTCCCTCGCTGTCTTTTGTGAGCAGACGGTAGCCCACGACGCCGGCGACGATCGTTTCGACAAAGTTGAGCGCGTCGTAGACATAGTAGGGCAGCAGAACCTCGCGCACGCTCCAGTCAATGTCTCCGTTCAGGCGCATGGCCACGAAGATCTGGAGCGCGAGCAGCAGCAGCGCCTTGAGGAACTTGTAGAGCTTGGCGAGCGCGGGCCGCTGCTCCTTGCGGTCCTCCGGGTCCATACCCGCGTCGCTCGAGAGCACAACACAGCCGAGTCCGCAGTAGTAGATCGCGTCGACGATCCAGAGTGGGATGAAGACGACGATCCAGCTCCAGGAGATGGTCTTGTCCACGCGGAGACACCAAAAGACTACCAATTCAATTCCGGCACGCATGAGCACCACATCACTTCCACAAAAAAAAAAGCCAAGCACACGTACTGGGGATGATGAGGAAGAACGCAAAGAGCAGCGAGATGGCGAGCATGAGCAGGCACTTGCCCTTGGCGCCGATGGCGCCGAGCGAGGCAAAGAGCGCGGTCATGAGCTCCTCGGGCCCCATGGACCCGTAGTTCTCCATGAGCTTGACGCCGTCTTCGCCCGCCGTGTCGTAGACCTCTCGCTTCTGCGGGTCGGCGAGCACGTCGTAGGCCTGCTTCATGCGTGTGAACTCGTCCTGCGCCTCGGGCGTGTTGCCGCGCTTGTCCGGGTGCAGCTGCAGCGCCTTCTTGCGGTACGCCTTCTTGAGCTGCTCGGGCGTCGCGTCGGGCGCCACGCCCAGCAGGTCGTAGTACGCCGTGCTCTTGACCATCGGGCAGCTTCCAAGTCGATCAGACCGAATGACCTTCCTTACTCATCTTCCCCAAGGAAACCGAGCGAGTACCGTGGTGGATCCGATTAAGTACGAAAACCCAGGGGTTTTCCACCAATGGGAGAGAGTCGAGTGGACTGGATGGGGGCGCGAGACGTGCCGTAAACATGGGTGCACACGAGAGAAGTGAGGTGGACTACACTCGGGGTGTTTGGGGAAATAGTTAGGGCAAATGGCTACCGGAGTCTTGCCCCTTGACTGGAGGGGGCGGGAAATAGTAGCGTCCGCTACAGAGACAGCTCGATGTGCACAAACTCACGTCGACGTGTACAGGTCGGAGAGACAAAAATACGAAAGCACGGCCAAAAACAAAATAGAGCGCAGCACTCCCATTGAAGGTTCAAACCAGCTTTTCACATGACCCAATTCCGGAATCGACTGGGGGAGACCTCAAAGTTGAAAGGCGCGAGAACGAGCCAATCACTGATGCTCAAATTTTCACATCCAGGCAAAACGCCATTGGCTGAAAACTGGTGCTGTTATCTAATCAATGAAGAACAAACATTTAGAAATTTCAAATTCTTCGCGCGCAATTTGTCAGCTCTTGTTGATTGCGTCTGCAGCATCTTGGCAGCCACCACAAACACAACATTGCGCCTGCCGCGGCTCTCGCGTTGTGTCCATCGCGCCAGCAACCGCCCTCACAGTTTGTGTCCATCGCGCTAGCCGCAGTTCTGCCGGATTGTGTCCATCACGCCAGCCGCAGTCCTCGCAGTTTGTGTCCATTTCACCAGCCGTAGTTTCCCCAGATTGTGTCCATCGCGCAATCAACGGCACTCTTCCATTGGGTAGCAACCGAACTCCTCCATTGAGTCCATCACACCAGCCGCAGGCAGTGGTTGAGCGCGTCTACATTGCTCAAATATGCCAGTGGCTTGCCAACTGCCAGAACATCTTTCCTGCCGTAAAGAACGGTGTTCCGCGTGTGGTGGCTGCAAACTCTGCCCGTTACGGACATTCAAATGCGAAAAGAATCATATCGGCAGCGTGAACGCAGCCAAGAAATCGTCCGCAAACAAGAGAAAGCGCAGGAAGAGTGGTGGAACACCGGAGAGAGGTGAGTCAGATTTACACTACTGTGCTGCTGTTTCAGTATTGGTGCCATAGTTGATATGATTATTGCTTTTAGATGCTGCGCGAACATTGCTTCTGCACAAAAATGCGGTGTATCGCCTCGCAACTTGCCGACGAGGGAGGCAATGATCATGTGTTGCCTGCAGTACAAAAGATCCCTTCGTCCTTCTTCAACCGTACATAGCTGAGTCGCGTCTCCATTGGCATCCCCGACTTGAGCTTCTTGAAATCTGCTCGCCTCGACGTAAAAGCAAACTCACCCAATTGTGTTGTCGAATCGTTTGCCCCCACCAAAGATGATAGCAAGTCACGAAATCGCCGATGGGTGAGGGATTCGGACATGATCGCCATTACGAATCTTCTTGTGTCTCCTGTACCCGTTACCGCCAGGCTGGTCATGTTGTTGACCAAGCTGTCTACCTGTGCTATCGTTGTGGAGCTGCCTTGTGAGACACTAAGCTTTTCGACGATTCCTGAGGATTTTTTTTCGCCCAGGTGTTCATTTTCCCACTCGGACACTTCCATAATCAGTCCCACAAGTTGCTGGAGGATCGTTGTCGCACCTTCCATAAGGTTGACAAGCGATGAATGCCCTGACGTTCATCCAGAATATGTGGTGATGTGGATTGAAGGAGAGAGGCCGCGGTCTCTCACCACCGTCTACCCCGTGGATCCGACGGTTAAACCGTCCCGCAGGAGCTCGGTTGGGGATCCAGAGGCCCCTAAGGTCCCTCATTGTGGGTCCCGAGTCTCAGAAGGAAAGGCGAAGTTTAAGCTAGACTAGACTAATTAGGCTAATATGTAGGGTACAGGTAGTAGGCGTAGGGTAGGTGCTGGATCTCGTGTCTCAGGTTCTGATTTGGTGTGGAACACCCGGATCCGGGGGGTTAAAACCGGATTTATGTGGACCACATAAGTTGGGTCCGGACACGTGTCTGGCCGATAACAAACAAGTTGCGATTTCCCCCCCTCAAGCTCAAGTCCCCGGGCCAAGCGGCGAACAAGAGGGAAGGTCAGAGGCACGCGTCAGCTGCGGTCAAGGTCAGGAGAACCCAGCGCCCCCCGCCTCGTGCAGCTTCAACCCCCAAGTCCCGTGGGTGGCAAGCAGCCCACGTTAAAGTTCCAGTGTCCCGAGACACTGTGGGAAGGTCAAGGTCGTTTTCAAGGTCGGATCCAAGCCTCGCGGCGCGGATCCCGTGTCAAGTCCTGCCGGTCGCGCTACGCACCGGATCCAGGCCACGCCGCGCGTGTAACCGTTGCGGCGCGTCTCTTCCGCTCAAGGCTCAACGGATCTTGTCTTCTCCGCGCTTGCAACGCGGGATCTCGAGTCCACGGTCCCAGAACGGGTACAAGACCAAAGAACTGGGGCGTTTGTATTCAGGGTGCGGTTGTTACCGAATCCTGCACAGACGCTGACGTGGGAAGCGCCCAGCAAGAGTAATTTTGCTGCCCGCTACACCACAAATAACTGCGACTTATCGTGGCGAAACGGTCACGTTGTGTCGAGAATGATTGGGACGGTTAAAGTGGAGTTGCCTCGCCTAAAGCGCCACCTCATCATGGAGTTTCTCTTCGGCGAGTACGCTCGTTGGGGTCGCGATCAGGCCCTTGACACAATAGGCCGACATGAATTCTATTCGCTGCTACGTCTTATTACCGCAGTAATCCCTTGGACCCACCGATCTGTGGATGACATCGATGCTGACACTCCAGAGAACTTGTCGTAGACGTAACCACATGCATGTAGGAAGCTCCAACTTCATTTTTGTGCCGTTTGTCACCTTCTTCATACCACTCGGATAACTCTTCTCGAAACTCCACGTGTAACGAGGCTGCCCCCGTTACGTTACGTACACTGTGGAGCAGTGTAGGAAGCGCGCAACACAGAGACTTGTGTTGAATCAGGCAAATGGGAAACTGAATTTTTGGATTAGGAAACCTAGAAAAACCTACTCTTTGTATATAAAACCTCGCAGATCCGCCCTCGGATTTCTGCCATCCACTCAATCACAAGACCCTAGCGTGATTGGTGGGAAATCGGGATAATATCGTAGGATATTATCCAATCAGGAGACATCGCAACCAGATGGGTTCACGATGTTCCTATCGGACACCATTGACATGGGTCAGTACCATGTAACGGGCACACCCCGTTACATCACCCTCCCCTCAAGACGAAAGTCGCATTGAACGACTTGCGACAGGGAGCACTTGTTGGTCAGTTGGTCCAACGGCGAGTCGCGAGCCGCGGCGTTGATCGTCACCGATCAACGCCTTCAATGTCGCGGTCCATTCGGAGAATGGACGCGAAGAAGACCATCAGCGCCGCCGACTACCGCGCTGCAATGGCAGTGCGCGCCATGAGCTCAGGCGAGCGAGGATGCCGCTGCGCGCACTAGCGCAGCGGTCGAAGACAACTCGACGGCCGGCGAGGGCGCCACCTCGACCGAGCCACTTGAAGACACCGCGAACAATGACGGTGGTCATCCACCGTCGTCCAAGACGACTGAAGACCCTGTAATAAAGTGCCCGCGTCTTTTGCAGCCTGGCCAGGCCCCAGGAGCTGGCACAGAGCTGGATCAGTAGCTAGGAAATTAAATGACAAGAGTTAGTAGGTGGCAGTAGCCTGGTACACTGTACCAGCTACTCACCCACCTTTCCAGTCTGGCACAGTGTGCCAGGAGCTGGGTTCATCCACTGGACCTTCCCAGTGGGTGATTTTCTGTCTGGTTTGAGCTGGCTTCCTCCGGATGTTGACCAGATTCATCCATTCCGGAAACTGGTTTTTACCGGTTTTCCCAGTTCGGATTGTGCAATTTCCAGTTAGACCACACAGAGTAGGGTTCCTATCAGATCTGGTAGTTAAGTAGGTAGGGTTCAGGGAGCCAGTTCCTGGCTCCCCTTAGGGTTTTACCCTGTATTCAAAAGACTTCGCTTTTTGCTCTCAACTCCCCAAGTCTCCTCCGTCGAACCGCGGGAGGACCCAGCGTCTACGCCACAAGGTAAGCCTGCGTGTGTTGGATTTGCCCTAGTGGACTGTGTGCGCGTGTGTCTGGCTGCTGGTGCGTGGGTATTGGTGTGTTTGCGAGTGAGGAGAGGAGCCAACCCCCTTTCCAGCCCTTGAGGCACCTGCAAAGGGTACTAGTCTGTACTAGAGACCTGGAGCACTCCATATTCTTGCGTATTCTTGTGTTGCGATAGCTGGGAACTGGTCGTAGTTCCCCAGTTAAAGTAATACACTTCATTTGGTTGAGAGAGAGTTTCCCAGATCCCAGAGGGGATTCCCAGTGTCCTGGCGGATCGAGGTTGTCCTCCGTCCCAGGCGAGACCCAGCGGATCGAAGTTAGTCTTCCGTCCTGGGTCTAAGTGTGTCGTTTGTATTTGTGTATTAAAAGACTGGTCCTCATCGTTACCTAGAGCTGGTTGAGCCATCTTGGGTTGGTGGAATACTCCAAGTGGACGTATTTCCCCATACTTCAAAGCTCAAAAGAACCGGTCAAGGGATACATAACGTGAGGTACGAAGCCAGAACTTGGGTTTTCACAACGGGCCCAAGTTCGCCTGCGTGTATTCCCCATATACACGCTAGGTCTATACCCTTTTCCAGCTCCAGGAGCTAGCGAAAAGGCAGCGCACTTCATCACAACTGGTGCGTATGCCAGGAGCTAGTACTGGTCGTGCGAGTATGTCCGCTATTGGTGAGTCTGACACTAACCAGGCCGAGATGGTCAAACCATTCTCGTTTGTGGTAGATGAAGACCAGTCGACCGGTGTCCAGGAAGCTAGTCAGCGTTCCGGCACCACCAGCCAGCCTACGACCCGCTCTGGCGGTCGTGGAGCTGGTTCACGCCAGCAAGTCGTTGGCAAGATGGGGCAGTCCTCCGCTGCCCGTCGTCGTGTGCTTATGCCTGACGACGACGAAGAAAAGGAGCCTTCTGGCTCGGCAATCCCACGCCGAGCTAGCCCGCGCAAAGGAAGCACTGAGTATGGCTCACCTCGTGCTAGTATCAGCAGTCTCGATCTGGGTGACGTCGCTTTGCGAGCTGGTAAGACCAAGTCCAGCCTCCAAGACCAAGCCGAGGCAGCTTCGAGCCAGTCGAAGGCTAGGAAGAAGGCTGGGAAGCCAGGAAAGGGTCGTGGTGGCAAGCCAGTAGCTGAGAAGTCGCCAAGTACCAGTTCGACCGACGAAGTCGTGAAGTCGCGACCTGGAACCGAGATGGCGGCTCGAGACAACCGTGCGAGGGACCTAGTTCATCCAGGCGGTGAGCTGGGAGACGTTTCAGCCGCCAGAAGTGGTCGCTCCAAGATTCACGACGCCTTCGTGATCCAGGAGTGCGTTGACATCTGGAGTCACGCACCGGAAGACCGTATCCTGCCTCGAGAAGCTGGATCGCCCAACCTCGGGCCCAGACAAGTCATCGAGCGAAGCTCGGATGTGCTGGACAAGTTTCACGAGCCAGGCTCGTGGTTGAAGCTTTTCGACATTATCAGCACGACGAATCCGCTGTTGCCACGAAACGTCCTGCACGTTGTCCGACTAGAATGTCTATCTGGCATCGAAATGTTGGCGTTGATCCAGTCTGCTCTGTTCGAAGCTGGGTATTCGTTCATGAACCTGGTCCCAGCTGCACTTCGTCATGCTCCAGAGTTAGCAGGCCTCCATCTGCACGAAGTCGAGGTGAAGGTTCGGTCAGCCAGATACCTACTCTCGCTGGAAGTCCAGGAGTGGATCAGGTTTCGAAGTATTCGACCCGAGCAACGGTCTCCGACGGTGTCGTCCAGATCCCCAGTCGACGTCCACGCTATGCGCAAGCCAGAATCGATTCTGAGCTCGAGTGACGGTATTCCAGGCCGGCAATCGAGTCTTCGAACTAGTCAGTTCTCGTTCCTGGCACCGCAAGCCGGTACGCGCGCACCGACAGACCTGGTTCAGTCTTCATCGAGCCAGTCAGCCGATCAGAGCACTGCTTTTGGTCCAGCTCGACCAGAAGTCCAACCACAACGGTTTGTTGATCCTAACAACTACTGTTTCCAGCAACCTGCCGTCGCTCCAGTGGTTTCGGCGCCACTTGCGTTTGGTTCGCATCTGCAGCAGTCAGCTCATGCGCCTCCAGCACCAGCACTCGTGAATGCGCCTTATCCGGCTCCTGGTGTCACTTTCCATGCAGCTCCTGCTCTGACCCAGCCAGCAGATGCGTCGTTCTATCTGGGATCAGGAGTTGGCGACCGCGCTGGAGGTTTTGTCTCGGGTAGGCCAACACCACGTCGAGTGGATGCCCAGGCAGCCTCCGCGCCGTTGTCAGCTCCGGTTCCAGTCCACCCAGAAGCTTTTCCAGCTGGACGTTACACCAGTGATGGTGCTGGAGAGTCTAGAGCTCGTAGAGTGTCCGGCTATGGCGCTAACGAGCTGGGAAGCGCCTTACCAGCCTCCGTGATGCCACCGAGCCAGCTAGGCCAGTCAGTGCCACGACCGTTTGTGCCAAATCGGTATCTAGACAAGTTTACTGGTCTGGAGTCACTAGCTGACCGCAAACTCTGGTATAAAGAGTATGTGTACCTTGCAGACAGTGGTTACTGGACTGACACCGAGCGGTGCCGGAATATCGAGTTATATCTTCGTGGTCCAGCTGAGGCCTGGCTCCAACAACTTGGTTCAGCTCGCCGGAGCTGGAACTCGCTGAGTTCAGCGTTCCAGAGCGAGTTCTGCGTCTCTAGAGGGTCCCCGTTCGAAAAGTACTTTGGGTTGACCCAGCGGAAGGACGAGACTCCGCTTCAGCATCTATGGCGTTTGAATGCAGCGGCAGTCAAGGCTCGTATCCCGCTGACCAGATCGACTGACCTCAAGAACCATCTGGATCGCTTCATCAAGAGCCTGGCTAGCGAAAGCGCCAGGAATGCGTTCAGAGGGCGTTCTTACGAGCCGTTGGCCCAGCTCGAGGACGCAGCCAGAGATCTGGATCGAGAAGTGGACCGGGATGACTATCGTCGCTCCAGCCGGCACCAGGATCGCGATCGCGAACGTGAACGCTCGATTCCCAGGTCGACGACCGTCTATTATGCTTATGACGGCGATGAAGACGGTGAAGAAGCTGGGTGGAGACTGGGCGATGAGCGTCGAGTGCATTTCGACGACGATGAACCAGGCGATTGCTACGCTGAGTCGGTTTACCAGTTGTCAGGCCGCGTTCAGAACCAGCATCCAAGTCGCTGGAGGCCAGGTAGCCAGGATCAGAGTCATTCTGGTCGATACGGTCCAAGCTCTAGCCAGTCAAGTCGTCACGCTATGGCTCAAAGTCCAGCCTCGCACCAGTCGGGTCAAGCTTCTTTCGCTCGCTCGGCCCAGCTTCCCAGCTCCGGCACAAGTGTTTCTGGCTCAGCCGGTCGTTCTCGACCTGGCTTAAGCGTTCAGAGCCCTCGCGGACCGAACTGCTTCAATTGCGACGAGCCCGGACACTGGGCGAGTGACTGCCCGTGGAAAGGTTTCTGTTCTCTCTGCGAGGCACCAGGTCATCGACCTGAGTCGTGCCCAAGGAAGTGCTCGTTCTTTGACGAGGTGCACTCTCCAGGTGAAAACGAAGCGCGTTCGTTCCTTGTTTGTGCTGGCGACCCAAGTCCTGGTCTGGAAAGACACTTCCAACTCCAGCCAGGCGAACGTCGTGGATGGTGGTCCATGCACCCTGAGCCAGTCGGCCAGGCCAGGATTGCCATCGTCAACGGTGCTGTGTGCGACCGTAGAGTCCGCATCTTGCTGGACTCTGGCTCATCGACTAGCATGGTCAGTCTGGACCTAGCTAGGAAGCTGGGACTTCAGCTCAAGTTCGGTGACCGGCTGAAGGTCAGCGGTATTGGCGGTGTCGTGACCTACGCCACAGCCAGAACCAGGGTTAAGGTGGCGCTCGGCATGAGTGTCGCCTACTTTCTGGACCTCTGGGCTGGGAATATTGGCGAGGGCATCGACTGCTTGCTGGGACTCGACTTCATGGTCCGGGCAGGAGTCCGGCTCTGTGCCTACGAAGGGTCGGTCCGGCTGCCAGACGAAGAGTGCATCCCGCTGGCCGCAGCTGGTCAAAGACCGAAGCTGCCAGAACGAGCGTCAGTCAGCACCCTGGAAGACATTTACTTGTCGCCAGGTCGCAGCACGCTGGTACCAGCTCGTCATCGAGCTGGAAAGCTTCAGGTCTGGGCGTGTCGGCAAGACAACTGGGTGACAACCGTCGTCGTCGGGCCAGACGGCCAGCTTCAGGCCGTCCGAGTGACGAATGTGTCACCCCCAGCCGATCATGATCCCAGCTCGGACGCCAGTCGCTCACCTAGTCGAGGAAGGCCACCTGCCGCTAGGCCAGAGGTGCGCCAGGCTCAACTCGACTAGGTATCTTGAGTGGCAGGTGCTGGTCTACGAGGGTTCTCACTCTAGCCAGTTCATCTGGGCGCAGGACGAGCTCATCGACGCCTACAACGCCAGTCTGCCTCCAGCTGTGGTCAAACCAGCCTACGACGCACCTAAGAAGATTCTGCCAAGGGGCGAGGTGCTCGTGGAGCTGGCAGATGTGCCAGATCTTCGTGTAGGTGCGTCTTCCCAGTTGGACCAAGCTGCTGTGGCATCGTCTGAGCCAGGAGGGCGATCTGCTCAAGGTGTCAGCGCCGAGCGACCACGCAGCGAGCCTGAGCCAGTCCAAGCTCGCGATCCAGGTTGTGCTCAACATGTCCAGCCAGGAGAAGTCGCTTCGGAGCTGGAAACAGCCGTGCCACCACCACCACGACAAGATTCCGTGCTAGCAACACCAGCTGCACGACTGCCCGAGCCAGGCACCAACCTACCCAGAGTGGCCGCTCCAAGCGTGCCTGTTGTACCGGCGAGCTCGTCATTGACGAGTGAGCTTACCGCCGAGGCGGGGTCTGCAGGCGCCGGAGTGGTTATGATGGCTCTTGACCGGGTGCCAGACTCAGGCGAACTCCACTTGCTGCAAGTCGAGCCACACTCTCTGCCGGCTCAGCGACCCAGGACTAGTCAGGGGGCGACCTCTACAGCAAGTGTTCCAAGTCCTCAAGCTCCTGCCCAACCGCAGCTCACCATCGGTATGAAGCTGGTTCAGCGCCGAGTGAGCCGGGAAAGCACGCCGATCCAGCGTCTCGCGTGCACGTTCAAGCTGGTTTCGTCTCAAGATAACCAGGGTGACGACGACGCGGTCTCGTTTTACCACGAAGGCACCGACTTTGTGCTGCTCGACGAGCTCCGGGACCAGCTCGCAATCCTCCCAGACCAGATCGACCTGGAAGCTCCAGTCGACATGGCCAGCGCCGATGTTGGCGAAGAAGGCGTAACCAGCCCAGTCCAGGACCAGCTCATACGCGACGTGATCAACAAGCATGCGTCAGCGTTTCTGGGATCTGGCAACGCGCTTCCCTCCAGCTAGGGGCGTCGTCTGCGACATCGAAGTCGAGCCAGGAACCAGGCCAGTCGCCGAGAAACCCAGGCGAATCAAGTCGCACCTGCTTCCCCAGGTCTACGAGCTGCTCAAGAAGCTCCTCGATGCTGGAATCATCGAGTATTCTGACTCGGAGTGGGCCAGCCCAATCGTCATTGTCATGAAAAAGAACGGCGTCGACATCCGGCTTTGCATCGACTACCGGCGCGTGAACCAGCTGATCAAGCTCATGAACTACCCGCTGCCACTGATCGACGACCTTCTCGGTAACTTTGAGAAGGTCATGTGGTTTCTGAGTCTCGACATGGCCAGCGGCTTCTGGGCCGTGCTTATGACCCAGCGGGCCAAGCACATCAGCGCTTTCGTGTGCCCACTCGGCCACTTCCAGTGGATCCGGATGCCGTTCGGTCTGAAAAACGCTCCGTTGATCTACCAGAAGGCCATTGACAACGCCCTCTGGGGTTACGTCAGGCTCCCTCCGCACCTAGAAGCCGAGGTCGAGCCAGAAGTGATGCACGCTCTGGGTCTAGAACCCGTCACGGAGCTGGAAGTTGCCAAGTCCGAGCTGGAAAATGGTGACAAGACTGTCTTTGACCTCAGCATCCCAGCTCCAGCTGCACTTGGTCCAGTCCTGAAGCGGAGTTCCTACATCGATGACATCGCCTATGGCACGGCGACGCTGGAGGAGTTGCTGGAAGTGCTGGACAAGCAACTATTCCGGCTCTGGTACTGGCGGATTTCCGTAAGTCTGCCTAAGAGTGCGTTTGGGAAGCACTCGATCCAGTACCTGTCCCACCAGGTGACCCAGGAAGGCATCGTCGCAACGCCTAAGATTGCCAAGGAGTTGGAACAGTTGCCGTTCCCTTCAAGTCTCATAGGTGTCCAGTCGTTCCTAGGAAGCTTGAACTATTACAATAAGTTCATCGAAGACTACTCGGTCATCGCCAGCGTGCTCTACGAGCTAACCGACGAGCGAATCCGAGCTGGTGACCAGCTCGAGCCAGCTAAGCGCGCGTTCGAACTGTTGAAGTTGAAGATCCAGGCTCCTCCGTTGCTCCGGCACCCAGATCGAGCCAGGCCGTATGTGATTATCCCTCACGCGAACCAGTGGGCGATTGGAGCGGTGCTGGGTCAGGAACATGATGGAGTCATCCACCCAGTCCGATTCACAGGCCGTACCCTGCATGACGCCGAGCTCCGGTATCATCTGGCCGAGAAGGAAATCCTAGCTCTGCTGCGAGTGTTAAGTGTGTTCTACACCCTGGTTGCTGGCCAGGATCTAGTCGTCTATACCAGGTTCTCGACTTTGAAGTGGGTTCTGACGTCCAAATCCGTGCAAGGAAGGACCCTCCAGTGGGCTGCGTTGCTATCACCTTGGACCATGGAGGTCAGGCGAGTTGAGCGTGATGAAGACGGTCTGGCATCGCTAGTCGCGGCTAGCATTACACCCCAGGAGAAGTTGGACCAGGTGGCCGCCGAGCTGGTACCCAGGAAGGCGATGCTAGTAAAGCCACCGCTGGTCAGTCTGGAAATGCTGGATAGCGAGTACTCTGGGCTGGTTCTCAGTTATGACGGTGCGGCTAAGCTCAAGTCCAACGCTGGAAGTGCCAGTTTTGTGTTGTGGCAGTTGCCAGGCTGGATCCCAGTGTTTGCTAGGTCGATATACCTGGAAAATGTGACTGTGAACCAGGCCGAGTACCACGGCCTGCTGCGAGGGCTGGAATACGTGCTGGAACTGAAGACAGAGCTAGTCAAGCGGCTTGTTGTGGTTGGAGATTCACGAATTGTGATCCAGCAATGCCAGGGAGCTATTGGCTGCAACCAGCCCCATCTAGCACTACTCCTAGCAGAGTTCGATCGACTCCGAGCTGGGTTCGATGCGATCGCCCTGGTTCACGTGAAGCGAGAGTTCAACGGTGCTGCAGACTACCTAGCTGGGCTATCACTCCGGACGCAAAAGACCCAGGACATCCAGGACGAGGTGACGTTCGGTGAGCTAGTCCAGCTCAACAAGCTGCTAGACCAACTAACGCGAAGGCAAGGTGCTCAAGATGCTCAAGATCGCGGTGAGACGGCTCAAGACCCAGGATCAAGTGTTGAAGATGCTGAAGGACCAGGACCAGCGACTGAGGGCGCCACCCAGCGCTCAGAACGTCACCGAAGTGAGCGCGACGCTGGTTCCGGCGTCCCCGAGTCAGGTATCCACGGCGATGGTGACACGATCAGTCACACTGGACCACGCACGAGCCAGGAAGAAGGAAAGTCACGCTCACCCGGCTCTGCGGCCGTTTTCGCTGCTCGGACGCGCAGCGCAAGCCGCGCCGCAGCTCAAGCGCCGTCCGCGACTGCCGTTCCGGTGCCACCGCGTCGCAGGAGCTCGAGGATCGCCGCGCAAGCTCCCACATCGGTTGAGCTCAGTCAATCGTCGGCTGCAAGTCTTCAGCGGCGCGTGACTGTCGAAGATTCGGTGCCGAGCCAAATCCCAGTGGGTGTGAATCTTCGCGACGCAGCCGCTCTTCCCGAACCAGATTTTGTCGCACCGCCTGTCCCATCTGGACCCGTCTTTACACCGGACGCCACCCATCGTCCAGTCTCTGAACGTGAATCCAGCGTGGATCCAGCTCCACACCCATCGTCAGTCGCCATAGACGTTGGAACGGCCAGCCAGTCGAGGTCGCAACCTCCTGGTTATGTACAAGTCGACGAGGAGCCCCCGTTCTATGTGCGACAGGGCGTTGAGAATCTTGAAGGCGTGTCAAGTCCACGCGGTCGTTTCCCAACTCAAAGCGGGCGTGACCCAACTAGAAGTGGTGTCGGAGAGACTGGAAATGCAGTCGAAGAGCGATGGCGGCGGATCCGTGCTCACCAGGACGCTGACGAGTATACCAAGAAGATGAAGCTGTTCCTAGCCGGAGATACTCGTTTCCTAGATCGCGACGACGTTTTCCAGCTCGCTAAAGTCGCTGACCAGTTCGTACTTGACGAACATGACGTGCTCCGGTATGTGAGTCTCCGGCCTAGAGCCAGAGAGAGGCCAGCCCAGCTAGTCGTCCCAGCTGGCATGAGGAAAGACGTGCTGCATCACTGCCACGTCGAGTACCAAGGCAGCCATCAGGGTATTACACGCACGTATGAGCGAGTCCGCTCAGAGTATTACTGGACTGGGATGTACCAGGACGTCGTTCGATTTTGCTCCAGCTGCGTCGACTGCAGTACTGGCAAAGGTCTCCCAGCCAACCCTGGTACGTCTCCTGGTAATATTCAGCCAGAATATCCGTTCCATGTTGTCTCGATGGATTTCGTGCTCCCACTGCCTCCGTCTGAGCAGGGAAGCACGGCGTTGCTACTGTTCCAGTGCATGTTCACTGGCTTCGTGATGTGTAAGGCGATGTCGGATACCAGCGCCCCAGCAGTCGCCAAGGCATACGACGAAGTGGTATTCCAGCGTTTTGGAGCCAGCTCTATCATCCGCCATGACCAGGACCCAGTCTTCATGAGCGAAGTGTTTGGTCAGTTCCGAGCTATGCTAGGTAGCCAGCAACGTGCGACGCTGGCTTACCGGCCCCAAGCCAACGGCCAGCAGGAGCGCTCAGTCCAGACTATTTCCAGAAGCATCAAGGCTTACGTAGCCAGGCCGGGCCAGGACGACTGGGAAGACGTCGTCTATCGACTCATGTTCGATATCAACACCTCCGTCGATGCCACCAGGAAGCACCAGGAAGGATACGCCTTTCTTCCTAGCTCACGGTTGGGATGCCAAGTCGACGATAGCCGCCATGATCGCCCAGGCACCCAGGAAGCGGCGTGGAAACAAGATGGCTGCGTATTTCTGGCGGATCAAGATCCAGCGCGAGTACCAGTATGCGCTAGCTTGGGCAAGGGATCTCCAGGCCGAGGCCAAGCAGTCCAGAGCCGAGCGTCAGACTGCTAGCTGGAACAGGCTTCCGGACTCTGTTAAGACCGGTTTCGAAGTTGGAGACGCGGTCTGGCTATATCTAGCTCGAGTGAAGCCAGGTCTAGCTAAGAAACTTGCTCACCACTGGCACGGACCGTTCCGGATCATCGAAAAGGCCAACGATCACCGTGTCCGGCTCAAGACTGAAGGGACCGCGTATCGTGTGAACCCCTGGGTTCATGTGAGTCGTCTGAAGCCACGTGTGCTATTCTAAGATCGTCCAACTGATGTCCTCGACCCAGTGCCAGAAGACTTGGACTGGGATGCTGCCCTGTTACCAGAAGATAGCTGGGAGCCAGATGAAGCCAGGGGCGAGTATGAAATGGAGTCAATCCTGGATGTTAGGTGGGAGTCCCAGCGAACTAGAGCCGGCAACAAACTGAAACGCCAGTATTTGGTCAAGTTCGTCGGGTACGACGAGCCAGAGTGGATTCCAGTCGAGAAGATCAAGGCTGGCAAGTTGCTGTACGAGTTCGACAACAGCCGCCGCGCCGAGAGTCGTTTCGCTGCTATGCAGTCGGGCGACGGCGAGCCTGAGGACCGCTAGGGCAACCTAGCGTGGATTGGGAGCTAGCATCCCCAGCGCCCAGCGTTGAAAGCTAGCGTCTTGGGTGCCAGTGCCCTTGCGCTCCGCGCAGAATACTGGCGACCTGGGAATGAAGCTTGCTGCACTCCCAACCTGCATATGCATATGTGACGGTGACTAGCACCAGCGAGCCAGTCTTCACGACTGGGTGCAAGTCGGCTGGGTCAGAGGGCGCGTCTTTCCCAGCTAGCTCGAGTTGGATCGTGAATTTCCAGTTCGAAGTCCGACTCGGCGAGCTAGTCTGGATGTGAAATCCATCGACCCGCTGGCCCCAGCCACAACCGTGAAAAACTGCATGTATCAAGTCGATCGGTGAACGCTACCTGCTATTGCACAAGATTTTCAGATCGTTCCAGGTCAACCTGCTATTGCACAAGATTTCCTGATCGTTCCAGGTCAGCCGCGATTACGCTTCACTAGCTATGGCATGTGGAGCCAGACGAATGAGGCCCATCCCTGCGAAAACGCGATGCTAGTGGCTCGCGACCTCTGGTTCCAACCTTTTGGTGACGCCAGCCTGCCTCTACGTTACTCGTCTGAAAAGTTGTCGGCTTCTCTACGCAACGTTGACTCAGCACCTGCTGATGCGCGCTTTGTTTCGCCAGACGCTGTCTCCAAATTGGGTCCAGCTCGTTAGAAGCCCACGAACAGTTGCAAGAATGTCCCTAGTGCTGTCTGCGCGGACAATGGAGGTGACGCTGCTACAACAGGATCGCAGGAAGCCAGCATCCTAAGGATGGATCCAACTTCTGGCGTCAACGACATCAAGTCTAGCACCCAGTCAGCCGTGCTGTTGCGATCGACGCCCGTGCACTGGGCACTGTGTTGTTGCCCAGATCAGAAGTACGTGAGTGCTCAGCGCCTCGACGCTTCTCTCCTGATTCGCGTCTCGGGTTGAGCAGAGGGCGGTTGTAATAAAGTGCCCGCGTCTTTTGCAGCCTGGCCAGGCCCCAGGAAGCTGGATCAGTAGCTAGGAAATTAAATGACAAGAGTTAGTAGGTGGCAGTAGCCTGGTACACTGTACCAGCTACTCACCCACCTTTCCAGTCTGGCACAGTGTGCCAGGAGCTGGGTTCATCCACTGGACCTTCCCAGTGGGTGATTTTCTGTCTGGTTTGAGCTGGCTTCCTCCGGATGTTGACCAGATTCATCCATTCCGGAAACTGGTTTTTACCGGTTTTCCCAGTTCGGATTGTGCAATTTCCAGTTAGACCACACAGAGTAGGGTTCCTATCAGATCTGGTAGTTAAGTAGGTAGGGTTCAGGGAGCCAGTTCCTGGCTCCCCTTAGGGTTTTACCCTGTATTCAAAAGACTTCGCTTTTTGCTCTCAACTCCCCAAGTCTCCTCCGTCGAACCGCGGGAGGACCCAGCGTCTACGCCACAAGGTAAGCCTGCGTGTGTTGGATTTGCCCTAGTGGACTGTGTGCGCGTGTGTCTGGCTGCTGGTGCGTGGGTATTGGTGTGTTTGCGAGTGAGGAGAGGAGCCAACCCCCTTTCCAGCCCTTGAGGCACCTGCAAAGGGTACTAGTCTGTACTAGAGACCTGGAGCACTCCATATTCTTGCGTATTCTTGTGTTGCGATAGCTGGGAACTGGTCGTAGTTCCCCAGTTAAAGTAATACACTTCATTTGGTTGAGAGAGAGTTTCCCAGATCCCAGAGGGGATTCCCAGTGTCCTGGCGGATCGAGGTTGTCCTCCGTCCCAGGCGAGACCCAGCGGATCGAAGTTAGTCTTCCGTCCTGGGTCTAAGTGTGTCGTTTGTATTTGTGTATTAAAAGACTGGTCCTCATCGTTACCTAGAGCTGGTTGAGCCATCTTGGGTTGGTGGAATACTCCAAGTGGACGTATTTCCCCATACTTCAAAGCTCAAAAGAACCGGTCAAGGGATACATAACGTGAGGTACGAAGCCAGAACTTGGGTTTTCACAACGGGCCCAAGTTCGCCTGCGTGTATTCCCCATATACACGCTAGGTCTATACCCTTTTCCAGCTCCAGGAGCTAGCGAAAAGGCAGCGCACTTCATCACAACCCGTCGGCCGACGCCGAGATGCGCTGAGACGTCGAGGACGACGGCGACGAAGAGATGAAGGCGCCGGCGAGCGCTGCGACGTTGATCGTCGCAGCACGCAGAGCCGCGCCTCCAGAGCGATCGCCGACGCTGTCGGAATTCGTCGACTACGACGAGAGCGACGGCGAGGAAGAAACCAAGTCGGAGGACCGTGCCGCGCGCGGTCCTTATGTGATGATGTGCGATGCCTTTTCGCCAGTTATGGAGAAAAGGGGTATAGACCCAGCCAAGTATATATGTGCAAAAAACAGATATACACAGGCCGAGCGAGCTGCGATCCGTTGTGATAATTGCAGCTCTGGCTTCGTACCTCACGTTGTGTGTCCCTCTCCTTCGGGGCGGTCCTTTTGAGCTTAAGTAAAGGGGAAATACGTCCACGAGGCGCCTCCCACACGAACTCTGGCGGGGCTGCCGCTTGACCAGACCAAAATCGATATACAGATAATACAACAATACAGGCGAGGGCTAGGACGGAAGTTCCCTTCGATCCGCTAGCTCTCTGACCTGGGACGGAGACTCGCTCGATCCCAAGCAACACTCGTTATAAACTCCACACCAATATGAAATGCGCCAGGTGACTGGCGCAGGATATGAAATGCCTTGGACTCTGGGGGACCCAGAATCCTTAGCAGGGGCTTTGATAAGGGTTCGACTCCCCTCTCCACACGCACACCACAAGAGTCCACTAGCCAACCAGCCAGACTCACGCGCAATATCCACTAGGGCACACTGACGCTAGCGCAGGCTTACCTGGTGTCGTTGCCACGCGTCCTTCCTGGAGCTCGAGCCGACGACTTGGGGAGTTGACGGTGAAAAGCGAAGTCTCTTAGAAGGGGGCCAGCCCCTTAGAGAGCCAGCGAAGCTGGCTCTCAACGATCACACCTACTTTTGTGACTAGACCTGAGAACTACCTACTTTTGGGAATCTGGCGCTGGATAGCCGTTGTCGAGGTCGGTGCTGGGTATGGTACCCAGTACCAGGTGGGTGGCACACTGTGCCGTGGCTACTGCCACCTCCTCAACCACCGATTATACACAAACGGCTGGATCTACTCCTATCAGTCCCGGCCAGGTCCAGCCCGTGGGCCGGGTCCCCCTAGGGGGCTGGTCTTCAACGGCCGGATGGGAGGTAACCTCGTGAGGACTGGGCACTTCTTCACATCCGCCCTTCACTCATTTCGAGATCGCGGTCGCGCAGCGAAGACGAGCGAGAGATGAGTGCTCCGGCAAGCAGTGGCATAGTCGCGAACGAGGGCGCGGGTTCCGTTCCTCCGGCTGGGCCTTCTGGTCCGCAGCCAGTGCCCGGGGTGGCGGGGAGCACGTCGAAGGTTGAACGGCCACCTCTCTGCTCGAACTCGGACGCTAAGACTGACTCTGCTGCTGCCGACGACGACGAACAGATCGGCGAGCTGACGATTGAAGAGCTCCGGCCAGATCCTAACCGCGCGCATCCTGACGACCTCGCTCGATTCTTGGCGGACCTGACGGCCAAGCTCCAGGAGGTGGTGAAACACACGACAGCACTGATGCCTCGATGCGACGAGGACTCCGAAGATGCCAGCGCCGGGGGGACTGGGGAGCATCCAGGCGAGAAGTCGATTGCGGGCGCCATAGCCTGGCGGCGAAGTCTGCGGGATCTCCGTTCTCGCCTCATAGTCTTGATGCGCGGCTGGAGTTGGGACCAGCCGCTAGTTGGAGACGCCGCGGCCTTTCTTCGAGCATGCGTCTGCCCCGAAGTGGACCTGGCGGACGCCGTCGGGCCTAGTGATCTCGATCAGGTGCTCTTGCGTGAGCCTCACGGCGATGGACCATCTCCACTCGGGCGCGCACTCAGTGAACTTGACTCGCCGCTGCGTCAGCTAGGCGATCCCGGTGACAAATTACTTCGCGCGCAGCTGGTTGGCCGCCGCATTGACGAAATCTTCGGCCTTGATGGTTTCATTCGGCGTCTCCTATACACGCTTCAAGTTAATCGCCGGCTTCTCAACCTCCTCCCTGCGCTGATGACTATGGGTGTGCTTTGGAGTACGAGAACCACGTCGTTGGCGGAGCACAACCAATTCTGCCTGCTATGTCTTGCTCACGTCCAACTCGCCACTGACCACGCCGAGAAACTCGAAGAGCTTTTCTTCAGCACGAAGGATAAGCTAGTGGAAGAGCAAGCCTTGGCGAACCGCACGACTGCCGAACTCCTCCGAGCCCGGGAGGAGAAACAGGCTGCTGCCACTCTGGCGACGACGCTGGACACTGAAGTTGACCGCCTCCGGGCTAGCGTGGGTGAACTCGAAAGTGAGCGCGACCAGCTCCGGGCCGATCTCCACCGAACTCAAGACCGAATTCGGCGTCTCCATCGCAAGGTAGAGGAGCTGGAGAATGCGCAGGTGTCGGCCCCTCACTGGACCGACAGCGCCTTGGAGGACTTGTTCTGAATCACTTGGGTTCACGGACGTGCGGCGGGACGAGCTGACCAGTGGTATTCATTCCTTCGCGCTGCGGTCACGGGCTCGCTAGCCGATGTACCCAAGGGCATGGCTCTCATGTGCACGGCTAGTGGCCTGGATACGTCACCTGGACCTCCGCCGCCGGCGATGTCGACGTTGGCTTCTTATCGCCCTCTCTTCTCCGCAGATGTTTCGGCGATGGCAGGTTTGGACGCGGAGGCCAAGTCTCAGCACCGGTCTGCCAGCAAGCGGCCCGTCAAGCGGGCTCTTCCCGCTTCCAGCGACGATGACAGTGACCGGGAGTCGAAAGGCCAGACGACGTCGGCCCAACCCTCGCCCTCGACGCTTAGCCGTAGGTCGAAGAGCTTGGTCAACGACTTGGTGTTGGCGCAACAGTGCCAGGGCGAAGAGACTTCCAGCTCAGAAGGGAGCGAAGACTATCCTAACGCTTCTCGCGACGCCTCGACGGGGACGCCGGAACGAGGTGGCAAGGCACGTCCTTCCCAAGGTAGCGCGAGTCGGCCGGTCGAGCTCGACGAGACTGAGGACAGCGGCGCGGAGGAGGCGCCTCCAGCAAGCAAAGAGGACGATGAGTGGGTGGTCGCTGTCGACCTACCGGTGAAGCTGTATGCTGACTGTATCAAACCGATTCGACGCCCTTCGTCCGCTCGCCAGACTCGACGCTCGTTCATCAAGATCATCTTCCAGGCTCTTGGCCAGGTCCGCGGTCGCAGCTCCACGGTGCTTTATCGGTCGATGACTGAACGCCAGCGTAAGAAGGTCTATGGCATTGCCACACAGAAGATGCTGGAAGCCACGTCGTTCTACCCCAACTATACACCGGCCAAGTCTGAGATGCCGACTCTGCGCGACCGTTTGCTCAAGATCACCGTTGAGGAGTACCGGGCTATTCGCGAGAAGAAGCCTTGGAACAAGATGTTCGCGAATCGAGTGAAAGCTTTCTTCCTGTCGACACCCGGCGAATGGTCTGAAGATCAAGCTCGCTGGATAGTCGACGTTTTGCTTTTTATGTACTCGTACCGCGAGGCTTACTGGACCTTCGGCCACTGGTTGATTATCCCAAAACCACCCAAGAGGCATGCAGTCGGCGCCGAGGGGATGGAGCCTTGGTACGAGCTATTCACATTGCGCGATCAGTACATCGCCAGCTTTCGAGCCGAGGCGACGAAGTTGAATAACCAGCGGCCTGGAGGTATGAGTCAACTGATTTACTCCGAACCGGCAATCTGGCTCGCGTCGACGACTTGTGCCTGGATCCCGAGCAGCAAGATCCCTCTGGATGACCAAATTGATGAGTTAGATTCTCTCGAGCCTATCAGGGCCCGCTGGTCGACTGCTCCCGAACGTTTCGTGGAGGCTTTGCTGCCGGAACAGTTGCAACTCTTGGATGAGAATGTGGACGACGACGGTAACCTCGTCGGGTGGAGTTTCCCACACCCATACAACTCGTCGGACCTGTCTGACTGGGAGGCGCTGGCTCCTACTGTCTCGCTCGAAACTTACACTCGCGCTCGTGATGCCAAGGCCAAGAAGAAAGCGGCGCTGGAAGGCTCGGCCCGGAAACGAGCCAAGTACGACTAACTCACACCGCGACATAAGGTCCGACTCGTCGATCTTACTTCGTTCTTCTTTCTTCTCCTGCACAGCTCTTGATTCCTGCGTGTAGTCCCTAGTCAAGTCATGCATTTCAATACAACCTTTTTTTTCTTTTGCCGAGTCCCCTCCTCAGACGCTCCTATCCATTTCGGACCTGTATGAACCGACGCAACCAGTCTATAGACCAATGTCGCGCCGGACACGTCAGCAGAAACGCAAGTCGGGGCTCGGCGAGCTAGTGTCTAGCACTGGGCTAACCTCATGACACATACTCGATGCAAACACAATAGACGGAGAGGCGGCGCCTTTTCACGAGTTTCATGTTGCGACTGGGCAACATGGGGACTCGCACCCCGTAATCGCTAGCACTTGGCAGCGGAGGCTAGCATCTCCGCTCGGCGCTGCTAGTCGCGCAGCGCCTCCCCGTCACCAGATTGCATGGCTGCAAACCTGGTCTCCGCGCGTCTACTGTTGTCGAACTCATACAGCAGGCGGCCGGCCTTGATTTTGGCGACTGGTATCCATTCAGGTTCATCGTAACCGACAAACTTCACGAGATAATCGCGCGTCTTCTTGTTCCCGGACCTGGTGCGCTGCGAGTTCCACCGGACGTCGAGTATCTTCTCCATTTCATACTCACCCGCCTCTTCGTCGGGGGCCCAACTGTCCTCAGGCAGAAGGGCAGCGTCCCAATCTAGGTCCTCTGGTACTGGCTCCAAGTCGCCCTTTGGTATGTCTTCGAAGAACAGACGAGGCTTCAGGCGGCTGATATGAACCCACGGGTTGACCTTATACATCGTTCCTTCGGTCTTGAGCCGTACACGGTGGTCATTCGCCTTCTCTACGATCCGGAAAGGGCCATGCCAATGATGCGCGAGTTTCTTCGCCAGTCCTGGCTTGACACGAGCGAGATACAACCAGACGGCGTCGCCTACTTCGAAACCGGTCTTTACGCTATCTGGGAGCTGCTCCCACTCAGCTGTTTGACGCTCGGCTCGGCCACGCTTTGCCTTCGCTTGGAGATCACGTGCCCAGGCTAGTGCGTACTGATATTCCCGCTGAATCTTGATCCGCCAGACGTAGGCACGCATTCGGTCGGCTGTGCGCTTCCGCGGAGCTTGCGCAATCATCGCGGCGACTGTCGACTTGGCGTCCCAACCGTGGGCGAGGAAGAATGGCGTGTCTCTGCGTGTCGCGTCCACTGACGTGTTAATCGCAAACATTAATCGATATACCACGTCCTCCCAGTTGTCTTGACCTGGTCGCATGACGTAGGACTTGATGCTGCGCGCCACAGTCTGGACTGAGCGTTCCTGTTGGCCGTTGGCTTGAGGCCGGTAGACCAACGTGGCGCGCTGCTGGCTCCCCAGCATGGACCGGAATTGGGCGAACACTTCACTCATGAAGACCGGGTCTTGGTCGTGTCTAATAATAGAACTGGCGCCGAATCGCTGGAAGACTACCTCATCGTACGCCCTGGCGACGGCTGGCGCGCTGGTGTCCGACATCGCTTTACACATCACGAAGCCAGTGAACATGCACTGGAAGAGTAGCAACGCCGTGCCCCCTTGTTCAGACGGCGGCAATGGGAGTACAAAATCCATAGAGACGACGTGAAACGGATACTCCGGCTGGATGTTGCCGGGAGACGGGCCGGGATTCGCTGGGAGACCTTTTCCGGTGCTGCAATCCACACAGCTCGAGCAAAAACGGACGACGTCCTGGTACATCCCGGTCCAATAATACTCAGACCGGACTCTTTCGTAGGTACGCGTGATCCCCTGATGGCCACCTTGAAATTCGACGTGGCAGTGATGCAACACGTCTTTCCGCAGCGTGGTTGAGACCACGAGTCGAGCTGGCTTCTCACGAGCACCGGGACGGAGGCTAACATATCGTAGCACTCCGTGCTCGTCCAGAACAAACTGGTCAGCAACTTTCGCCGCCTGGGCAACTTCATCGCGGGAGAGTGCACGCGTGTCGCCGGCGAGGAAAGCTCTCAGCTTCCGTGTGGGCGGATCTGCATCTTGATGTGCGCGGACGCGCTCAAGCCTCGCCACGTTAGCACCTTCAAACGCATCTTGAGATCCTTCGCCGGGTACAGGATTGATTGTGACGGCGGCGCTCGTCTGGCCGACGGGCTCGTGCGCCCTTAGGCTTGGCGCGTCACGCTGGCTGCCAACGGGTGCGGTTCGAGGCGCCTGTTCTGAGGCGCTGCAGTCATTGGAACCGGTGGTGGGTAGCCGAGAGCGGGCGCGTCCTGCGTTGCGAGAGCCGAGCGGGGCTTCAGCATCTACTGACGGCAACGGGATGGGCGGGCGAGTTGGCGCGCGGTCTTCGATGACGCGCGCCACGGCAACACCGTCTTGTTGACTTCGCCGCTGGTTGATCAGCGACGAGGCTAATGCTGCCCGGTCGCTCGCTGACGGAATCGAGCGCGTTCCACTGACAATGGGTGAATGTGTTCTCATGTCGCGGGAACCTTGAACAGAAACGTTGCGCCCACCGGATCCTTGTGCAGAGAGCGGGCGGTTATCAGCTTTCCTCTGATTCGCACCATCGCTTTCCAAGGGGGAAGGCAATGTGGCAACGAGGCTCGGCGCCTGTCGCCCAGAGGTTGGAAAGGCGGAGGCGGTCGGTCGTGCTGTGGCCGGCTTCAGGGTTGGGTTCACGCCTGGGGATATCACACCTTCGCGGTTGGATGGTCGGTGATACTCTGGGTCCTGGCGACTGCTGGCGGGATTCGCAGGTATGGCGTTCTGGCTCGGCGTCGAATCTTCGTAACTTCGCGACACGGCGCCCGGACTTGAACTTGAACTTGGGAGGTTGGTCAGTCGACTTGGGGCCTCGCCGAGTAGCGCGGATGACGTCAGCGGGAGGGGCCCTTCGAAGTCGGGTGGTCGGGCTGCTGGCCATGCCGATGGTGATGCGGGAACGCTCTAATGCGCCAGGGCCTGACGCGGAGCCGAGCTCTCAGGCACGATCGGTTGTTCAGGCGAGCTCCGCTTTCCTGCAGCTCTAAGGATGGATGGGGAATCACCCTCGGGTTGTGGCGGGGGTCTAGCGACACTCGTCAACGTCGTGTCTCGAGGCTCCTCGCGGTCTTCATGCATGCTTTGCTGGCTCGGCGGAGGTACATAGCCAGGCCCTTCTTCGACGTCGATAGCCCTGTGGACGGTCTTTGCAACGGTGTCGTTGTTCGTCGAGCTTCGCGGACTCGGCGCCTCGGGAAAGGAAGGGGCTAGAAGGTGCCCACTCCCCCTTTCTCGCAGACCGACAGCGGCGTAGTCACTTGGGTTCCGCTGCGACGCGGGGCCGTCAGGCGCTCGGGCTTGCGCAGCGAGGCGCTGGCTTCGACGCGTCGCAGGCGACACCCTCACTTCCACAGTGGCGTTCGAGCCACTGCGTCGTTGTTGCGAGCGCGTTTCTGCGAGTAGAACTGTCGCGCTGCCGGACGCCGGGAGGTCTGAGGATGTGCCGCTCGTAGTCGCCGTCGCTCCACCGCGTTCCCTAGTTGTGCCGTCTTGTTCTTGAGCCGTCTCACCGCGACCTTGAGCCGTCTCACCGCGACCTTGAGCCGTCTCACCGCGACCTTCGACACCTTCAGTACAGCGGCCGCGCATGAGTCGTTCGGGCAGCCTGCTGAACTGACGGAGCTGGTTAAACGTATCCTCATCAGTGACCACGCGGGTCTCTTCCGAACGTAGTGCCAGGCCAGCCAGGTAGTCTGCTACGCCGTTGTACTCACGTACCACGTGAATGAGTTCCACTGATTCGAATTGTGTTCGAAGTTCATGAAAACGGGCGAGCAGCAGGGTCAAGTGCGGTTGATTGCAGCCGATCACGCCTTGGCACTGCTGGACTGCGATCCGCGAGTCGCCGACTACCACGATACGTTTGACTGGATCACCTAATTTCCCCGACCTCAGGAACTCGAGTCCCTGCAACAAGCCTGTGTACTCGGCCACGTTGACAGTGACGTCGACACCAGCCAGGTAAATGGACTTCGCGAACAGTGGCTGCCAGCCCGGCAACCTCCAGATCACAAAACTCGCACTTCCTGCATTCGACTTGCGCTTGGTGGCACCGTCGAAACTCAAAACCAGACCTTCATATTCGGCATCCAACATCTCCATGCTTACCAAAGCTGGCTTCACGCGCATGGCCTTTGACGGCACTAGTTCGGCTGCGACCTGGTCGAGCACTTCTCGAGGTGTGATACTGGCTGCCACAATTGCTGCCAGACCATCCTGGTCCCGATCGACGCGCCGCACGTCCATCGTCCACGGAGAGAGTAGCGCTGCCCACTGGAGTGTCCGTCCTTGGACCGATTTTGACGTGAGTATCCACTTGAGAGTCGAATAACGCGTGTAGACGATCAACTCTTGGCCAGCAACTAATGTGTAATACACGTTGAGAACTCTGAGCAGGGCTAGAATTTCTTTTTCTGCCAGGTGATAGTTCAACTCAGCGTCATGCAGGGTGCGTCCAGTGAAACGAACTGGAGCGATGATGCCGTCATGCTCTTGGCCGAGCACCGCGCCGATTGCCCACTCATTCGCATGGGGAATAATCACAAAAGGTTTCGTGCGATCTGGATGCTTGAGCAGCGGCGCGTTCAGGAGTTTCGACTTCAGCAGTTCGAACGCGCGGCGAGCCGGGTCTAGCGAATCGTTCAGGCGGATCCGTTCGTCGGACAGCTCGTATAAGACGCTGGCGATCACTGCGTAGTCTTCAATGAACTTGTTGTAATAGTTCAAGCTCCCCAAGAACGATTGCACCGCCTTGAGGCTAGTCGGGAACGGTAGATCAAGTAATCCTTTCGCGATCTTTGGCGCGGCGACGATGCCAGCCTGGTTGACTTCGTGAGAGAGGTACTGTATCGAATGCTTGCCGAATGAACTCTTGGGCAGACTGACAGATATTTGCCAGTATCGCAGCCGATACAGGAGCTGGTCCAAGACCTGGAGCAGCTCGCCTAGCGTCGGAGCACCGTAGGTGATGTCATCGATATACGAACTTCGTCCTAGCACCGGGACGAGACACTCTGGGGCGGCAATATTCAAATCGAACACCGTCTTCCCGGCATTCTCGGCGGCTGACTTGGCTGCTTGGACTTCGTTGACTGGCTCTAGGCCGAGCGCGCGTATGACTTCTGGTTCGACTTCTGCTTCGAGGTGCGGGGGAAGACGAACGTATCCCCAGAGGGCGTTGTCAATGACTTTCTGGTAGATCAACGGAGCGTTTTTCAGGCCGAAAGGCATCCGAATCCACTGGAAGTGGCCGAGTGGACATACGAAAGCGCTGATGTGCTTGGCCCGCTGGGTCATAAGCACGGCCCAGAAACCGCTGGCCATGTCTAAACTCAGGAACCACATGGCCTTCTCAAAATTGTCGAGGAGGTCATCGATGAGCGGCAGCGGGTAATTCATCAGCTGAATGAGCTGGTTCACACGCCGGTAGTCAATGCAGAGTCTAATGTCGACGCCATTCTTCTTCATGACGATGACGATTGGGCTAGCCCATTCCGAGTCGGAGTACTCGATGATTCCGGCATCGAGGAGTTTCTTGAGAAGCTCATAGACTTGGGGAAGCAGGTGTGACTTAATTCGCCTGGGTTTCTCGGCAACTGGCCTGGTTCCTGGTTCGACTTCGATGTCGCAGACGACGCCCCTAGCCGGAGGGGGCAGCGCGTTCCCCGAGCCGAGGAAGGCTGAGCTATGTTTTTCGATACACCGGCGGATCGCGTCGTCTTCTTCCTGGGTAGTTGAGCCTGGCTCGCCGACGTCAGCCGTCGCTATGTCTACAAGAGGGTCGACTTCGATGTGATCCGGCAGTACTGCCAACTGGTCCCGAAGCTTGTCGAGCATGACGGAGTCGATCCCTTCTTGGTAGAACGTCGTTGCCTCGGCCTCAGAGTCAAGTTCCTGGGTCACGAGCAGCTTGAACGTGCGTGCCAAGTGCTCGGTTGGCTTATCGGTCCGGGTTTCACGCCCTTGGACCAGCTTCATGCCCATTTTAAGTTTTCGACCAGTGTCACTTGGGTCTTTTGGTAACACTGGGCTTGCCACTTGAGATGACACGGCGTTCGCTGGCGTCACTGGCGCAGCTGCCGTTAGTCGATCTTGTGGCAAGTTGGGGTCGCCCACTTCTGGCGCTTCCAGAGCTAGCATGGCGACTCCTTCCCCTGCTGATCCCGCCTTAGCGGTAAGCTCGGCCGGCAATGACGGCTTTGCCGAAGCAGTAGGAGAAACTGGAGCCTCCAATTTAGGTACGAAGACACTCTGCGGTGGCGGTGATGCGACTTCGAAAGTCGACATCGAGGGTGGCGCAACTAGTGCAGCCGACGTTGTGGGTGGCGCGTTAATATCCGACGCACCACCACATGAGCCTGGCACCAACTCTACCTCGCCCCTTGACAGGATCTCTGTTGGTGCGTCGTAGGTTGGTTTGACCACAGCGGGTGGAAGGCTGGTGTTGTAGGCGTCGATGGATTCGTCTTGAGCCCGAATATATCGGCTAGAGTGAGAGCCTTCATAGACCAGCACCTGCCACTCGAGATACCTTGTCGAGTTGAGCCTGGCGCATCGCTGACCCAACGGCAGGTGACCTTCCTCAACCAGGTGAGCAACTGGCGTCCGCGCCGGGATCATGATCGGCTGGGATGACACATTCGTCACTCGGACGGCCTGTAACTGCCCACCAGATCCAGTGACAACGGTTGTCAACCAATTATCGTGGCGGCATGCCCAGACCTGGAGTTTCCTGCATGGGGACGAGCTCGTACCAGCGCACTGCGACCTGGTGGCAGGTAAATGTCTTCCCGGGTGTTGACTGACGCTCGCTCTGGTAACTTCGGCCGTTGACCAGGTGCGGCCAGCGGGATACACTCTTCGTCCGGCAGTCGGACTGAACCTTCGTAAGCACAGAGGCGGACCCCTGCTCGAACCATGAAATCGAGGCCCAGGAGGCAATCGATTCCTTCGCCAATGTTCCCAGCCCAGAGATCCAAAAAATAGGCGACGCTCACGCCGAGCGTCACTTTAAGTCTGGTTCTGGCTGTGGCGTAAGTCACGACGCCGCCAATGCCGTTGACTTTGAGTCGGTCGCCAAACTTGAGCTGAAGTCCCAGCTTCCTAGCCAAGTCGAGGCTGACCATGCTAGTAGATGAACCGGAATCCAGTAAGATGCGGACCCTACGGTCGCACACGGCACCATTTACGATGGCGATTCCAGCCTGGCCCACTGGCTCAGGGTGCATAGACCACCATCCACGACGCTCACCAGGCTGGAGCTGAAAGCTTCTCTCCAGATCAGGAGCGGGGTCACCAGCGGAGACAAGGAACGAACGCGCTTCGTTTTGACCTTGACAGGCTGGCAACTTGTTGTTGGCATTAGCATCCTCACTACCAACGTACGCAAACACATGCATGACTTGGGCTTCTTGTGTCGCGGGAGGGACTTGAAGCTCGACGCGTACCGGATTCCCTCGGACCCCCGGCGAGCTGCCTAGTTTAAAGGCTGGACTTGGCCTGCTGAAGCGGCATTTGTCGTCGTTTCGCTCCTAAGCAAAGACTTGAGAGCCTTCTCTTGAGTTCACACTCGCCTGGCGCGTGGACTTCGTCGCAGAACGAGCACCTTTTCGGACATGACTCAGAGCGGTGACCTGGAGCTTCGCACAGGGAGCAGAAACCTTTCTGCGGACAATCATTTGCCCAATGACCTGGCTCATCGCAATTGAAGCAATTCGGCCCACGAGGACTCTGAACACTTAGACCGGGTCGAGGGCGACCGTTTGAGCCAGGGGCACCCGCGTGGCGACCCGGGCTTTGACTCCCAGGCCTCCACCGCCCCTGTTGTTGGCTCTGGACCCGTCCAGACGCTTGGTAGATAGACTCCGTGTGGCAGTCGCCAGGTTCGTCGCCGTCAAAACGGACGCGGCGGTCGTCCGCCAGACCCCAGTCCGCATCCTCGTCGTTGTCATCACCTTCGTAGGCGTAATAGACGGAGGCGGATCTTGCGATCGAGCGTTCACGCTCACGGTCACGATCCTGGTACCGGCTAGATCGACGATAATCGTCTCGGTCCACATCGCGGTCTAGATCCCTCGCTGCATCTTCGATCTGGGCCAAAGAGTCGTACGAGCGTCCTCTGAACGCGTTCCTGGCGCTCTCGCTCGACAGGCTCTTGATAAAACGATCCAGGTGGTTCTTGAGATCGATTGAGCTCGCCAGAGGGATACGGGCCTTGACGGCTGCCGCATTTAGTCGCCATAAATGCTGGAGCGGGGTCTCGTCCTTTCGCTGGGTCAGCCCAAAGTATTTCTCGAACGGAGATCCTCGGGAGACACAGAGCTCATTCTGGAATGCTGCACTCAACGAAGTCCAAACTCGGCGGGCAGCGCCTAGCTGCTGGAGCCAGGCCTCGGCTGGGCCGCGAAGGTATAGCTCGATGTTCCGACACCTCTCAGCGTCAGTCCAGTAGCCGCTCTCTGCCAAATAGACATACTCCTTGTACCAGAGCTTGCGGTCGGCCAGTGACTCCAAGCCGGTGAACTTATCCAGATAGCGGTTGGGAACGAGAGGCCGGGGCACCGACTGGCTCGGCTGACTGGGTGGCGCAACAACGCTTGCTGGGGCGGATCCTCGCTCGATGGCGCTACGTTCAGATGTCGCATGGACCGCACCACGCCCACCTGCGTCGTTCCCACGACGTCCGGCTGACCACACCTCCGCATGAGCCGAGGACGGGACTGAAATCGGCGCGGATGCTGCCTGGGTATCCGCTCGACGTGGTGTCGGCCTACCCGAGGCGAGCTCCCCGGCACGATCGCCAGCTCCAGATCCTAGGTAAACAGAAGCGTCGGCATGAAAAGCCGGAACGGGGTTGACCTGAAAAGAGACGCCGGGAGCCTGATGCGACTAGTCCATGAAAGCCGGTACCGGCTGCACCTGCACGGGCTGTTGTCTATGTGCCCTAAAAGCGAGCGGGGCTGAAACCGCTGGCACGACCGAAGGTTGCTGGAAACGGTAATGACTCGGATCAACGAGCCGTTGCGGCTGAGCTTCGGGACGAGCTGTGCCAAACGCGAGGCTCTGACTCATAGACGGGTCTGACGGGTGTTGGCCTAGTTCCGTCGTTGCACGCGAACGCGCCTGCGGCGCCAAGAACGAGAACTGCCTAGTTCTGAGGCTTGACTGTTGGCCTGGGATACCGTCACTCGAGCTCAGTATGGACTCGGGCTTACGCATGGCGTACACATCAACTGGAGACCTAGCCGAGACTGTCGGTGAGCGTTGTTCCGGCCGGATGCTTCGGAACCTGATTCACTCTCTTACTTCCATGGATATCAGATACCGTGCCGACCGGACCTTGCTCATGACTTCAAGAAGATCCAATCCGGCCAGCTCGGGGGCTTGGCGCAGTGCAGCAGGGACTAGATTCATAAACGAGTAACCAGCTTCGAACAGGGCTGACTGGAGCAGCGATAGCATCTCGATACCGGACATGTCCTCCAGGGCGATGACATACAGCACCATCTGTGGCGACAACGGGTTCGTCGTGCTGATGAGGTCGAACAACTTTATCCAGGAACCAGGCTCGTGGAACTTGTCCAGGACGTCAGAACTTCGCTCGATGACTTGCCTAGGCCCGAGGTTGGGGGACCCAGCCTCTCGGGGTAAGATGCGATCTTCCGGTGCGTGAGTCCAGATGTCGACGCACTCTTGAATCACGAAAGAGTCGTGGATCTTGGATCGACCGCTCCTGACGGCTGAAGTTTCTTTCAGCTCGTCGTCGGGGGAGGGTAAGGCCCGGCCACCGGTGTCTGGGGCCGTCGTCCCCGCTCTTGCTCGCGACTTGGCTCCTTCTTCAGTCGAGCTGGTGCTCGATGAATTCCCAGCTGCGGCCTTGCTTCCGCGGCCTCGTGCTTGTCCTCCAGACTTCTTCTTAGCTTTCGACCGGCTCGTGGGCGCTTCGTCTTGCTCCTGGAGGCCGGGCTTGGTTTTCCGGCTCCTCGAGGTCGTGCCTCCCAGGTCGAGACTGCTGATGCTAGCTCGGGGAGAACCATACTCGGTACTTCCTTTTCGCGGGCTGGTCCGCCGCGCGGTTGACGGGTCGGAAGGATCTTTCTCCTCATCATCGTCCAGCATGAGCGTACGACGGGGAACAGTGGATGTATGTCCCATTTTTCCGGCGACTTGCTGGCGCCGGCTAGCTCCTCGAACGCTAGGGCGGGTCGTAGGCTGGTCGGCGGCTTCCGGATACTGAGACACTTCTCCGACGCTGGTCGACTGGCCTTCATCTGACAGGAGCGAGAACGGCTTGACCTTCTCGGCCTGGTTAGTGTCAGCGGTGCCAGACGTGGACATACTCGCGCGACCAATACCAGCTCCTGGCATACGCACCAGTTGTGATGATGTGCGATGCCTTTTCGCCAGTTATGGAGAAAAGGGGTATAGACCCAGCCAAGTATATATGTGCAAAAAACAGATATACACAGGCCGAGCGAGCTGCGATCCGTTGTGATAATTGCAGCTCTGGCTTCGTACCTCACGTTGTGTGTCCCTCTCCTTCGGGGCGGTCCTTTTGAGCTTAAGTAAAGGGGAAATACGTCCACGAGGCGCCTCCCACACGAACTCTGGCGGGGCTGCCGCTTGACCAGACCAAAATCGATATACAGATAATACAACAATACAGGCGAGGGCTAGGACGGAAGTTCCCTTCGATCCGCTAGCTCTCTGACCTGGGACGGAGACTCGCTCGATCCCAAGCAACACTCGTTATAAACTCCACACCAATATGAAATGCGCCAGGTGACTGGCGCAGGATATGAAATGCCTTGGACTCTGGGGGACCCAGAATCCTTAGCAGGGGCTTTGATAAGGGTTCGACTCCCCTCTCCACACGCACACCACAAGAGTCCACTAGCCAACCAGCCAGACTCACGCGCAATATCCACTAGGGCACACTGACGCTAGCGCAGGCTTACCTGGTGTCGTTGCCACGCGTCCTTCCTGGAGCTCGAGCCGACGACTTGGGGAGTTGACGGTGAAAAGCGAAGTCTCTTAGAAGGGGGCCAGCCCCTTAGAGAGCCAGCGAAGCTGGCTCTCAACGATCACACCTACTTTTGTGACTAGACCTGAGAACTACCTACTTTTGGGAATCTGGCGCTGGATAGCCGTTGTCGAGGTCGGTGCTGGGTATGGTACCCAGTACCAGGTGGGTGGCACACTGTGCCGTGGCTACTGCCACCTCCTCAACCACCGATTATACACAAACGGCTGGATCTACTCCTATCAGTCCCGGCCAGGTCCAGCCCGTGGGCCGGGTCCCCCTAGGGGGCTGGTCTTCAACGGCCGGATGGGAGGTGACCTCGTGAGCACTGGGCACTTCTTCACACTTACGAAGAATCGCCGTTGTTCAGCTGCTCGTCGTCCGAGCGGTCGCCGAATAGCTATTCGGCGCCGTACAGTGAGGCGGACGAGCAGATGAAGGAGGATGGGGAGGTCGCGGAAGATCCCAGCCCTCACGGTCGACGTGATCGTGAGGTGATCATCACCAACGCGACTCAAGAGTCCGAGGATCGAGGCTTGAGATCCTCGGTGCCAGAAGTCACACCCTGGCTTCCATCGGCTTATGACATCAGCCGATGGAGTGGTGCGCACGATTCCTTGCGGACGTACGATCTCTTCGACTGCGGTTGGCTCGAAGACGATCCGTACGTCGCGCGCCAATATCGCGACCGCGAAATGCGCCGTCGATTCTTGATCGAATGCTTTTTCGAGCGGCGCTTCTATCGTCACAACGATAGGCCAACTGATCTACATCACATCTACACACACTACCTTGACAACGTCAAGGTCAAGGGAGGCATGAAGACCTGGCTCGTTGCGCTCAAGTCGCAACGAGAGAAGTTCGAAGGGTTCTCCGAAACTGGTGGACGAATGCGCGTCCACCGGCGCTCGCGCCGTAATGGCTTGCCTTGTTTCGTGTGGGGAGGAGCCTGGCCACACTGTCCACCTGACGCTGACCGCGTCACTCGCGAGGAATACCTCAGCGAAGGGTGGAGAGGTCGGATCCCTGCCGACCTCCTCGAGCCCATTACAGGCCTCGAGCAAATCTACGAGCGCCGCCGCGCGAGCGAGGAGCGTGCTGCTTCCTCGCTGCCTTACGCAGCGGGTGGATCTCGTCGTACTGAGCGACGAGACCCGGAACATCTTCGAGGAGAGCCTCGCGCGGCTCCCAGCTATCTGCAGATGGCGGATAGCCGCGCCATCGAACGAGATACTTCGTTCGATTACCGCCCTGCTGATCCTTATGATTCAGCAGGCGCTCAACAATCCAGCGCTCAGCACCACTGGAGTCAACCAGTGGGGGCGGCGGCGGTGGGAAGACATTATCCACCGGCCGCGCCGACGTATCTTCAACGCGACGAGTCGTACTCGGCTCGTCGCGACGACTCGGATGACCTTCGGCTCCAGCTTGCGCAGGAGCGTTTCCGCGCAGACCTTGCGGGGGAGCGGTCGCAGCGAGTGCGACTGGAGGCGCAGCTGGCGACGCTGCGGGGCTCGCACGACCGTGTTCAAGCGGAGTTGAACACGCTTGTCCGGGAGTACAAGCTTCTCCTCGGGACTCTCGAGCGCTCGGGGATTCCGATTGCTCGGAAGCGCCGTCGTACTGATGGTACGGACGAAGGCGACCAACGTAGAACGTAGGATGCGTCCGCATCCTACGAGGAAGCTCAAGCGTATACGCGTGCCCCATGCGGCGGAGCACGCGGAACGGACCGATGAACTTCGGTAGTAACTTGTTGCTACCGACGTTCGTAACTGCATGTGTAGGTAGTGTAGTCGTTGATAACAACACTAAGTCACCTTCATTAAATGAAAGAGTGTTTCCTCTTCCATTCTTGTCTGCGTTCATCTTCTGTCGATCGACCGCGTGGGCGATCGAGTCCTGTACGAAGCGGACAACCGCTTGGCGCTTCAGCAGGAAGTCCTCTGCTGACTCCGTTTGCTTGGCAGCAGCGCGCGACGTGCGCGCTGCTGAGATGTCCATCTCTTCTTCGACGAGAGCGCCATCGCTCTCGTCGCCGTCGAAGTCGTCATCATCGACTTCGAGCGCGTCGTCGGCTTCATCGTCGTCGTCGTCGTCGTCGTTCTCACGAGCGCGACCGATGACTGGAGCGTCATCGGTGGGAGGATCGACCATTACGTCGATCTCCGAGGAGCGAGAGCGGTCCGGGAGCTCGCTCGAACGAGTCCCTCCCTCCCCTGAAGGAGACTCACTCTCCAAAAGGGTTGAAATACGTGGATGGCGGAGGCCATTCACGTAGAACGGTGTATGCGTCGTCGACGCATGCACAGAGTTGTTGATGGCGAATTTGACCATCGGCAAAAACTCACTCCAACTCGAGAACGAGTGGACGTAGCCTCGAAGAATCTCTTCGATCACGCGGTTCGCGCGCTCTGTCTGACCATCGGTCTCAGGATGGTCAGAGGTCGACATCTTGATTCGTGTTCCGAGGGAACGGAACACGGCGCGCCAGAACTCCGCGGTGAGCCGTGGATCTCGATCTGACACGAGCTCTCGTGGCAGCCCATGGTGTCGAAACACCGTGTCGACGAAGACGCGAGCGCAGCCTTCGGCTGTGATCGTCTCTGGAACTGCAGCAAGATGCACCATCTTGCTGAAACGATCCACGAACACGAGGATCCCGTTGTTCTTCTGTTCATCTTCGGGAAACCCGAAGATGAAATCCATGGAGACGGACTCCTAGCACTCTGTCGGTACAGACAGAGACTGTAACGGCGCGCGAAGTGAAGGTCCCGACTTCACTCGCTGGCAAACCTCGCAAGCACGATCGTACTTGCGCACGAACTTGAGTTGGCGAGGCCAATAAAAGTCGCGACTCAACGTGAGATATGTCTTCTCACTTCCACGATGTCCGCTCACTGGAGCATCGTGGTACTCGTACATGATCCGCAGGCGCAGATCATGATCTCCTGGTACGACGACACGCGGAGTGTCGTCGGCAACGGCGCTGTAGAACAGCAGGCCGTTCCGCTGCATGTATCCATGAACCTTCGATCGATACGAAGCCGGCAAGCCCTTCAACGCTTGTGGCGATGGCTCTGCAAGGTAGGCCATCAAGGGTCGTGTGCATTCGCAGCACGAATGTCGTCGAGCAAGGTCGACGACGGAACACTGGAGCTGAACGCACTCGCTGCGTTCAGGGAATCTTGGGCGACGACCGTCGGCTCAAAGTCTGGCCGACGGGAGAGAGCATCCGCGACGACGTTGAGTCGTCCGGGCTTGTACTCGACGGAGAAGTTATACTCCGCGAAGAAAGACAGCCACCTCGCCATGCGCTGCGAGAGGTGTGGGCTGTTCACAGCCGTGCGCAAAGACGCATGGTCTGTGAAGACCTTGAACGGTCTATCTCCAAGCAAATAGACGCGGAACTTGGCCAGTGCATACTTCATGGCAAGGAGCTCCTTGTCATGCACTGGATAATTACGCTCAGCTGGTTGCAACTGACGCGACTGGTAACAGACGACGCGCTCAGCGCCGTCGTCGTCGAACTGCATCAGCGCTGCGCCGATGGCAAAGTCGCTTGCGTCACAAACCACGTGGAATGGTTTGTCCTGGTCCGCGATCGCCAGAACTGGCGATTCAATCAAGCTTTGCTTGATGCCTTCGAAGGAACGCTGACACTCAGCGTTCCAAGTCCACTTGGTGTCTTTCTTGAGTAATCGAGAAAGAGGAACAGTCATCTCGGCGTAGTTGCGCGAGTACTTGTGCAAGTACGCCGCGAGGCCAAGGAACTTGCGCAGTCCCTTGACGTCGAGTGGCGTCGGCCACTTCTTGATCGCTCTGATCTTCTCGGGATCAGGGCGCACGCCGTTCTTGCCGACTATACACCCAAGAACGGGTATCTCGCTGGCCGCGAAGATACACTTCTTCAGGTTCGCGTACAGCTTATGCTCTCGCATAAGTGTGAGAACCTCTCTGATGTGGAGTCTTTGAACCTCCAGATCAGTCTTCCCGTCCATAGCTCGGCTATGAACGAAGACATCGTCGAAGTAGCTTGGTGCGAAGGCTCGCACTGGGCGCAATAGATGCGAGACGCATCTATTGAATGTGGCTGGTGCGTTGCTGAGGCCCTGAGGCATCACCAACCACTCCCAGAGCATTCCGCTTGGGGTGCTGACGGCCGTGAACGGAATATCCCGTTCACGCATCAAGATCTGATAGAATCCGTCCATCAGATCCATCGACGAGAAGATGGTGCTCTTCGCCATCCCGTCGATGATGACGTCCTTCCTCGGTATCGGCGCCTGCGCCGGTATCGTCGCCGCGTTCAACTTGTTGAACGCGTGTACAATCCGCCACCCTCCTGTTGCCTTGCGCACACAGAAGGTCGGAGAGCTGTGAGGGGAGGTAGACTCCCTCACATGGCCAGCAGCGAGACGTTCTGCGAAGAACTTGTCGATCGCTTCGACCTGTTCACGAGGCAGTGGCCACTGCTTCATGACACAGTACTTCGAACCTGGCTTCAGGTCGATCTCGTGCCGAATGCCTTTGTCCTTCGGCAATTCGCACGGCACGGATTCGGGGAACACATCCGCGAATTCGACCAAATCCTCGTAGAGAGGATTTCCCTTGAGCGACTCCCAGGATTGAGCCGAGTACCGCTCAATCCGAGTCTTCTCATCGAGGACGCTCTCGTCCATCGATGAGCTGCTGAGAAGCCGTTCCTTCTCAGCAAACACCACTGCCGACCGGATATCGGTCACACATTCGTCCTTCGCGACGAGAATACAGATCTGCGTGATCTTTCCTTGACGCAGATCTCGCAAGAACCGCTTGGGTTCGAGCGTAGGCAGTGCGATGATCTCCGAAGTTGACTTCGGAGGCGCAACGACCTCGAGAGTGGATGCACCCACTCTCGTGCCGTCATTGACTAAGACGTTGATCGCCTCAGTTTCTTCCTGCGGCCTCATGCGCGCAGACTCCTCGAGCTGCAGTTGCGCAACTGCAGCGATATCTCCATCGCTCGACGTTCTAGTCGAGGCGGAGAGTCGACGTTGCCTCCTTGCGGCAGACGTCTAGACCTTCCTCTCATAGTGCTGCCCCCTGTGGCAAGTACTGTCTTCTTGGCTCGTGCGAATTATTCGCACGAGGATCTTCCTCACTTGACTCGTGCGACTCACTCGCACGAGAAGTCTTCGGCGCTGTCTGCGACTCTACGCAGACCCCGGCAGCTGGCTCGACGACAAAGGTCGACTCTTTGTCGTAGTCTTGGGCAGTCGTACTAACGACCGAGTGACTGATGAGGCCATCACACTCATCTTCCACACGTCCACGTGCATCTGGACGCTCCAGAACCGACATCAGGTGGCCACCTGATGACCGAGCGGCGGGCATCGGAACGGATCGATGCCGCCAGCTGATCCATGGCTCGTGTGAACGAAGCCATGGCAGGCCTAGAATGACGTCGAACTTGTCATCTAGGTCGAGTACGACAAAGTCGTCGTCGTACTCATTGCCTTCAAGCGTGTAGTGGAGGCCCACTACGCGTTTCATAACCTTCACCGTTGCGCCAGTTGCAAGGCGCACCGTCATACTCGTCGGAGGAATGTCTCGCTCGACAACGTCAAGTCCCAAAGACTCGATAGACTGTCGTCGAACGAAGTTGTTCGACGCCCCACAGTCTACGAGGGCACGAAGCGAAGACGAAGCGCCTTCGACTTCGAGCTCCAAGGTGATGAGGGCCTCATCATCACCAAGTGTGGCGAAGCACAGAGACTGTGCTTTGGGAGCAGCCTTCGTCAAGAGTCCCACAAACTCTCTTGACGTGACTGGATCAGTAGGGCGCTCCGCCCCTACTGACCCTGACCGTTTTTTTGTTGATCATCACGCTGCTGTTTCTTCGCAGCGTGTTGATCCGACCACTGGACCTTCTTGTTTACGTGGCGACCGCGCCCATTGCCGCGAGGCACTGGGCGCGCAGCATTACACTCATAAGCGTAATGCCCGGTCTTCTTGCATCGATTGCATTTCTGCAATCGTTTGTCCACGCGAGGGCGCTGCTCGCTCTCGGCGTAGGAAAGATCCATGGCCTCTGGATCACTTGAGTCTTGTCGTCTGGACGGACGATAAGCAGCAGAATGGACGTAAGCCTGTCGCAGGCTGGAGCCCTCTTGGCGAGCAACCGAGATCGCGTCCTCGAGTTTATCAAACTCGAGGCGGAACATCTGGGTCTTGATCGGCCCATCCTCGAGCCCCTTGATAAACGCAGCAACCTGCGTTTGATCATCGATGGGATTCTCCACGATGCAACTCACGAGGTATCGTGCGTGCTGGGCGTAAGGGTGAATATCACGCTTACCTTGCCTGAGATCCAGGAACTCAGCGCGAGCCCTGAACTCGGCTCGCGGCGGCTCAAACGCTTGTTTGATCTTGACCTTGAACTCTTCATACGATCCGAAGCAATACGGATCGTGCAACTTGAGACCGAGCGCCCACACCTTGGCACGACCTGCCAAGTTGGATATGGCGTAGGTCACTCGCATCGCATCGTCGTCGATGCGACGGGCTTCAATGGAATCGTCGAGTTCGACGAACCAGCGCAACAGGCTGTCACCGTCAGCCTTGTACTTGGAGATCTCGATCTTCAACGGCTCGACACGTCGAGGCCGCTCTGCCGCCACAGCAGCAGACTGCTGCTGTCTCAACAACGCTGCTTGTTGAGCGCTCTGCTCGCGCAGAGCTGCAAGACTCCCTCTCGCCTCGTTCAGCTCATGCTGGATGAACTGGGCGATACTCGCGTGCTGTTCATCACGCGAGAGCGAGAGGAGCATGGCGCCGACGGCGGCTTCGCCCACGGTCGCGGCCATGCGCTGAACAGCCTGCCACTCGAGCTCGCTCAAGTGGAGGAAGCTCTCACGCGAGGCGTGGTGACCCTGCGCGCCAGGGGTTTCCGGCGCGGGGGGATTCATAGTCGCTGGGCGGACTACGAAGTGCTACCAGGTGTAACGAGGCTGACCTCGTTACGTCACGTACACTGTGGAGCAGTGTAGGAAGCGCGCAACACAGAGACTTGTGCTGAATCAGGCAAATGGGAAACTGAATTTATGGATTAGGAAACCTAGAAAAACCTACTCTTTGTATATAAAACCTCGCAGATCCGCCCTCGGATTTCTGTCATCCACTCAATCACAAGACCCTAGCGTGATTGGTGGGAAATCGGGATAATATCGTAGGATATTATCCAATCAGGGGACATCGCAACCAGATGGGTTCACGATGTTCCTATCGGACACCATTGACATGGGTCCGTACCATGTAACGGGCACACCCCGTTACATCACGCGACCTGACAGCTGGTTGGGATTCCAAATGGGACAAAAGTCTTTGTAGATGGCCTCAATGCTTGTATCACTGAGCATTCCACCGTCTGAGCGGCTTCATCGTTGATCAATAACGCATTCGAGTAGCTAGCCAAATCTTCCCGGTCAAAATTGGCAGTCGTGCCAAACACCACCATAGCTTGTTCCAGCAACGAATTTTCATACGCTTTCAACGCCGGGCCGTTTTGGGAAAAAGAGTCCAATAATTGCTGGAGATAGAAGTGACGATACTTCATACTAACGTCCCTGGGCATATCAACAAGCCGCAAAATCCTCGACGCTTGCACGTGTCCTTCATCCACGACTCTTTTCAAATCCTCGTCGATTGCCGAATTGGTTTTCGACGTGGTGAATATGCGCGATCTAGGGAACGCTTCCAAGTCTACCGCAATAATCCCCGCGATCAGTCGAGTCTTGCCACACCCAAATGGCCCTCGGATAGGAAAACTCGGTCAGTCAGCTCGATCACTCGGCTACGAAAGGTATGGTCACTTTCGATCGCTTCGTGCATGTCTGTTGTCGTCTGAGGAAAACCGTGTAGCCACACCACAAAATTAGCGTGAAGGTCACCTGCGACTTGAGTCTCTTCCGATGCTGCAAACGCGCGTACGACGCCAAAAATCCCTCCACCACGCTTAGATCGACCTTTGAGCTGATCCCAACCGAGAAAGTCTTCGATCACTGTATCCATCACCCTTGTGAAGTAGCGCCGGATGCATTGCCGCAACTGCACGTCTCTCCGACTTGTTTAGAAGCAGTTGAAGATTGGCATCTCGTACCGAACTCGCACGAACGACGCCTGATCTGACTGCTATTGTGAATGTCCCAGAGGAATCCGGAGAGACAGTAAAGAAGAGTTGTATCGAGCCGAATCGCTTCAGCATTCCGAAAAGATCGTGGCGAGCACGCATTTGACTTTGGTTCGAGCCATAGAAAGCGGACTGCGGAACATACAATCCACGTCGCAGATCAATGACGTTTTGAACGTCTGGTGGTGGAGGCTTTGGTTTGACGCCCTTGGCTCTTGCAACGACGATATGGTCGTGATATTTCATTGCCTCGTGTAGCGTACTGGGTGAGATCTGTGATGCTTTGAGTGCAGCAGAAGAGACGTGCATCTTCACGAACAGAGTCTCGCGGGCATTCTTGGTGGCGAGGAAGTTAAATGCTAGCAGGAGAATCCCGTAGTGGCGTTCAAATCGGTGTCCGTGGATGCGCAGGCAACGTCGTATCCACTTCTGAATCGATAAATGGCGCTTCCGTGGCTCCGTCGGTCCTCCAAAACCTCCAGGAAATAAGACTGGGAACATGCTAGTCGAAACAGCCCATGAACAAAGGTATACGAAACTTTTCGACTTGTGAACTAGAATATCCACAGCACCGTCTGGTTTCCCTGGCTCCTGTGGTAGAATGACACTTGATCGATCTCCCCAGAGGCACTCGAGCGTTGCATCACCCTCTCGGTCATTCGCAAGACCGCCACGTGAGTACGAACTGTCATCCCGGATACGGTCTGTGAAATCATTTGATGTACTTGTTTCGTCCACAATCATCGTGTTGTCTTCTACCACGTCGCTCGTATCTCCAATGTCGAGACCGCGAAGCTCGTTGACCTCACGCTGTGCTGCAAGATATGCCCTGTAATCGCGATTGTTCGCATAGAAGAAGGCCAGCGCTTGACGAGAACGAGTCAAATCCACGGCATATCGCTTTCGGCAAGATGCTGACTGGGCTGAAGTCATTGGCCCCACCACCGTTATTCTCACACGCGTTTTCAGACTGTCGGGGAGCTTTGCAACAATTGGACCCTCTGTGTTTCGGACCACGTAGTGGTGAGACTTGATTGTGCGGCATGGTCCACCGGTCACTGTGGATATCGACATACACGGTGACACAAGAGCGACAGCTTGCTCATTAGTTCTTGAGAGCTGGGGATTGTCTGGCATCCAGCCGACGAAGTTACCGTTGGCAATTGACAGGGTCGGTGGCAGACTCGTCTTATCCCTCACCAGTTAGGTTTTGCAAGTCTTACATATCTGAAGCTGATAGATAGACTCGTAATGCGGAATCGCTGTGTGTTCATTTGGCATCAGTGGGGGGGGGGGGGGGGGGGGGGGGGGGGGGGGTAGCGTATGCGATCATCAACTCTCGTCACACATTGTCGTACCAGGTGGGTACAGCAGGAGACCTTCCAGATCGGGATGAATATGCGATGCATCGTATTGTTTTTGAACGTAGTCAGGAATGTTCATATCATCTCTGACGAGGATACGTCTGTGAAGTTGCTGTTCGAAGGAATGGCTCGCAGTCAGTGCCAGGTGATGTATCAAGATGACCGGGAGTGTGTCGTGCGTACGTCCAGCAAAGCCCTAGTTGGTTTGACGACATAGACGAAATCTCGGGAATAGTCCAGCTCACAAATACAGCAAGGCAGCAACTCTTCTGCGGCCTGGCTCATCTTGCGTTGAGCTGCTTCCTCGATTCGTTCTATGTCTTCGACGGAGGGGATGGAAAATGTGCATGCATATCGTCCAGCTCCTCGTTCGAGAATACGCCATCAAAGCGTCGGCTGTGGCATAGTCCAGAGTAGCTCTCTCATTCGACTTGCCTCTCCATCGTGAAGGAGCTCGCATGGTCTAGGACGTGCGTTTCTGAAGCAGAAATCGCCATTTCTACAGGGTACAGAATTATGTGGCACAAGTTCGACATCAAGGAAGTGTGACGGCCATGACCAACAGTAAACCCCAATCAAATGAAAGGGAAGTTGAGTTACATTGTGAATATAACAGATTCGTGAGCGGGCTGGTTATTGAAACACAAGTTTGCCGTACTATCGCTACCACATAGCTACCGCATGAGTACGGTTCCTCAAGCTCCTAGATTTGTTTTTAGTACGAGCCCTGGGCCTCTTAGCAGGAAACGCAAGCGGCTGCTGGATCTCCTGCGAGTCGCTAAGTGTGCGCTTTGTCTGTCGGGAGCTGTCCACATAGTTCTCGACTACTTCGGCTAAAGTCGAAATCATATTTAGTTTGTTGAGCAAGACGTGAATAACAGTCAGAACCTACTTTGGGCATCGGCACGTTTTGTTGTGGGGGTTGGAGTCCCCGATGGAGTAGAGGAGACGTGATTCGGAAGTTGTGAGTCACTCTTCTCTTACTGTTCGTCCTCTGGTGTGTAAACGAAAACAAGAGCCGACAAGTTAGTTAGGACACCACACCGGTAGTGCAAAGTATGAGTGTGTTACCGTCATCAGACCGTTGGGTGATGTGTGGAATGAGTCTGGCAACGAAACCTTCACGAAATTGGACACTGCCACACGGCCAGCCGTAGCGAAGGTTTAGAGAGTGAACGCAGTCGAAATGATATACGAAGCCTTCGCGACATTGTAGATTGTTTGCCAGAGGGTTTCGGTTCTTCTACAGCGCAAGATGAAAGACAAACTGGTTCCGACGGTGCGAAGCCAGGTCTTCAAAGGCAGCTGACAGAGCTTGGAAATCGGCAATGGAGCTCTTGTCGATGAGCTCCATCTTCCAGTGGCTGTCATGCTCATGAATCGAAAGAACGCACATCTCAAACGATACGTTCAGGTAAGGTGGAGGGTTACGAGTGGTAATGAACGCGCGTAAGTCACCGACTCTCAAGAACGCCGGTCGGGCATCTTCTTCAGCTTGCGCTGCGCGCTCGGCGAGAACCAACTCGAGCATCGACATGGTGGTAGTTTTGAAACTGAGGGGCAGCGTGTTTGAGTTGGAGCCGAGAAATGAGCGCTTGGATTGCCCATAAACAAAATGCCATTAGTAGCTACAGTACGTGCCTTCTTCCCACGCATTTCTCCAGAACAAGTCAAGAGAAACGACGGAGGCGGAAAAAACGTTTTATACAAGTTCCATGTATCTACATAAAAGTGTATTCCACCTCGTGGGTCTACGCAACAACATGAAATGTCAACGTGACATTCACTGTTCGGCATATGCGCCGGTATCAAGCGCATCTGTGATCAGGCATTGTCGAAGCCTAGACGCCCACGGCATTGTACCATGCGTTGGCGAAGGTTCTGACCTAGATGTCCACGGCTTTGTGTTACGCGTTGGCTACGATGCTGATCAAAGGGTTCGCGCTTGGGGATGCATGTGCCGCCGGATCCCTCATAAGATCTCAGACGTGCCAAACTGTGTTCTTTGTCTGGCACTGTTGGGGTATCATACCCAGGCGCACCAGGATAAGAGATCGAATGGACCTCTATTTCATGCTCCTCATCGACGATCAGTTCTCAGTTATCAAACAAGGCCCCACACAACGATCCTGATGGCAGGTTGGCGGGTGGGAGCAACGCACGACTTCATCGCAATCGAACGCTGGCCAAGCACTGTCCACTTCACTGAGCGCAATGTTTTCAAAGTCGACCACCCGTTCCCAGTTTCCGCACGAACCGCTGACTGCGAGATTTTAAGCCAACGGAAGTGCCATTCCACGGGACGCTGTGGCAGAAAGAATAAATACATTAACGGGTTGACTGCCACCATTTGTGATGGCACCTGCGACGTGGGAAGATCTTGTGGTAATCGGTTTGTTACTACTCGACAGCTTCATTTGATCAGGACCAATATCGGTTATGGCATCATAACCCAAGATGCAATACCAGCTGGTGCATTTATTGTCGAGTACGTTGGAGAGCTGCTGTATCCACCTGACGCCGTTGCTCGCGCTGACAAGCGATACTTGGTCGAACTAAAAACCCAGACAGAGGACAAATCTCAACTTTTTGTTGATGCCAAATTCTACGAAAATGCAAGTCGACTCATCAATCATTCATGCGCTCCAAACTGTGTCATGTACGAGTGGGATTGGACCGACACGTCGCGTCTCGGAATCTTCGCGTTAATCGACATTCCACCCTTGACAGAGTTGGCTTTCTCCTACCGACTAGACTCGCTTTCACTATTCACCTGCGCATGTGGTGCTGCCAACTGTGCGACTCGTACAACGTGAAGGATAATAAATGTAATAAATGTGAACAAATCTTGTCCATGTTGATGCAGCCTCCCCTTTCATCTTGAGACTTCTTCTCGGAGGCACTCGCTGATGGCACGCAACTGCCCACCAGCAAGTTCAGGTTCTATATCATAGGTTCTTAACCACTCAAATGCCACAGAATGAATGCCTGGAACACAAAACGTCTACAAATGCCACTGATAGCAAGCTTGAATGAAGTATAGTCACTAGAGCGAGACAAAATCACCTCATTTCTCCTAGCCCTCAGCGAGACGCTGAGAGAACTCAGTGACGTGTCATAGTGACCCGGTCATTGTGACATTATCCATGTCACTGTCGCGGGTCATTGCAAGGTAGTCAGTCTAGCCAGTCTACGACCCGGCTAAGTACGAGGGGCGACTTGCCTCACGTCCTACAATAATAGACTTTGGACTCTGCGGTCAAGTGCTCAAGTCGCCCGCCCTCCAAGCCAAGAAACCGGCCCCTCTTCGGCATCCCAGACCGAGCGAGGTACGCTTGCTCGTGTTAGGCCTGCGCGTGGTGGATTCGGCTCTGGCTCGGGTGTGCATTGGTGTGTTGAGTGCTTGGTTGTGTGAGTCCGGAGCAAAACTCCCGAGACTTTGTCTAAACGGACTTGGTCAACTCCAAGGCCCGAAAGACACTCCATATAAGCGTGTGTAGTAGTTGCTCGGGCGGGAAGCCGGAGCATTTCATATTAAGGAAGGAGAGAATTGAGAGAAGTTGCGAGTATATTGATAGTTAGTTGAGCGAGGCTCTCTGACTCATATAATAATGTTATGATAGTTAGTTGAGCGAGGCTCTCTGACTCATATAATAATGTTATATGAGTCAGAGAGCCTCGCTCAACTAACTATCAATATACCAACAAGCACAGGAAGATTGGGGTGAATATAATTCACCCTGATTTTCCTGTGCTTGTTGGTCCTCTTGTGATCGCTTCTCGACCGATCGAAGTGGCTCTTATTCACTGGCTTTCAAAGAGCTGCGAAAGGGTACGCAACGTGAGGGCGGAAAGCTAGCGAAAGCTTGAAGCCGATTTTTTACTGTCTGAGTGCTACACCCGACGCTACCCCTTCGTCGGAGTTTAGCGAGTGGAATAGAAAGGTCGCTAGCTTGCTACATACGCAGGCTTTCGAACCCACTTCATCACAATACTCAGTGTATTGTGTATACCGTGTACTCACAGCTGTCCCCCCCCCCAAACAGACCTTCCGAAAAAATTACTTATTCTGTGATCAGTGAAAAAAATGTAATTACGTATTGGTGGTGTCAGGGGTGGACCGTGGTCAACCGCAGCCAACGATTCGAGTGGCTGGGAGCTGCCACTGTGAACAGCTCCGGCACACTACTAGCTCCACGCGGCGATCCCGCGTGCTCATTCTACGATTCCTTCCGTTTAGAACAACCTTCCGACCCTCCCTTCCCTTCACCATGCGCACTTACGGCCCCTTCAAGACGAAAAAAGTCGTTAACTTCTGGTTCACGCCGGTCCCTGATGACCAGGACGAGCCGACGCCACACCATCGCTGCCGATGCGGCTGTGTTCGCAAGCAAGAGGCCGGGACGGGCTACTCAAACTTGCTCGGCCACGTGACTAGTCAGCACCCAGATTTCGTCTCTGAGATGCTGGCTGCTGGTGCCAACAGCGAGACGCTGACCTCGTATGTCGATCGCCGTTCAATGCGCACGTACAGCTGGATCGACCTATTGGTCGAATGCAACTTTCCGTTCCTGATTTGTGAGAACGAGGGTCTGTTGAAGTACCTCAAGATCGATGGGATCTCAGTTGAGACGCTGCAGCGCTACATGACTCGTCTGTCGTCTCGCGTTGAGTCAGCCGTCTCATACCTTCTCCCTGCCAAGTTTGGCATCATCTTTGACGGGTGGACGACGCAGTCCGAACATTACGTTCCGGTGTTTGCGACCTTCCGCGCTGGTCGTCTACGTTTTCGATGGTCGCGCGCTACTTCCAACTCAAACCGTTTCTAGATACCATGGATAACGACGTCATTGAAACGTTCATGTTGACGCGACGCGAGGAAGCGGCTCTGGGTAAGCTTCTCGAGAAACTGAAGGATTTTGAGTCGGCCTCGAAGCGGCTGCAGGGCCAGGTGATACTGTTGGAGGTGCGTGACCTCTTTGACGCGCTCATTGAGCGCTATCCAGGAACGGCCCACCACCTTGCCGCCAACGCCGACGTTGTCAAGAACCCGGTGTTCGAGTCGGCTTGTGTTGCGGTGCTGGCCGGCCGTGAGCTGGAACTGACGGCAGAACAGCACCGCGCCATCGCAGTCTTTAGAGAACCCTCAGTGACTGACGACCGTGTGGATGAGGAGGTCGGCTTTGCCGAGCGCATTCTTCGCGAGCGGAAGCGTGCACGCACTAGTGCCGCACAGTACCGCAACATCGAGTTCATCCCACCTACGTCCAACGTCGTTGAGCGCTTCTTCAGCACCGCCAAGATCGTGCTTGGTCAACACCGCCAGTCGATGTTGCCATCCAATCTCGAGACGATTCTGTTCCTCAAGATGAACCGGCGCTTTTGGAACGCCACCATGGTCGCTGAGGTTGTGCATGCGAATGACACACAGTAAATAGTTGCTCACAATTATTGATTGTGATCGAGTTCAGATTTCGATTCAATAATTGATTGATTACCATGTCATGTATTGTACGGTCGTGCAATATTCGGAAGGCCTGCCCCCAAACCAGAACTCTCCCTCACCCACCCGACCAAGAATGCCCCTGAAGTCCAAGACGCAGCCTTTCGGCGCCGTGAAAGCGCACGGAGTCATCTGTGTGTTTGACGGCTACTACAAGATCATGCTCACCCAGAAGTGGCAGGAGCACTTTGCCGTGCACCTGCCGGAGGGGGAGGACGTGACCGTAGTTCACCCCCAACAGTACAAGCACGCCCTCCTCGATGCGCGCCTTCTCGACCTCGTCCCTGAAAGCGCCGTGAAGGCGGTCATGGCGGCCTCGATGGTTCGCATCTCCCACACCCTCGTCGAGATCTGCGCCCGGCTGCACGCGCTTGACGTCCCACCAGTCACGGCGCCCCTCCAAGCTGCACGTGTCGTGCCATCCCTCGAGCCTCCGGTCAAGCCAACCCTTCGAGAGGAGGCCGCGGAAACTGCGGTGGACACGTCCGATCACGACGAGAATGAGGGGGGTGAAGAAGGAAGCTATTCCCCCGTCGCCCCGAAGTCGCGCAAGCGCGCTGCTCGTGCCAAAGCGTCTGGTTCGAAGACTAGAAAGACGAGCCGTCGGTCGTAGGTTTTCGGGTATGCGAGGCTAATACGTAAAACAGGGTGAACAGGTTATGGAATGTGGTGGGTATGCAAAGTGTAAACGGTATGTTTGGGTTTTGGGTACAGAATGCTGCGATTCACTCGACGAAGCTGCTGAATGAGGGTCAATCATACAATCGATGTGTAAATAACTCTGAAAAACACCCGTAGTTTGTAAATCCCCATAAATTTTACACGTTCTGGAATTGTGACCGGTGAAGCTTCCCGCAAACCTACCCCCTTTTGTAATAAAACCTCGCAACATTGCAAATAAGTTTCCAGTTTATTATTATTTAACCTTGGAAGGTTTTGAGTTTTGTTGAGGTTTTTGCGAAACCTTAATGTAAAACGTGTGGTCACATCGTGGAAATTGATGAGACGTCTCTGAAAAAGAAACAGAAGTACAACAAAGGCACACCTCACCCAAACTATTGGGTGTTTGGTGGTGTCGATCGACAAACAAAAAAAAGGTTCGGACGGGTCGCCTTCACGGATCTCACGAAGGTGACCCTCTCCGAAGTCATCCGTATGTATATTCGTCCTGAGTAAGTAAAGTGCTCTACCATTCTATCGCTGCTTCAGAAGTAACACTGGGGATTCTATTCGCCGTTGCATTGTGGAAACTCTCTAGATAATAAAAACCAATATACTCGCCTTTTTCATGTAAAAAAGATCCACTAGCATATTTTCTGCACAGCAGCAGTAGCCATCAGCCGTCAGACGGTGTGGACTTTCCACTCATACTAGTTCTGTTCGAATATCCAAGCGGATTTCCGAGTAGGATATTGTGGTATACCACACAACCCGCGGACGGTACTACGTTTACGAGATCTTCGGACGAGAAGGCAATCTGCACAGAGTCAGGTGGATCGGCTACAAAAACTGT